>CP136065.1:252065554-253265554 GCA_032622095.1 Siphonodentalium dalli
TGACGATAACGACGATGGCGACGATGGCGACGACTGCGGCGACGATGATTCCTTATATTTAGCTACATGGAAATAATGGATCAGCTTATGCGCCGCAATATATACATAATTTTATGTGCCGCAACTATATATATAAATATCTTTATTGCCTCCTCGTATGAGAGAGTGTACATGTATAATATGTTGAGATTTACAGGTGCAACTTATATACAATAGACTAATTTAACCGCCAGTACGGCACATATGTATATAGCCTTCCTTCTATATATGTTCATGTTTACACTCTAATTTGGTACTTGTTGTGCTATGTGACTGAGTGTTAAATCGAAAAAATCTACATTCACATTTTACTGCAGGCGTTCGATTTACGTTTGTTTAGATACATTTAATTGGGATATAAGTAAGTTGTTAGACGAAACAAATGTAACAAATGTTCCCGAAGTAAGATTGTGATTGTAAATTTTCACGATGTTGATCATGGCCGAACGCAAGAGAAGAAAGAGTATTTATCACATAATTTGGCCATAAAAGCAGTTTCATAATTATCGGTAATAGACACGTTTAATATCAGCGCGTGCGATGACGTCACGGCGTTCTTCAAATAACTTGCGATCGCTGTAGTTTATGATTGTTGTACATGAGTTTCTATTTTATACGGAATTTATCAACCGAGTTCACTAAATTCGATTTGAGCCGAGGTTTACCGAGGCTCAAATAGAATTTAGAGGACGAGGTTGATAAATTACGTATAGAATAGGACGAGTGTGAGATACCTTTTATCATATGATCAAATAAACCCGAAGCAACGCGAAATATTCATCGAAAACAACAATCATAAACTACAGCGATCGCAAGTTATTTGAAGAACGCCGTGAAGTCATCGCACGTGCTGATATTAAACGTGTCTATTACCGATAATTATGAAACTGCATGTGTGTTATATGTTCCGCATCCAGTAAGAAACAGCGTCTTTGATTGGCCAATAATTTCTGCTGATCATTCTTAGGAATAAATGTCAAATTGCTATGAATGACCAGAACTGTCGGCAGAACATATGTGGTAGTGTTGTGGATTGACGGTAACATGGTGTGACATTGACGATTTGAAACATATGTTCAACCTCGTCGTTTCGCCACTCACTGGAACATAAACTCCAAGCCGTCAATATCACGCACCATGTTGTACGGTCAATACACCACAATAACTTATAATGTTTTACGTCGGACTCAAGTGGTTTATTCAATGTTACAGGTGCCCAAGTGACAACAACACACAACACACAAACTAATTTATCAGCTCAAAACCAAAGATGTGTGGTGGCCCAGTAATTAAGGGGTTGAAGAAATCTAAGTAATGTAATTTAACTTTTCATGAAACATAGCTTTCGACCCAGGGGCCTTCCTCATTGTTACCAAAAATAGTTAATACTAACTACTGGTTGTAATTCAAACTATATCTTAACAATTTCACCCCAGTTTTGGTCTAAAATGTCCAACTGATAAAAACTGGGATGAAACACCCCAACCCCCTGTAGCCGCGACCTTATACTTAGGCCCACTCCAGGCCAGGATTGCAAAGTTCGAAAATACTAGAGCCCCCCTCCCCCCTATAAAAAAAAAACAGCCCACTGATTGGTAGCATAAACAAACAGTGACTACAATTAAGCTTGATAAAAACTGCCTATGTATGTAAATTCGTCACTGCATAATATCGGTGTTGTTTATAGATCGCTTTGAATGTCCCGTCTTTGGGGACACGGCTTGCAAACAGCGTTCGTTTACAATGATTAACTGTGATGTCTCATTTAAAATGTAATGCCTTACGTCACGATCAGGCATAATTCTTCTCTAACGCTGCTAACAAACACGTAAATTCCGGGGACGTGTTCTGCGTAAAAAATGAGACGAATGAGATGCTGATGAGATGAATGAGATGCTGATGTTTTCTTGTCTGTCTCCCGAATGTTGCTGTAGGCGGCCACTAACGAGGATGGATGCTTTCGGATCTATGGTTGGGCTGCGGGAATTGAGTTTTACTAGAAAAGAAGATTCAACATGCTCCATGCTAATTCGGACCATATAATGTAGTTAGGGTCCATTTATAACATACAGTCATAGCCCTACGGACCACCATATAATGTAGTTAGAGGTACATTTATAACATAATCATAGCCCTACGGACCACCATATAATGTAGTTAGGGGTCCATTTATAACATAGTCATAGTCCTACGGACCACCATATAATGTAGTTAGGGGTCCATTTATAACATACAGTCATAGCCCTACGGACCACCATATCATGTAGCTAGGGGTCCATTTATAACATACATTCATAGCACTACGGACCACAATATAATGTAGCTAGGGGTCCATTTATAACATACAGTCATAGCCCTACGGACCACAGTATAATGTAGTTGGGTGTCCATTTATTACATACATTCATAGCCCTACGGACCACCATATAATGTAGTTAGGGGTCCATTTATAACATACAGTCATAGCCCTACGGACCACCATATAATGTAGTTAGGGGTCCATTTATAACATACAGTCATAGCCCTACAGACCACCATATAATGTAGTTAGGGGTCCATTTATAACATACAGTCATAGCCCTACGGACCACCATATAATGTAGTTAGGGGTCCATTTATAACATACAGTCATAGCCCTACTGCCCACCATATAATGTAGTTAGGGGTCCATTTATAACATACAGTCATAGCCCTACGGACCACCATATAATGTAGTTAGGGGTCCATTTATAACATACAGTCATAGCCCTACGGACCACCATATAATGTAGTTAGGGGTCCATTTATAACATACAGTCATAGCCCTACGGACCACCATATAATGTAGTTAGGGGTCCATCTATAACATACAGTCATAGCCCTACGGACCACCATATAATGTAGTTAGGGGTCCATTTATAACATACATTCATAGCCCTACGGACCACCATATAATGTATTTAGGGTCCATCTATAACATACAGTCATAGCCCTACAGACCACAATATAATGTAGTTAGGGGTCCATTTATAACATACAGTCATAACCCTACGGACCACAATATAATGTAGTTAGGGTCCATTTATAACATACAGTCATAGCCCTACGGACCACCATATAATGTAGTTAGGGGTCCATTTATAACATACAGTCATAACCCTACGGACCACCATATAATGTAGTTAGGGGTCCATTTATAACATACAGTCATAGCCCTACGGACCACCATATAATGTAGGTAGGGATCCATTTATAACATACAGTCATAACCCTACGGACCACCATATAATGTAGTTAGGGGTCCATTTATAACATACAGTCATAGCCCTACGGACCACCATATAATGTAGTTAGGGGTACATTTATAACATACAGTCATAGCCCTACGGACCACCATATAATGTAGTTAGGGATCCATTTATAACATACAGTCATAACCCTACGGACCACCATATAATGTAGGTAGGGATCCATTTATAACATACAGTCATAACCCTACGGACCACCATATAATGTAGTTAGGGGTCCATTTATAACATACAGTCATAGCCCTACGGACCACCATATAATGTAGTTAGGGGTACATTTATGACATACAGTCATAGCCCTACGGACCACCATATAATGTAGTTAGGGATCCATTTATAACATACAGTCATAACCCTACGGACCACCATATAATGTAGGTAGGGATCCATTTATAACATACAGTCATAACCCTACGGACCACCATATAATGTAGTTAGGGGTCCATTTATAACATACAGTCATAGCCCTACGGACCACCATATAATGTAGTTAGGGGTCCATTTATAACATACAGTCATAGCCCTACGGACCACCATATAATGTAGTTAGGGGTCCATTTATAACATACAGTCATAGCCCTACGGACCACAATATAATGTAGTTAGGGGTCCATTTATAACATACAGTCATAGCCCTACGGACCACAATATAATGTAGTTAGGGGTCCATTTATAACATACAGTCATAGCCCTACGGACCACCATATAATGTAGTTAGGGGTCCATTTATAACATACAGTCATAGCCCTACGGACCACCATATAATGTAGGTAGGGATCCATTTATAACATACAGTCATAACCCTACGGACCACCATATAATGTAGTTAGGGGTCCATTTATAACATACAGTCATAGCCCTACGGACCACCATATAATGTAGTTAGGGGTCCATTTATAACATACAGTCATAGCCCTACGGACCACCATATAATGTAGTTAGGGGTCCATTTATAACATACAGTCATAGCCCTACGGACCACAATATAATGTAGTTAGGGGTCCATTTATAACATACAGTCATAGCCCTACGGACCACCATATAATGTAGTTAGGGTTCCATTTATAACATACAGTCAAAGCCCTACGGACCACCATATAATGTAGTTAGGGGTACATTTATAACATACAGTCATAGCCCTACGGACCACCATATAATGTAGTTAGGGTTCCATTTATAACATACAGTCAAAGCCCTACGGACCACCATATAATGTAGTTAGGGGTACATTTATAACATACAGTCATAGCCCTACGGACCACCATATAATGTAGTTAGGGGTCCATTTATAACATACAGTCATAGCCGTACGGACCACCATATAATGTAGTTAGGGGTCCATTTATAACATACAGTCATAGCCCTACGGACCACCATATAATGTAGTTAGGGGTACATTTATAACATACAGTCATAGCCCTACGGACCACCATATAATGTAGGTAGGGATCCATTTATAACATACAGTCATAACCCTACGGACCACCATATAATGTAGTTAGGGGTCCATTTATAACATACAGTCATAGCCCTACAGACCACCATATAATGTAGTTAGGGGTCCATTTATAACATACAGTCATAGCCCTACGGACCACCATATAATGTAGTTAGGGGTCCATTTATAACATACAGTCATAGCCCTACGGACCACAATATAATGTAGTTAGGGGTCCATTTATAACATACAGTCATAGCCCTACGGACCACCATATAATGTAGTTAGGGTCCATTTATAACATACAGTCAAAGCCCTACGGGCCACCATATAATGTAGTTAGGGGTCCATTTATAACATAATCATAGCCCTACAGACCACCATATAATGTAGTTAGGGGTCCATTTATAACATACAGTCATAGCCCTACAGACCACCATATAATGTAGTTAGGATCCATTTATAACATACAGTCATAGCCCTACGGACCACCATATAATGTAGTTAGGGGTACATTTATAACATACAGTCATAGCCCTACGGACCACCATATAATGTAGTTAGGGGTCCATTTATAGCATACAGTCATAGCCCTACGGACCACCATATAATGTAGTTAGGGGTCCATTTATAACATACAGTCATAGCCCTACGGACCACCATATAATGTAGTTAGGGGTACATTTATAACATACAGTCATAGCCCTACGGACCACCATATAATGTAGTTAGGGGTCCATTTATTACATACAGTCATAGCCCTACGGACCACCATATAATGTAGTTAGGGTCCATTTATAACATACATTCATAGCCCTACGGACCACCATATAATGTAGTTAGGGGTACATTTATAACATACAGTCATAGCCCTACAGACCACCATATAATGTAGTTAGGGGTCCATTTATAACATACAGTCATAGCCCTACGGACCACCATATAATGTAGTTAGGGGTCCATTTATAACATACAGTCATAGCCCTACGGACCACCATATAATGATGTTAGGGTTCCATTTATAACATACAGTCATAGCCCTACAGACCACCATATAATGTAGTTAGGGGTCCATTTATAACATACAGTCATAGCCCTACAGACCACAATATAATGTAGTTAGGGGTCCATTTATAACATAGTCATAGCCCTACGGACCACCATATAATGTAGTTAGGGGTCCATTTATAACATACAGTCATAGCCCTACAGACCACCATATAATGTAGTTAGGGGTCCATTTATAACATACAGTCATAGCCCTACAGACCACCATATAATGTAGTTAGGGGTCCATTTATAACATACAGTCATAGCCCTACGGACCACAATATAATGTAGTTAGGGGTCCATTTATTACATACAGTCATAGCCCTACGGACCACCATATAATGTAGTTAGGGGTCCATTTATAACATACAACCATAGCCCTACGGACCACCATATAATGTAGTTAGGGTCCATTTATAACATACAGTCATAGCCCTACGGACCACCACATAATGTAGTTAGGGGTCCATTTATAACATATAATCATAGCCCTACAGACCACCATATAATGTAGTTAGGGTTCCATTTATAACATACAGTCATAGCCCTACGGACCACCATATAATGTAGTTAGGGGTCCATTTATAACATACAGTCATAGCCCTACGGACCACCATATAATGTAGTTAGGGGTCCATTTATAACATACAGTCATAGCCCTACGGACCACCATATAATGTAGTTAGGGGTCCATTTATAACATACAGTCATAGCCCTACGGACCACCATATAATGTAGTTAGGGGTCCATTTATAACATACAGTCATAGCCCTACGGACCACCATATAATGTAGTTAGGGGTCCATTTATAACATACAGTCATAGCCCTACAGACCACCATATAATGTAGTTAGGGTTCCATTTATAACATACAGTCATAGCCCTACGGACCACCATATAATGTAGTTAGGGGTCCATTTATAATATACAGTCATATCCCTACGGACCACCATATAATGTAGTTAGGGGTCCATTTATAACATACAGTCATAGCCCTACGGACCACAATATAATGTAGTTGTGGGTCCATTTATAACATACAGTCATAGCCCTACGGACCACAATATAATGTAGTTAGGGTTCCATTTATAACATACAGTAATAGCCCTACGGACCACCATATAATGTAGTTAGGGGTCCATTTATAACATACAGTCATAGCCCTACGGACCACCATATAATGTAGTTAGGGGTCCATTTATAACATACAGTCATAGCCATACGGACCACCATATAATGTAGTTAGGGGTCCATTTATAACATACAGTCATAGCCCTACGGACCACCATATAATGTAGTTAGGGGTCCATTTATAACATACAGTCATAGCCCTACGGACCACCATATAATGTAGTTAGGGGTCCATTTATAACATAATCATAGCCCTACAGACCACCATATAATGTAGTTAGGGGTACATTTATAACATAGTCATAGCCCTACGGACCACCATATAATGTAGTTAGGGGTACATGTATAACATACAGTCATAGCCCTACGGACCACAATATAATGTAGTTAGGGGTCCATTTATAACATACAGTCATAGCCCTACGGACCACCATATAATGTAGTTAGGGGTCCATTTATAACATACAGTCATAGCCCTACGGACCACCATATAATGTAGTTAGGGGTACATTTATAACATAATCATAGCCCTACAGACCACCATATAATGTAGTTAGGGGTACATTTATAACATAGTCATAGCCCTACGGACCACCATATAATGTAGTTAGGGGTACATGTATAACATACAGTCATAGCCCTACGGACCACAATATAATGTAGTTAGGGGTCCATTTATAACATACAGTCATAGCCCTACGGACCACCATATAATGTAGTTAGGGTGCATTTATAACATACAGTCATAGCCATACGGACCACAATATAATGTAGTTAGGGGTCCATCTATAACATACAGTCATAGCCCTACGGACCACCATATAATGTAGTTAGGGGTCCATTTATAACATACAGTCATAGCCCTACAGACCACCATATAATGTAGTTAGGGGTCCATTTATAACATACAGTCATAGCCCTACGGACCACCATATAATGTAGTTAGGGGTCCATTTATAACATACAGTCATAGCCCTACAGACCACCATATAATGTAGTTAGGGGTCCATTTATAACATACAGTCATAGCCCTACGGACCACCATATAATGTAGTTAGGGGTCCATTTATAACATACAGTCATAGCCCTACGGACCACCATATAATGTAGTTAGGGGTCCATTTATAACATACAGTCATAGCCCTACGGACCACCATATAATGTAGTTAGGGGTCCATTTATAACATACAGTCATAGCCCTACGGACCACCATATAATGTAGTTAGATGTCCATTTATAACATACAGTCATAGCCCTACGGACCACCATATAATGTAGTTAGGGTCCATTTATAACATACAGTCATAGCCCTACGGACCACCATATAATGTAGTTAGGGGTCCATTTATAACATACAGTCATAGCCCTACGGACCACAATATAATGTAGCTAGGGGTCCATTTATAACATACAGTCATAGCCCTACGGACCACAATATAGTGTAGTTAGGGGTCCATTTATAACATACAGTCATAGCCCTACGGACCACCATATAATGTAGCTAGGGGTCCATTTATAACATACAGTCATAACCCTACGGACCACAATATAATGTAGTTAGGGGTCCATTTATAACATACAGTCATAGCCCTACGGACCACAATATAATGTAGCTAGGGGTCCATTTATAACATACAGTCATAGCCCTACGGACCACAATATAGTGTAGTTAGGGGTCCATTTATAACATACAGTCATAGCCCTACGGACCACCATATAATGTAGCTAGGGGTCCATTTATAACATACAGTCATAACCCTACGGACCACAATATAATGTAGTTAGGGGTCCATTTATAACATACAGTCATAGCCCTACGGACCACAATATAATGTAGTTAGGGGTCCATTTATAACATACAGTCATAGCCCTACGGACCACCATATAATGTAGTTAGGGGTCCATTTATAACATACAGTCATAGCCCTACGGACCACCATATAATGTAGTTAGGGGTCCATTTATAACATACATTCATAGCCCTACGGACCACCATATAATGTAGTTAGGGGTCCATTTATAACATACAATCATAGCCCTACAGACCACCATATAATGTAGTTAGGGTTCCATTTATAACATACAGTCATAGCCCTACGGACCACCATATAATGTAGTTAGGGGTCCATTTATAACATACAGTCTTAGCCCTACGGACCACAATATAATGTAGTTAGGGGTCCATTTATAACATACAGTCATAGCCCTACAGACCACAATATAATGTAGTTAGGGGTACATTTATAACATACAGTCATAGCCCTACGGACCACAATATAATGTAGTTAGGGGTCCATTTATAACATACAGTCATAGCCCTACGGACCACAATATAATGTAGTTAGGGGTCCATTTATAACATACAGTCATAGCCCTACGGACCACAATATAATGTAGTTAGGGGTCCATTTATAACATAGTCATAGCCCTACGGACCACAATATAATGTAGTTAGGGGTCCATTTATAACATACAGTCATAGCCCTACGGACCACAATATAATGTAGTTAGGGGTCCATTTATAACATAGTCATAGCCCTACAGACCACCATATAATGTAGTTAGGGGTCCATTTATAACATACAATCATAGCCCTACGGACCACCATATAATGTAGTTAGGGGTCCATTTATAACATACAGTCATAGCCCTACGGACCACAATATAATGTAGTTAGGGGTCCATTTATAACATACAGTCATAGCCCTACGGACCACAATATAATGTAGTTAGGGGTCCATTTATAACATACAGTCATAGCCCTACGGACCACAATATAATGTAGTTAGGGGTCCATTTATAACATACAGTCATAGCCCTACGGACCACAATATAATGTAGTTAGGGGTCCATTTATAACATACAGTCATATCCCTACGGACCATCATATAATGTAGTTAGGGTCCATTTATAACATAGTCATAGCCCTACGGACCACAATATAATGTAGTTAGGGGTCCATTTATAACATACAGTCATAGCCCTACGGACCACAATATAATGTAGTTAGGGGTCCATTTATAACATAGTCATAGCCCTACAGACCACCATATAATGTAGTTAGGGGTCCATTTATAACATACAATCATAGCCCTACGGACCACCATATAATGTAGTTAGGGGTCCATTTATAACATACAGTCATAGCCCTACGGACCACAATATAATGTAGTTAGGGGTCCATTTATAACATACAGTCATAGCCCTACGGACCACAATATAATGTAGTTAGGGGTCCATTTATAACATACAGTCATAGCCCTACGGACCACCATATAATGTAGTTAGGGGTCCATTTATAACATACAGTCATAGCCCTACGGACCACCATATAATGTAGTTAGGGTCCATTTATAACATACAGTCATAGCCCTCCAGACCACCATATAATGTAGTTAGGGGTCCATTTATAACATACAGTCATAGCCCTACGGACCACAATATAATGTAGTTAGGGGTCCATTTATAACATACAGTCATAGCACTACGGACCACAATATAATGTAGTTAGAGGTCCATTTATAACATACAGTCATAGCCCTACGGACCACAATATAATGTAGTTAGGGGTCCATTTATAACATACAGTCATAGCCCTACGGACCACCATATAATGTAGTTAGGGGTCCATTTATAACATACAGTCATAGCCCTACAGACCACCATATGACGTAGTTAGGGGTCCATTTATAACATACAGTCATAGCCCTACGGACCACAATATAATGTAGTTAGGGGTCCATTTATAACATACAGTCATATCCCTACGGACCATCATATAATGTAGTTAGGGTCCATTTATAACATAGTCATAGCCCTACGGACCACCATATAATGTAGTTAGGGGTCCATTTATAACATACAGTCATAGCCCTACGGACCACCATATAATGTAGTTATGGGTCCATTTATAACATACAGTCATAGCCCTACGGACCACCATATAATGTAGTTAGGGGTACATTTATAACATACAGTCATAGCCCTACAGACCACCATATAATGTAGTTAGGGGTCCATTTATAACATACAGTCATATCCCTACGGACCATCATATAATGTAGTTAGGGTCCATTTATAACATAGTCATAGCCCTACGGACCACCATATAATGTAGTTAGGGTCCATTTATTACATACAGTCATAGCCCTACAGACCATCATATAATGTAGTTAGGGGTCCATTTATAACATAGTCATAGCCCTACGGACCACCATATAATGTAGTTAGGGTCCATTTATTACATACAGTCATATCCCTACAGACCATCATATAATGTAGTTAGGGTCCATTTATAACATAGTCATAGCCCTACGGACCACCATATAATGTAGTTAGGGGTCCATTTATAACATACAGTCATAGCCCTACGGACCACCATATAATGTAGTTATGGGTCCATTTATAACATACAGTCATAGCCCTACGGACCACCATATAATTTAGTTAGGGGTCCGTTTATAACATACAGTCATAGCCCTACGGACCACCATATAATGTAGTTAGGGGTCCATTTATAACATACAGTCATAGCCCTACGGACCACCATATAATGTAGTTAGGGGTCCATTTATAACATACAGTCATAGCCCTACGGACCACAATATAATGTAGTTAGGGGTCCGTTTATAACATACAGTCATAGCCCTACGGACCACCATATAATGTAGTTAGGGGTCCATTTATAACATACAGTCATAGCCCTACGGACCACAATATAATGTAGTTAGGGGTCCATTTATAACATACAGTCATAGCCCTACGGACCACCATATAATGTAGTTAGGGGTCCATTTATAACATACAGTCATAGCCCTACGGACCACAATATAATGTAGTTAGGGGTCCATTTATAACATACAGTCATAGCCCTACGGACCACCATATAATGTAGTTAGGGGTCCATTTATAACATACAGTCATAGCCCTACAGACCACCATATAATGTAGTTAGGGGTCCATTTATAACATACAGTCATAGCCCTACGGACCACAATATAATGTAGTTAGGGGTCCATTTATAACATACAGTCATAGCCCTACGGACCACCATATAATGTAGTTAGGGGTCCATTTATAACATACAGTCATAGCCCTACAGACCACCATATAATGTAGTTAGGGGTCCATTTATAACATACAGTCATAGCCCTACGGACCACCATATAATGTAGTTAGGGGTCCATTTATAACATACAGTCATAGCCCTACGGACCACAATATAATGTAGTTAGGGGTCCGTTTATAACATACAGTCATAGCCCTACGGACCACAATATAATGTAGTTAGGGGTACATTTATAACATACAGTCATAGCCCTACGGACCACAATATAATGTAGTTAGGGTCCATTTATAACATACAGTCATAGCCCTACGGACCACCATATAATGTAGTTAGGGGTCCATTTATAACATACAGTCATAGCCCTACGGACCACAATATAATGTAGTTAGGGGTCCATTTATAACATACAGTCATAGCCCTACGGACCACAATATAATGTAGTTAGGGGTACATTTATAACATACAGTCATAGCCCTACGGACCACCATATAATGTAGTTAGGGTCCATTTATAACATACAGTCATAGCCCTACGGACCACCATATAATGTAGTTAGGGGTCCATTTATAACATAATCATAGCCCTACGGACCACCATATAATGTAGTTAGGGGTCCATTTATAACATACAGTCATAGCCCTACAGACCACCATATAATGTAGTTAGGGGTCCATTTATAACATACAGTCATAGCCCTACGGACCACCATATAATGTAGTTAGGGGTCCATTTATAACATACAGTCATAGCCCTACGGACCACCATATAATGTAGTTAGGGGTCCATTTATAACATACAGTCATATCCCTACGGACCATCATATAATGTAGTTAGGGTCCATTTATAACATAGTCATAGCCCTACGGACCACCATATAATGTAGTTAGGGTCCATTTATTACATACAGTCATAGCCCTACAGACCATCATATAATGTAGTTAGGGGTCCATTTATAACATACAGTCATAGCCCTACGGACCACCATATAATGTAGTTAGGGGTACATTTATAACATACAGTCATAGCCCTATGGACCACCATATAATGTAGTTAGGGGTCCATTTATAACATACAGTCATAACCCTACGGACCACAATATAATGTAGTTAGGGGTCCATTTATAACATACAGTCATAGCCCTACGGACCACAATATAATGTAGTTAGGGTTCCATTTATAGCATACAGTTATAGCCCTACGGACCACCATATAATGTAGTTAGGGGTCCATTTATAACATACAGTCATAGCCCTATGGACCACAATATAATGTAGTTAGGGGTCCATTTATAACATACAGTCATAACCCTACGGACCACCATATAATGTAGTTAGATGTCCATTTATAACATACAGTCATAGCCCTACGGACCACCATATAATGTAGTTAGGGGTCCATTTATAACATAATCATAGCCCTACGGACCACAATATAATGTAGTTATGGTCCATTTATAACATACAGTCATAGCCCTACGGACCACCATATAATGTAGTTAGGGGTCCATTTATAACATACAGTCATAGCCCTACGGACCACCATATAATGTAGTTAGGGTCCATTTATAACATACAGTCATAGCCCTACAGACCACCATATAATGTAGTTAGGGTCCATTTATAACATACAGTCATAGCCCTACAGACCACCATATAATGTAGTTAGGGGTCCATTTATAACATACAGTCATAGCCCTACAGACCACCATATAATGTAGTTAGGGTCCATTTATAACATACAGTCATAGCCCTACGGACCACCATATAATGTAGTTAGGGTTCCATTTATAACATACAGTCATAGCCCTACGGACCATCATATAATGTAGTTAGGGGTCCATTTATAACATACAGTCATAGCCCTACAGACCACCATATAATGTAGTTAGGGTCCATTTATAACATACAGTCATAGCCCTACGGACCACAATATAATGTAGTTAGGGGTCCATTTATAACATACAGTCATAGCCCTACGGACCACCATATAATGTAGTTAGGGGTCCATTTATAACATACAGTCATAGCCCTACAGACCACCATATAATGTAGTTAGGGGTCCATTTATAACATACAGTCATAGCCCTACGGACCACAATATAATGTAGTTAGGGGTCCATTTATAACATACAGTCATGGCCCTACGGACCATCATATAATGTAGTTAGGGTTCCATTTATAACATAATCATAGCCCTACAGACCACAATATAATGTAGTTAGGGGTCCTTTTATAACATACAGTCATAGCCCTACGGACCACCATATAATGTAGTTAGGGGTCCATTTATAACATACAGTCATAGCCCTACGGACCACCATATAATGTAGTTAGGGGTCCATTTATAACATACAGTCATAGCCCTACAGACCACCATATAATGTAGTTAGGGGTCCATTTATAACATACAGTCATAGCCCTACGGACCACCATATAATGTAGTTAGGGGTCCATTTATAACATACAGTCATAGCCCTACGGACCACAATATAATGTAGTTAGGGGTCCATTTATAACATACAGTCATAGCCCTACGGACCACCATATAATGTAGTTAGGGGTCCATTTATAACATACAGTCATAGCCCTACGGACCACCATATAATGTAGTTAGGGGTCCATTTATAACATACAGTCATAACCCTACGGACCACAATATAATGTAGTTAGGGTTCCATTTATAACATACAGTCATAGCCCTACAGACCACCATATAATGTAGTTAGGGTCCATTTATAACATACAGTCATAGCCCTACGGACCACTATATAATGTAGTTAGGGGTCCATTTATAACATACAGTCATAACCCTACGGACCACAATATAATGTAGTTAGGGTTCCATTTATAACATACAGTCATAGCCCTACAGACCACCATATAATGTAGTTAGGGTCCATTTATAACATACAGTCATAGCCCTACGGACCACCATATAATGTAGTTAGGGGTCCATTTATAACATACAGTCATAGCCCTACGGACCACCATATAATGTAGTTAGGGGTCCATTTATAACATACAGTCATAACCCTACGGACCACAATATAATGTAGTTAGGGTTCCATTTATAACATACAGTCATAGCCCTACAGACCACCATATAATGTAGTTAGGGTCCATTTATAACATACAGTCATAGCCCTACGGACCACTATATAATGTAGTTAGGGGTCCATTTATAACATACAGTCATAACCCTACGGACCACAATATAATGTAGTTAGGGTTCCATTTATAACATACAGTCATAGCCCTACGGACCACCACATAATGTAGTTAGGGGTACATTTATAACATACAGTCATAGCCCTACAGACCACCATATAATGTAGTTAGGGGTCCATTTATAACATACAGTCATAGCCCTACAGACCACCATATAATGTAGTTAGGGGTCCATTTATAACATAGTCATAGCCCTACGGACCACCATATAATGTAGTTAGGGGTCCATTTATAACATACAGTCATAGCCCTACGGACCACAATATAATGTAGTTAGGGTCCATTTATAACATACAGTCATAACCCTACGGACCACAATATAATGTAGTTAGGGTCCATTTATAACATACAGCCATAGCCCTACGGACCACCATATAATGTAGTTAGGGGTCCATTTATAACATACAACCATAGCCGAATGGGCCAGGGGTGGGTGAGTATACAGCCCCCAAACGTTTTGAGAGCTGAAAATTCGAGCAATTTTCGGGCAAATTTGGAGTTATTTTCGGTCAAATTGAATGGTATTTCAGGGGGAAATTGTGACAGATTACAGTATTGTTCACATTTTCCCCGAATTATACATATTTAAGGTTAATTGAATTGGTCTACATACAAGGTATATTCTACAAAACAATACTGTGTTAAAACTATGAATATATCATGTAAAAATATTCGAGCAAAACGTTTCAGCCACCCCCTAAAAATTCGGGCAACTGTACGGTGGGGAAAACGCTTTTTAAAATAACTTATACGGGGAAAACGCTCTTTAAAACACGCCCTTTAAAACTGATAACAATATTAGCTGTAGCAGCAGAATAATAATGAATACAATTTCAAGGCTGTCCAAATTTGTATAAGAGACACACCCCATGCAGGATGAGAACATACGAATTACATCAGCAGATGACTATTAGGAAAATATATATATCAATATATATATATATAAATAATAATTAGGATTACAGGTTACAACAGCCAAAAACGCTTTAAAGGCACGGGCGGCGTTCGTTGCAGAAATATTCATATTTGTTCAAATCGCCATCAACAGAATGAATGTTAAAATATATAGAGTTTTGTGCATATGCCAAACATATTCAGCGCGCAAATAGAATATTGTCGTCAAGACGTACGATGGTGTACGTAAACAAGAGCCTGCTCGTGTTACATAAGTTGTGCTTCTGTTTACATAACACCGCGCAATTATATTGGTTGATCACACACAAATGATATAAACACTTTTTATTATTTCCATATCAGGAAAACAGTAATAAATAACGCTCTTTATGTTACCATATCCGGATCTAAACAAAAGCCAGGTAACGTAACGTTTTTTGCTTTTGTTTACATAACAAAGAGGGGGATGACAATAACATACTGTTTATGCCATATTTCTGATTGGTATAAGAACAAGGTATGTCTATATTTTACTATTCTTTCTGTTTATGGCGGTTTTTGACGGAGGTGAATATTTTAGCAGCATACCCACCGCCAACGCCGCCCGCATCTTTAAGAACTTATCCACTGCATGTTCACCTTGCCATTGTTAAGGATGGATGACCACAGTAAAGTTTAGCGCAGCCAGATACTTTCGATTCATATGATTTGGAACAAGTTGGGAGAGACCAGCAACAACAATATACTATTATACACTTAACTATCATATATAATTGTTTATCGCCATGTCCATTTTTTCCACTTGGGTGTCTGGTGATCGGGAGAGAAGTAGCATATAAGTGACCTGCATTTGTTCTTCAATCCCGTTGCCGAATGTACGTATTTATATGCATATATGGCGAATAAACAAGTTTAAACGAAAAACAGAGGGCGATCGGATAGCTGAATTAGATGTCATGTTTTGACCCGTTCTATACTAAATTGATTCTCCCAGTCAGTTAAATAGTGAAGATAATAAAAGCAGACAACAGATAAATAATTTATTTAATGAGGGAAATGTTCAGATAATAAGTTCAACAAACGACCTATGAGAAAAATACATCTGTAAATTGGTTGAGCTTTTGGTGTCACCCCTTTTGGTGTCACCCCTTTTGGTGTCACCCCTGGCCAAGTGGTCCTGCTATGATGATGGTGGGTCATGCTGAATTGTTATGATGGTGTTAGGACAAACTGATGCTGTTAAGAAAACGTACAGTTATTTTATTTAAAGTTGTTATTTCGTCGTGTTTGGCACTTTCTGAGCTATGTGAGAAAAAGCCAGTTTGAAAGTATCCAGTAACATACTTATTATTGAAACCGTTAATAATGACTGCACTTGTGTTTGCAAAACTACGTGAATAGCCATCTTAATTATAGTCCATTTGCGACGACCAGTAATATGTTTTTGAATGTTTGATACACATAATGGCTTCTCCTGGATATGTTCAGATTATCGGAACACAGCGAAAATAACAACCTTAGATAAAATAACGTCGTAACGGCATTAGTATAGCCCTTTGAGTGCCAGGGGCCGATCTCATCGGCCCTAAATCTGCAAAATAACTCTGTTAAAGAATATAAGAATAAATTATTAAAATTGTAAAAAAAATTCAAAAAAAAACAAAAACAAAATATTGTTAGGCCAATGCATTCTCTTATATATGCGAGGCGACCTATGGTCGACTCGCATATATAACAGAATGCATTGGCACAGGGTATATGGGTTGATACACAAATCGACCTGGCACTCAAAGGGATAGCAGACAAGAAGGACCACTTGAGTCGCTTGACCAGGGGTGGGTATTTTGAAAGCGAAGTCTGTGGGAAATAATGCCCACTCACTGTGGGTTTCGTCCATTCATTCTAACGAAGTTACGGCTCTCGTGGCATTGACCTCAAACTGTTCGATCAGCAGACAGTTTACATTATATAAATTATATTATATTATATTATCCGAACAGCACATATGTATAGTAAGACATCGATGAGACGATTATATATGATCATGCAACATACGGGACGTACAGCACAGAACAAATGAATGATGGATGAGCTTTACATCTAACTCCTAGTATATCCATGATTCCAAGTATTCCAAGAATTATCCTATAATATAAAATTAACTGTTCCAACACAAAAGTATAAAGTAATATTGGAAAGAGAAATACCTTCCAATACAAATAATATATTAACCATTTCCATTGTTACTGGAAATAAAACCCAAACTGTATACAAATATTTAAAGGCTCCAGAATGAGGTGTGTGAAGTTAGTTGAACGTTGGATATCCAACGGACATTCACGTGAAGTTAGTTGGACGTTGGATATTAAAAAATATATATTATAACGAAGTTTCAGTGGGAGAGCACGAATTAGACTTATGGCGCACCCCTAATGCATAAAAGGAATTTTTTTATTTAATATCCAACGTCCAACGAATTTTAGACAGGCGGTACCGTATATAGACGTGGTCATATAACTCGATGATGCTGTCATTTCTGCAGCGGAAAGTAATCAAGAAATTTAGGTTATTGAGAAATAACCTGAATGGCTAAATGTGTGACAACCAATAGTTTCACAGTATTCCGTGGATTAACAGCTTATGATTAAATTATTCAGTGATAACGATAACCTACATTGGATGGAGAAACGACAGTATTTAACCCTTTACCCAACAGAATGGCCCTGTGCCAATGCATTCTCTTATATATGCGAGTCGACCATAGGTCGCCTCGCATATATAAGAGAATGCATTGGCTTAACACATTAAAAATTATAAAATTGTTAAAGAATGTAAGAAAAAATGGTAAAAAGTGTTAAAAAAAGATTTTTTTTAGGCCAATGCATTCTCTTATATATGCGAGGCGACCTATGGTCGACTCGCATATATAAGAGAATGCATTGGCACAAAGCATAACTGTAACTATCACAATGTGGTCAAGGAGCCGGTTCCAATGATATCCATATTTGTATGGTTCTATTGAGACAGACCGAAGATATTATAGGCTGTTGAAGCTTTATTTGGCCGGTTTTGGCCGGTTTTGGCCGGTTTGTTGGGTAAACCGTAAAGGGTTAACTTCAGCAGACATTATCCCCAAGATAGATGCATTTTGCGCAACTTCGACATTTTATTGTGTGCTTATATTCCTTTTAATTTTCAAAATGGTGTGATATTGGGTTTGTATTAGCGGCATGCTGATTTAAAATTCAATGTATTCACCAATTAACCTTTCACGACGGGAGCTGCGCTGGTGCAGCATTAAAAATTATGTGCCGATGCATTCTCTTATATATGCGAGTCTTCCACAGGGAGCATAGGATGTATACGAGAATGTACTGGCTTATACGGTCACAGTAGTAAATATTGTTAAGCCAATGTATTATATTATATATGCGAGTCTCCCTATGTGAGAATTGCATACATAAGAGAATGCATTGGCACATGCAGGGTATACGCAAAATTGCAGGAAGCTCAGCCATGGAAGGGTTAACAGGAATATCTAGAGACACAACACGAAAGAGAAACATAAATGTTCGTACTGCGTTTCTTCTCACACAAACACACCCTTTCGTCCTGTCAATTCAGAAACAATGTCACAAAACCTGATTAATTCTTCTCATTCTTGTGCATGGCGGAAACTTTCAAGATGGTGATCTATTGTTCGGTATTCTTCAGCGGGAACTATGCTATGTAGCATTACATATAACATTCACTGAGTGATTCAAGCTCTAAATATCGACTGATTCTGATCCGGACGTCATATCAGGTATTACGGATGAATGGTATCGAAGTCATTCGATAAAATGTTGCGTATTAAATGGATCCCAACAAGCAACGAAACTGAACGAAAGCCCACCATTACATTATAGTTGGGCGCCGATCTTGCACAAAGTGAACTAATCCTTCTATCAATTAGCACATCATTAGGTACCTGCACAATTTTTCACACTCATTTTCGACACTGTAGCCTGTTACCGTTTCTGCGATATTCATGATCAGTGTGCTCGGCATAAATTGTGAACATATTTTAGAGAGGTAATCCAAATACAAGAATGAACACAACTTTTCCGCCGCAACAAAAGCACCCGTTACAGAATTGAACAGTAATTTTATGGCATTTTCCATTAAAGTTTTACAGATGTAGCATGATATGCCTCCGCCGATAAGTTCATTATTTTGGTTGGTGGTCACCGCGGCTCGATTACCACCACGTTCGACAGGTGTAACGGTTATGGTGGTGCTCACGGCATGGCGATCATCCCTAATCCCAACACAGTCGACGGGTGTAACACTGATGGTGGTGGTCACGGAATGGCGACCATCCCTACTCCCAACACAATCGACGAGTGTAGCAGTAATAGTGGTGGTCACGGAATGGCGATCATTCCTAATCCCAACACAGTCGATGGGTGTAGCAGTGATGGTGGTGCTCACGGCATGGTGATATTCCATATTACCAAAACAGTCGACGGGTGTAGCAGTGATGGCGGTGCTCACGGAATGGCGATCATCCCTACTACCAACACAGTGGACGAGTGTAATGGTTATGGTGTTTCTCACGGCATGACGATCACCAATATTCACAATAGAGTCGACGGGTGTAACAGTGATGCTGGTGTCCACGACATCACGATGATCACCAACACAGTCAAGAGTAACGGTGACGATGGTGGTCACGGCACGACGATGATTCCTATTCCCAACACAGTCGACCAGTGTAACAATAACGGTGGTGATAATCAGTAAGCGAAACAAAAATAAAATCCTTGATAACATTTCTATTCCTGATTTTATAGAAGCCAATGTAAGTGAATTATGCTTCGGCTGAATTTAGCAAGAGCAACTGTTACGCACATAGTGTGGTCTCATATATGTAACATAATCAATAACAATGTGCGGATATAGTTTCCTAGAAATTCAAACAACGATCTTAAAAATAAATATTAAAACACATATTAAAACCAACACACCACTAGTGTGCTTGAAGGTGCTTGAAGTTGCATGCATACGTCACAGCCCGCTATACACAATATTCTTTTCAACTGAATATTTCAAGTCGCCGAGCGATTAGTCCAAAGTGTCACAACCTTTTGGTCGCTGAAGCACAGAGGGTATAACTCAGTGATTGCTCGTTAACAGTGACTGCAGACGCAATTTGGTTTATTCGCTAGTATTAAAGTCCCACATGTACGACACCACCATTATTTCTTGTCCGAGCCATCAATATATATTGCACCATGTAGTTTTATCTTTCTGTTAAATTATTTATCCTCTAACAACTAGGTAGTTTCCACGGACAGTGGAGTGAGTATAGAAGTCCCCTCGATTCGGACAACTTTAATTTAACAAGAAAACTGGATTCAGTATTTTTAATATATAATTATGACAATTAGTTTCTTCCGGAAATCCCAAATAGTAAATCGTACACAAGAGGGGTTAATACATAAATCGCGACGTCAGCCATATTTTCTTATAAATCTGAAAAAAATGTTATTCTAGTGGATTCACGGTAAAATGGACAATGACGGCTTTGGGGTTTATGTTCATCCGAGTCGCGAAGTTATAGGCTCCAAGCCGCCAATGTCACACCATGTTACCGTCAGTCCACCACAATAACGTATATGTTTTGCCAGCAGTACTGGTCATTCATGGCAATTTGACATTATTCCGAAGAATGATCAGCAGAAAATGTCGAAATCTAATATTGCTCTCTCCATAAAGTTGTTCAACGTAAATGACGTCATGAAAAAGCAAGCCATCGAGAGCAAGCTCCATGTAGAGTTCAGTCCCCTACGCAGGACTTACCGCTACCAGCACCTACACGTAATGTGAAGAAATCACTTATTTACTTATTTGAAACTTGTGCAGGTTATAATTCATTCTGCATTATTCTGAGAAACTGGACTGTCCATATTCATTTGAAAATTGTCTAGATCAAAACTGACAAAACACTTCAATAAAATGTTTTAGATTTAATTAAGAAAATACACATGCCGGCAGCGGTCAGACATAGCGTAGCGAGGGGACTTAACTTTGTTTTGCAGCTTGCATCGAGAGACGATGAAATGGTTGTCTTGGTTTACCGAATGTTGACGGCTCTATACATACATATGGGATATGTTGCACGACTCTCTGATCAATCAAAGACGATGTTTACTACTGGAGGCGGAACATATGTATATAACAAGATTGGGTGACGTCATTGTCTGTCAATATTTCTGCCAAAAATAAAAAACGCCACCTATGTAAGTACCATATAGACGCTGCCAGACAATGTGTACTATTCCTCGAACGATTTACTAGGAATGTTATCTGTGCCTGAAACCGACGATTCACCTGGAGCGACAGACCGTCGCCAGTCGGTCACAAACAACAACGACAATCGAACGGTCACAGCTAATCAAGGAGGCTTCATGGGCGTCCCTGTTCATCGCAAAAGAAGAACCCGCAAGTTCTTCCTTGCCGCATCACTCCAGAAACATCGGCGGACGATATCGCAGACTTTCTCATCAACAAAAACATGAACCCAATCTACATTAGAATGATGAGGAGTTCAATTAAAGGAACCCAATCTGCTCAACTTGTACTTCCAGTGAGTGAGGCCGGTATGCTAAATGATAAGAGACTCTTACCAAGGGGTGTGATGTGCCGCCCTTGGAATATTGACCCTCCTCGAAAACCCTCCCCTGATGGACAGCATGCTGGACCCGAGATCCAGATGGGATAAACAATCACGTGCACGAACATTAATTCTGTCATAACGTCTCTATCGATAATGGAGTTTAGATTCGTAACATGGAACGCCACAGGGGCTAGATCTTCTTCTTTATATGTATGCAAACTCTTGAAATTAAATGTATACGATGTGATAGGTATATCTGAACACTGGTTAGACGAACAGAACTTGACATTTTTGGATTCACTCTCTAATCAATACGTGTCCGTAGCAAAACCCGGAAGGAGGATCACAACCTCGTCAGGAACTTCATTTACGCGTGATGGTGTAGCACTTCTGATACGATCAGACTTAGCACATATGTGCACGTATTTGGAGACAGATAGTGCCAGAACTATAGCCATACAAATAAAATATGGCGACCTGTCTTTGATTCTAATCCAAACATACATACCAAGCACTAACCACGACGACAGTTTCTTCAGGGATTGTCTGACTTCGCTGGAAAGTTGTGTTGTTCAGATGCGAAATCTTGGTCAAGTAATAATAATGGGTGATCTCAACGTGCACCACAGCGACTCGACCTCACTGCCGTGTCCACAGTCTCATCTAGTTCGCTCACGTGCATTCCAAACGTTCCTCCACGACATGGAATACTTCTCCCTATGTGGCAACAGTGCACTAACTGGCGGAAGGCCCACATTCTTCCCTTTTGCACCGGGCAGTAACCCGACCATCATTGATCACATCCTGATGCCCGAGGCATCCGCGGATATGGTCACATCGTGTCTCGTTTTCGATGATGACAATGACAACACAACATGTCACGTACCAGTGGCATGCACTATGGGTATCCCAGATATAACCGCGCATCATCCAAACATGTTCACCAAACCTCTATTCAACTGGAAGCGTCTGGATCAGCCTTTATATAATTCACATCTAGAGTCATGTTGTGTCGATTTCGATTGGGTGTACTCTATGAACATTGGCAGTCATTCTCTGGATAATCTATACGACCAAATTGTAAATGTTCTTCTTGCTGCTTCCGAATTAGCGGCGGGTTTCAAACAATTTAAATATCATTTGAAACCATATTGGAATACCAAGCTATCAATGCTTCACAAGGCTTCGAAATCTAAAAGACTGGCGTGGATTGAAGCTGGTAGAGAATATTCAACTGAATCGCGTACTTACCGTGAATACAAGGAAGCCAAACGTGCATTCAGACGTGAATTTCGATTTGCTGCCGAAAATCATCATCAAAGCATGTTGGACGAACTTGAACGTTTTGCTACTTGTGACCAGGTTGCTTTCTGGAAACAAGTTAACGCTGATCGCAACAAACCATGCCCAGTTGGTTCCGCCCTTATCTTCGACGAAAAAGTGGTGCGCGATCCAAATGACATTATTTCTGGATGGAAGTCATATTTTGCGCAACTATTCACTCAAAGTAGTTACTTGGACCCGGTCTTCGAGTCGGAAGTAGAGAGAACTGTCGAAAATCTATTATCATCATCAGTTGATCTTCCGAATGTTTACTATGGGGAAATCACAGTACACGAAATATCCACTGTTATTCGCTCGCTGAGGCACAACAAAGCGAGTGGTGCAGACGCCATTGTAAATGAACACCTCATATACATTAACACACAACAGTCGTTCATTAACCTGTTATGTTTGTTCTACAACCGTATACTAATACTTGAACATATACCAGTAAAGCTGAAAATTGGCATTATCGTACCACTCTACAAAGGACTCCCGAAACCAAGAAACCGTCCAGACAGCTATCGCGCCATAACATTGTTACCTGTCTTGTACAAGGTATTCGAAGGCGTTATTCTCAACAGAATTTCACATAGTTCTATTCTCTATGGATTTCCACACTCACTACAGAATGGCTTCCAGAAAAATATACGTTGTTCGATGACGTCCTTCATCTTACAGGAAGTCATCAACTACGCCAAGGACCAAGGATCTCGGGTGTATACCTGCTTTTTGGACTCTCAGAAAGCATTTTATAAGGTTTGGCACTCTGGTGTTCTGCTGAAATTAAATAACCTAGGCATAGGAGGGAAATTGCTCCGCCTGATTGCCAACATGCACCGTGACTGTACGAGTCGAGTAATATATAACGGATGTATATCTGATCCACTGAACATAAGTCAAGGTACCCGCCAGGGTGCCGTGTGTTCTCCGTTTTTTTTACCTCGTCTTCGTGAACGATCTCATTAAAGAACTATCGTGTGACACCAATGGACTATCTGTTAATGCTATCAAGTGTGCTGCTCCAACGACAGCCGATGACATCGCAATCATGTCACTCACAAAACACGGCCTCGACTCGATGCTCTCAACCTGTTTCAAATACAGCACAAAATGGCGGTTCGAATTCTCATCTTCCAAGAGTCAGATTGTAGTATTCAACGAATCGAAGCAACAGCACAATTCACATACTAGGTCGTGGTCCATCGGGGGGACCCCCATCACTGAAAGTTCGGAGTGTGTTCATCTCGGTATCTTACAGATGAAATTCCACACCCCAACAGTGCGAGCAGACATTATGTCAGATAAATTGAGGCGGACATACTTCTCGGTGCAAGGAAAGCGGGCGCTACAATCAAGCACACCGAGGACTATTGTCAAAATAATGAAGTCTGTTGTATTTCCTAGAGCCCTATACGGAGCCGAATTATTACCGCTTACCAGCACCGCTGCAATTCAAACCTTAGAGAAGAGCCTGCGTACCTGTGTTAAACATTGTCAGTCTCTACCAGTTCGTGCGCGAACTACTCTGTCGATGGGCCTTCTAGGAATGTTACCTATAGAGAAGGAAATCCACATCAAAAAGCTTTCTTTCATCGGAAACTTAATTCGTCTTCCAATTGGTCATCAGGTTCCGCTGGAACTTTTCGTTTTCAAGGCACACCAGTACAATATTTTCGACAAACGACCATTTGGATTCGTAACAGATGTGATGCCACTCCTTGAAAAATACGACCTTCTGGTGTTTCTTCTAGATTTCCTTGACGCTGGGATTTTCCCAGGGAAACAAGAATGGAAGAACCTCGTCAAAACTCAAATTGAAAACTGCTACAGGGCAGAGTGCTTGGAATGTATTACTAGCGATCCTGAGCTGTCTTTCTTCTCGCAATGTCACTCTGACCCTCTCACTATGGGACGTCTGGTATCTCTATTCCCGGAACCGCACTTCTCCTGAACAAAACCACATATGCAAATAACTTGTGCTGCGCTCAATGTGGCTTGACATATAATAATGAAATTATACATGTAACGTGTTATTGCTGTACAGGAGTGTTGATTCGTCTTCGCGATATATTCTGGGAAAGAGTGATTGATATACAGGGTATAGAGCAGTACGAGTTTTTATAGCTTCCCTCTCGGGGGAGCTGCTTTCGTCACTTTTCCTAGGAAACGTAAACATTCTCGAAAGATCAAATACTTTGATAAATGTTGGAGACCTTATCATCGATGCTGCTGTCTTTCTTCTTCGTGCCTGCACCATTGTTAAGGGAGTACAGAATTACTAAAGATTGTATATTCTCAAATTTATCCGGCCGTGTACATATGTATAGTCTATTTTTCCATTAATTGTTATGTTGTGTAATATAATATCTCCATATAGGAGGCAATGAAGATATATATATGTCAGGAGAACCGACGTTGGCATACACACTCACACAGCTGTATAGACTTCGTGTTAGTATTGTTATGCTATATGGAGGGGTATTTGATTTTTAGTAGGACTTATTAGAACTTTTACATATATACATACCTGGAGGAGTATTTTACCACGCTTGCGAACCAGACTGGGACTCAACTCGACAGGCCTGAAATGTTTATGTCAAAAGTTTTTCATACCCTGTTAGGCAGGTAACTCTATCTACATATCTACAGCGTACTGGAAGCTTACGCCCCGAAGGTAGGAATTTAGACAGGAATTTTGCCATTAACCTGTGGATCGTTGCCTTACTTGCCCACAGTAGGGTTCATTAACGTGCACACATGGTTGTACACGGGACAGCCATTAACGTCCCCACCCGATGGGACGGCGTGATCAAACCAGTGTCATCCCTGTACATAACACCGGGCGGGAGAGGATTGCCGCTTAACGACACATCAGCGAGGCGTACACGGTACTTTATATAGGCACGACCAGAGCTCCCGACTTTTGATTTGTCGAGGATCGAGGTGAATCGATCAGGGGTCCAAGCGAAACAAATTGGGTATTCCCATTGTGGATGAAAGGAAGTAGAACAATTGTGTATTTCCAGTTAATTTTTACGATAGCGGCTATAACCTCCGTTTTGAACACATAAGATTTCCACTCCATATCACGTACAACTATTACATAAATTTTGTTTTGCCATCTGCAATAAGTGACCCGACACCAAACGCAATTGTAGTACAACGGATTATTTCAACAAAGCACCAAACGCAAGCACACGGCGCATCCTAAAGTACTATTATCAAAGTGAGTGTCGCAGATCACTCCAATCTCGCTAAAAATTGAAGTGGAGTAGCCTCACCTAATTATTGAGTAATCACATTAAAACGTCTTCTCTCTCTCTCTCTCTCTCTCTCTCTCTCTCTCCTC
Organism: Siphonodentalium dalli; assembly: GCA_032622095.1. Taxonomy (NCBI): domain Eukaryota; kingdom Metazoa; phylum Mollusca; class Scaphopoda; order Gadilida; family Siphonodentaliidae; genus Siphonodentalium; species Siphonodentalium dalli. The sequence goes on from CP136065.1 coordinate 252,093,025, forward strand.
TCTCTCTCTCTCTCTCTCTCTCTCTCTATTGGAATGTCTCTCTCTCTCCTCTATCTCTCTCCTCTCTCTCTCCTCTCCCCCTCTCTCTCTCTCTCTCTATTGGAATGTCTCTCTATCCCTCCTCTCTCTCTCTCTCTCTCTCTCTCTCTCTCTCTCTTTCTCTCTCTCTCTCTCTCTCTCTCTTCTCTCTCTCTCTCTCTCTCTCTCTCTCTCTCTCTCTCTCTCTCTATATATATATATATATATATATATGTGTCATTGTGGCGAAATAGAAACAGCACATCATTACTTATTGGAATGTCCTGAATACAAGAGTGCTCCATGCCGAATGTTATCTCATTAGAAAATACTATTTTGTGCGGATCACAGGAACTCGGTCATCGTGAAAATATTAATATAGTTGACGGTGGTCAAATAGTTATCTTGAAAAAAACAAAGCGCATTCGTAACACTGACATGTGTGCAAACTGTATGAAGAGCATTGTTCGAGACCCTGTGGCACGCTACCCCTACCATATCGACTGACATCTCACGGCGACGGGTCTGTCACCCACCTCCACCAGATCGACTGACATCTCACGGAAACGGGTGTATCACTCCCCCCACCAGATCGACTGACATCTCATGGCGACGGGTGTATCACCCCCTCCACCAGATCGACTGACATCTCGCGGCGACGGGCGTATCAACCCCTCCACCAGATCGTCTGACATCCCACGTCGACGGGTCTAATACCCCCTCCACCAGATCGTCTGACATCACACGGCGACGGGTCTATCATCCCCCTCCACCAGATCGTCTGACATCCCACGGCGACGGGTCTATCACCCCTCCACCAGATCGTCTGACACCCCACGGTGGCGGGCGTATCACCCCACCCCCGCATATAGGCCTGATGTTGATCGGATTTAAGATGACATGTAAATTGGTCACCAAACGATATCACATGTAATTTCTCTCCCCTGAGAGCTATTCACTAGAAGTGCTTTCCCTGTCCATTGCAATAGAACCGGAAGTTGTTGACGCCCAACGATCTTTAGGCTAGTGCACCCACAATATGCTGTAATCAGTGGATCACAGGATTGATCTCCGCCGGATATAGGCGATCGGTGTTTATTCAAAGCGGCAATCAATAGAGTAGGACGTGGGAGAGGGAGGGCAAACACGGTCAAGACACAGGATCCGTGAAAGCAAAACACTCCAGCCGTCCAAAAGCGACAGAAACAGATCCTCTCCAGAAAAATGAAGCGCCTTGTGGAGCTGGCGGGGAAACATTTGGATAGCTGGGGAACCGGTCTATTGGAAGTCAATCTTAATAACATCACTAATTCCGTGTGATCTCTCGTGTGGGTGTAATTGAGAAATTGAGTTACAAACTACTCTTTGCGACTGCTCTGTATTCACAGTTGCCTTAAAGATAGCGGCTTACAGTAATGCTCTAAGTAATCGACTTCTTAACCACAGCAGAATTATGGGTAACTTTTCAGGATTTAGTCGGAAATATGGCTTGTTGCCATTCATCGGAAAGCTCTCGGGGAACAAGCCATATATCCGACTAAATCCTGAAAAGTTACCCATAATTATGCTGTGGATAAGAAGTCGATTACTTGGAGCATTACTGTGCCATGCAAGATCCAATTTGCCGACCTTAGCACTTAGCTCTGTATTCACTGTTGCCTTAACCCTTTACCCAACAAACCGCCCAAAACCGGCCAAATAAAGCTTCAACAGCCTAAAATATCTTCGGTCTGTCTCAATAAAACCATACAAATATGGATATCATTGGAACCGGCTCATTGACCACATTGTGATGGTTACAGTTATACCCTGTGCCAATGCATTATCTTATATATGCGAGTCGACCATAGGTCGCCTCGCATATATAAGAGAATGCATTGGCCTAAAAAAATTCTTTTTTAAACACTTTTTACCATTTTTTCTTACATTCTTTAACAATTTTATAATTTTTAATGTGTTAAGCCAATGCATTCTCTTATATATGCGAGGCGACCTATGGTCGACTCGCATATATAAGAGAATGCATTGGAACAGGGCCGTTCTGTTGGGTAAAGGGTTAAAGAATAGCACTTTCAGCGAACCATTGACGAAACAACATGGTGCGTGGGTTGTTGATATCATGCAGATGTGACTTGTCACAGCGCGTATACAGTAACAAAACAACATGGTGCGTGGGTTGTTGATATCATGCAGATGTGACATGTCACGGTGCGTATACAGTAACAAAACAACATGGTGCGTGGGTTGTTGATATCATGCAGATGTGACATGTCACGGTGCGTATACAGTAACAAAACAACATGGTGCGTGGGTTGTTGATATCATGCAGATGTGACATGTCACAGCGCGCATACAGTAACAAAACAACATGGTGCGTGGGTTGTTGATATCATGCAGATGTGACATGTCACGGTGCGTATACAGTAACAAAACAACATGGTGCGTGGGTTGTTGATATCATGCAGATGTGACATGTCACAGCGCGCATACAGTAACAAAACAACATGGTGCGTGGGTTGTTGATATCATGCAGATGTGACATGTCACAGCGCGTATACAGTAACAAAACAACATGGTGCGTGGGTTGTTGATATCATGCAGATGTGACATGTCACAGCGCGTATACAGTAACAAAACAACATGGTGCGTGGGTTGTTGATATCATGCAGATGTGACATGTCACAGCGCGTATACAGTAACAAAACAACATGGTGCGTGGGTTGTTGATATCATGCAGATGTGACATGTCACGGTGCGCATACAGTAACAAAACAACATGGTGCGTGGGTTGAACTCGCTGTGGCTCTCGCAAACTCGGATATGACTCGCATTGCGTTATCACACGAAGGGTTGTTTGGATTAGTCCAGCAGCAAAACAGACTTTTCCACTGAACCCGCAAATGTTGGTCTCAAAACAGGTTTTTGCAGAAATGGTATCTGGAGATACCCCCCAACCCAAAACAGTCTGTTCTCCCGAAAACCAGCACATTGTCTGCTTATAATAGAACATATGTTAGGTAAATTATCTGCTTAGAATCGCTATTTTGAGTCGATAATGTGCTGAAAATGAGAACATTGTAGTCAAATTATCTACTCATAATGAGGCGATTCTAAGCAAATTATGTGCGGACAAATAAGCAAACTCATGACCTTTCGGGTGTACGCTCTTTAACTGGTTCGCTGCTAAATATCCTACATACACATACTGAAATGCGTATATATATATTTCAATAAACAGAAAATCATACTTGGAGTATGTGATTTGATGCATTATTTTTCTCGAACTTGAACCCCACACATATATACATTTCGGATTAGGTTATGGTTCTGAGTCTGGTTGTCTGATTAGGGTATGGTTATGAGCCTGAATTTCTCATTAGATTATGAGCCTGGTTGTCGGATTGGGTTATACTTATAACTGATTGTGGATTATGTTATGGTTATGAGCCCGGTTGTCACATCAGGATATGGTTACGAGTCTGGTTATCGGATTAGGTTATGGATATGAGCATGGATGTCTTATTGGGTTGTGGCTATAAGACTGGATGTCGGATTAGGTTAAGGTTATGATCCTGGTTGTCTAATTAGGTTATGGTTATGAGCCTGGTTGTTGGATGCCATTGGGCTAAACAATTTGTTATTTTCCTCTAACTTTTCGTTATAAAACTACTCTTTCTGACAATTTTATCGGTCGACATCCATTCAAACTTCACAACGTCACAATTTAATTATATATGTAACACTATTTCAAAAATATTACCTGACAAACATGATTTAAATGATTAAACTAAACAAACAATACTGGGATGCTGCCGAAGCCAAGATATGGGCTTCCAGCACTCTTATGTAGGGTCCAAATATGGTCTTCCAGCACTGGCCCAGTTAACAGGTGTTTTCACTTTGGCCCGCACCATAAAACGAAATATTGGGTACGAATTCATTATCTCCTTATTTCAGAATCAAATAATCACATTTACATTGTATGTATTTACTTCACATTACAGGTCGACTATGTAAGTATTTATTTCACATTATAGGTCGATTATGTGCGTATTTATGCGAGGATATGTTGAATCACATTACATTGTATGTATTTATTTCACATTACATTGTATGTATTTATTTCACATTATAGGTCGATTATGTGCGTATTTATGCGAGGATATGTTGTTTTAACAATTAACATTTTTAGATAGCAATTGAATTGTGCAGTAAACTGATTGATTGATTGATTACATCATTAAAACTGCCTGACAAAAGATATCTATTCTACGGAAACAAAAGGATGTACTAAACAGGAAAGCACTTGACAAATGTTATTTCACTTTAGTACGGCCATGTTTGGAATATGCCATTAATGTATTGACAAACTGTACCGCCTCTGATTCAGAGATTAGGTCGCATTCGACAGGAGCAGCTCGTATAGTCACTCGTATATTAACAGTAAGACCCATCGCAAATAATTTGTCCTGACAATGACAACTATTTTGAACACACTTTATCCCAACCTGCAAAACCCAGAATATCACATGAATTTAAGCAATAATATTGATAAACTCAGATATTATCCCGAAAAAGCCTTGGTACCTACTGCTATACGCGAAATTCCCAGATTCAATATGCACGCATAAGAGCTAAATGTACTGATTTAAATGCCCACAAATTGGAAAACCATATTCCGACATTAATCTCTGTCTGTGTGGACAGATTTCGATGATTGCGAATACTTCATATTTCATATTAGCTCGTCAAATTCTTTAGAGGATATACCTGATTTTGTTAACATTACAACAAATTTATACCTAAATGGTGATGTCACTATGAATAAACACATACATCTGCAATTGTTTAAGAGTTTCAGAAGTACATACCTATAACAAGACGTTTCCCTTACCCCCCCCCCCCCCCCTGTTTACCTGTCACCTCGATTCCGGTACATTTCACGATGCGTTGGTTACACTGGTGACGTATCTTTTAAAAAAAATTGCATTATCTCCCTTCCTACTCCTCCTCCTCCTCACTCTCTCTCTCTGTCTATCTCCTCCATCTCAGTTCTAATCCATCCTACTCTCCACGCTTCTAGACATCTACCTATCATACAATTTCAATATATTAAACAATACATTGTCAATCAGCCACTAAATTCCCAACCAACATAAATGATCAGATACAAGATATTGGTCATATGCTGCGTGGGGTATTCATGCTGCTTCAGTGGGGTATTCATGCTGCGTTAGTGGGGTATTCATGCTGCGTTAGTGGGGTATTCATGCTGCGTTAGTGGGGTATTCATGCTGCGTTAGTGGGGTATTCATGCTGCGTGTGTTGTGTATTCATGAGACGACATGGTACCACGATCTTGTATATAATGTACTCTGTCTCAATATGTTATGTCCTTATGTAGCTGTAGGTATATTATATTTGTTGGAACAAAGTGTGTTTAAAAAGAATATTTATTATATATCCCGTCTGCTTTAACTCAAGTGATATTTCCGTCACATGAAGTAACATTTATTCCACGAGGAGAGGACTTTTAAAAAACATTTTGCTTGTTGTCCAATCCTCTTTCTAAATCACAATTTATCTATATGTGTATTGTGTTTGTGTAAAATGTTTGATTTTTGAAAATAAATATTGTTTACACCAAACAAAACATAAAGTATTGGTCTGTCAAATACACTCACGGTCTCCTATACATCCAACATACTGTGTATGCATTAATAAATCACCGAACCGCGTGTCGATTACACTGGTGTAAATGTTTTCCATATGCCTTAGCGCAAACGTTTTAGCGTATAGTGTTTACAATATAAATCCTAGGTCGAAAATTTTCTTTAAATCTGAAATATTGACATTTGCGGAAACTTTTTATGCAACAAACATCATGTCCGTCTAGCAGGGAATTCCACAAAATTAAACTAACACACTGCAGATAATTCTAATCAAACAAGAATACATTTCGATGGGGAAAAATTTAACTCTAAACAAAAACAATAAACAAAAAACAAAAATAACAAGACAAAAACAATATATAATGTATTTGGAGATTTGAGTAGATTCTTCTGGGGAATTTTTTCCACAACAATTTTACAGCACTCCGGCTAATGGTGGGAGAGCTTTTGAGGACAGTCCTCATCAGTATTCATAATCCAGTATGAGGTTGTCCGTATTCTTGACGAGAATGCAGACCAGAGCAAAACATCAAAGCTATGGATTGACATGCAGGCGATGTTGTTTGTTCGTCTAGAACGAGATGTTGATTGGTTAATACAACTGGCCAGACAGGTGTTAACGATGTCTTTCTACGTTGCAGTTGGTCATCATATATAGGGAGTATTTGGGGGGCGACCCCAGGATGGTCGAATAGACCGAAAGGTCTACTCCTTCACCCCTCATGTTACATGCCTTTACATGCCACCGGTGGTGGTGCAGACGAAGAGGCATCCGATGGAGAGGTGTTGCTCATGCTGCTGGTTTTGATCTGTCGATACCTGCGGTGTCCTTCGTCATCGACCTTGCCTTCCAGGTCAGCCGGGTCATCAGCGTCTGCTGCAGTGTAGATGGTATCGCTGCAAGCCAATTCGCTGTCTGCTCTGGTGAAGATGTACTTTTGGTGTTTTTCTGTAGCAGCGAGTACCCGGCTCCTCAGATTGCCGAAGAGTACATCGAGCTGATCTTCTTCGTCAGGTGTTCTTCTCTCCCTGGCTGGAGACTCCGGTTCGTACTTCGGCGTCTCCGGGACTGTGGTGGTGGTGGTGGTGGTGGTGAACCCAGGCCCATCTCTATGTTCGACTGTTCCATCACAGGAACCGCCGAGGTGACATCAGTCGGTTCCTGCTGTGATGGTGTTATCACAGTCGACATCGCATCCTCTGCAGAGGCTGTCTGAATGTGCTCAGTCGGCCTCTGAGATGGTAAATCGGTGGATGCGGCATCCGGGAGTGGGTCCTGTCCAGGGAGCTGTCCAGAAAGGACCAAGTGGAAGGTAGCTGGGAGTCTCTCAGCCTTCCTCTTAGTCCATCTGGCCCTTCTTTCGGCATCCATGCGACGGTGTCCCGGACTCTTTTTCTTTTTCTTCTTATTCTGTGTATCCCCTCCAGTTGTGGTCTTGGTATTCGTCTTCTCCGAGCCGCTGCTGGTTGAGGGTTCGACGCTGAATTCCAAGGCCACATCCAACCGACCCTTGTGTGCATGGATAGACCAACGCACACAATATGCCGATTGGAAGCCATCCAAAGCGTTGCAAACTTGGCTGGGTATACGCTCCATTGGACTAAGCCTAATCCAAAACAAAGTCTGACAAAAAAGTCACGCACCACTCAAGGGATTAGCGCGTAGCACTATGGTTTTATAGCTTAACCAATGCAGGTAAGTGGTTGCCTGACAAGGTGACACATCTGCCCGGGTCATCGAAACTCACACCTAGCCCTCCGGAATGACAATAACAAGTCACAATAGAGCACCAGCTGACGGACCATACGGCCTTTCCTTTTGTCAACATAAGTATAGTGAAAGAAATAATGGCTTACAACCTATCCGTCATACAATTTCTCCACATAATGAAGGTGGTACATAAATGTACGGATGTCAAAATAAAGGGGGGATGTCTGCTTGACATATTAAAGAAGATTCGAGGCTAAATATGATGACCAAGTTCCCAATTTCTCGCAGACAATTGTTCCTCGTTCCAATGACATGAATTTTTAGGTGAAAGCTGGGTCCTGGAGCGGTTTATTGGAATTTTGAAAATAGTTTTAGAACGTACCACACAAAAACAAAATTTTAGTTAATGCCAAAAGTAGAATTTAGACATTTTTGGAAAGTATTCCCAATGAGTTAATAAGATGCCAAAATATTTTTGATAAGACCGTCATCAGTTTCAGAGTTCTGACTATATGTCATGCTAAGCGCATGTCACATGACCTTTCGACAGACAGGTATTATTGATCTCTTATTTCGTTGACGTTTTCCATCATATTTGTCTGCCCTATTGTTTGTATTATCTTATCTTCGGTCCAGCGAGATCCCTCCCGACATATGTGTTCCATTTCTTTGAAACAACATTCATGGTGTATGGAAAGGGACAAACAGGGACACCAACTGTTAATAAGGCAACCAAGTTGAATGTACACAAAGAACAAATAAAACAGCGCATCATTTATGATTCTTCAGATAGGTGAAACACTCGCGACACAATTCAAGAAATTGTGGATCTACTGGACAATACATGTCATCCCAGTGATTGAATGATTGATTGATTTATTGATTGATTGATTGATTGATTGAAGGTATAACGTCGTTTAAGCCGTTAACTGAATCAGGTATTAAAAAAACGATCGTAGCGAAGCAACTGTGTAAATAAATCAGACAGTGGATTAGATTCAAACAATGAGCTATGTACAAATAAAAGAACCCATGAGGTTTTACAAAGGTTTTACACCGAAAAATGTAAAGTAGTTTCTAAAATCAGATTTTGCTTTGACATGGTACTTATATTTGATGAATCGCTCACATTGCGTGAAGCTGATAGTCGGGTAGGTGATACAGAATGTCATACTTCACCCAACTGACAGCTTCAATCCAAAAATACTGTTTTTGTCTTTAACTCTTTACCCAACAGAACGGCCCTATGCCAATGCATTCTCTGATATATGCGAGTCGACCATAGGTCGTGTCGCATATATAAGAGAATGCATTGGCTTAACACATATTAAAAATGATAAAATTGTCAAAGAATGTAGAATTTTTTTATAAAAATTGTTAAAAAATGTAAGAAAAAATTATAAAATTGTTAAAGATGTAAGAAAAAATGGTAAAAGGTGTTAAAAACAGATTTTTTTAGGCCAATGCATTCTCTTACATATGCGAGGCGACCTATGGTCGACTCGCATATATAAGAGAATGCATTGGCACAGGGCATAACTGTAACCATCACAATGTGGTCAATGAACCGGTTCCAATGATATCCATATTTGTATGGTGTTATTGAGACAGACCGAAGCTATTTTAGGCTGTTGAAGCTTTATTTGGGCGTTTTTGGCCGGTTTGTTGGGTAAAGGGTTAAGAGTTAATCGTTTCTCATCAAACATCTGGTCAAATTTTGAACTTTGAACTTTGTACCTCTCTTTATGAGAGTTGAAACATTGGAGCGACTTTGGCGAGTTCTGTTTTCGAAGCAACAGGCGATTTCTGTTTTGGAACAATATGATCAACTTGCATATATTGTTTCGGAGGAAATGTCTCTTATACCTGCGCTAGAGGTTCTGGAACAGGAATAATATCAGTCGCCTCAACTTGTGTTGCTAGTGATATACTGACAAGCTTGGTTTTACTGTGTCTGTGTGCTGGCAGCAACACACTTTTTGTAGACACGATTGCTGTGTATGTGACATGTGGAATCGATGATAGGGGATTATTTGTTTAGCAAATAATCTGACAGATGCTTCTCGGCTTTACATCGTTGAATCCTGAATTCGTAGTCCCAAATGGGACATGGACGATCCATTGGAGAATGTGAACCTTGACAGTTTGAACAATTTCTTAGATTCGTACAATCCTTATGATCATGACCAGAAATAGAACATCGTGCACATATGGTTTCTTTACTTTTACAATGTTCCATGTCATGGCCACACCCCTGACATTTAAAACATCGCAACGGGTTTGGTACAAATGCGATTCAATCCATCTTCATATACCCAACATTCAATGCCCGTGGATACGCGCACCGATTGAAGGTCAGACGATAACTATTCAAAAGAACTTTTCGTCCGTCAACTGCCTTTGTAAATCTACAGACTTCTGTAATTCCATATGGTGCTAACTCAGCCGATATATCTCATACGGAAGAATCAGATATATCACGAGTTCTAGCCCTGTTACTGTACAATGTCATGTGAGAAGTAATTAACTCTGGTGTTTGTGCAATATATGTTAAAGACATATTAAACTCTGATTAGAGACATATTATGTACTTGTTCGGGTGCTTGAAACTGATAAGTTAGTATTCAGGTGCTAGGCCAACTGGAGGAATGTAGCATTCTACTAGCATCATCGAAAATCTCAAGAAAATCGACCGTACCACTCCAAAGAAAACATTATCTGAACTACGCTAAATTGTAAATATTTACTACTCGAACCGGGACGCTTCTATCGGCGATAAACTAAAGTAAAGGATTTCGCCATCGGCAGTCGTTGCATTTTAATTAATATATAAGAATGACGTTGTGTGTTGTCAATTTAGATACAATATTTGTAAAAATAGCTACTTTGAACAGGATTATTCTCCATTTCTATTTGATCACCCTACCGGAGTGTTTCACATCACTTTAATAGCATAAGAGCGTCAGTTTGAATTGTTCTTGAACATTCGATCAGAAGAGAGCAACTTAGTGGCCCAGACCTCATCGGTTTGACAGATTTGAATTATCCGGCTTCGCTTTGGAGCGTATTATCAATAACAAATATAGTAGGTCTCTTGACATTTGGATAAAAAAAAAACAAGAACCAGGTATTGATGATCAGGTATTGATGATCAGGTATTGAGGATCAGGTATTGATGATCAGGTATTGATGATCAGGTATTGATGATCAGGTATTGAGGATCAGGTATTGATGATCAGGTATTGAGGATCAGGTATTGAGGATCAGGTATTGGGGATCAGGTATTGAGGATCAGGTATTGATGATAAGGTATTGGGGATCAGGTATTGATGATAAGGTACTGATGATCAGGTATTGAGGATGAGGTATTGATGATCAGGTATTGAGGATCAGGTACTGATGATCAGGTATTGAGGATGAGGTACTGAGGATCAGGTATTGATGATCAGGTATTGATGATCAGGTATTGAGGATCAGGTATTGAGGATGAGGTATTGATGATAAGGTATTGATGATGAGGTATTGCTTTTATGTGTAACCATATAAGGTAAGGGGGTGTCTGACCAGGTAGCAGAACTGTCAAGGTTAGCGACCCCACACCTAGCACACTAGAAAGACAGAGAAAAGTCAAAGTAATGTGCTGGCAGGTGGACCAGAAGGCCTTTTAGAAAGTCAACTAAAGAAAAAAGTAAAACGACTAAGAACGCATTTGTCATAAGAATTTTACACACAATTGATACCGGTCGGTGCAAAATGTACGGTCTATATAAAGTGGTAGTATAGTCCCCCCGCAAGTTTGGAAACAATTACATATGCGTGACACGGAAAGGGTTATACAGTGTATTACATATAAAACGTAATATATATTAGTAAAACGCTATTTATATGGCCTTGTAATCTCAATGGGTTGATATATACGCGCCCATGCAAGTACAGTATCTATGTATATATATATAGGTATATGTGGGTATATGTGCTCATATACAACCCTACGTTGTTATTTAAGTAATATATGATGCGGATCCCACCACATCACCACTCTTCATATTACAAACCGATAAGTGTCACATATATTTAACACGAATCTTATAAGAGGTATTTAACACGAATCTTATACTAGTAAGAGGTATGCAAGTTGGAATGTACTTCCCAACAATTGTAGATGATTAGTATAGTATTCGGGAACATATATACATAGCGTTGTCCAAGTTATGTGTGTATGCGGTATGGGTGGTACACCATATAGTATTATAATATATACACGGTAGGTATAACTAGAGTTAAACGCTCTCTATATTATATTGTTAAACGCTCTTTATGTGACCAAGTTAGCTATATATAGCTATCATATCTGTCATCGTGAAGTATCTTTACATATTACAATCAGTATATGACTATGTGACATATAGGTGGTGGTTAAACACTTAAACAAGATTTCGAATAATTAATTTAGATGAGTACATGGGGTAATACATCTTATTGTGAGATGTATGCATGCTGGAAAGTACTCACTAACACCAGTAAATTATTACCTTAGGATTATGAAGCATAATATAAAGGGTTAGATTATATACTTAAGATAAATGTAAGTGAGCATTATATCTCACAACAATTATTATATGGGTAGAGATAATAATATTATATATATACATATATATGCACGAAAAAACACACCTAGCCTTCCAGAATGACAATAAAAAGTCAGAATGGAGCATTGGCTGACGGACCTTGCGGCCTTTCCGTTTGTCAACATAAGTATAGTGAAAGAATTAACGGCTTTCAACCTATCTGTCATATAATTTCCCCACAAAATGAAGGTGGTTCACAAATGCATGGATGTCAAAAGAAAGGGGAGGTTGTCTGCTGTATGCATATTAAAGAAGATTCGAGGCTACGTGTGATGATGACCAAGGTCCCAATTTCCCGCAGACAATTTGCTCCTCGTTCTGATGACATGAATTTTGAGGTGGAAGCTGGACCCTGGAGCGGTTTATTAGAATTTTGAAAATAGTTTTAGAACGTACCCCATCGAAATAAGATTCATTTAATGCCAAAAGTAGAATTTCTAGGTTTTTGAAAAATTCTCCCAATGAGTTAAAAAGATGCCAGAATGTTTTGATAAGACCGTCTTCAGTTGCAGTTTGCTGACTATATGCCACGCTAAGCGCATGTCATATCATGTTTCGACCCTTTAACTGCAAGACATGTGTACTAAGCCAGCTCGAGTCCGGGCGTCGCCCGCGATCTTATCTAAATACCGACAGAACATAGCTTCCAGGGGGATGATGATGAGATTGGACCCGTACCGTGGAAGTTCAACACTAATACTAAATAGTATAGTTTGGATAAGTTAATGGTGTAAGCCATGAGCTATCATAGTGATTCGTTACATAATCAACAACCAGTTGTTCGTACATATAATACACGTGCAATGCTTCATAATTTTCCAAGGTTGTACCATTTGTAATGTCGTAGCATCAAGCATATATGGTATCGAAAATAGCACTGTCTCTATTGATTTCTATTGATTTCCTAAAAGTCATGCACATTATAAGCCATGATCCTCTAATTGGAGTGTTTCATGTTACTTTAAATCATACAAATTATAAGCCATGATCACCCACTGGAGTGTTTCAGTTTCTTATAAATTTAAGTAACACAAATTATATCACCCTATTGGAGTGTTTCACATCACTTTAAGTCATACAAATTATAAACTATGATCACCCTATTGGGGTGCTTCACATCACTTAAAGCCATACATATTATAAGCCATGATCACCCTACTGCAGCACTGGAGTGTTTCATATCACTTTAAGTCATACACATTATAAGCCACGATCACCTTAATGGAATGTTTCATATCATTTTAAGTCACACAAATTATAAGCCACGATAACCCTACTGGAATGTATATATCAATTTTTGTTGAGATCCCAGTAACTGTTTAAGTTATGACATCAACAGAAATCGGACAGACGAACGGACGGATGGATGTCCGGACGTATGTACGGCCGGACAGGTGGGAGGCAGGGGGGGGGGCAGCCAATCATACATCTAAGGTGCACCAGATTACATGGTATGGAGTATAATTTTTGAACAGATCTAATAATCAACCAACATGCGACTATACTATCGCGGTAATGTTGTGACAACTTGACCGTGGGGGGGGGGGGGGGGGGGGGGCAGCCAATTAAACACATAGGGTGTAACAAATTCATGGTATGGATTATCAATTATAGAACAGATGTAATAATCAACCAATAATATATAATTGTAATTAAATGCAATTATATTGCGCGGGAAGCTTAAATAAGTAAATATAACTATACATGGGGGTAGAGTACAAAGTATATATACATGTATAATGGATTGTCGTTTGCATATAGGTATTAATAGGTTATCGTTGATAAAATGTAGCTATGTATTGGTTTGTTAGGGTTTATGGTAGCTATAGCTTTATGGGTGGAGGAAAGACCACGCGGGATAGTTTACCGAGAAAACGGTATACTGCGTGTAGAAACCATCGACCCCCGGAAAACAACCGACATTATGCAGTAAAGTATAAATTATTCCAAAATTGGACGAGCTATTAATAAGTACATAGACCTGTCGTAAATAGGTAGCCTAGTTTTTAAGTCATGCTGATATATATCGTAAATATTTAGGTTGGGAATTATTATGAAATGCTAATTAGTACAAATTGTAACATGCGGTATACTGTCGCGGTATCGTTTTAACAACTTGAACGGTGGCGGGGGGGGGGGGGGTTGGTTGTGCCAAACTGTTTTGTAGTCCTATATGCTGGTTGCAATTGTGAGGTTGAGATAGAGAAGCTTAAATGTATATGCGCAAACACTTCACGAAACACGCGCATTGACACATGTTTGTGTCGTGTATCTGTACACATGAATATGTTCGACATTATATGCAGTAAAGTATGAATTATACCAAAATTGAAAGAGCTGTTAATAAGTGCGTAGATCCGTAGTAAATACTAATAGGTAGTGTAGTTTTTAAGTCGAACTTTAATATATATCGTGAATATATAGGTTGTAAAGTATTATGGCATGTATACATGTACATGAGGCGTTTTGATATACCTTAATTGGATGTATAATAGTAACGGTTGTATATAGATATATAACGAGTTGTTTAGTATTAATTGGAATGCACATGAGGCACGTGTGCATATAATGTGTAGGTACAACGATGGGCTATATATATGAACCACATAGACCTATTCTATAATCTACCGTAATTATGGCCATAAATGTGTAAGTCAGCTGGTAACTAATATATTAGTTTAATTATAATTATATATGGATAAGTTAATGGTGTAAGCCATGAGCCATCATAGTGATTCGTTACATAATCAACAACCAGTTGTTCGTACATATAATACACGTGCAATGCTTCACAATTTTCCAAGGTTGTACCATTTGTAATGTCGTAGCATCAAGCATATATGGTATCGAAAATAGCACTGTCTCTATTGATTTCTATTGATTCCCTAAAAGTCATGCACATTATAAGCCATGATCCTCTAATTGGAGTGTTTCATGTTACTTTAAATCATACAAATTATAAGCCATGATCACCCACTGGAGTGTTTCAGTTTCTTATAAATTTAAGTAACACAAATTATATCAACCTATTGGAGTGTTTCACATCACTTTAAGTCATACAAATTATAAACTATGATCACCCTACTGGGGTGCTTCACATCACTTTAAGCCATACATATTATAAGCCATGATCACCCTACTGCAGTACTGGAGTGTTTCATATCACTTTAAGTCATACACATTATAAGCCACGATCACCTTAATGGAATGTTTCATATCACTTTAAGTCACACAAATTATAAGCCACGATAACCCTATTGGAATGTATATATCAATTTTTGTTGAGATCCCAGTAACTGTTTAAGTTATGACATGAACAGAAATCGGACAGACGAACGGACGGATGGATGTCCGGACGTATGTACGGCCGGACAGGTGCAAAACAGTATACCCCACCCCCTCTTTTAAAAAAAAAGGTTGTATAACTATAACTATAAATGCATGTGCTAATAATTGGCATAATTATGATCCACAATAATTTCTAAGTTAAATATGCATAAATATGATCCACAATAATTTCTAAGTTAAATATGATCCACAATAATTTCTAAGTTAAATATGGATTTAAAAAAACTTTCATAATAGTGCTTATCAAGTAGATTATTCCCGATTCTGTGAATCGTAAATCACGTGTAACAGTCCTGCCGGCTCCGCTTATAAAGTGAATTATTTACCGTTTTTTCACGATTCCATGAATAACGTCCGATTCCATGTATGGCGTGTTTAAAGTCCATGTAGATGAATATTGTTTGTATAAGCGAGAAACATATAGTTCTATAATCACTAAATTGACAAAGAAGCACACAGACTGTGACAGAATATTTTGGATTCTGACCGCTGTATACAAAACCAGACGACCTTCCCCTTCAGCGTCTCGTGCGAAATAGCGTAATCGCGTGCGGAAATACAACGTCACAACACAGGTGATTTTAACCCTTTGCGTGCCAATATCAAATTGCCCATTTCTCCTTTCTAGACAATACCATATCAGATAACGGAAAATGCCCTTTAATCGAGTATATTAAAGATATCTTACTGTGATATAGAATGATGGCAAGTACCGACATATATCATAAACGTGGCTATACTATCCCGGTAGTGTTGCGTCAACCTGGCGGGGGGGGGGGGGTTGCTAACTAACACATAAGGTGTCATCAGATTACATTGCATGGACTTGCAAGTATTGAAAAGATGCAGAAATCAACCAATAATATAATTATACGTACAAGTAAACGAATGTATACTGTCACACAAAGATTATATAGGTAAATACATTTATACATGGGGTATAGGGCACAAAGTATGCATAGAATAGGTTGTCGTTTGCAAATAAGTATTGATAGGTTATTGTTGATAAATTATAACTATGCATGGGGTAAGGGTATAACGCATATATAATAGGTTGTCGTTTGCAAATAGGTATTAGTAGGTTATTCTGTGGATTATTCTGTGGAAAGGTCAACAGTGAATTGCTAACTAGTCAGGTATTGAGGATGAGGTATTGATGATGAGGTATTGAGGATGAGGTATTGAGGATAAGGTACTGATGATCAGGTATTGAGGATCAGGTATTGAGGATCAGGTATTGAGGATGAGGTATTGAGGATGAGGTATTGAGGATCAGGTATTGATGATCAGGTATTGATGATGAGGTATTGATGATAAGGTATTGAGGATCAGGTATTGAGGATCAGGTATTGAGGATAAGGTATTGAGGATCAGGTATTGAGGATGAGGTATTGATGATAATGTATTGAGGATGAGGTATTGATGATAAGGTATTGAGGATAAGGTATTGAGGATGAGGTATTGATGATCGGGTATTGAGGATGAGGTATTGATGATAAGGTATTGAGGATGAGGTATTGATGATCGGGTATTGAGGATGAGGTATTGATGATAAGGTATTGAGGATGAGGTATTGATGATAAGGTATTGAGGATAAGGTATTGAGGATGAGGTATTGATGATCGGGTATTGAGGATGAGGTATTGATGATAAGGTATTGAGGATGAGGTATTGATGATAAGGTATTGAGGATCAGGTATTGAGGATCAGGTATTGAGGATGAGGTATTGATGATAAGGTATTGATGATAAGGTATTGAGGATGAGGTATTGATGATAAGGTATTGATGATCAGGTATTGATGATAAGGTATTGATGATAAGGTATTGAGGATGAGGTATTGATGATAAGGTATTGATGATAAGGTATTGATGATAAGGTATTGATGATAAGGTATTGAGGATGAGGTATTGAGGATCAGGTATTGATGATAAGGTATTGAGGATCAGGTATTGAGGATCAGGTATTGATGATAAGGTATTGATGATCAGGTATTGATGATAAGGTATTGAGGATGAGGTATTGATGATAAGGTATTGAGGATGAGGTATTGAGGGTGAGGTGTTGATGATGAGGTACTGATGATAAGGTATTGATGATGAGGTATTGAGGATGAGGTATTGATGATGAGGTATTGATGATAAGGTATTGATGATAAGGTATTGATGATAAGGTATTGATGATGAGGTATTGAGGATGAGGTATTGATGATAAGGTATTGAGGATGAGGTATTGATGATAAGGTATTGATGATGAGGTATTGAGGATGAGGCATTGAGGATAAGGTATTGAGGATGAGGTATTGAGGATAAGGTATTGATGATAAGGTATTGAGGATGAGGTATTGAGGATGAGGTATTGATGATGAGGTATTGATGATAAGGTATTGAGGATGAGGTATTGATGATAAGGTATTGAGGATGAGGTATTGATGATAAGGTATTGATGATGAGGTATTGAGGATGAGGTATTGAGGATAAGGTATTGATGATGAGGTATTGAGGATGAGGTATTGAGGATGAGGTATTGAGGATGAGGTATTGAGGATGAGGTATTGAGGATGAGGTATTGAGGATGAGGTATTGAGGATGAGGTATTGAGGATGAGGTATTGAGGATGAGGTATTGATGATGAGGTATTGAGGATGAGGTATTGATGATGAGGTATTGAGGATGAGGTATTGATGATAAGGTATTGATGATGAGGTATTGAGGATAAGGTATTGATGATCAGGTATTGAGGATGAGGTATTGATGATAAGGTATTGATGATGAGGTATTGAGGATGAGGTATTGAGGATGAGGTATTGAGGATGAGGTATTGATGATGAGGTATTGAGGATGAGGTATTGAGGATGAGGTATTGAGGATGGGGTATTGAGGATGAGGTATTGATGATGAGGTATTGAGGATGAGGTATTGAGGATGAGGTATTGATGATGAGGTATTGAGGATGAGGTATTGAGGATAAGGTATTGAGGATGAGGTATTGAGGATGAGGTATTGATGATGAGGTATTGATGATAAGGTATTGAGGATGAGGTATTAAGGATGATGTATTGAGGATGAGGTATTGAGGATCAGGTATTGATGATGAGGTATTGATGATGAGGTATTGAGGATGAGGTATTGAGGATCAGGTATTGATGATAAGGTATTAAGGATGATGTATTGAGGATGAGGTATTGATGATCAGGTATTGATGATAAAGTATTGATGATGAGGTATTGAGGATGAGGTATTGAGGATAAGGTATTGAGGATGAGGTATTGATGATAAGGTATTGAGGATGAGGTATTGAGGATAAGGTATTGAGGATGAGGTATTGATGATAAGGTATTGAGGATGAGGTATTGAGGATCGGGTATTGAGGATGAGGTATTGATGATAAGGTATTGATGATGAGGTATTGAGGATGAGGTATTGAGGATGAGGTATTGAGGATAAGGTATTGAGGATGAGGTATTGAGGATAAGGTATTGAGGATGAGGTATTGATGATGAGGTATTGAGGATATGGTATTGATGATGAGGTATTGAGGATCAGGTATTGATGATGAGGAATTGAGGATGAGGTATTGATGATCAGGTATTGGGGATCAGGTATTGAGTATGAGGTATTGATGATCAGGTATTGAGGATAAGGTATTGATGATGAGGTATTGAGGATCAGGTATTGATGATAAGGTATTGAGGATGAGGTATTGATGATAAGGTATTGAGGATGAGGTATTGAGGATCAGGTATTGAGGATCAGGTATTGGGGATCAGGTATTGATGATGAGGTATTGATGATGAGGTATTGAGGATCAGGTATTGATGATGAGGTATTGAGGATGAGGTATTGATGATAAGGTATTGAGGATGAGGTATTGAGGATGAGGTATTGATGATAAGGTATTGATGATAAGGTATTGAGGATCAGGTATTGAGGATCAGGTATTGAGGATGAGGTATTGAGGATGAGGTATTGAGGATGAGGTATTGATGATAAGGTATTGAGGATGAGGTATTGAGGATGAGGTATTGATGATAAGGTATTGAGGATGAGGTATTGATGATAAGGTATTGAGGATGAGGTATTGAGGATGAGGTATTGAGGATGAGGTATTGATGATAAGGTATTGAGGATGAGGTATTGATGATAAGGTATTGAGGATGAGGTATTGATGATAAGGTATTGAGGATGAGGTATTGATGATAAGGTATTGAGGATGAGGTATTGATGATAAGGTATTGAGGATGAGGTATTGAGGATGAGGTATTGATGATAAGGTATTGAGGATGAGGTATTGATGATAAGGTATTGAGGATGAGGTATTGAGGATAAGGTATTGAGGATGAGGTATTGAGGATCAGGTATTGAGGATGAGGTATTGAGGATGAGGTATTGAGGATGAGGTATTGAGGATGAGGTATTGAGGATGAGGTATTGATGATAAGGTATTGAGGATGAGGTATTGATGATAAGGTATTGAGGATGAGGTATTGAGGATGAGGTATTGAGGATGAGGTATTGAGGATGAGGTATTGATGATAAGGTATTGAGGATAAGGTATTGAGGATCAGGTATTGAGGATCAGGTATTGATGATAAGGTATTGAGGATGAGGTATTGATGATAAGGTATTGATGATCAGGTATTGAGGATCAGGTATTGATGATAAGGTATTGAGGATCAGGTATTGAGGATCAGGTATTGGGGATCAGGTATTGATGATAAGGTATTGAGGATCAGGTATTGAGGATCAGGTATTGAGGATGAGGTATTGAGGATCAGGTATTGAGGATCGGGTATTGAGGATGAGGTATTGAGGATAAGGTATTGAGGATCAGGTATTGATGATAAGGTATTGATGATAAGGTATTGATGATAAGGTATTGATGATAAGGTATTGAGGATGAGGTATTGAGGATGAGGTATTGAGGATGAGGTATTGATGATAAGGTATTGATGATAAGGTATTGATGATAAGGTATTGATGATAAGGTATTGAGGATGAGGTATTGAGGATGAGGTATTGAGGATGAGGTATTGATGATAAGGTATTGATGATAAGGTATTGATGATAAGGTATTGAGGATGAGGTATTGATGATAAGGTATTGAGGATCAGGTATTGAGGATCAGGTATTGAGGATGAGGTATTGAGGATGAGGTATTGAGGATAAGGTATTGAGGATGAGGTATTGATGATCAGGTATTGAGGATCAGGTATTGAGGATAAGGTATTGAGGATGAGGTATTGATGATAAGGTATTGAGGATAAGGTATTGATGATAAGGTATTGATGATAAGGTATTGAGGATGAGGTATTGAGGATGAGGTATTGATGATAAGGTATTGAGGATCAGGTATTGAGGATGAGGTATTGATGATGAGGTATTGATGATAAGGTATTGAGGATCAGGTATTGAGGATCAGGTATTGATGATAAGGTATTGAGGATCAGGTATTGAGGATCGGGTATTGAGGATGAGGTATTGAGGATAAGGTATTGAGGATCAGGTATTGAGGATCAGGTATTGATGATAAGGTATTGAGGATGAGGTATTGAGGATGAGGTATTGAGGATGAGGTATTGAGGATGAGGTATTGAGGATCAGGTATTGATGATAAGGTATTGAGGATGAGGTATTGAGGATGAGGTATTGAGGATCAGGTATTGAGGATCAGGTATTGAGGATGAGGTATTGATGATAAGGTATTGATGATAAGGTATTGATGATAAGGTATTGAGGATCAGGTATTGAGGATGAGGTATTGAGGATGAGGTATTGAGGATGGGGTATTGATGATAAGGTATTGAGGATCAGGTATTGAGGATCAGGTATTGAGGATGAGGTATTGATGATGAGGTATTGATGATAAGGTATTGAGGATGAGGTATTGATGATGAGGTATTGAGGATGAGGTATTGAGGATCAGGTATTGAGGATCAGGTATTGATGATAAGGTATTGATGAGGTATTGAGGATCAGGTATTGATGATAAGGTATTGATGATAAGGTATTGATGATGAGGTATTGAGAATGAGGTATTGAGGATCAGGTATTGAGGATCAGGTATTGAGGATGAGGTATTGATGATAAGGTATTGATGATAAGGTATTGAGGATGAGGTATTGAGGATGAGGTATTGATGATAAGGTATTGATGATAAGGTATTGATGATAAGGTATTGATGATAAGGTATTGAGGATGAGGTATTGATGATAAGGTATTGAGGATCGGGTATTGATGATGAGGTAATGAGGATGAGGTATTGAGGATCAGGTATTGATGATGAGGTATTGAGGATAAGGTATTGATGATAAGGTATTGAGGATGAGGTATTGAGGATGAGGTATTGAGGATGAGGTATTGATGATAAGGTATTGAGGATGAGGTATTGATGATAAGGTATTGATGATAAGGTATTGATGATAAGGTATTGAGGATGAGGTATTGAGGATGAGGTATTGAGGATGAGGTATTGATGATAAGGTATTGAGGATGAGGTATTGATGATGAGGTATTGATGATAAGGTATTGAGGATGAGGTATTGAGGATGAGGTATTGAGGATGAGGTATTGATGATAAGGTATTGAGGATGAGGTATTGAGGATGAGGTATTGATGATAAGGTATTGATGATAAGGTATTGAGGATGAGGTATTGAGGATGAGGTATTGAGGATGAGGTATTGATGATAAGGTATTGATGATAAGGTATTGAGGATGAGGTATTGAGGATGAGGTATTGAGGATGAGGTATTGATGATAAGGTATTGATGATAAGGTATTGAGGATGAGGTATTGAGGATGAGGTATTGATGATAAGGTATTGATGATAAGGTATTGAGGATGAGGTATTGAGGATGAGGTATTGAGGATGAGGTATTGATGATAGGGTATTGAGGATGAGGTATTGATGATGAGGTATTGATGATAAGGTATTGAGGATGAGGTATTGATGATAAGGTATTGATGATAAGGTATTGATGATAAGGTATTGAGGATGAGGTATTGATGATAAGGTATTGAGGATCGGGTATTGATGATGAGGTAATGAGGATGAGGTATTGAGGATCAGGTATTGATGATGAGGTATTGAGGATAAGGTATTGATGATAAGGTATTGAGGATGAGGTATTGAGGATGAGGTATTGAGGATGAGGTATTGATGATAAGGTATTGAGGATGAGGTATTGATGATAAGGTATTGATGATAAGGTATTGATGATAAGGTATTGAGGATGAGGTATTGAGGATGAGGTATTGAGGATGAGGTATTGATGATAAGGTATTGAGGATGAGGTATTGATGATGAGGTATTGATGATAAGGTATTGAGGATGAGGTATTGAGGATGAGGTATTGAGGATGAGGTATTGATGATAAGGTATTGAGGATGAGGTATTGAGGATGAGGTATTGATGATAAGGTATTGATGATAAGGTATTGAGGATGAGGTATTGAGGATGAGGTATTGAGGATGAGGTATTGATGATAAGGTATTGATGATAAGGTATTGAGGATGAGGTATTGAGGATGAGGTATTGAGGATGAGGTATTGATGATAAGGTATTGATGATAAGGTATTGAGGATGAGGTATTGAGGATGAGGTATTGATGATAAGGTATTGATGATAAGGTATTGAGGATGAGGTATTGATGATGAGGTATTGAGGATGAGGTATTGATGATAGGGTATTGAGGATGAGGTATTGATGATAAGGTATTGAGGATGAGGTATTGAGGATGAGGTATTGAGGATGAGGTATTGATGATAAGGTATTGATGATAATGTATTGATGATAAGGTATTGAGGATGAGGTATTGATGATAAGGTATTGAGGATGAGGTATTGATGATAAGGTATTGAGGATGAGGTAATGATGATAAGGTATTGAGGATGAGGTATTGAGGATGAGGTATTGATGATAAGGTATTGAGGATGAGGTATTGATGATAAGGTATTGAGGATGAGGTATTGATGATAAGGTATTGAGGATCAGGTATTGAAAATCAGGTATTGATGATGAGGTATTGATGATAAGGTATTGAGGATGAGGTATTGATGATAAGGTATTGAGGATGAGGTATTGATGATAAGGTATTGATGATCAGGTATTGATGATAAGGTATTGAGGATGAGGTATTGATGATAAGGTATTGATGATAAGGTATTGAGGATAAGGTATTGAGGATGAGGTATTGAGGATGAGGTATTGAGGATAAGGTATTGAGGATCAGGTATTGATGATAAGTTATTGATGATAAGGTATTGATGATAAGGTATTGATGATAAGGTATTGATGATAAGGTATTGAGGATGAGGTATTGAGGATAAGGTATTGAGGATGAGGTATTGAGGATGAGGTATTGAGGATCAGGTATTGATGATAAGGTATTGATGATGAGGTATTGATGATAAGGTATTGAGGATAAGGTATTGATGATAAGGTATTGAGGATAAGGTATTGAGGATGAGGTATTGAGGATGAGGTATTGAGGATAAGGTATTGAGGATCAGGTATTGATGATAAGTTATTGATGATAAGGTATTGATGATAAGGTATTGATGATAAGGTATTGAGGATAAGGTATTGATGATAAGGTATTGAGGTTG
This sequence comes from Siphonodentalium dalli, assembly GCA_032622095.1. NCBI lineage: Eukaryota > Metazoa > Mollusca > Scaphopoda > Gadilida > Siphonodentaliidae > Siphonodentalium > Siphonodentalium dalli. The sequence continues at coordinate 252,117,009 of CP136065.1, forward strand.
AGGTATTGAGGATGATGTATTGAGGATGAGGTATTGAGGATGAGGTATTGATGATAAGGTATTGAGGATAAGGTATTGATGATAAGGTATTGAGGATGAGGTATTGAGGATGAGGTATTGATGATAAGGTATTGATGATAAGGTATTGATGATAAGGTATTGAGGATGAGGTATTGAGGATAAGGTATTGAGGATGAGGTATTGAGGATGAGGTATTGAGGATGAGGTATTGATGATAAGGTATTGATGATCAGGTATTGATGATAAGGTATTGAGGATCAGGTATTGATGATAAGGTATTGATGATGAGGTATTGATGATAAGGTATTGATGATAAGGTATTGATGATAAGGTATTGATGATAAGGTATTGATGATGAGGTATTGATGATAAGGTATTGAGGATGAGGTATTGATGATAAGGTATTGAGGATGAGGTATTGAGGATGAGGTATTGAGGATGAGGTATTGATGATAAGGTATTGAGGATAAGGTATTGATGATGAGGTATTGATGATGAGGTATTGATGATAAGGTATTGGGGATGAGGTATTGATGATAAGGTATTGAGGATAAGGTATTGATGATAAGGTATTGATGATAAGGTATTGATGATAAGGTATTGAGGATGAGGTATTGAGGATGAGGTATTGATGATGAGGTATTGATGATGAGGTATTGATGATGAGGTATTGATGATGAGGTATTGATGATGAGGTATTGATAATGAGGTATTGAGGATGAGGTATTGATGATGAGGTATTGAGGATGAGGTATTGAGGATCAGGTATTGAGGATCAGGTATTGAGGATCAGGTATTGAGGATAAGGTATTGATGATAAGGTATTGAGGATGAGGTATTGAGGATCAGGTATTGAGGATGAGGTATTGAGGATGAGGTATTGATGATAAGGTATTGATGATAAGGTATTGAGGATAAGGTATTGAGGATAAGGTATTGAGGATGAGGTATTGAGGATCAGGTATTGAGGATGAGGTATTGAGGATCAGGTATTGAGGATGAGGTATTGATGATAAGGTATTGATGATGAGGTATTGATGATGAGGTATTGATGATGAGGTATTGATGATAAGGTATTGAGGATGAGGTATTGATGATAATGTATTGAGGATGAGGTATTGAGGATGAGGTATTGATGATAAGGTATTGAGGATCAGGTGTTGAGGATGAGGTATTGAGGATAAGGTATTGAGGATGAGGTATTGATGATAAGGTATTGAGGATAAGGTATTGATGATGAGGTATTGATGATGAGGTATTGATGATGAGGTATTGATGATAAGGTATTGATGATAAGGTATTGAGGATGAGGTATTGATGATAAGGTATTGATGATAAGGTATTGAGGATCAGGTATTGGTGATCAGGTATTGGGGATCAGGTATTGGGGATCAGGTATTGGGGATCAGGTATTGGGGATCAGGTATTGGGGATCAGGTATTGGGGATCAGGTATTGATGATCAGGTATTGATGATCAGGTATTGAGAATCAGGTACTGAGGATCAGGTATTGAGGATCAGGTATTGAGGATCAGGTATTGAGGATCAGGTATTGAGGATCAGGTACTGAGGATCAGGTATTGAGGATCAGGTATTGATGATCAGGTATTGAGGATCAGGTATTGAGGATCAGGTATTGATGATCAGGTATTGAGGATCAGGTATTGAGGATCAGGTATTTTGGGATCAGGTATTTTGGGATCAGGTATTGGGGATCAGGTATTGAGGATCAGGTATTGCGGATTTACCTCAGTGATATATAGGAGGTGGATATCGTTAACTCTTTAGCATTCAGAGAGCCCCAGAGCGCCCTGCCACATAGCGTCCAGTAAGCCATAGAGAGGACTGTCGCATAGCATCCACAGAGCCCAGAGTTTTGAGTTTTTTCCCCGTCATAGTTTACAAAAAAAATATTGCATTATAACAGGGGGGCCGCACAAAAGTTTTATCATACAGGGCCGGGGTGGGTGGGTCCGAAGAGGCCCGAAAAAATGAGTTTGTGCAAATTGTTTTCTATTCACATTTTTGCCCTTGTTTTAAGTTGTTTTCAAATATATTCATTAATAATTGTGTTCTAATGCAGGTTACAGGTTACAGACACTTAGGGAACAGGGTAGGTATAAGATATAAGTAATACAGGGGAGATCTTCCAAAAACATACCTATACCGGGCGGGGTGGGTGCATCTCAGAGGCCTGAAAAAAATTGTTTATGCAAATATTTTCAACCCACATTATGGACATTGTTTTAAGTTTTTTTCACTAATAAATGTGTTCTAACATAGATTTTGACCTTAACTAACACTTGTAAGAACATACGTAGGTATAAGATAAAGCACTCTCTGGTGCCAAGTAAAAGTGATGACTGAATAGGAGTGCTGGTTTGCATTTCACCTCAAATTAATATTGAATAGTGCCTGATAGTGCTGGCATTTTCACTCTGGCATGTCTAATGACAAAATAATACTAGTGCTGCAGAGTGTTGGCTAACAAAATACCTCAAATTAAAAAATAAACATGCCAGCCTGTTTATTTGGCTCCAACGAGTGATACTTATATATTATATAACTGTCATTGCAGGTATGGCTATAATGTGTTCTGATATGATGGTTGGGGGCACCTTTTTGGGAACAACAGTGAAGAAGTAATTAATTAGTAACTAGACTATTTATGTAAAAATTAAACACAATGTTGGCTTATTGGTACTATAAATATTACCTCACAATATCTGTGCATACTGTAGAATAAAACACTTTTTATTTCAAAATGTATTTTTCAATGTCGAAAACAACATCATAACCGTTGATAGTTTTTCAATTGTTTGAACACTTGGAATCTGCCAGAAACGGTCCAATTTAAAACTTACCTTTGATTCTGTTTGATTTGGTCTTGAATAGATTTTAAATTATTTTTTTCTTATTTTAGGGGGTGGGTCCAAAAATATCAGGCGGAAAAAAATATTGTTTTGCCCAAAAAGGGTGGGTGGGTAGCAAAAGGGCTGTAATTTTTTTTTTGGCCCTGTATGTGTAAATTTTCTCACGACCCCCCCCCCCCCTGAATCAGGTGGCTTTTGTGTGTCAGATATTTGACAAACCGGCTAAAATCCGTTGAACAAAATGGGCCGTAGTTAGCATTATATTTGGGCAATTAATCGATTCTGATAACTGAAGCGGCATTTCAAAACATGTTGTTTTTGTTGGAATCTTATGATATGGAGACCATCGAATCCGATTAAGTACTTTTAATTGGGGACTGTACCCTAAATCCGCCCCTTTATATTTTTATAATCAACAGAATATATGCAACAAATAAATGAATGTGAGCCATGTGTGAGTCAAAAATAAATCCATATGTTCTATGAAGGATGCAAACAACATGGTAATTAGAATTAAAGTGTGTTAATGACTCCTCGAGTCATAAATTCATTTTCATTATAATCATTCATGGCTCAAATTCATTCATTTGTTGCATATATTCTGTTGAGTATAAAAGGCGATGGTCTCAAAATGGCTGGATTTAGTGTACAGTGTCGCCTTAAGGTGCGAACTGATAACTCACCTAGTACAAACGCTATCGCATGCCAAATGGGGTGGGATGCTGAAAAATCGCAAGCCAATTTGCGCGCGATTTAGTTTGCCGTGTCCCGCGTGACTCAGCATCGCATGCGAATATGTTTCGATTGTAAAATTCAAAGAAATGTAACTCTAACATACCCGTTATTTAGTAAAAAATCATACCAAAAGAATGACACCACAAAGAGACACGTTTCAAAAACACTATAGGAAAAATCACTTTTAGGGTGGGTGGGCTTGGGGGATGCGGACGGCACTGTCTAACCTGTTGGGAAACACAAAATTCAAACTGTTATTGAAGCAACGTCACCCCTTTTTCAAATTGATATCGAGGCAGTCGATATGGCTCGATATGGCAGTCGCGGGGGCCTGATGGCTCATAAAAACAACTCTATATATAAGCGCCCGCGGCTACCACTTTATAGCATCAAGGGTAGACTGAGCAAATCGAGACGGGATGCTGGTCCCGCCAAACTCTCCAGACGGCATCGACATATCAAAACGCATGCGATTCTCGCCTATCGTATCCGTATTTGGACGAGATTGTAAGACCATAGCCTGGATAACTACATAGTATGACATAATGTACATACTCTTATTCAGTTTGGATATTGTCGACCTTCCACTTTCTAATTGCATACACAACATACGCCGTATTATCATCATCATCGTCGTCATCATAGTCATCATCATTATCGTCGTCGTTAGCGCCATCGACCCAATTATCTTCATCTTGTCACCGTCCTGGCAACGCCTTTGTTGTCATCGTCAACATTTTCATTTTGTCTCATGTTGTAGATTTATAGGTACACATGCTGACATTATGCGAGATTTTGATCCAGGGTGAAATATAATCGACGTACACTCCACTGTATTGTTTATTTCTAACGATGGAATCTAGATTTCCCCAATTAGCCTCTCATAGCAAACATGGGATTTGGTGCTAATATCCTGGAAACCAATGTCTCTCAATATGGGGATATACGATGTTCCGGTTTGACCTCCCGTGCGTGTTTGAGCCTGATACACTTTTAGAGAAACTCATTTCCGGTGCGCTATAACGGCGTGAGCTTGGAGTGGTCATCTCGCTAATGCATTCTGTCGGGGCGCTAAGTGACCGACCATCATGGGGTGTGATGACGCATGGTACCAATAATCCACTCCGGCAGGTGATCGATCCGCCCAGGAATAAACGTCTCAAAGATTCACCCAAACTTCCGGGTCCAAATGTGACACAGGCTGGTGGTCTCAGTCTCGTTGTTTGAGAAGATAATAAGCTTCAGGCGTCGCTGCCGCTTACGGGGTCAGATTACTACAATTGTATAGTCAATTATACAAGAGACATTGAGTGTGCACCATTAAACAGACTGGACCATTTTAAGTCTTCTCGGTCCAAAACAGCTTGGGATAACGGTTTTGGACCGAGTCTCGTCTCGTTACTCTTCTATAACGGACTTCTATTGAAAAGACGTACTACATTTACACGTTGAGCCGGGGAATTCACGTGAACCCCTGAATGTGATTAATCATCTGCCATGTCAGCGATTAATCTGCTTTCAAAATGATATATCATTTACCGTGATAGAAAAATGTAAAGTGATGATATTTATATAATTAACTCAGATTACATATGTATGAGCATGGCTTCACTCGTGGTTTGTGGATTTGATGACGTTATCTGCTTTCATTCTGTATATATGTGTGATTCTTACAATCAATTGCCATATCTTATTTTACCCGTGGAAATACGGTAAACTTTGAAAATAGTACTGCGCGAATTTAAATACTGGTAAGGTAGCTAAAATTTAATACACAGTACCGGTACTAAATCAAGACGGTATTATATAACTAGTAATTGAAGCGCGTGTCTTCGTTTATATGACCAGTATGCACGGTCGTGATGTATGGCATATAGCGGCTAAAACGACGTTAAACTCTCAATCAGTAAATCAATCAATAGATGTCTAGTCTATAGTGAGGTGAAATCAGTTGTCCGCGACACGTTCAGTCATGTCTGGATTCTGGCAAGCAGAGACAAATGACGTGTTGACATCATGACGCCGTCATTTAGCTAACAAATGAAACTGATCTAATATGAACCTATGCAGGACATATTCATAACAACTTACTGCACATATTTATAAATAAATAAATACTTCATTTGTCCATTGCCAAATATCGGAAGTTGTGAAGTAGCAAATTCGTTTCATATCTGATTCCGCGATTTTGTGAAACCACTGCCGGAAGTCACGTGATTTTTTCACGAAAAACTTGTCTGGCATTTGGGGCTTCTGTTAAATATAACCACATATATCAGAATAGATTGTGTTGTGCCAAATGTGGTTCATTCTACGGCAATGAGATTACTCACGCGTTATTCTCCTGCAGAGCTGACATTCTAATACATCTACGCAATATCTTCTTGGAGAGAATCATTGACATATTCGGGATCCGAGTTTTCGATCGCCTGCAATCCCTCTCACATGTGAACTTAACGGCGTTACTTCTAGGAAGTACCGCGCTGTGCGAATGGCTAGATGTTTTCTCTAACTCAGGGGAGCTGATCGTTGACGCCGCTGTGTTTCTGCTACACGCGTGCAACCTTATGCGGGGCACTCGTGCCTAAAGAAATGCGTTCATTCACATGCGATTCACTTGTCATTGTTGTGTATTTTAGTGTATATATTGTTTATTCTATACATGTATAGTGTATATAATCTGACTCTCCATAGAGGATGTATTAAAGATATTGAAGTGGCTTTTTTCTTTCTTTTTATCAAAATCAGTGTATAGATTCCCTCCAAATAAGATTCACATAAGGCTATATTTCCTGGGTTCGTCGAATGAATGGACCCCAATCGTAATTTCGAGTATAAATTAGGCAGATCGTACTTCCGGGTACTCTTGGCTATGCATGGTTATAAACTACTAGTACCAACATCAAAGTGAAAATAGTTATACCTTGTCGAGAGGGGAACGGGAACATCTTTAATGAATTTAACCAATTTATTTCTTTTCTTGACGGTGGGTGAGCACCGCGGCCGAGATACTATACTATGCCGAGAAGCATGTCCATTTCATAGCTGTTCATTTCATTCAAAGGTGTCACCGTGTCGATTTCAACGAAAATCGACGAACAACGTCATCATGTAACTTTCCCCATTGACCGAGATCTTCTGCTTTGTTCGTAATTATGTGTTTCCTTTCGATTCCATGGCGAAAATAGTATATGTATGGATTATCACATGCATGTATGTACTATATAGTCTATAGTCTTATATGATAACAATTAATTCTTTTTAAATATATGTTATTTCGTTTCGCACAGTACTGCACCGTGCCAAGCTAGTTCTGTACATTAAATGCCCAGTAGAACGGTAAATTCGTGATGACATTCTTATTAATGTATATTTCATATCAGGAATGTCGATCACTTTTCACTCGCCCCGATGTGTGTAGACTGTAGTTGCAATAGTGTCGTTATTTATTTTGTCTTATTTTCTCAATAAAATGTAAACTAACGCAACGATTGAACTTACATTGTAATTCAATATTCATAATTCTCATTTGCCATACCAGTAATCGAAAGACACAGTAACAAGACTTTCCGATTACGACATTAATGCTTTAAGCCCACCGATCTACTGTGAGACAAAGGCGCTCGTGAAATTCAAAACATCAGCGTCGTATTAGATAATAATTGGTGACATCACAAAATCAGATATAGTCTATATACGACCCAAAGCGTCCGGCTTGGGTTCGTTATTAAATATATTGAGACAATATGGTTTCATTAAATCCTACTGTGTATGTCATCACTCGAAACGCAAGTGACTGAAACAGATATTAGTCCAATCCCACAGGAAAATATTATATCAGACTGCTTTGTCCCAGTGGACACAGCGCTAATAGAAAAAATCGCCAAATGACCTTGAACATTATGACTCCCAGACACATATGTTGACGTGTGATCTTGATAAGTACCATACGATAGAAGAAACACATTTGAGTACAAAAGACGCAAAGCAGTTTATGTGGGTTGAAGTGCCAGTGTTTGTTAAAGTTGTATGACTGAGCGTGCTTTGATACTGTCTGATATGTGTGACCCATTTTATTAATTTCATTATCGTTTTGGTTTCCGTCGTAGTAGCACGTTGTTTAATTGATTCTTCACATAAAGTATCTTCACACGTTGTCAGTTGTGTTTATTTTCGACATTGGGCTCTTCTTCCTTATGGCGTGGTGGCAGCAAATACAGAACCCTGCTTAACCCTTTGCCCAACAGAAGGGCCCTGTGCCAATGCATTCTCTTATATATGCGAGTCGACCATAGGTCGCCTCGCATATATAAGAGAATGCATTGGCGTAACACATTAAAAATTATAAAATTGTTAAAGAATGTAAAAAAAAATGGTAAAAAGTGTTAAAAAAAGATTTTTAGGCCAATGCATTCTCTTATATATGCGAGGCGACCTATGGTCGACTCGCATATATAAGAGAATGCATTGGCACAGGGCATAACTGTAACCATCACAATGTGGTCAATGAGTCGGTTCCAATGATATCCATATTTGTATGGTTTTATTGAGACAGACCCAAGATAATTTAGGCTGTTGCAGCTTTATTTGGCCGGTTTTGGCCGGTTTGTTGGGTAAAGGGTTAATCATTCTGTTAAACTGAAGAGATCACGTAGATAGCGGGTGTTACCTAAAACGCTGAATCAGCAGCTGATCAGCATATTACACAACATATACCCGACTATCCTCGTTAAAAATCGGTTAAACTGCGTCAGGTAATCTGCTGAACTGCTCAACATGCACTGCTGAACGGGATTTTGAACTGCTGAATTGGGGTGGAGGTCGGCCTAATGGTTTTCAATCCATGTACCTGGTTATGGCCCATCGATTACAATTCATTTGCACAACCTTAACTCTGCTAACTTCGTTACAATTTAGTTAACCCTTTACCCAACAAACCGGCCAAAACCGGCCAAATAAAGCTTCAACAGCCTAAAATATCTTCGGTCTGTCTCAATAGAACCATACAAATATGGATATCATTAGAACCGGCTCCTTGACCACATTGTGATGGTTACAGTTATGCCCTGTGCCATGCATTCTCTTATATATGCGAGTCGACCATAGGTCGCCTCGCATATATAAGAGAATGCATTGGCCTAAAACAAATCTTTTTTTAACACTTTTTACCATTTTTTCTTACATTCTTTAACAATTTTATAATTTTTAATGTGTTAAGCCAAATGCATTCTCTTATATATGCGAGGCGACCTATGGTCGACTCGCATATATAAGAGAATGCATTGGCACAGGGCCCTTCTGTTGGGTAAAGGGTTAAACTGCTGAACGGATTGAACAGCTGAACAGGCATGGCGGGCTGTCAAAATGTGTCCCCTTCCTGTATTGGCATAAAACACATATATTACGTGTCGTTTACACAACCTACAACCGGTCATCGTCCTTATATTTGAGTTAAACTAAAATCGGGAAATCTGCTGATCAGCATTTTAGGTGATAATCTGCTGATCAGCTGCTGATTAAGCGTTTTAGGTACACCCGTAGATAGCAGTGATATTCATGTGGAAGACCTTACACTGCCAGTGACATGGAATTTCCTTCTGATCAAATATCTGTTCTTCACTCTACCGGTCGTCACACACCCATGGTTAATGGAACAAACCGATTGCAAAATCACTGATATTTTATACGAATCAGTCGGGTTTCATTATTCGGTCAAATGTTTTCGCAGAACATGTACGTGTGACCCGCCATATAAAATTCAGTCGTAAGTCGGAATTTATTTACCCTGTGCCAATGCATTCTCTTATATATGCGAGTCGACCATAGGTCGCCTCGCATATATAAGAGAATGCATTGGACTAACAATTTTTTACAATTTTAATAATTTTTTCTTGTATTCTTTAACAATTTTATAATTTCACCCATACAGAGCCCCAGACAAACATGAGCAGACGACACTCTTCTATATGCTTCTATATATGTGTGGTGCTCCCTGCAAGGTAATGGATGTTTTTTTATTTTATGTCCTAAAAATTGTAAGAAACATTTATTTAAAAAAAATGATAAAAAATTGTTAGGCCAATGCATTCTCTTATATATGGTCGACTCGCATATATAAGAGAATGCATAGGTACATGGTACAGGCAGCGTTGTGATGCCAGTGTCTTGTGTATTATATACCGTGTTATGTAGCGTGTTATATACCGTGTTATGTAGCACCCCATAATGTTGATGTACCCCTTCTGATAGCAATACGTTTACAAGATTAGAATATCTGATAACGTGGCTTACACCTGAGACCGCAGGTCACGTGACGCATTCGTCATCTCTACATCGTTTAAACCTTGTGTAGACAGACCCATGGTTTAACCCTTTACCCAACAAACCGGCCAAAACCGGCCAAATAAAGCTTCAACAGCCTAAAATATCTTCGGTCTGTCTCAATAGAACCATACAAATATGGATATCATTGGAACCGGCTCATTGACCACATTGTGATGGTTACAGTTATGCCCATATTTATTCTGCTTCGGCCTTAACCCTTTACCCAACAGAAGGGCCCTGTGCCAATGCATTCTCTTATATATGCGAGTCGACCATAGGTCGCCTCGCATATATAAGAGAATGCATTGGCTTAACACATTAAAAATTATAAAATTGTTAAAGAATGTAAGAAAAAATGGTCAAAAGTATTAAAAAAAGATTTTTTTAGGCCAATGCATTCTCTTATATATGCGAGGCGACCTATGGTCGACTCGCATATATAAGAGAATGCATTGGCACAGGGCATAACTGTAACTATCACAATGTGGTCAAGGAGCTGGTTCCAATGATATCCATATTTGTATGGTTCTATTGAGACAGACCGAAGATATTTTAGGCTGTTGAAGCTTTATTTGGCCGGTTTTGGCCGGTTTGTTGGGTAAAGGGTTAACAGTAGTCGAGTTAAATAATCGCACTTACCAATGCAGACTCTCGCGTTCTATCGGCAGCGAAAATAGATAATTATGACGAATATATTTTGATTGGAAATTTATAACCGAGAAGCGCCCACACCTGTAACGTGCATGGGGATAAGTGGTTTGTGAATTGTTATAATTTGGTTGCACTATATAAACCCCAAATTTGCAACTATACCATATAATTCACGGCCCATCAAAACGGGGTTTCGAGAGGATAGACCTGAGATGACGTATCCATCTTTTCTGGACAGCGGTTTACATGGGTGGAGTTGTACATTATCTTCAATGACTGTGTATCTATACGGTGAGAGTGGCGGCTTGTATCGTGTCACATTTGATTCATTCTTATACGAGGGTTGTTATAAGCGTGTGCCTGTTCGAATTAATTGGGGGCTTATAATCATTCTACTGTTCGTTGTCCGCCTAGTAACTGGTAGTTTTATTGCATACTAATCTCATCTCATCAGTCAGCCACTGAACGACCACAAACACCCCATTAGACCCGGTTTGGCTCCATCCTCAAAGTAGGTTTAAACCAGAAATGAACGCGGATGTTTATTCTGGGAATGACGTGGCTGGCATAATATTCTCTGCTACATGTGGAAACCAGTTTGGCAATCGTTTATAACTACCCAATTATATCATTGCGTGTAATATTTAAAATTAAAAGCCCTTTGCATGCACTACATAGTGTCGTCTGCTCCAGGCTGTGTGGGGCTCTCTATGGGTTATGACCCGCCATATCAAATCCAGTCGAAAGTCGGAATTTTTTTACCCTGTGCCAATGCATTCTCTTATATATGCGAGTCGACCATAGGTCGCCTCGCATATATAAGAGAATGCATTGGCCTAACAATTTTTTACAATTTTAATATTTTTTTCCTGTATTCTTTAACAATTTTATAATTTCACCCATACAGAGCCCCAGACAAACATGAGCAGACGACACTCTTCTATATGCTTCTATATATGTGGGGGGCTCCCTGCGGGGTAATGGATGTTTTATCGTATATGCTTGCTAGCTGTAGACCGTATATTGACAATTCATAGTTTATGGGCAAACACGCCCCTCCGAGATATTATATTTGTAAAGTGACATGCCCACGTGATGCCTTATCGGCCGTTTCTTTTAACTAAATGTAGAGATTACCTGTGTGTTAACTGGGTGGATTAACTTCAGAAGTGCTTGCGTAAACATTTTTGAGCTTCGCAAATTTGATCTGATCTATGATCATCTATCGAGCTCAGGCGTGAATAGATTGCCACCAGATATTTACTCGACACCTTCCCACGGCTTCATAACACGTCAATATCCACCCCCGTACTAGCCGTACAGTATATCATAGACCCGGGGCGACCTGTGTGTTAATGGGGTGAATGTGGAGAGATTCCCCACGCAGATAATATTAGAAAATATCTCATTTTCCGCTCTGATACTATCATACAAACAAACGCGACTGAGTCTGACTGAGTGGGCCATATCTGTCAACAACAACCCAGCACTCGAATTGATCCGAAACTTTCATAAGAATCCGACTCCGTGCTGGTTCGTATGGCACCTGTTGTGAGCTTATCCAAATCATTCAAACGAACTGAAGCATGTCGATTGGTTGTTCAATAAAACAACCTACGTCAATGATCTCCAGTGTGACGTATGCACATCTGTCTACACCGACGAAATGTACCACGTTTTGGTTTAAACATATTTATTGAAATTATTGTAACACAAGTTACAAGGGATTGGGGGACAAATTATAACAACTTAAGGTGGCCCCTCTCCCGACAATATTTGCACAAATGTTTAAGCAAGATGAATAACAGATATAATGTACATGTAATAACAAGAATTTTTATGATAATGATGTCTGGTGATTGATGTAACCGGTCCCGAGGTCCTCTCCTATAGATATATCATGCCATGACATGCCGTATGTAGTTTGCGACTGTTTTTTCGTTAAGTGAAGCATTTGCTTTCTGAAATATATTTTTGAACAATGTAAAAGAGTAGTTGGTTTCGATACTGTTGAATGTTTTTGGGCGCCTCTGAGGAAATGGTTTACGTCTACTATTGTGAAAGCATACACTGTAAAATTTAATAACGTTATAACTACGGTAATGCACCGTCAACTTAGTTGCCAGTACAATCCCTGTCGAAATAACAGTATACCGTTGATACATTGTACTGTTGAAGTAAACGGTAGGATACTGTTGAAATAACAGTATACCGTTGATACATTGTACTGTTGGAATACACGGTAGGATACTGTTGAAATAACAGTACACCGTCGATACATTGTACTGTTAATTTGGAATAAACGGTAGGATACTTGTAGTAATATAGCTGACTAGAAGATCCAACAAAAATAATTACTTTGATTCGTTTATTAGTAGAGAAATTAGCGAAAATGTGAAAAGTGATCCGTTATAACTAATACTTATAGAGTGAATGACTGCAGTGCAAACCAATTTTACTAGGTGACCTATTTTCGCGGTCGCTATTAAAACATCGCAAGTGGTTAAATAGGGCTTGTTTACACTTTCTTTAGCCCGTTCGGTAGACCGTTAGTGCTATTTAAACGGCTTGGAACCTGTCCCAAGCTGTTGAAACATATTAAAAATTAGGCCTACTAAATTATAAAACAAATCTCCCGCGAATGACGGAGACAGACACTGAGACATCAATTAATGGCGAATTTACCCGAGATGCATTGCGAATCTCACAAGGGAGGTGATCCTATCCATACCTCGTGTTTGTGCAACGGTACTTGGCCGTCAAAACTAGCAACGGTATAATACCGTAGGCAAACCAACGGTATCATATTGTTAAACCAACAGTGACAAAATACAGTGTATCCATCTTGTCGGTCATATAATTTAGTTCTTTGCGATCGGACTAATGGACATTCGAAAAAGAAGTGTAAGGCATCCTCGATCTCTGTGCCACAATTACACACTGGGAACCATGTTTTGTACTTCTGCAATTCACCTGTAATAACCGCAATGAGGAACTGGTAAACAGTTTCTGCGTTTCGCCTTAACTCATCATGGTTGGTCTCCCGCATACGGCTTCCAAACAGTGTATACTGGATATAGCGAAGAGTTATGTATATCAGATCACATACATGTAGCTGATAATAGAGACAGTATAATAATTATCTCAGCCTCGTCCCATCTTCGTGCATATTTGCGAGGTGTTTATCACACATCTACCACCCGCCCAACGCAGTGTCACCGAAAGGGTCAGGTTACTATGTTTTCAACTTGTTCGGTGAACAGAGACAAGGACCAGTCTATCGCGCGACATTCGGTGAACAGAGACAAGGACCAGTCTATCGCGCGACATTCGGTGAACAGAGACAAGGACCAGTTTATCGCGCGACATTCGGTGAACAGAGACAAGGACCAGTCTATCGCGCGACATTCGGTGAACAGAGACAAGGACCAGTCTATCGCGCGACATTCGGTGAACAGAGACAAGGACCAGTCTATCGCGCGACATTCGGTGAACAGAGACAAGGACCAGTATATCGCGCGACATTCGACAACAACTGTCAAAATTTCTAGTTCATGGAAGTAAAAGTACATTTTAATGAATGATTTTCGTCTCAATTGTATATAACTGCTTAGTGAATGAAATTGATATCTGGCTTTATCACATAATTTGGCCATAAAAGCAGTGTCATAATTATCGGTAATAGACACGTTTAATATCAGCGCGTGCGATGACGTCACGGCGTTCTTCAAATAACTTGCGATCGCTGTAGTTTATGATTGTTGTTTTCGATGAATATTTCGCGTTGCTTCGGGTTTATTTGATCATGTGATAAAAGGTATCTCACACTCGTCCTATTTTATACGTAATTTATCAACCTCGTCCTCTAAATTCTATTTGAGCCTCGGTAAACCTCGGCTCAAATCGAATTTAGTGAACTCGGTTGATAAATTCCGTATAAAATAGAAACTCATGTGAGATCCTCTATATCTGGCGCGCACTCAATGTGTCTTGTTGAATAGACTGGTTCCTGGTCGAAAGCTGCAAAAATCTCAAAACTTAGTAACCTGACCTGTCCAGCTTCAGTTTCGCTGCCCGTGGTTCTCTTTCGAAACCATTAACCCTTTACCCAACAAAACGGCCAAAACCGGCCAAATAAAGCTTCAACAGCCTAAAATATCTTCGGTCTGTCTCAATAGAACCATACAAATATGGATATCATTGGAACCGCCTCCTTGACCACATTGTGATAGTTACAGTTATGCCCTGTGCCAATGCATTCTCTTATATATGCGAGTCGACCATAGGTCGCCTCGCATATATAAGAGAATGCATTGGCCTAAAAAAAAACTTTTTACCATTTTTTCTTACATTCTTTAACAATTTTATAATTTTTAATGTGTTAAGCCAATGCATTCTCTTATATATGCGAGGCGACCTATGGTCGACTCGCATATATAAGATAATGCATTGGAACAGGGCCCTTCTGTTGGGTAAAGGGTTAAGGACGTCGGACAGCGATAAATCTAACGTGGATTTTAGGATTTGGTGAGTGCATGCCAGCCGTGCAATTAGACATTAGGCGACCTCTACTCGTGTCAACGAAACATCATTTGTTTGCAATCTTGGCAACAAGCTGCCGATATGCGCATTACGGGAATTAGAGTAAATCCTCCGTTGGGAATGGATGTTTCCTTTCCTAGACAGGAATCTCATAAGGACAAGGCGATTTATAAAAACAGTGATTAGAGATTTCTCTATAAATCCAATCGAACTGTGCAAAACTGCACTTTCAGGAATATCCAAGTACAATGATGGGAAGCGTATATGATTGGCCACAGCAATCACGTGACGTGTTGGGACAAATAGAAAAAATAGTCTATACAAATACTCTCCTGAATATAAGCTCACACTGAACTTATTTCAAAAACAATAAAGCACATATCGGCATTATTTTTGTTACGCTCTGTGTAAACTTAAATCGACTTTTTTTTATTTATTGGGAATTTTGGACTAGGCCAGGGAGGATTTGAAAGGGGCGGAGCCCCTCTCCTACAACCCACTTTTGGAAAGGGTCATGGAGATGAAGGTACAAAACGCATGACAGAGGATGAACATGAAATGAAAATGAGCTTATTTTGATTTTTTTTTCTTTGGCTTTTTCTTCTTGGTGTTGGCTATTACTGTTGCTGCTGAGGTGGAGCGGGATGCCGTGCCCTGATCAGAGTGTTCAGGTTCTTGTTCTCTTTCTTCTTCGTATATTTTGAATAGCTTTCTTTCGGTCATCCCCTTCTTCACCTCTCTGATATAGTCAGCTTCTCCGCCAAATAAGCTTGGGTGTGGCTGTCGATATTCAGGTTCTTGGTAGCCTCGTAGACAGCGGAGCTGGCGGTGGTGTTGTTGTTGCTGCAGGTGGAGATGGGAGACACCGGAACTAGGTGGAATTCCTGTGTCCGAGGTGGTAAGGTGTCCATCTCCACATCAAAGCTGGCGGCAGGTACGTCCGGGGTTGTATCGGCGTCCCTGTCTCAGCTGCAAAATTAAAAACGCAATTGGGGAGCTGTCTTAATACGCATGAAATAAGAAAGTAGAAACACATGCAGTGAGATCACATCAATAAAATACTACGTGCATGATATGTGAGTGAATGAGGGATTGCCACGGTCAAACACAATTCTGGACAATCGATCGTGCAATTATATATATCGTAGAGAATCCAATGTAGCAAAACGTGATGAGTAGAGATCAACCATGGTGAAGCGAAATGGGTTAATTGGTCCAGTTAACTCATTGTGCGGAAACTCAGCGGGCAATTGTCACCAAACTCCACCATAATAAATTGTCACACCTATTATGCCATCGCTACTGTGGTACGTGTGTTAGCGGCCATTCAGAGTTTACTTTGAAAAAAATCAAATTGATTTGACATGAAGTTCCCGTTAATGATTTCTCAAATTCCTGTTTTGTATTTATTGGCGCGGTTTATAGCCGTTCTGCACCGGACAATAAATATGTATAGCGCCGCAACTAGGATTAGCTGATATTATGAACAGCTATTTTGGGTGGAGATGATAATATGAACAGCTATTTTGGGATGAGATGATAATATGAACAGCTATTTTGAAGCACGATTAAAGCGACTGACCTTCGTGACTGTCACAGACACAGTGTCGATCCCGTGATATATTCAAATCACGGAAAGCAATATATGGACGATAAATCTTCTATAGATGCGCTGACATTAACGCTGGCAGTTTTCAATTTACCCTTGGGATTAACAGATTCACGAACGCCCCAGTGATGTCAGCGCCGGTCAATGCGTTGGCGGGCTCGGGTCGAGTACGTTTTATATAGTAACTTAATGCACTCTCGTTTAAGGCATAAACGCACTTTTTGCCCCCCCCCCCCCAAAAAATACTCATATTTTATAATGGATTTTCGCAAAATCTTTCGGGAATTTCTTTTTGCTTTTTAAATGTGATACATGAGATTAATGAAACACAAGAATCATCAATCAGTTGGAAATTATAATTAAAATTCAAATTCAAATTTTGCTTTTCTTAAAAATAATATTCAAATTATATATGCAATGAAGATAATGATACATGTATGTGGAATTCAAGAGTTCTCGATGTGAAGAGCCAGAGAAATTCTTTATGGAAAATGCATTGCACTTCTTAAGAGTTCTCGCCTAGATTTATGCAAAATGTGCGTCCATGTTTTAAATGTAGGCCTATTATATCAGAACTCTGAACGCCATTTTTGCTACAATTGCCCGATCGAAAACCGTGCTTAACTTGACCAGGAATCTGCAATTAGAGCAAGCTTATATACCTGTGATACCCGTGGCGATTTGAAGTATGAAATTATAGGTGTTTTTGTCACAACCCGGTCCTGTTTACGGGAATCAGGATGTATCGATATCAAAGTTAACTAGCTGATGTGCCCGACTTCGTCCGGGTTATTTAGGGATTCCTTTGTATCGCCTCCGTCTGGACAGAATATATAGCGTCACAGAAACATGCCTATATGAGCGAGGTCAAGGTCAAGTACACGGTCGCACGTGAAATTGGACCCGCACATAGTGGATCAAAGCCCAGGTCCCCAGAACAAAAATTGACCCTACCACCAATAGTACTTAATCCTATAGATTAAGTACTATATGGGTGGGGTCAATTTTTGTTCTGGGAACCTGTGGATCAAAATAGGCCTACATACCAAATTTGATTCGGATCGGTCGAGCAGTTTTCGAGTTTACAACACACACATAACATACATACACACAGACATAAGTTTTCTCGGCATGGAACAACAAAGAGCGTCATTGTCAATATATTCCTAATATGGTAAAAATAAAGAGCGTTTCTTCAATTTCAGTGCGAACAAAAAATGAAATCATCTGGAAAATTGCTATGAATTTAGTGAAATTGGTATTTCGCGTATGTATCGACCTATTTTATCGCTCCTTCCATAATATGGAGGTCCAAATGAACCATGTCCGATTAACTGTTATATTCTTTCACGTGATAACAGTAGGAAATTTAAAATCACCAAACCGTGCATTCCGACTTTCCACAAAACGTAACGTACAAATAGCGAATCCACGCAGCGAATATTTTATAACACAACATTGATCAGGATGTGTAGTTGGAATTATACTGCAGTTGTTTTGGGAGAATCGCAAATCATCTGATATTTAGAAACCAATTATATTGTCACCACAAATGTTCACAAAGTCGATCGTGTACCCATGGCACACAGGGGCCTGTAACGCGCTCCGCTGTCCGCCCCCTTTTGCACTGCCCATATACGCCGCTCTATATACGCGCCTTCTTCGCGTTAATGGAACATTATATAGACTATATAATGTTCCATTAACGCGAAGAAGGCGCGTATATAGGGCGGCGTATATGGGCGTGCAAAAGGGGGGGCGGACAGCGGAGCGCGTTACAGGCTCCTGTGCATGGCACCTCATATATTGGATGAGGGCTTTGATACTGCGCTGAAGATTAGATGACATTCAACAACAAGTGGTCCTGATTAAAATGTTAGGCCCTGACTGCGCTAACAAGATCTCACCTTTATCAGGCACACCCTGACTTCAACTAGTATAGTTATATTTAAAGGTACTCAGTCCGATTCGATGGTCCCCATATCATCAGATTCCAACAACAACAATTTATTTTAAATACCGCTTCAGTTATCATAACCGATTAATTGCCCAAAAATAATGCTGACCATAGTCAAATATAGTATAAAATTGCCCAAAACATGTTATTTATCAACATTTTGTTCAACGAAATTTTGCAGGTTTGTCAAATATCTGACACAAAAAGGCCACTTGATATTAGAGGTATCCATCTTCATCTGGGCCAATTTTACTGGGCCACTAAATATTCCGGGTGGTGAAAATTAATAGATTTAAAAATTCGATATCTGATCACTCTGAGCTTTGATGGGTGGCTTCCTCGACTCGAATCAAATATTTTTTACCTCCGAAGCAAAATAAATAGTAATTGAGGGGCGCTTAATAAATAGTAATTGAGGGGCGCTTAATAAATAGTAATTGAGGAGCGCTTAATAAATAGTAATTGAGGGGCGCTTAATCGGATTGAGTATATTTTAACTATTATAGTTGACTTTGACAGTGCTAAATTCACGTTTTTCCTATTTTGAAGGAAACTTTGTGATCGCGCATTCCAGTGCACAGTCAATTAGCATGCAGTAGTAGTAATATTACAGCAAATTAACAGTCTACAAGATAACTATAGTCAGAAATGGTAACGCGCTCAAGATCATATATTATATACCCATGATTGTAATTATAGAATATAAAATATATTGGTTTCACGAATGACCAACTCATATAATTAATCGCCTTGCACTTCTTGGCATCCGAATAACAAGTGAAATTGAAATTCCCAACTACACCTTTTACCGGACACGGCCTCCGGGTCGCAGTTCGACTTTTAATCCGTCCAAAAATTCACATTCTATAAATAAAACGCCCATGTGCCCATTGTATACCAAGAAACAGCGAAACATTATACACGCGGAGCGCGGAATTATACAATTTGTTGTGCACCCCTTTTACGCCAGTTTATTTCCTTTAATAATGCCACAAGTATGCCTTTCTAAATGCCATTGACAATTTGACATGCGACTCAATCATTCCTTCATTACAATATTTAGACGAATTGAATGTTACCGAGTTAGTGAAGCACTGATTTTGATCTTTTATTGAATTCACACAATGGCAATATCCATATTAAATTATTATAGTTGAATTCAGGATGTGCGTAATTTGAAGAAGCGATTTTAAATTGTATCAGATAAGTCCGTTATTTCGTCGACAGTATACGTTATAAATAGAGAACTTTATAGTTGTTTTGTAAACAATACCAGCAGACGGAGAGCGATCGATATAAAGCTATAAATATCAGATCTAGTTGGCGCAACCAGGGCCTAACAACCTTTTAACAGATTCCCGTGGTATCGTATAACATTTTGTTGACAATGTTATCGGTGCCAGTAGACGGCGAGCGGATCTCAAGCTGGAAAGATGAGATCGTGTTACCGCTGCCATGCATGACCAACGTTAAGATGAGATCGTGTTACCGCTGCCATGCATGCACAACGTTAAGATGAGATCGTGTTACCGCTGTCATGCATGCCCAACGTTAAGATGAGATCGTGTTACCGCTGTCATGCATGCCCAACGTTAAGATGAGATCGTGTTACCGCTGTCATGCATGCCCAACGTTAAGATGAGATCGTGTTACCGCTGTCATGTATGCCCAACGTTAAGATGAGATCGTGTTACCGCTGTCATGCATGCCCAACGTTAAGATGATATCGTGTTACCGCTGCCATGCATGCCCAACGTTAAGATAAGATCGTGTTACCGCTGCCATGCATGCACAACGTTAAGATGAGATCGTGTTACCGCTGTCATGCATGCCCAACGTTAAGATGGGATCGTGTTACCGCTGTCATACATGCCCAACGTTAAGATGAGATCGTGTTACCGCTGTCATGCATGCCCAACGTTAAGATGAGATCGTGTTACCGCTGTCATGTATGCCCAACGTTAAGATGAGATCGTGTTACCACTGCCATGCATGCCCAACGTTAAGATGAGATCGTGTTACCGCTGCCATACATCCCCAACGTTAAGACGAGATCGTGTTACCGCTGTCATGCATGCCCAACGTTAAGATGAGACCGTGTTACCGCAGTCATGCATGCCCAACGTTAAGACGAGATCGTGTTACCGCTGTCATGCATGCCCAACGTTAAGATGAGATCGTGTTACCGCTGCCATGCATGCCCAACGTTAAGACGAGATCGTGTTACCGCAGCCATGCATCCCCAACGTTAAGACGAGATCGTGTTACCGCTGTCATGCATGCCCAATGTTAAGATGAGATCGTGTTACCGCTGCCATGCATGCCCAACGTTAAGACGAGATCGTGTTACCGCTGTCATGCATGCCCAACGTTAAGATGAGATCGTGTTACCGCTGCCATGTATGCCCAACGTTAAGACGAGATCGTGTTACCGCTGTCATGCATGCCCAACGTTAAGATGAGATCGTGTTACCGCAGTCATGCATGCCCAACGTTAAGATGAGATCGTGTTACCGCCGTCATGCATGCCCAACGTTAAGATGAGATCGTGTTACCGTGGTCATGCATGCCCAACGTTAAGATGAGATCGTGTTACCGCCGTCATGCATGCCCAACGTTAAGATGAGATCGTGTTACCGCAGTCATGCATGCCCAACGTTAAGATGAAATCGTGTTACCGCTGTCATGCATGCCCAACGTTAAGATGAGATCGTGTTACCGCTGTCAGGCATGCCCAACGTTAAGATGAGATCGTGTTACCGCTGTCATACATGCCCAACGTTAAGATGAGATCGTGTTACCGCTGTCATGCATGCCCAACGTTAAGATGAGATCGTGTTAACGCTGTCATGCATGCCCAACGTTAAGATGAGATCGGTGTGAAGTACATCGGTAGACCTAATTAGCTGGTTTGTCATTTACTGCACCCATGGAGTTAAGCCTAATTTAATCCTGATCAGGATTAACAACGGATGATCATCAAATAAATCTTAATGTTATCTTCATTGTGTTGGGTATTGAATCTAACAGAACATGCAAATATTTTATAATTGTTTCTGGTGATATTTTCATAAATATTATGCGTTCGTTTGAATGCATGTAAGAAAATTAAAAATATATTAAAAATTATTTACATAAATAAATACAAATAAAACATAATGTATTCCCAATAAGTTGGTGCATAACTTCATGATGAAACCTTTCCAATACATGTAAATGTAAAAAAAAGTTTTTATATTTTTTTGCTTGCATCTTTCTATTGTTTCAGTCGTTTCTTGTTTCCATGTTATGCAGTGATGTCTTTATTCAATCATATTAGACATGTTAATTTGAATTATTTCATTATTTATTCCTATGCGATCAAAATGGTTGGAAACCAACAATTGTAATCAGATGTAATCAAAAAGTAATCGATTACATTTACTAAAGTAATTGTAATCGTAATCGATTACATTGGAAAAAATGTAATCAGTAATCGTAATCATGTAAATCAAAAGTAATTGTAATCGTAATCGATTACATTGGTATGTAATCGCCCCAACCCTGATGCATACATGCCCAACGTTAAGATGAGATCGTGTTACCGCTGTCATGCATGCCCAACGTTAAGATGAGATCGTGTTACCGCTGGCATACATGCCCAACGTTAAGATGAGATCGTGTTACCGCTGCCATGCATGCCCAACGTTAAGATGAGATCGTGTTACCGCTGTCATGCATGCCCAACGTTAAGGTAGGATCGTGTTACCGCTGTCATGCATGCCCAACGTTATGATGAGATCGTGTTTCCGCTGCCATGCATGCCCAACGTTAAGATGAGATCGTGTTACCGCTGTCATGCATGCCCAACGTGAAGATGAGATTGTGTTACCGCTGTCATTGATGCATGCCCAACGTTAAGATGAGATCGTATTACCACTGTGATGCATGCCCAACGTTAAGATGAGATCGTATTACCACTGTGATGCATGCCCAACGTTAGGATGAGATCGTATTACCACTGTGATGCATGCCCAACGTTAAGATGAGATCGTGTTACCGCTGTCATGCATGCCCAACGTTAAGATGAGATCGTGTTACCGCAGTAATGCATGCCCAACGTTAAGATGATATCGTGTTACCGCTGCCATGCATGCCCAACGTTAAGATGAGATCGTGTTACCGCTGTCATGCATGCCCAACGTTAAGATGAGATCGTGTTACCGCTGTCATGCATGCCCAACGTTAAGATGAGATCGTGTTACCGCAGTCATGCATGCCCAACGTTAAGATGAGATCGTGTTACCGCTGTCATGCATGCCCAACGTTAAGATGAGATCGTGTTACCGCTGTCATGCATGCACAACGTTAAGATGAGATCGTGTTACCGCTGTCATGCATGCCCAACGTTAAGATGAGATCGTGTTACCGCTGTCATGCATGCCCAACGTTAAGATGAGATCGTGTTACCGCTGTCATGCATGCAAAACGTTAAGATGAGATCGTGTTACCGCTGCCATGCATGCCCAACGTTAAGATGAGATCGTGTTACCGCTGTCATGCATGCAAAACGTTAAGATGAGATCGTGTTACCGCTGCCATGCATGCCCAACGTTAAGATGAGATCGTGTTACCGCTGTCATGCATTCCCAACGTTAAGATGAGATCGTGTTACCACTGTCATGCATGCCCAACGTTAAGATGAGATCGTGCTACCGCTGTCATGCATGCCCAACGTTAAGATGAGATCGTATTACCACTGTGATGCATGCCCAACGTTAAGATGATATCGTATTACCACTGTGATGCATGCCCAACGTTAAGATGAGATCGTGTTACCGCAGTAATGCATGCCCAACGTTAAGATGATATCGTGTTACCGCTGCCATACATGCCCAACGTTAAGATGAGATCGTGTTACCGCTGTCATGCATGCCCAACGTTAAGATGAGATCGTGTTACCGCTGTCATGCATGCCCAACGTTAAGATGAGATCGTGTTACCGCTGTCATGCATGCCCAACATTAAGATGAGATCGTGTTACCGCTGTCATGCATGCCCAACGTTAAGATGAGATCGTGTTACCGCTGTCATGCATGCACAACGTTAAGATGAGATCGTGTTACCGATGTCATGCATGCCCAACGTTAAGATGAGATCGTGTTACCGCTGTCATGCATGCCCAACGTTAAGATGAGATCGTGTTACCGCTGTCATGCATGCACAACGTTAAGATGAGATCGTGTTACCGCTGCCATGCATGCCCAACGTTAAGATGAGATCGTGTTACCGCTGTCATGCATTCCCAACGTTAAGATGAGATCGTGTTACCACTGTCATGCATGCCCAACGTTAAGATGATATCGTGCTACCGCTGTCATGCATGCCCAACGTTAAGATGAGATCGTGTTACCGATGTCATGCATGCCCAACGTTAAGATGAGATCGTGTTACCGCTGCCATGCATGCCCAACGTTAAGATGAGATCGTGTTACCGCTGTCATGCATTCCCAACGTTAAGCTGAGATCGTGTTACCGCTGCCATGCATGACCAACGTTAAGACGAGATCGTGTTACCGCTGTCATGCATGCCCAACGTTAAGATGAGATCGTGTTACCGCTGCCATGCATGCCCAACGTTAAGATGAGATCGTGTTACCGCTGTCATGCATTCCCAACGTTAAGCTGAGATCGTGTTACCGCTGCCATGCATGACCAACGTTAAGATGAGATCGTGTTACCGCTGTCATGCATGCCCAACGTTAAGATGAGATCGTGTTACCGCTGCCATGCATGCCCAACGTTAAGATCAGAACGTGTTACCGCTGCCATGCATGTCCAACGTTAAGCTGAGGTCGTGTTACCGCTGTCATGCATGCATGCCCAACTTTAAGATGAGATCGTGTTACCGCTGTCATGCATGCCCAACGTTAAGATGAGATCGTATTACCGCTGTCATGCATGCCCAACGTTAAGATGAGATCGTGTTACCGCTGTCATGCATGCCCAACGTTAAGATGAGATCGTGTTACCGCAGTCATGCATACCCAACGTTAAGATGAGATCGTGTTACCGCTGTCATGCATGCCCAACGTTAAGATGAGATCGTGTTACCGCTGTCATGCATGTTCAACGTTAAGATGAGATCGTGTTACCGCTGTCATGCATGCCCAACGTTAAGATGAGATCGTGTTACCGCTGCCATGCATGCCCAACGTTAAGATGAGATCGTGTTACCGCTGTCATGCATTCCCAACGTTAAGCTGAGATCGTGTTACCGCTGCCATGCATGACCAACGTTAAGATGAGATCGTGTTACCGCTGTCATGCATGCCCAACGTTAAGATGAGATCGTGTTACCGCTGCCATGCATGCCCAACGTTAAGATCAGAACGTGTTACCGCTGCCATGCATGTCCAACGTTAAGCTGAGGTCGTGTTACCGCTGTCATGCATGCATGCCCAACTTTAAGATGAGATCGTGTTACCGCTGTCATGCATGCCCAACGTTAAGATGAGATCGTATTACCGCTGTCATGCATGCCCAACGTTAAGATGAGATCGTGTTACCGCTGTCATGCATGCCCAACGTTAAGATGAGATCGTGTTACCGCAGTCATGCATACCCAACGTTAAGAAGAGATCGTGTTACCGCTGTCATGCATGCCCAACGTTAAGATGAGATCGTGTTACCGCTGTCATGCATGTTCAACGTTAAGATGAGATCGTGTTACCGCTGTCATGCATGCCCAACGTTAAGATGAGATCGTGTTACCGCTGGCATGCATGCCCAACGTTAAGATGAGATCGTGTCACCGCTGTCATGCATGCATGCCCAACGTTAAGATGAGATCGTGTTACCGCTGTCATGCATGCCCAACGTTAAGATGAGATCGTATTACCGCTGTCATGCATGTCCAACGTTAAGATGAGATCGTGTTACCGCTGTCATGCATGCCCAACGTTAAGATGCGATCGTGTTACCGAGGTCATGCATGCCCAACGTTAAGATGAGATCGTGTTACCGCAGTCATGCATGCCCATCGTTAAGAAGAGATCGTGTTACCGCTGTCATGCATGCCCAACGTTAAGATGAGATCGTGTTACCGCTGTCATGCATGCTCAACGTTAAGATGAGATCGTGTTACGGCTGTCATGCATGCCCAACGTTAAGATGAGATCGTGTTACCGCTGGCATGCATGCCCAACGTTAAGATGAGATCGTGTTACCGCTGTCATGCATGCATGCCCAACGTTAAGATGAGATCGTGTTACCGCTGTCATGCATGCATGCCCAACGTTAAGATGAGATCGTGTTACCGCTGTCATGCATGCTCAACGTTAAGATGAGATCGTGTTACCGCTGTCATGCATGCCCAACGTTAAGATGAGATCGTGTTACCGCTGGCATGCATGCCCAACGTTAAGATGAGATCGTGTTACCGATGTCATGCATGCATGCCCAACGTTAAGATGAGATCGTGTTACCGCTGGCATGCATGCCCAACGTTAAGATGAGATCGTGTTACCGCTGCCATGCATGCCCAACGTTAAGATGAGATCGTGTTACCGCTGCCATGCATGCACAACGTTAAGATGAGATCGTGTTACCGCTGTCATGCATGCCCAACGTTAAGATGAGATCGTGTTACCGCTGCCATGCATGCCCAACGTTAAGATGGGATCATGTTACCGCTGTCATGCATGCCCAATGTTAAGATGAGATCGTGTTACCGCTGTCGTGCATGCCCAACGTTAAGATGGGATCGTGTTACCGCTGTCATGCATGCCCAACGTTAAGATGAGATCGTGTTACCGCTGTCATGCATGCCCAACTTTAAGATGGGATCGTGTTACCGCTGTCATGCATGCCCAACGTTAAGATGAGATCGTGTTACCGCTGCCATGCATGCCCAACGTTAAGATGAGATCGTGTTACCGCTGTCATGCATGCCCAACGTTAAGTGAGATCGTGTTACCGATGTCATGCATGCCCAACGTTAAGATGAGATCGTGTTACCGCTGCCATGCATGCCCAACGTTAAGATGAGATCGTGTTACCGCTGTCATGCATGCATGCCCAACGTTAAGATGAGATCGTGTTACCGCTGCCATGCATGCCCAACGTTAAGATGAGATCGTGTTACCGCTGCCATGCATGCCCAACGTTAAGATGAGATCGTGTTACCGCTGTCATGCATGCCCAACGTTTCTAGCATATTTACCGCGCTAGCGTAAACATCTTCTTCTTCTTCTTCTTCCGCATAAGGCAAATATATTATAAGAGTGTTTAAAGCCTAGCGCATGCATGCTAAAAAAACAGTTAAAATATGTATATACCGTTAAAAACAGCTCCGGGGTTACTTGTTCTTTTTCCTGTCAGTGGTGAATGCTGCATTGGTGGCTATCCGGCAGCGTGTCCAACCCCACTCTGAAACTCTTCGTGTCAAAATTCTGGTGTGCGTGTTTCCTGGGAAAGTTTGTTCCACTGCCAGGTGGTACGTGGAAAGAAACGACTGGTGGTATACGTCGATCCCAGTGGTGCTTTGGTTTAGTTTGTGTTTGCCCCGTGTTCTTTCGTCGCATTGCCTGGTGGAAATATTCGCTATTTTCCTTCCAAAATAATCCATGTTTCGTAACGTTTCTTCAGTGCACTTAGGAACAGACTACTGTGATCCCGGTATACAACAAATAAACATGTTCAGATATACATGTATATAGACAGAACACAACGCGCATCTTAATCGAGACTCTTTTATCGAATGAGTTGCGGATGGCGCAAGGATATATTTCGCGAAAGCGTAGCTCGAGCGAAATATAACTATGCGCCGCCCGCAACGAGTTCGATAAAAGATTCGAGATTATGATGCAAGTTGTGTTCTGTATTTATTCTACACCGTTCAGTCAGATAAGTTCAATCCATGAATGTCACCTTCATTGTTACTATAACTACCTTTATTTTGATTTTAGTCTGACAAATATCCAGTAATTATTGAGGGATCACCGGAAGTGGATGATCGACGTAATGTACGTCATATTTCTTGGCGACAACGTCAACAAGAATAGTTCCGGCTTGTATTCCACTGGAGGTATACACTAATATGTATTCAATGGCTGGGATTCCGTTGAATACATGTGACTCACGTCAATGGGTGTGGAATAAATAATAATGATGGGGATTGTGTATCGCTTATGTCTCTAACATAAGCGACATCAAGCGCTTCATTATTATCCCAGTTAATTGTTGAGCAATGCGGCAATGCCGCACGCAGAGTCTGGTGCCTCCTGCAATTTTACAAGCGCGTCACTGTATATAGAGCGGCTTACGCTCATCCAACATGTCAGATCCATATTTAGCATCTATGAATAGGCAAGACAAGGCCGTCACAGTGCGAGTGACCTTGCTCATGGGTCATAACTACATGTATATATGGGCGGGAGATTTGAACAGCGTATAACTCTCAAGTTACAATAAAATATGTTTAGAATAAAACAAAAATTGATTTTCCAAGCTGTTTTTGGAACAAAACATGAGCTATCGAGCTACTCTGCACACCTTAGTATACATGTATGTACATTTATTACATGATCCTACCCTTATTCCATTCAATAAACCCGTTCTATAAATTGTGATATTAAACGTTCGTTTAATAACAGAAATAGTGCCAGGTGACCTTTGACTTCCGTTTTGTCGTCTGTTTACATTCCATACGCTACGTCTCAAAATATGGCTTCCAATATTTTTCCAACAAACTATAATGAATGAAGAGTTTGAAAAGATATGTCATTAAATATACGCCATTAAATACGTCAAAATGTCTTTATTTATCTGGGACTATTTCTTTACGCGGGCAAACAACGCATAGTTAAGTGAAACGTCATCGCATGCCTAATTATAGAATCCGATGTTAGTTTCGCTTCCTATTTGTTAATTTAAGTATGTTTTGTCGATGTTTTGGATCATGTAGTAAATAGAATCTACAACTCGTCCCCAGTTTATATAGCGGAATTTCAAAACTCGTCCAGTAAATTAGGTCTGGGCCTCGCCAATGGCTCGGTCCAGACCTAATATACTGGACTCGTTTTGTAAATTCCGCTATAAACCGGGGACTCGTTGTAGATCATCCATGTATATGACGGCCCATGTACCTTACTGGATGCATTATCCACCGTCGACCGACATCATCTGCGTCCATGATATGGGGTTCGTGATGCCACCGCATCTCCATGCATGTGCCTCCCGGCGTCACGTAATGAGGATGTGACATTGATCTTCACGCGTAGGGATATATTAGTAGAAATCAATTAACATCAAACAAGAGGTATTTCATGGAGTGGTTCTTGTCACCCACTAATGAGACCTGCACTCATGCCCCTTCCTCTGTGATTGTCGACTGTATAACGTTAATTACCATCATCTCACACAGACAACCCAGTGACATAACCTGTCAAACTGAGAGCAATGACCTATAACCATATTATCTATTTTATGTCAAATCACGACAAATTGTGCTATAAGCGTTCCATGTTTGTTCCGAATTTAGAAGTATCAATATTATTGGATATGAAAATACGGAAGGATCGTTTTAATGAAAATTTTCTCACACAGCACAAAGCCATATATGATGAGATTGATATACATTCATTACACTACCTCGAGTAATCCAGAGTATAGAACCTTAAGGTCGGCTAGATGTATGGTGTTGTCCAACGGTCAGAGTATCGTCAAGTTTGTTGTTGTTTTAAATCACATGTGAATTCTTCGTAAGTTGTGAAGTAGTTACTTTCATTTTTATCGCGATGCTTCATTTCCAATTCCGCGTTTTTTTCAATCTCCACACGGTTGCTAACCGGAAGTCACGTGACAATTTCTCCAAAATCTATACCCGCGATCTTGAAAAATCACTGATGGATATAGGAAAAAATATATGACGTCATACCTGCCTTAGGTATAATCACCCTTGGTGGTTGCAATAATCACTGCTTACCGAGCACGGAGAGTGACCACAGATTTTTGTCGGTAGGTTTGGCTAGGACTGTTTTCGATACGATATATCGACTTCCCTTCCTTTAAGACAATCGAATTATACATAAAAGGAAATGAAATTTCATGGCCAATAAGACACGTTGAAATATATTGTGACTGAGTTGAAAAAACTTTCCCCAGGATCCTGTGCATCGAGACCACTCAGCAGTAAGGCCATACGAGGGCGTTGTCGATTTTATTGGGGGTTGTAAGACTACCCTATTTAGACATATTAGCAATCTGTAACATGTTTAAGAGCACAATCCCATTGTTGCAATCTTTCACTGGCGAAGGAATAGGTCATTGATTATCCAATTGTTATGCGCACGCAACTCATACCAGACAAATCGCACTGGCGCTTCAAAGTGGGACCAGTCCGTGTTGTTTCGGACATGTCTGTTCACATTCAACGGCGATCAGTGCATTATAATCACGTTGTTGGGCGTGGCTAACCGGCTATTGTGTCCAATCGCGGTCAGCGATCGGAGTGTGCATCGTGGCCAAAACACGCTTAACGGCATATTTCCAGTTGATTGCATTATGTGTGATCAATTGTGCTCTAAGTCGGTCAGCGCTGAGCACGCAAATAGTTCTTTACCATAATAAATCTCGTCTTCGACTCGATTTATTCTGATAAAGAACAATTCTTGTGCTCTAACTCTTACTAAATAGATGTGGCGGCTTTACATGTAAATGTACGTACGCTGCCGTATAAACTTGAAAGTACTATAAATCTGTCATCTTTGAATTTATAATCTGCTGATGAACGGGTTAAATTTATTGCTGAACGCAATCTTGTTAACAATGAAGGGGAGAATTTTATTGGGTGTTGATTGATCGTGAAGATTATTGAAGTAGAATGTCAATCTGTATGTCTGGCAGTGTGAATTATCCCGGCATGCATTTCGTTTCCGGGGTGTTTCAACAGCGAGTTTGTGGAGAATGCCGCTGCTATTGGACATCTCCCCTGGTAATATTAACTCACGCAAATAACACCGATTAATTCACCTCAGTGAACTGAAGACGGATTGCCAATATCTTGGCGGTGTAGGAAATTGCACAGCCGACTTCCATGGACATCCATTGTGAGAGGCTATAATATTCGCTGTTGTGCAAGCCCAATAGATCGCAATTTGAATGAAGGTGGTTCTATTTGCGTTATTGAAATGGCGTTTCAGTGTGATGGAGGCGTTCACCTTGACTATCCGGAATGGGCGCAATCGACTGTCCAAATGAGAGGGTTGTAATCGATGCGACTAGGCATGTGTGCATGGGAACCAGAGACATGGAGGGGTCCCGCCCCTCGAATCAATCGATGATATAATGTATTTAAAGTGGCATGGAGCACTCCGCCGGTGTGCTATCGAATGGCAATATATACAGAATACATTGTATCCACAAATGATTATCTTGATAACATTCTATATAGCATAGTTGTTTGCTTCAGCGAATTTCCATCAGTCATCAATGTTCCTAATAATTTAGAAACGAAAAAAAAACCTATTAAATTTAACAGATAAAAAGATGCGTTAAATATACCGAATATACACGGCAGTTGTAACACACTCTCTCCCCTCTTTCTGACTCTCTCTCTCTCTCTCTCTCTCTCTCTCTCTCTCTCTCTCTCTCTCTCTCTCTCTCTCTCTCTCTCTCTCTCCACGGTTTGGAGTTTGGGATGATTCCCGGGAAGATTTGAAAGGGCAGTCGGCCCTCTCCTACAACCCACTTTTGAATGCTGTAATTCCACTGAAGAGCGTTTGTAGGGTTTGTGAGTTTGTAAATAGAGATATATACCCATGCACAGTAGGTGTTTGCCTATACTGGGCATGGGGTGGATGCCACCAAACAAAAAGCAAAGCCACACCCCATTCCGAACCAGGACCGGCGGAGAAGACTTACCTTGATTTCTCTGTGTGAGTTTTATGTGTTGATATATATACTATTTTGAGTTGTAATTTATTGTCCTATTCGTGCTTGCGTGGACTCAAGTTGCCTATAGTCTGTTGTATTCCTGGCTTGTACTGCGGGCTCAACGCCAGGAAAAGGGTGCAATGCCAGTGGTTGGGGCTCCTCAACTCTTGATGGTGCAACGCCCACCTTTCACTCATGCGCGAGTGTCAGAACCCGTTGACCTGGTTGTGTAATGCACACACTCTCTCTCTCTCCCTCGCCCTCTCACTCCCTTTGTATCTCGCTCTCTCTGACACCAGCATCAACTGTCTACGCAGGGATGTGGCTAGAGGGTCTCCGCTGGGGGGGTGTCCACCTTGGGAATTTCCAACTGCACCCCCCCCCCCCTTGAGTCGCAATCACACCAACACAACTTTTTGCATAATTCCATTTGCACCCCCCCCCCCTTGAGTCGGAATCGTACCAACACAACTTTTTGCATATTTCCATTTGCACCCCCCCCCCCCCTTGTACCTCATGCTCAGGCCTAATTTCCTATATATTCATAAGCCATGCTTCTATTTTCCCAGTATGAGAACATTAAGATATTTTAACCTGAAAATTGCCCCCAAAAAAACAACTAGTGATCTAATTCCAGACAAATGCACATAGCTACCGACAACAGACCAGGAAACACTGGGCCGACCATGGTTGTTCGGCCCGGTGTGAGAAAATTTTGAAAACTATACAAGAAAATCGCAAATCCTAGCATCAAGACTGGCCTCAACTGAAGCTTTCCTAGTGTTGGAAATTTCAAACCTCATACTCCCCCTCAGGTTGGAAAATTCTTCAACTGATGACCATTTATGTCTACAAGTTTGACCAAATGTAGTAAAATATTGTTTTGCTAAACTAATTAGCAGTTTTGTATTGGCCATGTGAATGGGGCAATGACACACCGGGCCGACCATGGTTCGGCCCGGTGTGCGAAAATTTTGAAATCTGAACAAGAAAATCGCAAAATCCTAACATCTAGACTAGCCTCAAGCCTTCCTACTGTTCGAAATTTCAAACCCTACACCCCCACTTAGGTTGGAAATTTTCCAACTGATGACAATTCCAATGACAATGTTGACCAATTGTATGACAATATTGTTTTCTTAAATTAACTAGAAGTTTTTGACTGGCCACGGGGGAGAGACCAGGACACAAGCTTTCCAAGTGTTGGAAATTTCCAACCTGTCACCCCCCTAAGGTTGGAAAATTTCCAACTGATGACCATTTCTGTCAAAATGTTTGACCAAAATAGGAACATATGCAAATATTGGTCGAAAAACAATAAATTCCCCCAATAAATTGTTTTATAATCAAACTACAAGAACATTTTCAACCTATTGTTGGTGTGAAATTTCGTTGTGGCAGGTATGAAATTTCCAACTATTGAAAATATAGCTCTCTGCTGGGGGGGGTGAGACACCCCCCACACCCCCCCCCCCCTCTAGCCACATCCCTGTTTCTACGCTTATTAAATTCATCACTATCATGTTATTCATATCCTGTGTCATTCATATCCTGTCCTCTTCAACTTGGCCTCTTGTCCTCCGCTCTTTTCTTTTCTGGGGAGATAAATCAACATAAGCGATGACTCGCTTGTTGTTAGATTTTCTTCATCCTGACCATATATAAGACTGCATCCTTATCTATTCTAAAAATGTCATAAACATTTGTTAAAAAAAAAAATATCTAGTATTTTCTTTGAGGGAGTAAATAAATATTGCTTAAAGGGGTACTGTACGCCATTTTCATTAAATTTCCGGTGACAACAACGATCTAATATCGATAATATATAGAAACATAAGTAATTTGAGTCGAAGATGTATTCTGTAAACGCTCAGGTTAATAGGCTATCTTAAAATTTTATAATTTAAAAGTTAATAATTTGATATAAATTGAATTTATGACTGGAGCCATAAAATGGCGTCAATTAAATTACGAATTACCGTAATCAAAAATAGTAATTGAGGGATACTGGATTTTTAAACCGATCGCACACACGATTGCTTAAAATATTATGATGATACGGGGAGAACACTCAAGCCACTCACTGACTAGCGACGATACAATAACTTAAATGATTATATGGGACTAGTATGCATATAATATAACTTTTATTTGATTCATTTGGTTGAAAACTTTACAAAAATTACTCGACAACGACAATTTGTATTTTTGCATTCCGGTAAATTTGTCATCCGTAACATGACTTCGTACTCAACAGACTTTCAAATAATGGAAAAATTGTTACCTTATTCTCCGACTCGGAGACTATAGAAACCAACAACAACATGTGGCGTACAGTACCCCTTTAAACCAATACAGAATAAATTTATTTTTCACAAATTTTATGTCAAAAAAGACGCACGCAACGTCTTTCGTTTATATGAATTGCATGCAGCTACCCTATATGAATTCCAGCCACAGGTAAACCAATAGGGCCACATTAACAAAATGACACCTGAAAAAGGATTTTTTTTTAAGTCGCTCTATTGCTATATATACGAAATTTGTCCCGGAAACGGGTATGGACTTTGGACATCCTAATTTTGCGCAAATCTGTAGCGATTTGTTTTCTATTATTAGTCTGTGTTTCGGCATAAAACGTATAATTATAGATACACACTTTTGAGGAATAATATTGACTAAGAAGTGTTTTTAAAGATATGTATATTTTTTATATATAACGCGATGCGAATTAGGGGAACCTTATACATCTCGGCACCAATGTTGAAAGGTAGCGCAACATTATAACGGTCATTGATTCTTGTCAGTATCCAGGTCGATACGAGTGTGGCGATATGCGCGCTCCAAGCAGCTCCCGGGAACATCATTTATACTGAGGTACAAGAGGAGTAACTGCAAACTATAACTGACGCAAAATCTGGCGATCTGCACCTGTCAGCTCAAAATCTCCCCAGTTGTCAATCCGCTCACAGATTTTTCTATACATGTCCGATTTAAAAAATTGCTATCTCTTGTTGTCTGCTAAATCTAGGACCAATATAACACAGGGAATTCTGTCTATTACTGATCCCAGGCTAAATTAATCTGAAAGTATCACTCTACTAATGCGTGTGACATGCGACTCAGAGTACAACAATAATATTGAAAAAGTTAATAGCCCCACGCACATCCAGCATTTATTTGTGAGATCACTAACGGGCTATTATAAACACGATTGTATTACTACCGTGATCATTTAATTCCTATTATGTCAAACAAAGTATTAGCATTTTCCTGAATTTACCAGGGGGGGGGGGGTGAAAAAAAAAATCCGGCACGTATGCCGGGGTGGGTGGGTGGTCAAAGCCACCAACAAGCAATTTTTTCCTCAACTAAAAACAAAAATCCTGCTTGTTTTTTAGTGTTTTGGCAATGAGTTGGGCTTCAAAACCACTTTGAATGAGAGAAATAATGTAATTCTAACTGTAAACTGACTGCAAGCAGTTATCGTGTTGTATTTTGTTGCAAATTTTGAAATCCAAGATGGCCGCTGGCAGCCATGTTTTTTTGGCCGAATGACCTCAAAATGACTCATTCCTATTTATATGTCCATGTTAACATCCATGATAAATACGATGCACAGAAATTCATATACAGCTGTTTACAGTGAATCCCCCCGCAAATCTATGTTTTAGTGTTAAAAGGGGGGGGGGGGTGGGTGTAAAAAAATTATCGGAAAAAAACTGCCGAAAACGGAAAAAAATTTGACGGTGGGGGTGGGTGGGTACAAAAAATTATCGAAAGGGAAAAAATGCCATACGTGCCTGAATTTTTTTTCCGACCCCCCCCCCCCCCCCCCTCCCCCTGAATTTACAAGAATCTTTTAAAACCTGGTGCTTTATCAACGTGGAAATTACATTCTTTATCAATTTTTATAATATGTTCTTACATTCTTTATCAATTTTTATAATTTTGTTATCATTATTTCTTACATTCTTTATAATTTTTTTCTTTTTTTCTTACATTTTTTAACAATAAATAAAAAATAATATAAATTTGTTAGGCCAATGCATTCTCTGATATATGCCAGGCGACCTATGATTGACTCGCATATACATATAAGAGAATTCTGCATGGAAATCCATGAGATAAATAGCGACCCTGATAGAAGTTGATTGGGGGGGGGGGGTGTCTCATACAAACATTGGCCACAATGATAGAGGTTATTTTCGCTTAAGCGTAAATAAATAATAAATGTGAAAAGGGCCTCCCATATAATAGATCACATTTATGGCAATTTTATGCTAAAGAGCAAATATATTATTAGAGACGGAAGCAGATTTGTTGCGAGAAGAAGTTGACGTGTATCGTGCTGAAAACGACAATTTAAAGACAGACATAAAATATATCAGGCAACAATTAAATAAAGCGGAACAATATTCCAGGAAAACGTGTGTACGAGCTTTGGATATCCAGGTCACAGAAAATGATGATCACACTTTGGCAGAAAGATTTTGCAACATTGTAAATCAGTCGCAGACCGAAATTAAGATAAGTACGGCTGATATTGTAGCGGCTCATCGACTTCCTTCCAAATCACAGCCTCCCCCGTGTATCGTGAAGTTCCTGCGAGCCGATACACGGAACATGGTGTTCCAAAAGAGAAAAGTTCTGAAGCAGAAGAAGACGGACGGATCGATGGCCCCGGTTAAAGTGCGCGACGACTTAACTAGGGACAATCTGCAGCTGATGAACTCACTGTTTGACCACATGATGGTCAAATACGGATACCACCGGAACGGGTTTATTTGGGCAAAGCTGCAGAACGACACGAATGTTAAAGTTGACATTTTAGAAAACCTGGACCACTTATTCAAAGACGCTGCGAAAAGATCGACCGCTAGAAAATGACTTGTGATATGACTATTCTCACCTTTGTACATAACTGCTCTATTGACATCGACCTGATACCCCATCCGCCCAACATCATCACCCCGCTAAAATTAACCTGATAAAACCTACTTGCAAACTTCTCCTATAATTCATATTTCGCTGTCAATTTCTTTTTCTTTTTCTCCCCATTTCTGACACATAATTTTACAACGATACTCAAAATCTGTAACCACCCCACTAAAAGCGTCCTGTTTAATTTAATCTGATCTGAATCTCCTGTTATAATTTCTTTTTTCGCTCAATGTCTGCAACCACCCTACTAAAAATGTCCTGTTTAAGCTGATCTGAACCCCCTCTTATAATTCATTTTTCGCTGCCAATATGTTTTCCTATCTGATGCACATATACACATATCGTGTGTCATACTTCTATATTATCTCAATAAGTGAAATAATATTTTTTTAAATACATATGCCGAGATTATAGTTCATAACAATGGCACTATACACTTGCGCATAAACTAATCCAATCACCACCAAGTGAAGTTAGCAGACATACCTTGACAAACTGAACATTATGTTACTCTGGCCTAACTATTAATCTGACCATTCACTGACCGCTTGTTGTCAACCTGAATATCGATTGATTCTATTTATAGACTGTACCTTTCAGCTGCATTGCCCAAACACATATCGATTGATTTTATTTATAGATTGTACTTTTCTCAGCCATGACGTGTCCGATATATGTCACACCTTACATTAATTTGCGAAGCTACATATCAGGCTGAACTTTAATTGTCTTATTGCAATACATCTCGCGTTCTCAAAGATTGTTTAAGTTATATTGACAAATCATTGGCTAATTAATACCAGGTTGTGTATTTTTGTTACCGATTAATGTCGACTTTTAAAATTGTTAAGTATATACACATGTTGCCGTACGTATATACAAACACACTGAATTAAAGGCCATTACTGAATTGACCACACCATTGAATTCTAGTCACGAATTTAGACCTAAAATTAAAATAGTTATCTATTCTGTTTACGGAGTTAATAATGCGCACTACACACCCTTCATACACACATAGACCATATGAACATATGCATGCGGGTGTGTAATAAACACAAAAATAACTGTCTTTAATATTACATTCAAACAATATGCTTTGGAACTGCCTGTCCCGAACTAGGAAGCAATTTTCACACAATCCTCTCTTTAATGTATTTCTGTCCTCTACTAAGGTTTGCACTATGTTTGTTTCTTATTCACATGTATTTTGAAAATGAAATATGGGTTTGCTCTAACAATCTACAATTAATAGATGTCGGTTAAAATTCTTTCAATGAATTGTCAAGGACTTGGGGATAAGAAAAAACGGAGAGATGTCTTCACATACCTTAAAAAGTTGAAGTATGACATTTACTGTTTACAAGACGTTCATTTTACTCGCGATCAAGAGAGATTTATTCAATCGGAGTGGGGTTATACTTGCTGTTTTAATTCTTTCAAATCATCAAGTAGAGGCGTCGCGATTTTATTCAATAATACATTTGGTCTAAAGATTAATGCATTACATACGGACCCAAATGGGAACATGCTCATAGCCGAAATTAATTTAGATGATTTCAAGCTAACATTAGTAAATATATATGGACCCAATGCAGATACCCCGGCTTTTTATGAAAAAATTAACAAAATACTAACCGATGATATCATATCTGATAACGTTGTGATTTGTGGTGATTACAATATTGCCCTTAATCCTTCAAAAGACTGTTTTAATTACGTTGGTGACAATAACCCGAAAGCTCGCAAGGAACTATTTAAACTAATCGGCGAAATGTATTGAGATATCAGAACCCAGAACAACTAAGATATACTTGGCGAAGAAAGTCCCCGTTTAAACAAGCACGTTTAGATTATTTTCTCATATCAAACTGTATTTTGCCTTTTATTGAATCATCTTCCGTAATACCTGGTTATCGTACCGATCATTCAATAGTAGCTGTGAACTTCAAATTATGTGATACGAAACCCGGACGTGGCTATTGGAAATTTAATAACTCTCTACTTTCTAATAAAACTTTTGTCGATAAAATAAATGAAACTGTAAAGACGACTGTCGAACAATATAAATCGTCGGACAATGACACGCTATGTGATAACGAAGAGAGTCCAAAGTTTCAAATAAACGACCAATTATTCTTTGAAACATTGCTCATGGAGATGAGAAAAACGACGTTAACTTTTTCAAAAGCACTAGGAAATACTAAACGCCAAGAAGAATCTTTACTTGAAGCAGACATTGAAGTGTTAGAAAATCGGCTTACTGATGATGATGGTATTGAGAAATTACAACAACTTAAACTACGATTAGAAGATATAAGAAAAAAGAAATTAGAAGGCGCAATGATACGTTCAAGAGCTCGATGGGTCAGTGATGGGGAAAAACCAACTAAATATTTTCTTAACTTAGAAAAAAGACATTATATGAATAAAGCACTTCTTCGGGTTGAAAAAGAGGATGGTAAAGTGGTTACAGATCAAAATGATATTCTCGAAGAGGCCAAACTATATTACGAAAAATTATATGAAAATAGACACGAGAACACAAATGTATCGGACATTGAACAATTTGTTCGCGTTCAAAATGATAACACAAATAATTTCCCAAATAAATTATCTCCAGAAATCTCTCACACCCTTGAATCACGTATTTCTGAAAACGAGGCATTAACCTATTTAAAACATATGCGCAATAACAAAAGCCCTGGTTCCAGTGGCTTCTCGTGTGATTTTTATAAAATGTTTTGGAATAAAATTGGTAAATTCCTAGTTAGGTCATTAAACTACGGCTTAGATAAAGGTGAATTATCGGTTACACAGAAACACGGTATTCTTACTCTGATTCCAAAAGAAAACAAACCAAAACAATTCCTAAAAAACTGGCGACCTATTTCACTTCTTAATGTGTCATACAAAATTTTATCCGGTATACTTTCTGAAAGATTGAAAAGTGTAATTCAAGATCTTATTCATCATGACCAGAGTGGGTTTTTAAAAGGTAGATTCATTGGCGAAAATATACGATTAATATCAGACATCCTGTCCACAACAAAATCTGCTAATATCCCTGGACTACTTGTACTCCTTGACTTCGAAAAAGCTTTTGATTCGGTCTCATGGTCATTCTTGTCGTCAGTCTTAAAATACTTCAACTTTGGGGATAATTTTATTAAAATCATTAATTGCTTGTATAACGGTATATCGTCAAATGTCAATATCAACGGGCATATGTCTCGTAGCTTCAGAATCTCGAGGGGCTGTCGCCAAGGTGATCCAATTTCGCCTTACATTTTTTTATTG
Source organism: Siphonodentalium dalli (assembly GCA_032622095.1). Classification (NCBI taxonomy): domain Eukaryota; kingdom Metazoa; phylum Mollusca; class Scaphopoda; order Gadilida; family Siphonodentaliidae; genus Siphonodentalium; species Siphonodentalium dalli. The sequence continues at coordinate 252,156,880 of CP136065.1, forward strand.
TGTGTAGAAATATTAGGTATAGGATTCCGGAAACGGAAAAATATCAAGGGTATTAAGATAGGGAATTCAGAATTTAAACTTTCACAATATGCTGACGATACCTCATTTTTTCTTGATGGTGACCCCCAAAGCCTTGACAATGCATTCGAGCTATTACATGACTTTTATCTTATTTCAGGTTTAAAAATTAATTACGACAAAACAGTTGCTGTATGGATTGGTAAGAAAAGAGATTGTACTGACTCTATATGTGACAGATGGAAAATAAGATGGCTATCAAATGGTTTTAAAGTTCTCGGTGTAAATTTCCAATTAGATGCCGATGATATATTTTCGAATAATTACATCACAGCGTACAACCAGATACGAACAATTTTTTCTGTGTGGTCTAAAAGACACCTGACGGTTATCGGGAGAGTCACAATATTCAAGTCATTGGTACTTTCTAAACTCTCGTTTTTATTTATGACAATTCCAAATCCACCAAAAACATTCTTAACTGACATAAACAAAGACATATATAATTTCATATGGGATAAAAAACCTGACAAAATTGCTAGGAAATATTTTCAACAAGACTATTCCATGGGAGGTTGTAAAATGATTGATATCCAAACATTTATGCATTCAATGAAAATATCATGGGTGAAACGCTACATAACTCAACCGGAGTCTTGGCAAAACCTCGTCCGATATCAAATGGAGTGTACAAACAATGACAAATGGTATCTATCGAATGGATGTGCCCTTAATAGATATAAAAGCAAATATATCAATCAATTCTGGATAGATGTTCTAGATGCATGGAAAATATTAAACTTAAAGATGGCCCCAAAAACGCACAGTGATGTGCTCTCATCGACGATTGTAAATAACGATATTTTCAAAATAAACAAACACGCAATTAATGACAGATCGTTGGCCCTTCGTGGCATATATTTTGTGAACGATCTTATGTGTGATAATAACAAATTAATGTCCTATGACGAAGCAAAGCGGTTATATGGCATTAAAACAGATTTTTTGACATACAACGGTATAATCTCTTCAATAACAAAATACCTAACTAAAATGGAAAACTCTAGTAGCTATCAACAAAGTAACAACGAACGACTGAACAACCCAATACTACCGTATCAGATCGAACACTTACTCAAATCGAATTCGAAATATATATACAATTGCATTCAAGACCCAAAAATGAACATGAACCTCATCTCAAAATGGGAGAAGAAACTAAATATGCACCATGAATTAGACTGGTGGTCAGACGTTTTTAAAACTCCCTTTGTTCAGTTTTGTGACACGAAATATGTATGGTTTCAATATCGGATAAACAATAGAATATTAGGGACTAACAATGTACTAAAGAAAATGGGTCGATCTGAAAATGATACATGTTCTTTTTGTAAAATTGAAAAAGAGACCATTAGCCATCTTATGTTTCAATGTCACATTATTGCTTCGCTGTGGAACGAGATTCGTATATGGATATTTAACACGACTTCAAATAAATTAGAAATTAATTCAAACACTATTTTATTTGGCAAAGCTGATACTTTGAAAATTGATCCACTCCTCCAAACGATCTTGGTCATAATTAAGTATAATATATACCGATCAAAGATGAGATCTGAATTACCAAAATTGCAAAATATCCAAGCAGAAATACGAATGTACGCAAAAACTGAAAGATGGATTTTTTACAGCAAATCTAGATATACTGAGTTCGAATATCGGTGGGATAAATGGAAAGGTCTGTTACACTAGTACAGTTAAACAGCACATACATAACTATAGATATTTACATGTATGCTGGAAATGTAGTACATAACATTGCACATGCCTGGCACACAAGTATTCCGTAAATATTATTTAGTATTGTAAAAACTGTGTTTAAACACGAATGTGGACCAGACATGTGCCGTGTTGTGTGACTTACCTAATAGTATGCTTACTTATTTGAATCATATAGTGAGTAAAATTAATTGCATACCACCTATCCATGCCGTACATAATCACGTTACGTAAATATACCAGATTTTAAGACTTTTAGCTCGATGCTAACACTAATTAATAATCCCTCAATGTTAATATTTTGCATTATGTAATTTCCATATATATACCTAATAACGTGAGGGACTCAGAAAAAATTACAAATAATACATATACCCAATATTTCATTTTCATTATATTTATTATTATAACTAATGGAAATTTAATATAACTAAACAACACAGCATTCATAGAACCATTCACTCCACACTCTTTTTTCTCTTCTACCTTTCTACAGTCTCAAAAAAAATTAAATAACGAAAGAGACAAAAACTGTTTAATTACCAACCATTAACTGTAATATAATTCATGTATTATCACAATGTATTTGTCTTTTTTCAAATAAAAATTTATAATAAAAAAAAAATAAAAAAAATAAAAAAAAAAAAAATAATATTATTAGACACATATTTTTTGCGCTTAAGCGCAATTGATTTACACTAATAAATAATATATTTGAAAAGGCTGTCTCCCATGCGATTTCCTCTAAACTCAAATTTACTCTGGCAATAAGACATCAATCAAACATCGGTTTAGACTCCCCCATATACTATGAGATGGACTCAATTATTCAGACAGAGGAAATCAGTTGGAGTTAGGTATTCGCTTAAGCATTATTCATATTAATGATGCTTAAGTGTAAATGAGTTCCGCGCTTAAGCGTAAATGAAGTACGCTTAAACGTAATTCATATACACTCTCATTGAACTCCCCTCAAGCTCAAATGGATGCAACCGCATTACTAATGCCAGTAACCTACATCAGGTTATACCAATATACATCAGGTATATGGGGAGCCAAATTAACATTTAATAAATAATAGGAGCTTAAGCGATATAATTGAGCCTAAGCGATATAATAAGGGAAGATATAATTGCGATTAAGTTCAATAAGGAAATATCTAATTGCGCTTAGCACAATAAGGAATATCTTATTGCACTTAAGCACAAAAAGGAATATCGTATTGCACTTAAGCGCAATAAAGAATCTTCTTATTGCACTTAAGCGCGATAAGAAATATTCTTATTGCACTTAAGTGTAATTAGAGATTCCTTGATTGGGGGGGGGGGCTTTAGCTCAATTATTTATTAAATGTTAATTTGACTTCCTCCCATAGAGGTGAGATAGCTGATGAACCCAATTACGCTTAAGCGTAATTCAAATGTATTACGCTTATCGTAAGTTAATTATGCTTAAGCATAAGTAATTTATGCTTAAGTGTAATTAGCTACTATAAAGTGAATCTGGGATAAGGGGAGTACTCTAAATTGTTCTTTCGACCAGCTGTTTCTACCAATTAAAAAAAATTCTCATTTATTTTGAAACTAATGAAAGACAATGGTATATTTTTTTACTAGTAATATTCATTATAAACTTGTACAAATCTGAAAACAAACAAAATTTTAATATTTAAGAAATTTAGAGTTCCCTCTCTTACAGCAGCAACCACTATGCCAGGAAGACCAATCGATCTAGTTCAGCCCGATTGGGCTATTATAATTTATAGATCGATCGGTGGTTCATGCACTCTCTGCGTTTGAAATATTGCTAATAATTTCCATTTTCAGAAGTCAATAATGCCATTGCAGATAACTTCATCTTATATTCGACCAAATGTGTTGACGTTTGATAAGAAGGGCAGGAATTCCCCGATTTGTTTATTTTCAATCGATGAGAAGCATGACGACCTGGATCAGCTGATCGGTTCGGAGGTGTGCCAATCGTATTTTGCATGCTGTGAATACCCATTCACGCCTAAATTTGCAAACAATCCATATATAACATGTACACAGTGTGTACACTTTGTTAGTTGCCAATTAATTCTCGACATTTCAATTAGAAAACATGAGATATCGATGCAAAAATCAAGACATAATCACATTATCTAGTTTGTGTTTTGTTGAATCTACTTTCGGTTATCGACATGCCGGCTATTGTTTTGGCTGTTCTGTCAACCGTGCGTGCCAGCCGATCGTCGTTTTTCGGGCGGTTCCGATTTCTTCCGAATATAATTCCATGACCTCCACGCGATGATTCGCGCCGAAAATGTGGTTGTATCTGAGAAGATTTCTTACTCTGACCGCAGTTTTCAACAATTTAATACGGGGCGAATACCGCATCAATAATATGCAACCTTGGGGTTTTATTTCTAGTTTTTTATGACCTTTCTTATGTTATATCGGATACAGTTCTGTCTGACATGAAATATATACCCACCGGGAGTGAAGCTAATGACTTTAAGAAAACAAACAAATCTTCAAATGAGCTTCAAAGGAGAAACTCCCAGAAAGTTCCTTTGTACTCCTACAAAAACAAACACCTGTTCAGTGATAATTAATCACCGACATGTGTTTACGCAGTGAAAACAGGAATATCACAAAGAAATATAAATCATATTAATTAAATTATATTAAATAGTGAGTAGAATAAAAGAAATAGCAACTTAATAAAACTTAGAAAAACTTTTATTTTATATATAAAAATCTACAAATACCCATCTTAAATAATTATAAAGGGATAAAGATTTGCAATCAACTCTAATCAATTGCCACAGATCATAAATCAAATGGATAATAAAACACTGATTAAACTCATCAACAACTCCACTAATCCACCCTAATTTAGAGGGACTTGCTGCATTTACCAGGGACTTGCTGCGTTTACCGGAGACTTGCTGCATATCCAGGGACTTGCTGCGTATATTAGGACCCCTTTCAAATATGGTATAACATTTCCCAAAACGTGTTATTTGTCAACATGTTGTTCAACAAAATATGGCCGTATTATCACTTGAGTATCACGAAATTTGGCCGTATTACCACTTTAGTTTAAAGTTATCCATCTTAATCCGCAATTTTGTCCGAAACCGTCAGTTTGATGACTTTTTTCTGGGCCACAAATAAGTATACATTTCGAGAAATAACAAATTTCAAAAATCGATATCTGATCACTCTGAGCTTTGATGGGTGTGTTCCTCGACTCAAAATCAAATATTTTTTTTACCCCAAAGCCAAAGAAATAGTAATTTGGGAGCGTCAATTCCGATTATGTATCTTTAATGATATATTAGACTGGGTTGAGGTACTAGCTCAGTATATATGAAGTATGATTCAAAATATGTTCTCATTCACTATGACACAAACTAAATTGACAATTTAAAAACAAATGTGTTGTTTTCCTGGACAGTTTCTATACATGTATAGATATGTTATTACAGTTTCAACTTCTTCAGTTGATCCTAACACAAAACCAGAAGAAGGAACAGATGTGATCTGGCATAACTCAGTCTCCTGGCTCAAATAAGATGATAAATAGAAAGAATATTAATATCACACAGCAAAACAGCGCTGGACACAATTAACCCCTTCTTCACTAAACGGATTCTCCCATATAGTTATAAAGTAAATATTGGGATGATCTATTATTCAATTGGAGGGATGTTCAGGAAATACAACTTGAGCAGATTATTCAATAAGAGGGATGGTCATGTAATATAAGCAGACAACAGACTGGGAACAGATAAACAAGTGCAGGCTGCAGGATTCATGTTCATTGGTGGGAAATGTGCGGATAAAAAGCTCAACAAATGACCTAATTCTCAACTGGTACCTCAAAGGACTTGATTTGTTTTTTTTAAATTGATTCAGTTTATGACTGGCCACCGGGGAGGGAACAGGATTCACCACGCCAACCAGGTGTGATAAAATAACAAAATCACAACCTGAAAACTGCAAAATCCTAGAATCTAGAAGTCTAACTACAGGCAAATTCAAGCCTTGATTTGTGTAATTGATTATCAGTTTTGATTGGCCACCAGCTATCACCCACTGGACAGACCACGGTGTGAGAATTGTTTTGAATCTGAAAAGTATTGCCATCAACAAGAATAGGTTGTGATAGTTGACCAGCTGAAACATGCATTATACTTATTTATGAATCGGTAATCATGTTTTATCCATGCAAATAGACATGTGATATGGCATCATGCTGGTTACATGTGGAAATACTATGTGTTTACATTCGTGACAACACTTGATAGGGAATTCCAATTTGAATTAGGAATTGATTGGTATTGTTGTGAGTATGTATTGGTAATAAACTAATTTGAACAACTAAATCGGCTTTTGGTGAAATTTGGTTGTTGTAACTGGATGATACAGGGACCATTTTAACCCTTTACCCAACAAAACAGCCAAAACCGGCCAAATAAAGCTTCAACAGCCTAAAATATCTTCGGTCTGTCTCAATAGAACCATACAAATATGGATATCATTGGAACCGGCTCCTTGACCACATTGTGATAGTTACATTTTTTCTTACATTCTTTAACAATTTTATAATTTTTAATGTGTCAAGCCAATGCATTCTCTTATATATGCGAGGCGACCTATGGTCGACTCGCATATATAAGAGAATGCATTGGCACAGGGCCCTTCTGTTGGGTAAAGGGTTAAGAGAGATATGGAATATGTAGCTAGTGCCGTTGCTTAAACTGTTTATGTATGTGGGGGGGGGGGGGGGGGGGACGTTCAGCATCTATTGGGCGAGGCTCTGCCAAGTGGAAAAGATGCCAAATCCTGATAGCAGATATAAACGGTATAAGAGACAGTATTTATTTCTACACCAATTTTGTTATGTGTCCAAGTAGGCTAGTTTGTAATCATCAAGCCTGCAAATAGTGTGTCTGTCATTTGCAGAATGAGGTTCCCAGAGGGTGAATTTAGTGACACTATCCCGCACGCACAGCAATAGATATGTCTCTCCAATAGACGACCAGAGAGCTTCACATTGAACCTCGCCTGGTATAAACTACCTGGAGTATATATAAACCCAGTTGGTGAATACGAGCCCTGCTGTTCTTCATGGGACTACAGACATTCATGGGACTACAGACATTCATGGGACTACATGGGACTACAGACATTCATGGGACTACAGACATTCATGGGACTACATGGGACTACAGACATTCATGGGACTACAGACATTCATCGGACTACAGACATTCATGGGGCTACAGACATTCATGGGACTACAGACATTCATGGAACTACATGGGACTACAGACATTCATGGGACTACAGACATCCATGGAACTACAGACATTCATGGGACTACAGACGTTCATGGGATTACAGACGTTCATGGGACTACAGACATTCATGGGACTGCAGACATTCATGGGACTGCAGACATTCATGGGACTACAGACATTCATGGGACTACAGACATTCATGGGACTGCAGACATTCATGGGACTACAGACATTCATGGGACTACAGACATTCATGGGACTGCAGACATTCATGGGACTGCAGACATTCATGGGACTACAGACATTCATGGGACTGCAGACATTCATGGGACTACAGACATTCATGGGACTACAGACATTCATGGGACTACAGACAATCTCTGGATGTGGTATAAGTTTAATTTGGATACAAAATCTCAATCATTTTTCTGGTTCCGGAGTATCATTTGAGTCCTGACTGAAATCTGTGTCAAACTTCATTTCTTGGCACTCTAATGTCTTCAAATTAATTAGAACACATGACTTTGATTGACAGAACCGAGGGATTGTCGTCAAAAGAACTTCTTGGCCTTTATCACCTGGAAATAGAAGTTGAAAATAAAAATAAAGTTCTCAGTGAGTTGAAAATTGTAACATGTGATGGGGCCCTCGAATTGAATAGATTGAATGCGATTCGGAAGCTTTAGTCTGACTCGATTCGATTCGAAATCGGCAGTCCTGATTTGAATTGCATCGAATCACTGGCACCAGTTGTATCTTCATTACAGCAACGGACAACATTGCTTTTTCGCAAAGATAGATTATGATACCAATGAAAGATCACATATTACAAACACTGTTGTAGACTGAGCTATACTATATAGACCACCGAAGCATTGCATGACTGATGAAACTGATCTAGCAAAATTTCATATATAGGTCGAACTTCAGCTGCGTGAATGCTTACTGACTTTATTATTGCTTATGATAGCACTCTTAATTGGCTCAATGCGAATTTGATCCATATATGGATAATATTTAAGTTATATACCAAAGACCATTTATCATCGTCACAAAGTTAGTAAATTGATACTGGTACGGCCACTCAGTCAAGTGATATCTACATCTTCACTATTGATACATCTGATGTAATGATTCGATTCGAGATTTGATGTAATTCGGAATCATTTGGCTGGTTCGATTTGAGATTCGATTTGAAATGAAAATACTAGAGCTGAAACGGTTAGACGGATAACCGGTTAGCATCTGGTTAGCGACGTAACCGGTTAGAAAAAAATGAAACGGACGTAACCGCATCTCGTTGAATGTGAACGTGAATAATCCTCAAAATATTAGGTTAAATGATGCAAAACTAATACTAAATCCTGTGTCACCGATAGTAGAGTGCAATGCAAGCATTAATTGGTACACACGGTAGTATCAGATAATTGGTAGCAATTCTCGAACTGTCTGGAAGTGTCGGCGACCTTCAATCAATTCCGACCCTTTGAAGTTTTCTCTGATCTTCCGACAAAAGCATGTGTGCAGTCACTGTGTATCAAGTCTGAATGCACACAAGGAAGTGACAATGTAAAAGTGGCGTTGTGTGGCAATGCGTGCTTTCGTAACTTAATAGTTAATACTGCACGAAGCAACATGGATTCAAATTGGAATCACACCACGACATACTATATATAAAACTGTTTTACAGTGGGGTTTATAAAAACTATGTAAGTCGACAAAGTTTGAAGATTGAGATCAGCTGCACAATGTCTTCACTCTTCCCGTTCTTCCTCCCTGTTGTGATCTACATGTAATATAATCAATTCAATTGAGTGACCAAACAGACATCGTAGTTGAAACAACCCAAAACCTCTTTAACTTCTTCAATGATCTTCCCTTTTATCAAGGAAATTGATGCTCCATGCTACTCTGTAACTGGTTGTGCCTGTGGGACTAATTAACACTCAATTTGGCAGTAATTACTATATGTTAAGTGATTGCATACTAAAACCTCCCAACACTAGTGTCCGCTATCATGATACAGACGAATAGCTCGAATACTGAATAGGACTGCGAGTCTGAGCTAACTGACCTTCCTTTTTGTTCTATAGTTATTACTTTCTTGTCTTTATATATAATTCATTGGAGGATATGCCAATGATAATGATATATTACAGATCTTTAATATATAGTTTTGTTACTCGTTTTACCAATACCCATATTATTGTTACTCGTTTTACAAATGCCCAAACATATGCTGATCACGGCAAATAAGCGATCCCCCCTGCCATTCACAAATTTCACTTGCTCATTCCCCATCACGAGAGCCAGCAAAAGAACAGTGAATGCGTGTTTTTGAATATCGTTAAATGCCGTGAATAAGGTCTTTATTTCAGTTACTATTTCTCACCTAGGTTTGTCCCTGGAGCATGGCATAATGTCAACATAATTAGTGTGAGAGAAGTCCGCTAGAAATGAGCGGTTAACCGGTTGAAATCCGGCTAACCCCGATGGTTAACCGGTTAGAAGAATGGGTCAACCGTTTCAGCTCTAGAAAATACCCGATTTGCAGGGTCCTAACATGTGAGTATCATATGTGGTTATTGACAGGAATGTCTATTATATTATCTTTAGTTTGATGAGGTTAAAGGGACCCAAGGCACTGACTGACATAACTACCCATACCCCACTAGATTCCCATAACTTGATTCAAGGACATATAACACTACTTGTATATTATATCAGTATTCATATAGGTAGAACTAAAACTTGAATATCAGTGCTCAGCTCCTTACACTCAGCTCAGCTCCTCGCACATGTTACTTCCAGTCCAGACATTCACACAATGAAGTCGGGTCCCAACTATGGTCAAGGAACCAAGGTGTATTACCAAACACATCATTAATTATTCACCCTAATAGTATATAAGGCCATATAAACTTAAAAGTTTGTTTCTCAGGGATTTTTTTTTTCAAAGTGATGAGGGAGGCAGTTATTTATATTTATTATTTTTTCAAATTAATTTTGTGGTGAGGCAGGTATTTATATATATAATATTTATCGGAGTCCCATATTAAGGAATAATACTGGATATGAGGAATAATACTGGATATGTGCAATATACTGAAGCAGGGAAGCTGACCATCATATATCCCCTTAATAATCTAGATTTGTAATAAAGTTGTATAGAGGAAACAGTTTGAGTTATTCACTCATGGCAGAAGATGTGGAAACTACATCGGTGAAATTTGATGTAACTCAGGGTGACCACCAGCCAGATCAAGCTTTATTGGAAGGAGTTCCACTGGAATACACATGAATTGATAATATTAAATCACAACAATAATTTATGAAATAAAAGGTTTATTTTCTAATTAATCACAGACTTTCATAAAAATCTTGAAGTTTGGAATAGTGCTGATCCACAAACCAGAGTGCATTACATACAATAGCCACATATTGCCGACCCACACTGTCAACGCTAACCTTTCGGAAGCCCACTTTGTTTTCAACCAGTCAATGAATGAATTGCACAATTTGTTACGTTTGTTTTTCACATTTGTCTTACTGGGCAACACCACCTCCTTGCAACTTGTCATCAGCACCGAGAATACATCAACTACTTCTCCCGATTTATTCTCTGGTACATCTTCTTTGGTCACTCGAATTTGAAATTATCGTCCGAAAAATTGCGTGACTTCAGAAAACATGATGATTGATGATCATGATCATGATGTCTCCTGCAACTGTGTCAAAGTCCCCCGTTTTCGTTTTTGAAACAACCAGGTCAAAATCATCGTCAATGTCTTTCGTGGACATGAAATCATCAGCCATTTGAGGAACAGTTTTTGATCTGTTGTCTGATATAATTGTCCATTTGCCTTCCGACGCATTCTGCACGATACAAATGTTCACCAAAGTCGCCATTTTGTTATTATTTTAAACAGGAAGTTCGTCAGAATTATCCGCCCTTGTTTGTGAATGTAAAGTCCGGATAGATTTGCAGTCCGGATAGATTTGCAGTTTGCGTAAAGTTTCAAGACGAAGTTATCGGTCTGGGGCGGTTCGGGACATGCGGTATTTATATATTTATTATTTTATAGGTGCCAATAAATAAGGGGGAGGCGCAGGTTTTTGGGGGACGCGGCGATCCCTGAGAAACGAACTATTAAGTGTGTATGGCCTAAGTAACTACAAGTAACTATCATGCTTGGATAGGATAGGATAGGATATTTTATTTCAATATACACATATTAATACATGATACATTTGACAAATATTACATTGTATATTCGAGGGGGTGGCATAGTCAGGCTAGACTGTCTTACTGCCGCCCCCTTAAAGATGAAAAGATGTTACGATAGGCGGTCAGGATTCATTGTACAATGCACGGCTAAATAATTATGTATCTCACAATGGTTGCATTTAACTGGATTATATGCATGGAGGGTATACGTCTAGATAAATCGATTATTGGTTACTTGATGGTTTGTCACTTTCTTGTCAGTGGGATGTTCCTTGAAAGTCGAGTAGGAATGTGTTGAGTGAGGTTGTGGATTGCGATATAGCGGAAGTCACTTATTGACGAGCTACCACAGTCGGGACATCTTTGATTGTTGCATTTAATTGTTGCAGCATATTTTTTAATGCAATCGGCATGTAAACGCCGTTTGAATGTGTGCCTGGATTGGTATGATGTAAATTCGTTATCCAAGTTGTTCCAGATGGTTGGATAAGAATGGAATGGTAGTTGTTGGGACCAAGATGTTCTTGGTTTTTTTTTAAATAGTCGGTGCTTTTGCCGGGTGTCTAGTCCGGTTTTGCGTTTCATAAACATGTCGGTGAATGATTCTATTAAGCGCATATAATACCAATCATGCATGAAAACAGCCGCTTGTACTTTGTGGATGTCGTAGATTTTGAGTATATTTTCTTTTTTAAAAAGAGGTTCTGTGTGGCTTCTATATTTCTTATTACATAAAACTCGTATCGCGCGTTTTTGAAGCATGAACATTTTTTTGACCGCTGGGACATGTCCCCAAATTTGAACACCGTAGACAAGATGGCTTTGTAGTAGAGCATAATATAATGTTTTAAGTGCGCTACCAGGAAAGAAGTGTTTAACTTTATTGATGTGGTATATGGCATTCACCATTTTAGAACAAACTGAGGACACATGTTTTTTAAAGGTCAGGTTTTCATCTATATGGATTCCTAAGAATTTTGTGGAGGATTCGTGCTCAAGATTTCCTATCTTATTTAGTTCCGTATTATTTAAGTAAACCTTTATGAAGTTCCATTTGTCATCATTTGTCATCATATAGTTGCTTTTTTTTGTATTGATCACTAACTTATTGCTACAGCACCAATCAAATATGTTGCGTAACTCATTATTCACATAACTTTCTACAAGGATGCCATTTTTTCCACCAGTTACTAGAGTCGTATCGTTCGCGTATGATAAGATATCCATGGTTGTCGAATTGGACATATCGTTAACGTAAATTAAGAAAATTATCGGTCCCAGTATTGAACCCTGGGGCACTCCACACGTCACTTCCGTTAATTTAGATTTGGTACCATTCAGTTCAACATATTGCCTTCTATTTTGCAGATAGCTCCGAAACCATGAGTATGCTGTGCCCCGTATGCCATAGCGATCTAGTTTATGAAGTAAAATATCGTGATTTATCGTATCAAATGCTTTTGAGAGGTCGAGGAATAGAGCTAAAGTGGAATCTCTTGTCATGATGTCATTATTTGAGACAACTTGATCGAGGAGGTGTAATACAGGATGGAAGGTTGAATGATTAGGACGGAAGCCGTATTGGTGTTTATAGGGTATGTTTTGTTCATTTATGAAGTCTAGTAATCGTTTATGCATTATTTTTTCGAGAAGTTTCGAGATAGCTGGAAGAATGCTGATAGGTCTGTAGTTGGAGATTTCATGAGTGGTATTATTTTTTGGGATCGGGACTACTTTAGAAATTTTCATTTTGTTATGGACTATTCCATGCTCTAAGGACAAGTTAAAAATATGCAATAATGCTGGGGCTATCTCCTCAATTGTTTCCTTGATAAGTTTAGTTGATATACCATTGAAGTCCCTTGATACTTTCCCAGTCATAGAGAAACATGTTAGGATGATCTCCTGTATAGAGGTCGGAATTATTTTGAAATTGATGTCGTCTGGTTTGCGCTTATGAAGAAAATCTGTAAAATGTGAGTCATTTTCATGTTCATTAAGTTGGCTGGTTTCCCGCCCAATTTTTGAGAAAAAGTCATTGAACCTTTCCGATATGAGTTTGGAATTTTCAAGTTCTATCCGTTTTCAGTAAAAGTCTTTGTGTTAATATTTGTGTTTCCATTTATCTTCAATGCACCTTAAGTATTTCCCATGTTTTCTTTAAGTTATTTTTATTTACTTCTAGAATATTTGTATAGTATATATTTTTACTCCTTCTGATTAGTTTATTATATAAGGTACGATAACTCAAATATTTATTTACGTTCGTTTCCGTGGGTTTATTCAATTTGCGTAAATATAGCTGGTTCTTAACAATACTTTACTTAATCAATCCAGATGTCATCCAAGGTTCGCGTTTTATGAATTTTTTGGGTATATGTCGACTTTTGATGGGGAAAGCTAGTTCATATGCATTCATATAGATATCTAAGAAGCTTGTCCTATTCCACCTCCGAGCTTCTAATCTGTAGAGGCTCGACTACTCTGATACCAGGGTAATCGGTCTGTCACAATTGTATAAACCACTTGCATTTTATTTGTGACCTATTACAGACTTGTACATATCTATGTGTACTATGTATTTACCTCACATCAGTGGCTAAATGTGCGCAAAAAATATAAAAGTCTTCAAACACATCCCCATTCACCAATAAGAAGATCATGGAGAAATAGAGAATTTTTTTTTCTTATAATCATCACTGATTGTTTTCCAATAAAAAAATTTTGTGTGTTAAACTGTTATTATGTTAACAAAACTGTTACAGTATTTTAGTATGAATATTATTTACAGAAATGAGTATATCAGAAGACCAGAGGGCGAATTTAGTGATGCTAGCCCGCTATACAAGTATAAAATTGTTAGAGATGTTCTCACCTTTGTGTATTTTTGATAAGAATTTGCTCTGATTGCCAGCAAAATATATATGAGGGCAGTCATTGATGATGAACGGATCTTCGCTGTAGAAGGGATAACAACCTGGAATGAACAAAATTAAACTATATCAATAGTCTTGTAATAGTGGTAAGCGATAATTCAAGCTTAGATTCGATGTCGATATAGCAGGTGTGATTCAGTGTATCAAGAAAGGTTAGGTGTTGACACCAAACCCGACACCCGATTTGATTATTTTCGAATTGCTAATATGCCTTTTTTATTGATGCATTGAAAGATTTTGCACAAGATGCATGATGAAGAAATACGAAATGCATGCACGATACTTGTCACAACACGGTTGACGCATTAAATTTTCAGCAGTTGCTTCACTTAGGTAAGGCCTGGCTGAGATTTTCTTGCCGGTCTCAATTTCCCCCCCCCAGAAGTCCGTATTAACCCTTTACCCAACAAACCGGCCAAATAAAGCTTCAACAGCCTAAAATATCTTCGGTCTGTCTCAATAGAACCATACAAATATGGATATCATTGGAACCGGCTCCTTGACCACATTGTGATAGTTACAGTTATGCCCAGTGCCAATGCATTCTCTTATATATGCGAGTCGACCATAGGTCGCCTCGCATATATAAGAGAATGCATTGACCTAAAAAAATCTTTTTTTTAACACTTTTTACCATTTTTTCTTACATTCTTTAACGATTTTATAATTTTTAATGTGTTAAGCCAATGCATTCTCTTATATATGCGAGGCGACCTATGGTCGACTCGCATATATAAGAGAATGCATTGGCACAGGGCCATTTTGTTGGGTAAAGGGTTAACTTATCCATCCGAGTGTTAATTGTTATGGTTTTTCCAATACCAACAGCAGAACTAATCACCCATCGCATACACAACTGACTCATGAGTAGGCCGGTGTATGCGATCGCGCATTCTATATATAAATAAGACAACCCAGTCGGCCATGCTACGCAGTGAATAGCGTGGCGTAATTCAAACTATATCCAATGTCTGTGGGCTGTGTTTTTAAAAAATTATTAAATAACAGTGTATTATACCGGTAGCTCCCTTAAATTCCTTTGCAGAATTGGGCGCAAACCATGCTTGAAAGAAAACTCTGTTCGCAACAAAATTAAGCAGTGAAAAGCATGTGCGTTTTGGCGGGAAAATGAGTCCGTATTCCGTAATCAGTCCTGGAAATTAGCATCGTCAATCGACAATGCCGAGGTGAAAGCCGAAATCGCAGTCACCGTTGACCAGAAGAAATCATTATCCAATATAAAATGCATAGTATTCACAGAAACCCGAGTTTAACCTGCTTTAAATAAACAACTGTCTGTCATGAATGACACACAAACTGGGTCACTGTGTCAACAACCAAACACCTCAGTGGGTCACGCGAATCAACTTCATGCAACTATTTACGTCAGGCTCTTTGATGTTACCGACCAAGTAGCAAATACTACTGTGATAGAAACAACTCGCACTGTATGCAAATATTAAACACACATTTCTGATCATCTGATGTGCATACATGTGCTGTAAGGATTATGTGATAATTTGCTGAAAGTTGGCAGGTAATAAATTCTGCTAATTAAAGCAATCGGGGATTGAAACGAAATCTATAGGTCGGAAATATGTGACTTCAGTTAGAGCACAATACAATTTAGTGAATTGGTAATATGGACAAGTTGTCAGTGAAAAATAATGATCATCTATGAAGAGAAATAAGAGCGGCAGAACATACAATAGATTTGATTGATATGGCAAGTATTTATTCCATAAAACGATCTCCCTTTCAATACCAACACCTGGAAAATTGTGTAGACAGTCATGAATAGAATGGCATAAAATGTGTAACCTCAGGCCCAACCTACATCAGAGATATTCAGGGGAAGATTGGAACAAAACATGTTTACTCCTACATATCCATGATATCTGTAAGAAGTTAGTAACATTGTTCTGGCCACATGTAATTTGCAAATAAAGGTAGCAGATGATACTGTTGCGTTGTGGGCTGGTAGCTGCATGGACTATGTAAGAGGAATAACTCTAAACACATGCCATGATGGTCATTGCCTAATACCTTGAATCTTCAAACTGGTGCACATACTAGCAGCCATATACAATCAAATGTAAGTTGTTTCTAAAACTATATTTTCAAAGAATGTCTTTAATGCCTGATACATGACCTAATAGTCTAGCAAGCTGTAATATGATCATACGCTAGCGTAATAAACGATCCAAAGCTAAACCACTCGCATGAGGGTATCTGTAGCATCTAAAACAATTCTGATCAAGATCACTGTATAGATTCCCACCAAATAAGATTCACATGCATAAGGCTTATATTTCGTGTCGGTAATTATAAATAGTTATATACATGTATGTTGTCAAGAGTGGAACTGGACCTGGACCTGGGGGAGCTCTCCGCTTGAGATACTCATTACTCAGGCTAGATGGAGAGTCGTGTCCATTTCATAATGTTCATTTCATTCATAACATGTCATCATATCGATTTCAATGACAGTCGACAAACAACGTCATCATGTAAGTTTCCCCATTGACCGAATTCGAGTGGAATTGAATGTATCTTCTGCTTTGTTCATAAGTATGTGATTTCATTCTATTCAAGAAAATAGGATATATATGGATTAACAGAAGCATGTACGTACTATACAGACTTGTGATAATAATTAAATCAGTATTAAATATTATGTTATTTCCTTTCACACAGTATATAGTCTCTACAGCACCATGCAGTATTGATCAACTGCCGTGCATCAGTTGGAAAATAAAGCTTTGAGATACACGTAGATCATGTTGTGGCTGTCACGATGAGGCGCCTCGCAAAACTGTCCCCCTCTGACGGAGAGCTATATAGGTCAGATAATTTGATCCAATAGAGTGATTAGACCTGTTAGAAATTCATTATAGACTAGCTACTTGCCCTTATAAATAACAAAACACATAAATGATTGGATGACGTTTATATAAATAGGAGTATGTTGCACATCGACTGATTTGTGTTGGCCTCTTGCGACTACGATTACAACATTAATGCTTTAACCCCACCGATCAACTGTGCGACAAAAGTGGTCGCGAAAATTCAAAACAGCAGTGTCGTATTAGATAATAATTGGTGACATCACAAAATCAGATATAGTCTATATACGTCCGGCTTTGGTTCGTTATAATATATTACCAACATGTATAAGAGCATGTCAGTTTTATAATACATGTTAAAAGGGTGTACTACACTATTTTATCGCTTTCAAATGGCCCTTAAAAAAAAACAAGTGTAAAATAAAAAAACCCTGCCTGCCTACCTGAAAAAATTTCCCCATGTTATCGGAGACAGAGTTGCAGTATCGTAATGTGCAATGCCAAACACTCTTCATCACTTTGGCGGGTCCCATATCTATATGGTTGCCAAAATGACTCCTATCTGCATAACTCTGTTTGGACAATGATATTCCATATGTTCAATATAAACTTGATCAGAATCTATATCAGTTATATAAACCAATCAAGAATAACACATGAGATGTTATTTTCGTTTAAACTACTTTATAGTCTATATACGTCCGGCTTTGGTTCGTTATAATATATTACCAACATGTATAAGAGCATGTCAGTTTTATAATACATGTTAAAAGGGTGTACTACACTATTTTATCGCTTTCAAATGGCCCTTAAAAAAAAAACAAGTGTAAAATAATAAAACCCTGCCTGCCTACCTGAAAAAATTTCCCCATGTTATCGGAGACAGAGTTGCAGTATCGTAATGTGCAATGCCAAACACTCTTCATCACTTTGGCGGGTCCCATATCTATATGGTTGCCAAAATGACTCCTATCTGCATAACTCTGTTTGGACAATGATATTCCATATGTTCAATATAAACTTGATCAGAATCTATATCAGTTATATAAACCAATCAAGAATAACACATGAGATGTTATTTTCGTTTAAACTACTTACACAGAAATTAACCAACATCTTAAAGTTACAGTGAGAAATTCAAGGTCGACTTTGAGGACCTATACACAGGGTTTCTGCAAGGGGTTGAGGGAATGGTACCTCTGTAACCGCTGGTGGAATCTCAGTCCATCAATAAACTGTGAATACCTAATAGTATTTAATAAATCGGTCGATAATTTAAACCAAGTTGTGTATGTCTACAGTAATACAAATAGATAAAGGTAAGGAATTGTAATTATGTATTTTTAAATAATTTGAAGGGTTAAGTAATGTATGGGTGTTAGGCATTGTGAGCGTCCAATCTACTTATTATTCGTCAGTGAGTGAGTTAGATAGTGAGCGTCCAATCTACTTATTATTCGTCAGTGAGTGAGTTAGATAGTGAGCGTCCAATCTACTTATTATTCGTCAGTGAGTGAGTTAGATAGTGAGCGTCCAATCTACTTATTATTCGTGAGTTAGATAGTGAGCGTCCAATCTACTTATTATTCGTCAGTGAGTGAGTTAGATAGTGAGCATCTCGTCAGTGAGTGAGTTAGATAGTGAGCGTCTCGTCAGTGAGTGAGTTAGATAGTGAGCGTCCAATCAACACCCAGGAAAAACCCCAAGATATTTTTGTTTTCAAAAGTTCAAAAATGTTCTGTCGATTAATACATACAAATGCACTCCACAAACGAGATAATTGCATTAACTCTGAATTGATCTAAAATTAAAAAAGAACTAATTTTTACTTTCAATGTCCGATTTGGCCAGTAATGGCTCCTTGGATGTACCCAAATAGATACAGATTGTTTAAAAATCTGCATTGGACAAAATGTCCAACAGATACAGAAGTGCACTGGACATAAGCTATTTTTCATCGGACAATAACCGTGACCGTCCACTTATTTTGAGCCTTGAACGTAACCATGCAGAATCAACCACATGGCTTAAGCTTTTAGCGATGTCCGCTTCGATATCTTTCAGAATAATGCAATAATTATCGATATGTGCAGCCTTGAAAAAAGCTTTCTTTTCATGCAAAATGGTTCACTAGTGATCAGAGTTAGCAGGCAAATTTTTTTCTTCTTTTTTTGGTTTTATTAATTACAGATACACAGGTGATGTAGGCATTAGTCTGGGGATCAGTGGGGGGAATATGTCGGAGGAAAAATTTGGGCGATTGGAAAAGGACCCTAAAAGGGAACCACCGCCCCCTATAGCGGAAATCCTGCTATATAGTATAGTGTATACACTGGAGGCTGGCCGATTTGATCAGAATTTGATTTGATGTTGACATCGGTCTACCGATTAACAGAGCGCTATAGTAATTCTATATATTTACACACTAATTGTTGTCATCACTAAATCCAGCATTCTGATTGGTCGGCGCCCACGTGGCTAGTTGCAGTTATTTCTCGGTGAATGCGCAACGCCTCATGACACCAAGCTAATAACACCATCGATACGTCATTAGGTTTGGAAAGACGAACGCGTAATGTTTTGGGCGCATTTGGACTCGCGCAGGACTGACTTAATACATCATCGGGTTTCAATATGAAGAGAAATTGTTCCTATTAACTTTTGCCAAGGGTGCTATTGGGTATTTTGGGCTGATCTTGTCACGATACACTTTTCGATTTAAATAAATTTACAAAAGTGGCTTTTTCGCTAAATGTATATAAATATAAGGATTAACTGTCATGTGGACTATTTTTATGGAGATGTAACGGTGAGGTAAGTGGTCATAACTTGTATGTAAAACCCTTCGGGTTTTACACAAGTTATGTCCACTTACCTCACCGTTACATCTCCATAAAAACAGTCCACATGACAGTTAATCCTTATATCATGAACATTCATTCCAAAAACTCAGGCCTTCATTTCGTAATGGCACAACAAATTTATGATAAACAAAACAATTTTAGAGTTATATCGATAAATTCGGTCAGAAATCTTCCATATATGTATGTTTTGGTATCTCTACTTGAAAATGATATATATACACAGAATGACATGAGTTTGTGAATGAGTTCATCGATATGATTTCAAATCATAGGTCATGACATAAATATGGACTGTCTCCTTATGAACAGTACCATACTGAAACAGCAACAAGTTTACCCAAGGTATCAGGAGCTGTTGGGGCCATGTAATGTAAGTTTACCCAGGGTATCAGGAGCTGTTGGGGCCAGATGGCCCCATACAAGAGTCTTCTCCAGGATTTCCAGAGGGTCCTCCATGTCGCTGTACTTATAAATGTCATCAGACGCTTGACCTGACATGCCGAGCAGCCTAAAATAGAGAGGTCAAGGAGACCTAAAAGTTAGAAGTCTATAGTCAGCAATTACCTCTCTTATTATCATCACAAATTATCTCCACGAAACCCTTACATTTGTTAACAAGTTATCAGCAGTTACTTCCAAAGTTAAGTATGAATAACAATTCTATTAAAAGTCACATGCTTACTTATCAAAACACTCATTATTAGCTGCTAGCACGGTGTCATTTCTCAAGTGACAATACTTTACTGATTGTGGTTTCAAAATAAAACAATTTATATTGATATCCGTTGCCTGCTAGACCTATTTCAGTTTTTGCGGTTCCTGCCGTGCACATTTACATTGTCACTTTTGTTGAAATTTATCAGTTGTTTTTGAGCGTATGTTTCCATATTTCTGTTTTTGTTATGATTATCTCAATTTCGTATAGAATTGCGATGAATTTGAGATCCATTTTATCACATAATCACATTTTAGCAAGGAAAAACGATCTCGAAACTGCTGGGTTTAAAAAAATTAATATTGATTTCCTCATCACAACCAAAGAGGAAGTAAAGATAATGTTCCATTTTGAATGTCTTTTCGTGTTGACAAAACTGTTCAACCACAATTATCACTTATGTTTATCTCACAGTCAACACTACATAACCCATCACAAATCTAACATCATAATTATATTCTAAATTTTCCAAAATCATTGCTCTAAGCTCTTATGTCACTCCGCGTGCCAATATTACACGTGTGTCTTACTAAGAAATATAAGGCCGGGTTTAGGGGCTAATTATGTGGTAAAAAAAATCTTATTTACCCTTCCTTTACTAAATTGATTCTCCCAATAAGTTGTCGAAGTATACTTTAGAATGGATGTTTATTCATTAGGAGGGGGGTGTTCATAAAATGCTCCTATTCATTGGTGGTCATGGTCGAGTTATTCATTGATGCAGAAGATTACAGTGCATTTGCAAGAACTTCCTTTTTATACACCCGTTTGAAAAAAACGGTCGTATTATGTAAATGGGTTGTCCGTCCGTCCGCTTTTGGTTTCCGGATGATAACTTTAGATTTAATCGAGTGAACTGAACCAAATTTGGTATATTAGCTTACCACCCCAAAATACAGATCAAGTTCGAATATGGGTTTTGTCCACATGATTTTGACTGAGTTATGTCCCTTTTTCGACTTAGATTTTACCTGATTTGCAGTTTCCGGATGATAACTTTAGATTGAATCAAGTGCACTGAACCAAATTTGGTATATTAGTTTACCACCCCAAAATACAGATCAAGTTCGAATATGGGTTTTGTCCGCATGATTTTGACTGAGTTATGTCCCTTTTTCGACTTAGATTTTACCTGATTTGCGATTTCCGGATGATAACTTTAGATTGAATCAAGTAAAAACTGAACCAAGTTTGGTATATTAGTTTACCACCCCAAAATACAGATTAAGTTCGAATATGGGTATCATCCGCATGATTTTGACTGAGTTATGCCCCTTTTTTTACTTAGAATTTACCTGATATGCGGTTTCCAGATGATAACTTTAGATTGAATCATTTGGTATACAGATCAAGTTCAAATATGGGTTCTGTCTACATGCCCCACTCCACTCCAGATATGGGCGTATTATGCTACGTCCCGATGGCGTACTCTTGTTAATCTCATCGAGATATGGGAGTATTATGCCACGTCCCGATGGCGTACTCTTGTTAATCTCATCCAGATATGGGCGTATTATGCCACGTCCCGATGGCGTACTCTTGTTAATCTCATCCAGATATGGGCGTATTATGCCACGTCCCGATGGCGTACTCTTGTTAATCTCATCGAGATATGGGCGTATTATGCCACGTCCCGATGGCGTACTCTTGTTAATCTCATCGGGATATGGGCGTATTATGCCACGTCCCGATGGCGTACTCTTGTTAATCTCATCGGGATATGGGCGTATTATGCCACGTCCCGATGGCGTACTCTTGTTAATCTCATCGGGATATGGCGTATTATGCCACGTCCCGATGGCGTACTCTTGTTAATCTCATCGGGATATGGGCGTATTATGCCACGTCCCGATGGCGTACTCTTGTTAATCTCATCGGGATATGGGCGTATTATGCCACGTCCCGATGGCGTACTCTTGTTAATCTCATCGGGATATGGCGTATTATGCCACGTCCCGATGGCGTACTCTTGTTAATCTCATCGGGATATGGGCGTATTATGCCACGTCCCGATGGCGTACTCTTGTTAATCTCATCGGGATATGGGCGTATTATGCCACGTCCCGATGGCGTACTCTTGTTAATCTCATCGGGATATGGGCGTATTATGCCACGTCCCGATGGCGTACTCTTGTTAATCTCATCGGGATATGGCGTATTATGCCACGTCCCGATGGCGTACTCTTGATATGGGTGTATTATGCCACGTCCTGATGGCGTACTCTTGTTAATCTCATCGGGATATGGGCGTATTATGCCACGTCCCGATGGCGTACTCTTGATATGGGTGTATTATGCCACGTCCCGATGGCGTACTCTTGATATGGGTGTATTATGCCACGTCCTGATGGCGTACTCTTGATATGGGTGTATTATGCCACGTCCCGATGGCGTACTCTTGATATGGGTGTATTATGCCACGTCCCGATGGCGTACTCTTGATATGGGTGTATTATGCCACGTCCTGATGGCGTACTCTTGATATGGGTGTATTATGCCACGTCCTGATGGCGTACTCTTGATATGGGTGTATTATGCCACGTCCTGATGGCGTACTCTTGATATGGGTGTATTATGCCACGTCCCGATGGCGTACTCTTGATATGGGTGTATTATGCCACGTCCTGATGGCGTACTCTTGATATGGGTGTATTATGCCACGTCCTGATGGCGTACTCTTGATATGGGTGTATTATGCCACGTCCTGATGGCGTACTCTTGATATGGGTGTATTATGCCACGTCCTGATGGCGTACTCTTGATATGGGTGTATTATGCCACGTCCCGATGGCGTACTCTTGATATGGGTGTATTATGCCACGTCCTGATGGCGTACTCTTGATATGGGTGTATTATGCCACGTCCTGATGGCGTACTCTTGATATGGGTGTATTATGCCACGTCCCGATGGCGTACTCTTGATATGGGTGTATTATGCCACGTCCCGATGGCGTACTCTTGTTAATCTCATCGGGATATGGGCGTATTATGCCACGTCCCGATGGCGTACTCTTGTTAATCTCATCGAGATATGGGCGTATTATGCCACGTCCCGATGGCGTACTCTTGTTAATCTCATCGAGATATGGGCGTATTATGCCACGTCCCGATGGCGTACTCTTGTTAATCTCATCGAGATATGGGCGTATTATGCCACGTCCCGATGGCGTACTCTTGTTAATCTCATCGAGATATGGGCGTATTATGCCACGTCCCGATGGCGTACTCTTGTTAATCTATGCCACGTCCCGATGGCGTACTCTTGTTAATCTATGCCACGTCCCGATGGCGTACTCTTGTTAATCTATGCCACGTCCCGATGGCGTACTCTTGTTAATCTATGCCACGTCCCGATGGCGTACTCTTGTTAATCTATGCCACGTCCCGATGGCGTACTCTTGTTAATCTATGCCACGTCCCGATGGCGTACTCTTGTTAATCTCATCCAGATATGGGCGTATTATGCCACGTCCCGATGGCGTACTCTTGATATGGGAGTATTATGCCACGTCCCGATGGCGTACTCTTGATATGGGTGTATTATGCCACGTCCCGATGGCGTACTCTTGTTAATCTCATCGAGATATGACTGTTGAGACATTTCTGTCTTTCTGGATGTTCAAGACATTAGGCCAATGCATTCTCTTATATATGCGAGGCGACCTATGGTCGACTCGCATATATAAGAGAATGCATTGGCACAGGGCATAACTGTAACCATCACAATGTGGTCAATGAGCCGGTTCCAATGATATCCATATTTGTATGGTGTTATTGAGACAGACCGAAGATATTTTAGGCTGTTGAAGCTTTATTTGGCCGGTTTTGGCGGGTTTTGACCGGTTTGTTGGGTAAAGGGTTAAGCAGACCGACAGAAGAAAAGATAAGACAAGTGCAGAAGAATTTATTTTCATTGGTGGAAAATGTTTAGATAATATGTTAACCTATGATCCTTTGTTGAACTTATTATCTGAACATTTCCTAAGGGAACTACACCTCAATGAGTACTTTGTATAGAAACATAAATAACAGAAAACGTATATAACATATATAATTTTGATACATAACCTGACACCATCAACTGTGCAGTATATAACATATATCATTTTATACATACCTGACCCCATCGACTGTGCAGTCATATGGATTGCTGACACAGCTGAATGTGGGATAGAGGCCGGCTTGTGGAAACATACATCTATGTAAAGGTTGCTGAGGTAAGGTATAATTTGTGGGGTCAAAAGCACCTGGCATCACATCAATATCGACAGAACTCTGAAATAACGCCAAAGTCCAAACATTGAAGTACATGTATATAATTACTAGGCTCCCGTAAATATTCAGTTTCCGATTGAACCAAATAACGAATGGAATTCACACCAATATTCGCGAATCAAATCGAATATCGAATCGATCATTTATCGATCGGACAAGGCAATAAAGTCCAAAATTAAGGGTAATTTTCATGGAGAAAAGTTTGTCTTCATCGCGCAGACAAGAGTACACAATAAATGCATGTTTCCATCGGAAACAGTGACCATGCTAAAATATAACCTCACCAAATGATTGGTTGCTACACACAGGGTGGTTCAATATAAGCTTTTGGATATATAAGGATTAACTGTCATGTGGACTGTTTTTATGGAGATGTAACCGCGAGGTGAGTGGTCATAACTTGTGTAAAACCCGAAGGGTTTTACATACAAGTTATGACTACTCACCTCGCGGTTACATCTCCATAAAAACATTCCACATGACAATTAATTCTTTTATTTATATACCTTTAGCGAAAAAGCCACTTTTGTAAATGTATTTAATGCACCCAGGGCCGATAAGGTTCGAGGTGATTTATGTGATTTTCATATCTACTTCCGTTAGTCAGACATTCCGGGTTTCGGTATGATCCGTTCCATATCAGCTGAACATAAAATCCGCATTTTATATCCGCTGGGAATGCTGCTTACTTCCGACATGAAGTGCAAGTCACTCGCATATTCTACGTGTCGCGATCCCTCCCTCCCACCCTTGGAGCTCCATGCCCCGCCTTGTTCGGCGTCGCGGAGTGGCGCGCCCTCTTATTGTTGTGTGTTGCCGTGTGTTGTGCCTATCTCCTTGCTTGTTTGCCTCTTGCTGCTGCTGTTATTTGTATTTCAGGTGCTGCGTCATCAGTGCCATTGGTCCAGCTAAAGTGCGTTCTGCAGTGGTAACGGTTGTGTTATCTGCCCATTCGGTCTCTGGTCGGCTTATTCCATCATGCTCTTTGTCAGAGTGTGTTGTGCTTAGGCCGGTGCTTAGCCACAGGGAGTTGGGCTGTCTAGTGGTCTCTCCTGCCCGTACCCGCATCGCGCTTGTTGGGCCTCTTCATGTTGGCCGTGTTTGCTTACTGTTTAGTGGCGCCTCACAGCACATCTTAGGCGTTGGCTCCGAATTGTACCGTATCTCGTCGGGCCATTCCAATAATGCCCTGCTCTGTACAGCAGTGTTCTTCAGCGTCGGCTTCTCGTCAGAGCTGAGGCTCTGTTATCAATTGGTTAAGTTGCGATTGGGCTATCTGCAGGACAAGCTTGTAAATAATGTTGCATTAAAGCTGAGATCATACCCCACTCATGTGTTGTCGCTTAAATATCCCACGCGGTCAGAGAGTGCTCTCTGTAGTGCATAGACAATTGATACAGTAGTGGCAGGGCTGTCACTGGTGGGGGTGGGGGTGTCTTGGATCTGAGTATCACATAAATCGAAAAGTGTATCGTGACAAAACCAGCCCAAAATATCCCATAGCGCCCTTGGCAAAGTTAACAGGAACAACGAGGCTCTTTATATTGAAACATGATGATTTATTAAGTCAATCCTGCGCGTTCTTCTTTCCGAAACCGATGACGCGTCGATGTACCGTAATTATGGGGCTGCAGTTATAACCTGTTGCGCGTTCACCGAGAAATAATTGCAACTAGTCACGTGGGCGCCGACCAATAGGAATGCTGGATTTAGTGATAATTACACTTAGTTCATGTATGTAAATATACCTGTATATGGTAAGCACTAATTGTGCCAACATGTGGTAAAATAGGTGTGTTAAATAACTTATTCTATGTCACTGTACCCGAAACAACTTAATGTTTTATAGATCAACTGGTTTGCAAATTAAGTAATGCTGTTTTGTGTGGTTTTAGTGAGCAAATAGATATTGTCTGCACCACATATAAACTTCCTAATTAGACAATGATTAATCAGTGCTAGCATCAATCATGAGTGGAGAACATACGTCGTTATGAGTTGATCCTTACCCACCTCAATAAATTGTACATTATTCTATTTCGCTGAAACATAATGTTGGCCGTCCGGTTGGTGCCTATAATTGTTCCGACTTCTACTTTTCACAGAACCTGCGATATGATTACATCTGCATCGGCAAATCTTAAGCGAGCTAGTAATGGAGAATGATACAATAAAGCCTAGGTTACCTTTGTGATATTCAAAAGTTTTCAAACTAAAATGTTTAAACCGAATTCGATTCAAATATTGTGAGGTCAATAATAATTTTTAGTGACAGTAAATTACGAATTATCAATGTCATTTTCAGTGACTATTTTTCTGATGGCAGCATAAAAGTGGGAAAGTTAATCTCAAGCTTTTAATATTATTCTTTTTAGGTAAGGTTATTTCATAACTTTTTAATGCAGGGACACGACTGGAGGTTATATTTTGGGGGGGGGGGGGGGGGGGGGGGGTGGAACATGGCGCGTTTGTTGCCTTGGGTTACAACCAAGACCAAATTCCCAACTCGAGGCCAAAATTAAAATAAGGTTTGTTTGCCCACCCCCTACCTGCCTAAGAAAACAAAAAGCCTAGCCTCCCACTGGAATTTTTTTTATCAGCCTGATTACTTGAAATATTATTTTATTGTTCAGCGAGATTCTAGCCTTGCATTCACAAAATTCATGTGAGTTTTCTTATTAAAGTTATCAGTTTCTAGAAGAACTGAAAAATACCATTATAAATTGGGTTGTAAGATAATATATTTATTAAATACCATTATAAATTGGGTTGCAAGATAATATATTTATTAAATACCATTATAAATTGGGTTGTCAGATAATATATTTATTAAATACCATTATAAATTGGGTTGCAAGATAATATATTTATTAAATACCATTATAAATTGGGTTGTAAGATAATACATTTATCTGATATGATGGAATAGATGAAATTCAGGTTGAAAATGAAGAAAATAAAAAAAACATTATATATGAGATGACCTACCTACCCAGTCTGATAAAACATTATATATGAGATGACCTACCTACGCAGTCTGATAAAACATTATATATGAAATGACCTACCTACCCAGTCTGATAAATATCCATACTCCATCTCATTACTTTCATCTACGTCTGACGACACTGGCATTCTAACTGATTTCAGAGATGAAGGGGGAATCACCTTTTTGTGAAAATCATTAATATTCATGTATCCCAATAAGGCAATGTTTAAATAAACACAGATCAACACACGTGTGACTGAGGTCATGTTAACATACAAGAGTGGTCACTCTTCTTCTAACCAATTTTGCGTGCAATAAAATGCACGTTTCAAAGTTTGCTTCACGATACATGCAGAATACAAGTTTCGCCATTCAGATGCTATATAACAATATAACAATGCAATGAAGATATAGCGATAAGCATGCTATAATAAATATTATTGAGTCGTACCACTGTCATGTTGCATCATCTCTTTATTTAGAATAAACGCATTACAATACGCGACACTAACATGCAGTTTTTCCAATGAGATTGCAGTCAAATACTGCAGGTGTGCCTTGTATGAATAAGTGAATATTAATTGAATTTGCAGGAAGCTATTCATTGGTCAAGCAACGCATCTTTCGCTGCACAAGTAATTTCATTGGTTTGATTTATCTTCTTTGAAATAATTTAACAATGAGAGTCCTTAGAACATATATGGACATACGGTAAGTTGAATGAAGTGAAACACTGTTTAATTTTATTTAGACTACTTTTTAGATTGGGTAGGAAATGGGAAATCTTTTGTTTTAATATTAATAGCGGCCCAAGGAAGGATTGGCGCACCGACCCCCATCCCCTCCCACACCCCTGAATTGGTATTAAAGTGATGTGAAACACTCCGATAGGGTGGTCAAATAGAAATTGAGAATAATCTTGCTCAAAGTAGTTATTTGTCACGAATATTAATCCAAATCGACGATACACACTGTCATTCTTATTCATTAATTAAATGCAATGACTGTCGATAGCGAAATCATTTGTGTTAGATTATCGCGGATAGTTGCGTCCCAAATCGAAATGTAAATATTTACAATTGGGTGTAGTTCAGACGATGTTTTCTATGGAGTGGCATGGTCGATTTCTTTGAAATTTTTGGGGATGTTAGTAGAATGCTACACTTCCCAGTTTGACATAGCATCTGAGTACTAAATTATCAATTTCACACACCCGAACAAGTTCATAATTTCCAGTCTGACACCCCATGCTATATCGTTGAAAAAAAAATTTCCAACTAATGGCAATTATTGCCTTAAAATTTTATGAAGATATTTTTTTAAGGCTTTGAATGTACATGTACTCACAGCGATTTGCACCAGCGTGTCGTCTAGGCATTTCATGGCATCCACACTCCCAGCTACTTGTTTTTTGGTCAAATACTTTGCCTGTTAAAAGAAAGAGGGCACAGAGCCCCACACATGTTATTAGAAGAGAGCATTTATTTCACTGCTGGGGTGTTCTTCCACTCTCAGAAGTCACACACAATTGTGTCCCAGTCCCAAATGTTGTATGTACATATATGGCAATAAAATATGTTTAAAATAAACTCTTTGTTAATTAAGTTTTTGGTTACTATGGTCACTTTTTCTCATGTTGTGTTTTAAAACAACCATAAACAGACAATCGGTAAAAATTATTTTAGATGCATCTCCTGGTTTTTACAGTGGAAAATGCTGATGGAAGGAGCTGGTAAAACATATATTTTTCATTAGAAAACCCACCGATAAAAGTCACAAACTCACACAAGAATCACAAAAGAAAGCTTGTTTATCCTCGTTATAATTATAACGACCAAAACATCATGCTATGAACATGAGAATCTGCCGAGTTGCTGAACTGGATATCGTTAACAGTTTATAAACAATCCGTATCACTTCGCCCTAGAAATTGTGCTCCGCTCCATGAAGATATAGTTCCATATTTCGAAAAGAACAAATAAACTGAGCAATCCAAATGAACCCGCAAAATCCATTGACTCAAATTCCATATCACGCCAATCTGACATCGGATATGCACAAATTATATTAATAAATGTAAGTTACCTGGCCATGTTTCGCCAAGGTATTACACTACGGACATGCTATTGATATTGCAATCCATCAGACACTGTGGTCATAGCTTCAAACTTCATAGTACAGCAAACAACATTTCGCTCTTTACAATGTCTTGTTCACGGTCAATTATGTGCATCCCCGATGTCCTTCGAAAGACTTGTTTCAATTAAAATAGCTTGTCTTGAATTTTCCCAACATTAATTGAATCAAGCCGATGTGCGATTGATTCAATCATAAGTCTACTTCGAATTTGCCACATTCCGAGAAGAAAAAAAAAAACGCCTGACCTCCCTGGAGCGAAACTGCCCGAGAAGAGAGTTTTTTTTTAATGGCTGTGCGTCGATTTCAGAGCGAGAGGGGTAATGTCCGTTGATTTTAGAGTGTATATGGAAATGTGCAGGATTGCACGTGTACCTTTGTTAGATTCTCTTTGTCCTGTGTCGATTGACTGAGTATATTTCCAGCTATTATAACTCGGACTACATTAGCTGAGGCTTCCTGCTGACTGACATCACCAAGCTGCCCACTGATGATATCAACTAGCATCTCCAACTCGATTGGCTGCTCATCCCGACCTCCAACCTCTAATCCAGAGAGTATGGCAATGTACCTGAAGGTTGGAATTTATAGTGTAAGTTGTTACAGAGATGATACTCTAATCCAGAGATTATGGTAATGTACCTGAAGGTTGGAATTTATAGTGTAAGTTGTTATAGAGATGGTACAATTATCTTCCCTTATTTATGTATAAACCTGAAAAGAAACAAATGCCGGTATATGAAAATTAAAAATTTGCTTAATATGATAATAATCCATGATGGTGTGTACCAATAGGTTTTAGTAAGAGAGAGAGAGATTGTTTATTCCTCCCCACATGGGAGACGTAGTATACAACGTATATACAATTACATAACCAAAAAACATTAAGAATAATATGGCGTTACGTATATGTTATCAGAACAGACATGAATGCATCGTGTGAATTAGAAGCTATTACTGTATATATATACGTGTATATATAACTAAAATACTATACTATATACACATGTATATATAAGAACTTGTATGGCGATTGCAATCATAGAAGTCATATATCTTCAAATTATAATTGTGGGATGTTCAATCAACATCAATGTCTCTAATGACATATCATAATTTAGACATGGCAATATGGTGGCAGACAGATGCAAAACAGTATACCATAATATTTTCTTAACCACAATATGTATGTCCTAAGTATCTTGAACACTGAACTAATGGTTATATCCTTCATGATCCGAAATACCTACGGTATGTTTATTAGGCTTTAGCGATCTGACATCCATTCAGCATTGTCAAATGAACAGTCATTTTCTATAAATCAGTTTGATGGGAAGAAACTGGTCCTTTTTATTTCTTCTCTCCACAAGATAAGTTGTTATATTATTCACTTTCATTATTCAATAATGTCTAGTCATTGTTTGCTCTGTGGTTTAGGAAAACCTCGCTTCAACGGACACGCACTGTGGATGTAAACATTACTAGAATTTTGTGATAATAAAAATGTATCAACTAGCATTTCTTCAACGAAACAGCTGCCCTTTTTCCGAGCATCATGCTCAGAACAATTCTTCAGATTCTCGTTGGATTTTGAGCCCTGTATCGGGCATGGTTTGCACTGGGTGAACTGCGGTTTCGACAGATAATAATTGCGGCTGTTGTGTGGAAAATTTGGAATTGTAAATCCTATGTGTGGCATTATTTTGTTATTACCTGTTATCATCTGTGAGAGGTCTTGGTATCTGATCATGGTATTAGTTTTGATATTACCTGTTATCTTCTGTGAGAGGTCTTGGTATCTGATCTGGCAGATCTTGGAAGCAAACATCTTCAACCTGAAATTTCCCCTTGTCTTCCTCCTTCTCAACACCAAGCACAGCGGTTATCACTCCTACAAATCATAAAGCACAGCGGTTATCACTCCTACAAATCATAAAGCACAGCGGTTATCACTCCTACAAATCATAAAGCACAGCGGTTATCACTCCTACAAATCATAAAGCACAGCGGTTATCACTCCTACAAATCATAAAGCACAGCGGTTATCACTCCTACAAATCATAAAGCACAGCGGTTATCACTCCTACAAATCATAAAGCACAGCGGTTATCACTCCTACAAATCATAAAGCACAGCGGTTATCACTCCTACAAATCATAAAGCACAGCGGTTATCACTCCTACAAATCATAAAGCACAGCGGTTATCACTCCTACAAATCATAAAGCACAGCGGTTATCACTCCTACAAATCATAAAGCACAGCGGTTATCACTCCTACAAATCATAAAGCACAGCGGTTATCACTCCTACAAATCATAAAGCACAGCGGTTATCACTCCTACAAATCATAAAGCACAGCGGTTATCACTCCTACAAATCATAAAGCACAGCGGTTATCACTCCTACAAATCATAAAGCACAGCGGTTATCACTCCTACAAATCATAAAGCACAGCGGTTATCACTCCTACAAATCATAAAGCACAGCGGTTATCACTCCTACAAATCATAAAGCACAGCGGTTATCACTCCTACAAATCATAAAGCACAGCGGTTATCACTCCTACAAATCATAAAGCACAGCGGTTATCACTCCTACAAATCATAAAGCACAGCGGTTATCACTCCTACAAATCATAAAGCACAGCGGTTATCACTCCTACAAATCATAAAGCACAGCGGTTATCACTCCTACAAATCATAAAGCACAGCGGTTATCACTCCTACAAATCATAAAGCACAGCGGTTATCACTCCTACAAATCATAAAGCACAGCGGTTATCACTCCTACAAATCATAAAGCACAGCGGTTATCACTCCTACAAATCATAAAGCACAGCGGTTATCACTCCTACAAATCATAAAGCACAGCGGTTATCACTCCTACAAATCATAAAGCACAGCGGTTATCACTCCTACAAATCATAAAGCACAGCGGTTATCACTCCTACAAATCATAAAGCACAGCGGTTATCACTCCTACAAATCATAAAGCACAGCGGTTATCACTCCTACAAATCATAAAGCACAGCGGTTATCACTCCTACAAATCATAAAGCACAGCGGTTATCACTCCTACAAATCATAAAGCACAGCGGTTATCACTCCTACAAATCATAAAGCACAGCGGTTATCACTCCTACAAATCATAAAGCACAGCGGTTATCACTCCTACAAATCATAAAGCACAGCGGTTATCACTCCTACAAATCATAAAGCACAGCGGTTATCACTCCTACAAATCATAAAGCACAGCGGTTATCACTCCTACAAATCATAAAGCACAGCGGTTATCACTCCTACAAATCATAAAGCACAGCGGTTATCACTCCTACAAATCATAAAGCACAGCGGTTATCACTCCTACAAATCATAAAGCACAGCGGTTATCACTCCTACAAATCATAAAGCACAGCGGTTATCACTCCTACAAATCATAAAGCACAGCGGTTATCACTCCTACAAATCATAAAGCACAGCGGTTATCACTCCTACAAATCATAAAGCACAGCGGTTATCACTCCTACAAATCATAAAGCACAGCGGTTATCACTCCTACAAATCATAAAGCACAGCGGTTATCACTCCTACAAATCATAAAGCACAGCGGTTATCACTCCTACAAATCATAAAGCACAGCGGTTATCACTCCTACAAATCATAAATCACAGCGGTTATCACTCCTACAAATCATAAAGCACAGCGGTTATCACTCCTACAAATCATAAAGCACAGCGGTTATCACTCCTACAAATCATAAAGCACAGCGGTTATCACTCCTACAAATCATAAAGCACAGCGGTTATCACTCCTACAAATCATAAAGCACAGCGGTTATCACTCCTACAAATCATAAAGCACAGCGGTTATCACTCCTACAAATCATAAAGCACAGCGGTTATCACTCCTACAAATCATAAAGCACAGCGGTTATCACTCCTACAAATCATAAAGCACAGCGGTTATCACTCCTACAAATCATAAAGCACAGCGGTTATCACTCCTACAAATCATAAAGCACAGCGGTTATCACTCCTACAACTCATAAAGCACAGCGGTTATCACTCCTACAAATCATAAAGCACAGCGGTTATCACTCCTACAAATCATAAAGCACAGCGGTTATCACTCCTACAAATCATAAAGCACAGCGGTTATCACTCCTACAACTCATAAAGCACAGCGGTTATCACTCCTACAAATCATAAAGCACAGCGGTTATCACTCCTACAACTCATAAAGCACAGCGGTTATCACTCCTACAAATCATAAAGCACAGCGGTTATCACTCCTACAAATCATAAAGCACAGCAGTTATCACTCCTACAAATCATAAAGCACAGCGGTTATCACTCCTACAAATCATAAAGCACAGTGGTTATCACTCCTACAAATCATAAAGCACAGTGGTTATCACTCCTACAAATCATAAAGCACAGCGGTTATCACTCCTACAAATCATAAAGCACAGCGGTTATCACTCCTACAAATCATAAAGCACAGCGGTTATCACTCCTACAAATCATAAGTTTTTTTAAATATTAAAGTTATGTGAAACACTCCACTGAGGTGTTCCAAACATCATCACAGATAACAGAGTTTGTACGCATTTTTCAAAGCGAAATTCCAGTACTATTCCAAGACTAAAAGATCAAATTTCCAGTAATTTTTTTTATCATACTATAATTATATTATCTAGTATAAAATCATAACTGTTATAATTATGTTACTCCCCATACAAACAAGTGAACACTCAATTAGGTTCAACAGTAATGATGAACTTAAACTTAACCTGCAATTTTCAGTTATATCAACATCGAACTTTAACTAAATCAGACCATTTATGGGACTCCAGTCATAAATTCATTTTCATTATAATTACCATCGTTCATAGAGCACACGGGTGTATTTTGCACTGATCTATGGCTCAAATTCAATCATTTGTTGCATATATTCTGTGTTGAGTATAAAAGGAGACGGTCCCATAAATGGTTGAATTTAGTGTACAGTACCCCTTTAACAAATATAGGTACATTGAAACTATCCTGACAAACAATTTTTAGTTACAGTTAGACCACCAGATTTTTATTTTACATTGGCAGCGTGTTTTGCCTGGGTATTCCAGTATTCTCCAGTATCACTAAAAAATGTCATTTTTTCCAGGAGTTTCCAGAACCTGTAATTCCTAATAATCATTTTTCCAGTCTCCAGGGTTCAGGGTATGAGTATGAACCTTGAAATAATCATGCCAAATTAAGTTATTTTCATAAATTTGATATCCAATAAGTCAGAAAACATCGTCATTGTTAGAAATGAATTACACAACACGGCAAAACTGATCTGACGATTCAGCGACAAAATTTGCGATTAAGTAGGCTGACACCAATGATTCAGTGGCTAGCTAGTACTAAATATTTGTATGGATGGAAACAAAATTTATTTTCTAAATCCAAGAAGTGGGTATGCTTTCCTTGTAGTGTATTAAGTCGGTATTCTTTCTCCTGAGCTGTGCTATTACCATACCAAAGACCAACTGTATCCAATGAGCTTTGCCCAAGTTACCGGTACAAGAAGAATTGTTCCTTCGGACAAAATATGCAAAATTTCCAAGTCAAACAAGGGCCGTAACTCTGGTAAAAATGAATGGATGAAACCCGTAGTATGCAGGTATCCTTTCCCCCAAGCTTTTATATCAGAATACCAAATGCAATGATCCATGCCCGAGTTGCAAACTGAAATGTTTGTATGGAAACAAAATTCACAAATTTCAAAGTCAATCAAGGGCTGTAACTCTGGTACAAATTAATGGGCGAAACCCATAGTAAGTGGGTATCCTTTCCCACAAAATGTGCTATCACCATGCCAAAGGACAATGAAATAATTAACACCCAAGTTATAAGATGAAATATTCAGACGGACAGACAGACTCAGCTAAATGCCCCAAACCACCTACGGGGGTCGGGGGCATAATAAGACATACCTGTGATGGATGAATGAACACTCATTCCTCCAATGAGGAATATTCTCTGTAATTCATCTTCTAAAATGAGTTTATCATCTTCAGCTGTGTACTTTGATCTTGGTGGCTGTGGCATCAAATTGTGCTGAAATATATGATAAATGTAGGTGAATAAATGCTGCCATTTAAATTTTAACTCACTGGTTATTTCGGCCATACTAACACTGAAAACTAAATTTGGTTCAGGGCTACATGCTTACAATTAAATACTTGTTTATGGGCCTGTTTTGATTTTATTGATGATTCAGGTCAAAATTGTTAAGAAACACTTTTAAAAAGTTGAACATGATTAGGACTCGGCTGTGGTGATTGGATGGGAAATTGGCAATCCTGCCCAAACTGGCTCAAACCTAATAATATTCCCTTTTTAGTGTTTCCTGGTACGGAGATAGGCTGATAAATACTTGGAAATACCATTTTACGAGCATTATATGTGACATGTCCCAAACAAAATACAAACAGAAAAGAGCGTTCCGTGTTAGTCTATTCCTAATATGTTAGAAATAAAAAGCGTTTGTTTCACTTCTGTGCAAAAAATATAAAACAGCTAGAGCTGAAACGGTTGACCCATTCTTCTAACCGGTTAACCATCGGGGTTAACCGGATTTCAACCGGTTAACCGCTAAATTTCTAGCGGACTTCTCTCACACTAATTATGTCGACATTATGCCATGCTCCAGGGACAAACCTAGGTGAGAAGTAGTAGCTGAAATAAAGACCTTATTATTCACGGCATTTAACGATATTCAAAAACACGCATTAACTGTTCTTTTGCTGGCTCTCGTGATGGGGAATGAGCAAGTGAAATTTGTGAATGGCAGGGGAGATCGCTTATTTGCCGTGATCAGCATATGTTTGGGCATTTGTAAAACGAGTAAAATAGTATGGGTATTGGTAAAACGAGTAACAAAACTATATATTAAATATCTGTAATATATCATTATCATCATTGGTATATCCTCCAATGCATTATATATAAAGACAAGAAAGTAATAACTACATGTAGAGAACAAAAAGGAAGGTCAGTTAGGTCAGACTCGCAGTCCTATTCAGTATTCGAGCTATTCGTCGGTATCATGATAGCGGACACTAGTGTTGGGAGGTTATATAATTTACGTTTCGGTTTCGGTTTTAGTATGCAATCACTTAACATATAGCAATTACTGCCAAATTGAGTGTTAATTAGTCCCACAGACACAACCAGTTACAGAGTAGCATGGAGCATCAATTTCCTTGATAAAAGGGAAGATTATTGAAGAAGTTTTGGGTTGCTTCAACTACGATGTCTGTTGGGTCACTCAATTGAATTGATCATATTAAATCACAACAGGGAGGAAGAACGGGAAGAGTGAAGACATTGTGCTGCTGATCTCAATCTTCAAACTTTGTCGACTTACATAGTTTTTATAAACCCCACTGTAAAACAGTTTTATATATAGTATGTCGTGGTGTGACTCCAATTTGAATCCATGTTGCTTCGTGCAGTATTAACTATTAAGTTACGAACGCACGCATTGCCACACAACGCCACTTTTACGTTGTCATTTCCTTGTGTGCATTCAGACTTGATACATAGTGACTGCACACATGCTTTTGTCGGAAGAAAACTTCAAAGGGTCGGAATTGATTGAAGGTCGCCGACACTTCCAGACAGTTCGAGAATTGCTACTAAGTATCTGATACTACCGCGTGTACCAATTAATGCTTGCATTGCACTCTACTATCGGTGACACAGGATTTAGTATTAGTTTTGCATCATTTAACCTAATATTTTGAGGATTATTCACGTTCACATTCAACTGACAACGGGATGCGGTTACGTCCGGTTCATATTTTTCTAACCGGTTACGTCGCTAACCGGATGCTAACCGGTTAACCGTCTAACCGTTTCAGCTCTAAAAACAGCTGGAAATGGCCGTTACCATGGAAAGTATTTTTCAGAGCATATACAGCCGGTATACATGTATCAATATTTTGTGTTTTGTCAACTCATCTTAAACCTCCCTCCAAATTACGTAGTCAGAATTTGGGGCTCGAATGAGCCATGTCCATTTAAGTGAAGTAGATTCTACTATTTTCTTTATTATATGCACCTTATTATAGCTCAAAGTTGCTAATTTATGTAGCATTTTTACTTTTAATAGAACAGCATTTTGAACAATACTCAGGCATAATACTTCATACTAATCATAGGTGCACAATTACCTGGATAAATCGACAAGACTTGTGCAACGAAATGAATTATGGAATCGAAACTAACAAGTCTACGTGTCACCACAGTCAAAATATATAAATCCCATGCCCCAGCTGCATGGAGCGTGATAAGTTGCGGCTAGCCAATAAAAAATGCTGAACTGCTGACAACACTTGATCAATCGATAATTAGATGTCAAGAGTGTCTGTTTAAAATTTACATGTATGTGCGTGTGATTTTCTTCGGAAATTTTTTCACTTGTTTTACTTCTGCCTTCTACTTATGGTGCTTCTCCTGTGAAATGACAGATTAAATTATAAGAAATAACTCTTGCTTCGAATAAGGTTATGGGTTACAATGGATAAATTTGCAGACAATTTACTATAACATGCGGTTATAGAATTTGTCTTAAATTTTTTCGCTCGCGTAAACCACCGACAGGCTACAGTGAAATATAACGAAACCTACAGTGAAATAACGAAATTGACATTCAAATCGTATTTCACTGTGGCTTCTAAAGATAAATAAAAGATCTACGTTTTGTTAATTTCTCGCTATTTTATAGGCATTTTAAATTATATACTTTTGATATATGTACATAATTTAATTAGATTAGAGATTCTGTTATTTGTGCAGTAATATGCAATTTAGTACTAGTACATAACAGAAAGCTGGAATGTCATGGAACAATTGCTCTCATTTTCAAGGAAGAACTTACATTATATATGAAGTTATGATAAAACTAGTAATTAAAGTTTTGACAGTGCAACAACAATAGATTACTTACATCCTCACTAATTTCATTCAGAATACTTGGTTTCAGTTCCATGTGCTTGAAGAGAGTTCCAACAACAACACACCTCTCGTCACTGTTAAGTTCATGTAGCTTTCTTACCGGAACTTTACCTATCAAAAGAGAATGTTGATCAGAAACATCATCACAATACATGTACGTACATGTAGCTTTCTTACCGGAACTTTACCTATCAAAAGAGAATGTTGATCAGAAACATCATCACAATACATGTACGTACATGTAGCTTTCTTACCGCAACTTTACCTGTCAAAAGAGAATGTTGATCAGAAACATCATCACAATACATGTACGTACATGTAGCTTTCTTACCGCAACTTTACCTGTCAAAAGAGAATGTTGATCAGAAACATCATCACAATACATGTACGTACATGTAGCTTTCTTACCGGAACTTTACCTGTTAAAACAGAATGTTGATCAGAAACATCATCACAATACATGTACGTAAATGTAGCTTTCTTACCGCAACTTTACCTATCAAAAGAGAATGTTGATCAGAAACATCATCACAATACATGTACGTACATGTAGCTTTCTTACCGCAACTTTACCTGTCAAAAGAGAATGTTGATCAGAAACATCATCACAATACATGTACGTACATGTAGCTTTCTTACCAGAACTTTACCTGTCAAAAGAGAATGTTGATCAGAAACATCATCACAATACATGTATGTACATGTAGCTTTCTTACCGCAACTTTACCTATTAAAACAGAATGTTGATCAGAAACATCATCACAATGTGTAGCTTCCTCACTGGAAGTTTACATGTCAAAACAGAATGTTGATCAGATACATCATCACAGTAGATCCCCAACAATTTTGATTTTGGAGAATCTCCTTCATCTATGATACTTCTTCGCTAATCACTTTATGGAATCATGACAAAATCACACATCATGAATAATGCTAAACTTTACAGTTTACACTTCTCAGACTCATTTAAAAAAAAAATTACGTTGGAGCTGGAAAATGTTGAGTAATTTAAATTAAAGCATTAAAGTTAAACTGAAGCTTGACCTTTTATTAGTGATTTTATTGTTGTGTACAGTAGTGTTTTATAATTATGGATTGAGTACAGATTGTGAGAGAAAATCATTTTTGCTAATTTCTTACCTAACACACTAACAGGTAGATTTGTTTACCACCTGGTGGAATACAATCTTGAGTTATCAGAAATGTAAAAACCATAATGTATACATGTACATGTACAATGTAAATACAATTTATCAAAAATGTAACGACCACTTATAGGTCAATGCAGCGGGCCTGTTTTGAGCAAAACATTGTCACGAACGCAGACATTCATTTATCTGCCGGGGATTAGCAGCCACCTGATTGTTTATTACAGCAAATCGCCGCAAATCATTATTTGCCGCAAGTCAACAGAAATGCGTGCCAATCATAAACATATTTGCTACATACATGTATGACTTAAACAATAGATATATATATGTGCTTTGATATTTGTGGGGGCGACCTCGGGGAAAAACAAAATAAACTAGAACAAACTAGAGCTGAAGGGGTCACTCTCACCAAAAAAAGTGCTGAAGGGTACACAGGGTTTGAAAATGTGCTGAAGGGTACACAGGATTTGTGATCGGCATGAACACCATTACTTAAATTGTGTTTATGAAAGTCTGGCGCCCATTAGCAGTTTGTTTTCAGTACATTTTAATATTCATTGGAACGTAAACAATTATTCTCTAACAGAAATCATGGCAGATACGAAAACTGAATGCCTTTAGAACGACATTTCAAACCCTGTGTAACCTTCAGCACATTTCGAAAATCCTGTGTACCCTTCAGCACTTTTTTTGGTGAGAGTGACCCCTTCAGCCAAACTAGAGGTGTGACTGTCCCAATGGGACTACATATACCCCCCTGTTTTTAAAATACCGGTACTAAGATGTTTCACATGTCAGTAAACATTTAGTTAAAATAATAAAATAACAGTTCCCATTGCAGGTGTACAACAATAACCCTAATCTTAAACCTATTGACCGAAAAATGTAGGAATAAAAGCTTGGACACAATTATGTATGTTGGCGAAAACATTTCTAAGTCGAAAAAGGGGAATAACTCCACACAAAAAATGACAGACAGACGTCATAATCACAGGTGAACAGGTTTCCATGGTACTAAATATCAGTGCCAAGATTAAAAAACATTGACCGAAAAATGTAGGAATAAAAGCTCGGACAAAAATATGCATGTTGCAAAAAAAAAATAAGTCGAAAAAGGGGGATAACTCCACCAAAAAATATCGGACAGACGTCATAATCGCAGGTGCACAAGTTCCCATGGTACTAAATATCTGTGCCAAAGAAATTGACCGAAAAATGTAGGAATAAAAGCTCGGACAAAAGTATACATGTTGCGAAAATTTCTAAGTCGAAAGGGGGGGGGGGGGGGGGGATAACTCCACCAAAAAAAGTCCACCAGACTTCATAATCGCAGGTGCACAGGTTCCCATGGTGGTTGATGTCTGTGCCAAGTTTCACGGAAATTGATCAAAAAACGACAGAAAAACTCCAGACAAATTTGTGTCCACGGACGGACGACGGACGGACAAGCTGACTCCAGTATACCCCCCCTAACTTCGTTGCGGGGGGTATAATAAAATATAATGAGTTTAAACTAATAAAATATCATATGCTCCCTGTTCGATTACTTTACAATTGCGTTTTTGCAAACCCAAATTGATGCGATTATACGGAGCTTTCGCGATTTATGCAATTTACGTTCAGTGGATTCACATTCACTGCATTAAATCACAAAAAAAACAAGACAGTCTAGTTTAATCATGTTACCAGACATGAAAGGAGAGCACGATCTTTGCAAAGACCAGACACAATGGATGCTGCACCCCTTTTGTTTTGGCTTTGCGGAAAGGATTATCATCACCTTTATTATGGATATGTTTAATATATTGCCATTTTTAAGAGAAGAAAAGTTTGGTATTCAGACGTTTTTTCTATCTTGGCATCATTCAATATTACAGAAGTATAAAATATACAGTTATCAACATAGTAAAAATAGACATACATGTACACTCGCATTAGGGCCAGACGAATCGGCAATTTTAACATCGAATCTCGAATCGAATCTCGAATTGAATCTTTTTCAAACAATTTAGTAGATTAGCGGTACTGATCAGTGGGGGGGGGGGGGGGGGGGGGGGGGGGGGGGGACGAGCAAAAATGGGGGCAATTGTCCAATGATTTTATAACGTCAGTGAGATAACTCAGATTACGAAGGAGGTTCATTAAACTTAATTTCTATGACATGATATGAACAATATTTAATCAGGGTTTAAACAGTTTAATATATGAGAATGGCACGCCATCATTTCATATTTTGTGACACTGCCACTATGCGTGAAGTTCGTGAAAGTAAGCGGTTTGGAACTTTGGAGACAATGGAGTCTGATTCGAGTCATTGCAAACGGAAACTCTTCTGCGCATGTACGCTTTACCTTGTCGCGCACAGCAGGCATGCACGATAACAAAATTGCGCATCCTGACTTGGCAAACGGGATTACAGGAACTATGTATAGTATCCCAACTTGGGCCTGTCCATCGGATCAATTGAGTTGTCATGAAAGCTAAATGGTCATCCGTATTCCATTTCCCGGATAACATATTCTGTATAAAGATGTTGATCGGATTTAGACACGACAGGTTGGAGCCCAGAATGTTTATTTAATATATTTATATTGTGTTAAGTTTTAAAATTAAAAAAATATATACTATTTGATTGAGCTGAGTACTAGTACGGTGCTTAATATAGGCTTTTCTGGTATAAGAATATCAAATACCGATATACAAATATGTAGTGATCAGCCGATTGTCAAATAGAGCCTTGCGCCGATTATTTGAGATCACAATCGGCCGATTCAGGTGCCGATTCCGATTATTGTAATAATTATACCAAAATATGTTATATGTGTTATATACTACGTCGATTTGGAAGCAACAACATCAGTAATATACCAGTATACATAAGTATACGTTTGGGTAAGTATTAAAAGGTAGGTATGGGTGGACCTGTGAAGGAATTTCTGCGTCCTGACAACCAATACACATGTTATATTATGCTCAATTTACCGTAGATTTCTGTCTATAAGTCGCTACTTGTTGACACATTATTTCCCCTCAAAATGTGCATGCGACATATACAACTGTAAGTCAATATGGGGTCTGAATTCCGGCTACAATTACAGACACAGGTGAGTTTTGGCAATCGCCGCGATGACAACTCAGAAGAGTACATGACCGTTCACATCAAAACAAGAACGAAATATTTAATAACAAATAAAAACAATTAAAATATTAATAATTGTTACCAGTGTATTTTAATATCCCTATCCAATTAATAAAATACAAGAATTCTACGTGAGACCTCCATCTGAGGAAGGGATTTTGATGTTATACCACATTATCCTGAACACAACTGTAGAGACAATACCAAGGAAACAGGGCATGACGCAACACTTGTTTACTGTCTACAGTTTTTTTTATGTCGGCTTATAGATAAGAGGTCATTGAGGTCACTGGCTGACCTGATTATCAGTTTGAATACTGGTGATTAGCAGTCACTACATTGAATAGTAGTTGTTACTTGGTAAACACACTACATTGTACACTATATAATAGGTCTCGTCGGGCTATTTTATATAATTATTTAAATTAAATCGATATATAATAACTGAAGCGTGGTGAATAATGACGGATAATGATTTCCGGTGATTCCAGGAATCATGCTCTCAAAGAGGCCGGCAGGTCAAATTCAAGACTATTCAAGGCCTTTTTGCAGCAATTTCGAGAAGATTTCAAGGCCCTGGATTCACCGTGGAATTGCTGACTCTCCTAACAACATCTGATAAACAAACAAATGGCTGCTGATCCCCGTCATGGAAAAATTTATGTTGGGGATTTGTGGCAATGTTTCGCTCAAAAAAGGCACACCGTTATGAGCGAAATGATGCTGTATCTTCCTTGATGTATTGTAATCCCACAAATTGCCAAGAACACTATGGTACTATCTTAGTGCCACCGCCGATGCTGCGATTAAAATCATATTTATTAAGTGGGGAAAATTGCAGGTGGAGAAAAGTGGCTTGCCCGCAGATGATGCGGTATCTGCAGCTGCGAATTTATTCACAAGATGATCACATGATAGCATGTAAATTGTGAGAACAGTGCGACCATGGGCATGTGACAGCTACAATCGCACGCATTGGGGCCATTGCCAAGGTCACGCCACAAATTTCGTGGTAAAAATCAAACATTGCTTGATCGCTACAATATTGGCTGCAATATTATTGTGACCATGCGCAGTGAATGCTCCACCTGTGATTTTCCCCACATACGATTTTAAAGTTAGCCTGTATTCTTTAGAAATTAGACATTACCCCATTTTTCATTTGCTGACGAAATCAGCTTTTTTCTCATAGCCCACAATCGTTCTGCATAAAGATGGGCATACTGTCGTCCAAAATTCCTGTCCTTGAGTAAGAAACGTTCCGAATGAGTCTTGTATGTGCTCGCAAGACGTTCTAATTTATCACTTGCAACTTCATTTGGTTCGGACAGAAAACAGCCAGCCTCACACTTTGATTTTGAGTTCGATTCTTCGAGTATCATCTCCGCTAATGGAAGTGAAAGAAGGGGGCACGTCTTGGATTCGTATTATGTCATTAAAATGATTAAAATGTGAGTTGGTGTAACCAGAAAATCGCAATTAAATTGAAAACGCGAGACAAATTTTGAGAAACTCCCGCCACATTGTTTATGAAATACCGGAAACAGTACGTCGCGTAAAAATTAAAACGAAGTGCAATATTTTCCGGAACGAAAGCGGAAACAATTATTTA
Source organism: Siphonodentalium dalli (assembly GCA_032622095.1). Classification (NCBI taxonomy): domain Eukaryota; kingdom Metazoa; phylum Mollusca; class Scaphopoda; order Gadilida; family Siphonodentaliidae; genus Siphonodentalium; species Siphonodentalium dalli. The sequence continues at coordinate 252,201,869 of CP136065.1, forward strand.
ATTTGTCCGATTTTCTCCAAGGAATGGTAATACAATAATGAAACTTTAAAAACATTAAGAATACTTATTCGGTTAATATCGTATCATGTTTAAAACTGTATTTATAAACGTTATAAAGCAAGTACGAATCGTTTGTAGAGATATAAATTCCATGTCCTAATTTCAATTTTTAAACAGGTTTATGATTTTGGGTTTTCCCACTCAAAAGTGTGAGCGGATGATTTGACAAATATATATTCTTAATTTTTAAGCACCGAAATTGTGTACAAGGTAATGACCAATGAACTATTCAACTTACTTATATAGTTAGTCGTGAGTTCGAATCCCATAACAATGGCATGATACTATTGGTACAATGGTACTTTGGTTGCAGGCCCGAAGCCAGACGACTCATTTTGAAGTGATACGAGGGGGCGAAGATGTAAAATTTCCGACAACATCCGCGCCTGCGCGGATATCTCGGCGCTCTGCGCCGAGCAGGGGGGATGGTATGGAAGGGGGGTGTCCCCCCTTCCAAAGTTGAATTTTTTTGAATTTTCATAATTGAAATTGTACATTCTGGTGCAGTTTGGCATTCAAAAATATTATGTTACACATTCTGGGAAAAAAGAATGAAACATGCATTAATACTCCCCGGTTTAACACCGATGAATGGATGTATAGCATCTAAATAATATCCAATTAGTTAATTTAATTAAGTTAATTTTAGCTCACCTTTGGTCTTTATCATTTTGTCCAGTTGCAAGGCACGTGTCACATATAAAGAACAGTTTGTATCACACACAATACGGTAAATCCGATTATAACCCTCACAGAGAATGAAGGAAATGTTATGTTAATCCAATATATTCCCATCGGTGCGTATAAAAGCCGAACACAACCGAACATAACCGAACACAAGTCCAAATAATGGGAAATATAACGAATAAAGTTCATAGGCGTGTGTATTCATGTTCACACTATTAATATACGAAGTTTGGTGCAGTTCGGGTCAATAATAAGTGTTTTATTCGATAGTTTGTAAAACGCGTTCAGTGTTCGGCATAGAAAAGCCGAACACAAGCTTCTCTCGTGGATTAGTCTATAACGGCTGTCTAGCTAGGTGATAATTAATATCAGATATATGGTCACTAAGCCGAAAGGCTTTAATTGTTGTTGGTGGCGGTCTCTCACCTATTGTAGTTCAGTGTTTTGACAGTTAGTTGCAATCAGTATTTGATGGCGCCTACTATTATAGAAACAACATGCTTTTGGTGGGCCCCGCCATGAAAGACAACGTACGATTGTAAAAACAATATTTGAGTGACAAGAAAGTGAGTTCATGGTGCAATATCCGAGAAGTTCTATATAAGAATGTGGTATGATATTATTTGGCAAATCACAATCTCAGCAGTATTTGGCATTCTGATCACAGGTCTGAAAATTCTACAATGCCTAATTCCAAATTGATTTACCCATGTGGTGTTTGTTCCCAGGAATGTCACGAGATACGCAGCATCGGCTGCGATATGTGTGACCGATGGTTTCATGTAGAGTGCCAGCAATTGAAAATCAATGACTTTTTACTAAGTCATCGCTTGGTGACCAATTTAATTTATGCCAGAATCTTCGGCAAATTTCGACTGACGGACGTTTGACGATACCGAAAACCGCGGCTATTGCCAAGAAACCATGTCAGACTAAAAGAGTAAAGGCATGCAAAACTAGATCAATCAATCCTAGCAAGCGTCAAAAGGTATCTTGGCACAAAATAATTATTCCTTTCATATCACATTCCTGTCATATCAGGCACATTTTTGAAAACGATCTTAAATTCCTGCATATCAGACTTTTAAAAAGATACAATACGAAACGCTCTTTATTCGTATTCAGACCATTCATTTCAATTCAATCGGTATTCGATGCATGTGTTTCTACGATAAGTTGAACACTGGCTTTATATCGGCTTCCACCATACAGCATGATATATACACAAAAGTTAGGCACGCATCAGAGCCATTTCCATCCACTGACTTCAAGGAGAACAAACTCTGCCCAAATCCGTTCTCCGAACCATTTCCGCATGAATATCTTAACCCGACAACCGATTTACTACTTCTTAGAAGTCTGGGGCGTGCTGATATGTTCGCATTTGTCCAGTATGATCCATCTAAACTACCACATTGTACGAAATGACTTGTAATAATAACGGGGGGGGGGGTAACATTTTAGTGAGAATGCAGACGAAAATGGACAACAAAACACTTTTTTCTCTCGCGAATTAAACCTGCCAAATCCCTTCTGGCAGATATTAATTATCACCTATCAGCGGATAATCTAATCCATGAGACAGAAGTTTGTGTTCGGCTTTTCTATGCCAAACACAAACGCGTTATACAAAACACCCAACAAAACACTCATTATTGAACCAAACTCCACCAAACTTCGTATAGTAATAGTATGAACGTGAATACATATGCCTATGAACTTTACAAGGTGGTCTTATATTTAGTAGACTGTATATAGAGTTATATATCTCAAACGCCAGCTAACGCCACATCTATGCATATATATGTGTTAATTAATTACCGGTGACTGAGTGTCGAACATAAACTTGTGTTCGGCTTTTCTATGCCGAACACTAAACGCGTTTTACAAAATATCGAATAAAACACTTATTATTGGCCCGAACTCCACCAAAGTTCGTATAGTAATAGTGTGAACATGAATACATGTGCCTATGAACTTTATTCGTGAAATTTCCCATTATTTGGACTTGTGTTCGGTTATGTTCGGTTATGTTCGGTTGTGTTCGGCTTTTATGAACTCCCATTCCCATAAGGGAAGTAATCTGGCAGTATGGTGTTTATTGTCTGATCACTTATGCGTAATAACATCAATTGGAATATACATGTAAGCTGTCACATTAACTGCGAAATGAATCTATACTAACAATTTTCGTCTGTTTTTTGTTGTTGCGAAATGGTCTATGACTTTATCGTAGTCTATATCTTTCCTCGACAAACTGATGAACATTAGGTTGTCCAATCGATCATCCTTCATTGTGGTCCTTAGATAGGTTTTTATAAGTTTCATTCGACTGAACGATCGCTCGGCACAAGCGGAAGAGACAGGAAGAATTACACATATCTGGAACAGAGTGATCAGATTAGGGAACGTACCACTTAACTTGTTAGCAACAATAAACTCAAGGAGATCAATCGGACTTTTGACATCGTCAGGATTTTCCACGTTTGATATGTAGTCCTTGAAAAAAGTCTGAAAGTCTGTGAATTCGTCATTAATTGCTTTTGGGTTAACGTCTTTCTTGTAGAATTCGGCGAGTGCATGTATTTGTTCAGGTGCGTTTTCTTCTAAAATCCGAGAGGGCGAAAGATAGGAAAATTTTGCTACATCGTTGAAAAATGGTTGAAAGCGAGTGTCCATTTCTCCGACCAGTGTGTCCAGGACAGCAAAATATACTACCCTGAGTTTATCTTTTCCTGTCAACTGAGTTCCCGTGAACATTCCAGTTTCAGGCTCGTCAAAGAAACGTTTTCGTTTACGGCATCGCTTCGGAAGTTCATTTTCAACAATGATATCGTTCTCTTCTGCGAAATTAATCACGCTATCGAAAAGAGCCGAGAATGAGTCATCTGATCGCATCGAATTCAACGTAGCCTCCGTGACACTGATGAGATCTTTTGCCTTTAACATGTCGATGTCTCTTCCTTGAAGCTCCTTTGATAGGATATTGCACGATCTTAACACTTTCTCCCACAAAATGAGCATAAATATAAATTCTGTCGACTCCATCTTCTTCACGTAACCACTGGCGGTACAGCCCCCCTTTGTATCGTTCTTCTCAACCCATTCTAATGTAGCTATAAGTTCACCGAACAACTCCTTCACAGCTCTAACTGCGCTGTGCCGGGCATTCCATCGTGTTTCACACATTTTCTTCAGTGTACGAATTCGACAGTCATTTTCATCACAGTGAGTCCAAAGTTCATACAACCTGTTCCTGGCATTCATTATAAAGTCATACAATCCTGATAGAATGTCAAAAAATCCTTTCGATGATTCATCTGTACAACTGTCGGAAAGAACCAGATTAAGGTTATGTGCATTACAGTGTATGTACGTTGCCAGTTTGTTCAACTCTCCTAAACGAGTTTGCAGTCCAGATTTTTTCCCACTCATAACTGCTGCACCATCGTATCCTTGGCCTCTACAGTCTCCGAAATTGAGTCCCCACTCGCCAAGCTTTTCTAGAACACACTTGTATAAGTTTTCGGCATCCTCATTTATTTTCATGTTATATAAACACAGAAACTCTTCCTGAATTTTTCCTTTAGTCATGTCAACATATCTCACATTGAAAGACAGCTGGTTTTTCCTACTTCTGTCCGTCGAACCATCAATTATCAGGGAAAACAACTTGTTTTCTGTCAGCGGCTTTCTAATGGATTCTCTTGTCACAGCTGCGATTGAGGAAATAATTTCATTCTGAATATCGCTGCTCATGTAAGTTTCATTCTTCTTAGAGTTCTCCACATTGTTCCGAAGGATGTCATCATATTTCGCTAAAAGTTTCACCGTTTCTAGGAAGTTGCCCTCATTTTCCGAAACTTGACCTCGGTTTTTTTCTGAGTCCCCTCTAAACGCTAGATTTTGTTTAGCCAGGAACATGCATATGTCGATGAGTCTTTTCATAAACTTTCGGTTTTCATCTATTTTCTTCTCGTGTGCCCTCAACTGTTCGGCGCAAATACCTCTGCCTTGCATGAGTCGAAGGCGGGTCTGCATCATTGTGCGAAGAGAGGTTTTGTGTGCCGATGAATTTTCGTGGTCCTCGATTTTTTCCGTTCCTTTGCGCCAATTTGATATCCCGAGAGATGGATCAGCCCAATTTTTTCGAAAAGACTGCAGTTCTCTGGAGGGAAAAAGCCAACAGGCAAAGCAGAACATCCGATGGCACGCCGGAGAAAACACAAGCCAATCTCTATCAAATTTTCCTCTCTTATACCATTCACTAATGAAACAACGCCCATCTTCGTTCTTCGGAAATTGGAATTTCCCATTCATCCCCGGCTGACACGGTCCACATTTCAAAACCTCTGCTATTAATTGTGGTGTCATGTGAACATTTATGAAATGAGCTGGGTCTGTCGGAAATTCTAAGGATTTATCAAGCAGGCCAGAAAGACACGCAATGACGTCTGTTTCTTCTGTAACTCTATCTATCTGTGTTTCACTGTTCACAGAATCTTGATCACCGTCATCTTCATCATGTGACTCATCCTGGTTCATTTCATTGCTTATGTTGACGTCGGAGGATCGCTGATCTTGATCTTCATTTGATGACAACGTTTTGTTGATTTGTAGCCCAATATCAGCCGAAGCAGATTTCTTCGAAAGACTAGCAGCGAACGGGTTAGCTGGCTTCGAAAGACTAGCAGCGAACGGGTTAGCTGGCTTCGAAAGACTGGCAGCAAACGGATTAGCTGGTGCTCCTTTGTCCTTTATTGGAATGGTCTTATGAGACTTCACTTCATCTGGGTGGTACTTCAAATTGTGCCTCGTCCTATAGTCACTATCAAAAGCTATCGAATCCACACCACACAATAGACAAATAATTTTTCGACGTTTCGGTTTGGGAGGCATTTTGGATAGAATGATTTGAATGTACAGATTATTATATAGGGAGTCAAGGCATATCACACCAAGAATCAAAAACATTTGGATGTGGAAACAATCCTGGCACTTTGTAGCTATTTAATGGGCACCACGCTGCTAAGTTGTCAAACAATAAAGATCTATATTGTGGTTTATCAGATAAAGCAAAAGTCCACAGAGCCAACAGGTCATAAAGTTAACTGGTTTTTAGAATGAATAGCAGCCTCAACGTTGGGAGACTCCCTGCTGTCCGCATTGATTAATGGGTTCTTTGATAATAAGAAACTTAATGTTAAGTCCAAGAACAAGGTGATAAATGGTCGGAAATTTGATATGGCGTGTCGGAATTAAGCTCTCTCTCTCTCTACCATTAAATCTAGTCATCATGGGTTAGCATTTATTTTCCGACGGCATGAGAACATTTCCGACAGAAACGTTCACAGGGGGGCGGTTCGCCCCCGCTGCACCCCCACCAGCTTCGGGCCTGTTTGGTAGGGACTTGGGTTCGGCGAATTGCAGAAACTTGAGATTAAGAAGTTGAACGATGTCCACGTTTGCTGATGTCACCAGGTCACAACAGTTGAAACTCTCCAACAGTCATTCACTCATCAGTCATTGGCATTATAAATATATATAAGCAGAAGTTGTACTTGTGCTAATATTTATTTATATATTATACGCGCTTATACATCCGAACGGATCCTGCGCGAATACCAATACAGTAGTCGAAAATCTACGGGATACTAAAGATAATAGTCAATTTTGGACTACAGATACAGAAATACATTAATAGTAGTGTCCTGCGAATATTCGAAATTCGATTTGAAAGTCAAATTCGATTCGAAATTTTGAATATACACTGACAAAAAAGTAAGCTGTTTACGGACGAGTGCACACATCGATCTTCGCTGTTTCTGTGCCATATACCGGTAATTCCCGAAAATTATGAATATATGCACCTTATAATTCTTATTGTACTAGTGATGAGCCGATTGTCAAATAGAGCCGTGCGCCGATTGCCGATTATTTGAGATCACAATCGGCCGATTCAGGTGCCGATTCCGATTATTTCAATAATGTATAGCAGAATATGTTGTATGTGTTATATAATACTTAGAATTAGAAGCTAGCAACAAACGTAGTAATATGCCAGTACACTGTATACATATGTATATGTTTGGGTAAGTAGATAGGTGGGTATGGGCAGACTAGTGATCGAATACAGGCAACATACCCATGTATTCTAGGCTATTCCACAACAAATTTTTTGAAAGTTTGATGTAGCCACGTGCATGACGACATGTCCATGGTCCGTTTTTGATAACAATTCATCAAACAGCATTTTTCTTTGATCCCAATTCAAAGACATCAAGTCAAAGGAAATGAGCCGACTGAACTAGTTGCAAGTTACACCATGTTCATGTCAATTTCAGACACGATTCGATTTCGGCGTGGTCATCATAATAATCATTTGTGGTGACATATACGTGACGTCACACGAGGCTGACTGGATGGAATGACATTGTCTTCAACTATTTAAAGTCACGTGACATACACTTTCGGTTTCTATAGTAGTGTTTATACCTGTTACGCTGTATGTACTATATAGATAGCTTTGTTGTACTGCGTATGCATACATTTTGATTTTTTATAGTTTGACATACATAAATCAAATTGTCTACATGTTGACGAACAATAAAGTTACCTATGGGCGTACATGAGTCCCATGACATGTACGTTGTGTACATCACAATGCTAAAGAAATCAATCGACTGAAACGACTGTTCCGGTATGCCAATAATTAATGAATTATTATTTGCAATCACGGCGTCATGCTCGCTGCCTCACTCTAACTCAAAGTGTCACGTGCTTCCCGGCGACCCCCACTAATATATTGTTCACACATAGACCCAGGTACGGCCGGGGTATTGCAGAGGGCATGTATGTATATCAAGTTTGTGTTTTGTATCACTTTCAGTTCCCCATGTTTACTGGTCATTTATTCAACAAAACATCGTCATATTTAAAACAGTTTATTAAAGAAAAACAAGCACTCATTTAATATTTAGACAATCGGAAATCCCGATGTTCAAACCCGAGTACCGATTGTCATCCGATGGGCCACAATCGGCCAATTCCGATTGTCGTTCCCGATTATCGGCTCATCACTATATTGTACCGCTATTCTCAAAGTAATTGACCAGAAAAACGGGGTGATACCCCGGTCATGACCGCGGTGATACCGGTAATAAACGGTAGCGGTATCGAGATGGTCACGGCGGTGGAGTTACGGTATTGGGCGATAATGATACCGCGGTCTTTTAGCGGGCACCGCATTAATTTTTTTGAATACCACGGTCTTTTAGCGGGCACACATTAATTTTTTTGAATACCGCAGTGATTTTCATGGAACTCTTTGAGGGGAGGTATTTACTCCCACATACTTGTTCGCATTAACAAGTGGTATCAGTACCGCGGTATTGGAGGATACCGCGGTATAGTACCGCGGTATTAACGGGGGTGACACCATGTTATTGGTGGTCAATTACTTTAAGTATAGCGGTATGTACATCGCGAATGTTCGCATGCTATTAAATATAAGTATAGCCAGTAATTAGCCACTATCGGACGACTAAATACATCTGAATTCTAGCTTTGAACATGGTAGCCAAAAGCTCAGAGATCGCCGGTGGACCGACGACACGCGTAAATTATAATAGCGATGAGATGCTTAAAAGCATTGTCCAGATTGGTCATTACTCGAGTTACTAGTACCATGGATATCTCAATCCAGTTTTGTGGTGTAATTCTACTTTTTTAAATTGTACAACAAAAACATCAGTTTATTCAGATCGTCGCACGCGACTTTTCCCGTTTTGTCTAAAACCACGCACACGAGGTACCAATGGAGTACACCGCTAACCCCTTTTCTAGTGATTCATCGTTCGAACGAAGAATGAATGCAAATGGATGTTGGCCAGATGATTTTATGCATGGTATGTTGATATATGTTATGACCAAATGAAGTTACTTGATAAGTGTATTTAACAATAAAATATATGTAACTTTCCCGTCGTCCGCATTCGTCGCGGTCAACATTCATTCTGTAATATCGCTGAGAATGTAAACAACACGTGCTCCCGGTGTCGAAGAGTGCATGTGGCCGTGTTTTCTTTTGAAGTTGACTTTCAGTTTCGGAGCGTTCCTTGAAACTTGACAATTTGTCGTCCGTTATTCATGTTTATTTTAAACATGATAAAAGCTGCATGTAGTGCAGAAACTTACATGTGTGATGAATGCAACGTGGTATATAAATCTCAAGCGTCTGGGACAACAAGACATCTAAGCATCCAGCACTACATAAACAGGCTACCCTGCGACTGATGTTGCATCTTCAAATTTATAAAAACGGGTGTTTCCGAGTGGCGATTTGCAATTGTGCATGTACATGCAAACTCTACAAATTGCGCGTGATTTTAATTCCGATAATCCATTTAGTGGTTATATATCTAATCGTCGTTACGACCGCATGGACGTTTTAATCTGTTTTTTTTCCTCTCAACAATTCTCAATTGAAGTTAATAGTATCGGGAACGACGGTTGATCGCCACACAAGTTATGATGGAATTTCATGGAAGTTCATAGAACGTTTCTCAAATCGTCTAATCATTGACATTAAATGCCTAATTGAGAATGCAACACACAGGTTAAACAAAGTGCGCACGGTTATCTGGTCTGTTAGTTTTAGTTTAAACAATCCATATATTAATGATGAGATATAGGACTGCAAGGAATAAACAAATATACAGTAAACAAAATGCGCTCAGAAAGGTGCATATGGTTATCTCGTTGGTTAGAGCGTTTCCACTTTCCAGGATGCATGTACATGTAGATAATGTAACTCTTGAATAACCTACGAGGAAAACACTTTCAGCACAACTTAACCCTTTACCCAACAGAACGGCCCTGTGCCAATGCATTCTCTTATATATGCGAGTCGACCATAGGTCGCCTCGCATATATAAGAGAATGCATTGGCTTAACTCATTAAAAATTATAAAATTGTTAAAGAATGTAAGAAAAAATAGTAAAAAGTGTTAAAAAAAGATTTTTTTTTAAGCCAATGCATTCTTTTATATATGCGAGGCGACCTATGGTCGACTCGCATATATAAAAGAATGCGTTGGCACAGGGCATAACTGTAACCATCACAATGTGGTCAATGAGCCGGTTCCAATGATATCCATATTTGTATGGTTTTATTGAGACAGACCCAAGATAATTTAGGCTGTTGCAGCTTTATTTGGCCGGTTTTGGCCGGTTTGTTGGGTAAAGGGTTAAAGGGGTGAACAGGTGTGTGTGTACCAGTAGGTCAGTTGAGACTTATTTTAAACGAATATAGACACGAGAATAGATAATAGTGGTTTGCTGATCTACAGTCATCGAAATTGGCCACTGCATCACAGGGGCCTGTAAAGCGCTCCGCTGTCCGCCCCCTTTTGCGCTGCCAATATACGCCGCCTCTATATACGCGCCTGCTTCACGTTAATGGTAGGATAATAGGACGTGAAGCAGGCGCGTATATAGAGGCGGCGTATATGGGCAGCGCAAAAGGGGGGCGGAGCGCGTTACAGGCAAATTGTGGAATCTATAATGAATGCCACAAAATTAAATTTGCTATGGGACATTTTTTCCTAATTTCCAGGGCTGGCTCTATCAATTATATAGTCACTAAACTAGTAAACTAGATTATAGATAAATAAATTAGAAAAAATAAATGTGGCCCTCATTCCATTTTCCATCTGGGAAATGTGAAAATTCAGCTATAGATTATACTTTCCAGCCAGTATTTTTATGCAACATGACAAAATTGGGAAAATGCACATAAAATATGTGTCACTGTCACCGATGTCCACATCATGTCGTCATATAGTTTCTAAATGATTGAAGCAGGCATTATTACTTCGACAAAGTGCTGCCACTTCACAGTAAGACTGCTAGTTTTCTTTGAAATGAAAGGTTGCATCTGATCATGCAGTCTCTTTGCTAGTGATTAGCCGATTGTCAAATAGAGCCTTGTGCCGATTATTTGAGATCACAATCGGCCGATTCAGGTGCCGATTCCGATTATTGTAATAATTATACCAAAATTAGTGATGAGCCGATGATCAGAAACGACAATCAGAATCGGCCGATTGTGGCCCATCGGATGACAATCGGTACTCGTGTTTCAACATTGGCATTTCCGATTGTCTACATAATAATCAGGTGCTTATTTTTCTTCAATAAACTGTTTTAAATATAACGATGTTTTGTTGAATAAATGACCAGTAAACATGGGGAAAGTGCAATCAAATACAAATTTGATGATATACATGTACAGCCAGGTGCTGCCTAATACAGGTATAAATCCCCGGAAGTACGTCATGTCACCTGACACATAATTACGCAGTTGACTGCATTCACCACACTTCAGTTATTATATATCAAATGAATTGAAATAATTATGTATACTGGTATATTACTGATGTTGTTTCTTCCAAATGGAAGTAGTATATAACACATATAACATATTTTATTATAATTATAATACAATAAATTCAATAATGGGAATCGGCACCTGAATCGGCCGATTGTGATCTCAAATAATCGTCGTAAGGCTCTATTTGACAATCGGCTCATCACTAACCAAAATATGTTATATGTGTTTTATACTACTTCGATTTGGAAGCAACAACATCAGTAATGTACCAGTATACATAAGTATACGTTTGTATACGTTTGGGTAAGTATAAAGGTAGGTATGGGTGGACTTGTGAACGAATTCCTGTGTCCTGACAACCAATACACATGTTATATTATGCTCAATTTACCGTAGATGTCTGTCTATAAGTCGTTGACCCAGTATTTCCACTCAAAATGTGCATGTGCCTTATACAACTGTAAGTCAATAGGGGGTCTGAATTCTGGCTACAATCACAGACACAGCTGAGTTTTGGCACTCGTCGCAATGACAACTCAGAAGAGTGCATGACCGTTCACTCCAAAACAGGGAAGAAATGTTTAATTACAAATAAAAACAATTAAATAATATTAATAATTGTTACCAGTGTACATGTACATGTATTTATCCCTATACAATTAATGAAATACAAGAATTCAACATGGGACCTCCGTCTGAGGAAGGGAATTTTTATGTTTTACCACATTATCCTGAACTCAACTGTAGTCTGTAGAGACAATAGTAGTCTGTAGAGACTTGTTTACTGTCTACACACTGGTCTACAGGTTTTTTTTATGTCAGCTAAAAATTAAGAGGTCATTGAGGTCACTGGTTCATTTTACATAATTATTTAAATTCATTCGATATATAATAACTGAAGCATGGTGAATGCAGTCAACTGCGTAATTATGTGTCAGGTGACATGTACTTCCGGGGATTTATACCTGTATTAGGCACGACCTGGCTGCATATCATCAAATTTGTATTTGATTGCACTTTCCCCATATTTACTGGTCATTTAAAACAGTTTATTGAAGAAAAATAAGCACCTGATTATTATTTAGACAATCGGAAATGCCGATGTTGAAACCCAAGTACCGACTGTCATCCGATGGGCCACAATCGGCCGATTCCGATTGTCGTTTCCGATCATCGGCTCATCACTACTCTTTGCTAATTTGAATGCGCTTAAAATCACTTAATTTATATTTTTTCCTTGCCGAAATCTAGTGATTTAACCATATTGGGGTTATCGGTAATAGCCGATATTTTCGATAGAATTATCAGCCGGACCAACGCAGATACCGATACAGATAAGTCTTGTATGTGAAAAAAGTTTGGGAGAAACAGAACAAATTTTCATTTATCAATTTGTCTTTTAAATTGCAAAGTATTACATGTATTGGCAAAGAACTGATACCCTGGTCCCAAAAACGGTTTAGTTCACATCACCAAAAACCCTGGCAAAACGATTTAACATTCCTTGCACGGGATCACTCAATAATCCATTTGAGTCAACTTCAATTTGCCAGACAAACTAGATTTTTTTCAGAAGTTGAACTTGTGTTTAATAACACCGGGTCACCCTCAATGTCCTGCATAAATTATTGACATTTTCTTTGCCCGGGACAGCAGATACAAATCCGCCCATAGAGAACTAGATTGGTTTGGATGGTTCCATCAAACATATAAGTCACCTCCACAATCTTCAGTCATCATATACCAGAATGTCAATCAATTTGCATCAAAAGCACATGCAGTTAAATGTTGTTAACACATGATCTTTCGGACAATTAAACATTAAAAATTGTAACAAGTTTCCAGACCTTGATGATTTAGAGCGTTTGAAGTACCGCTAAACTGGCAAACCAATTATGTTGTGCTTGTTCAATACAACGACCCCCATGAATAAATACAGTTTATGTTTTAATTATTAAGCCTATGATACTACAGTACATTTTGTGATGTTTATTTGGGTCAAGAGTGTACCAGCAGTCTCCTGTCGATGTTGTCATCATGGGAATATCACCGTATATGAGGGAGGACTGATCAGTGCGCAAAACAGTAGCCAGTTTTCTGGAAATTCCCGTCATTTATTTAATATTAAAGTAGGAATTGGTGTCATTACATTCACAATAGGGTCCTGCGAATATTCGATTCGAGATTCGATTCGAAAGTCAAATTCGATTCGAATTCGAGTCGAAATTGCCAACTCGAAATTTCGAATATACAATGATAGAAAAGTAGGCTTTTTACGGACAAGTACACACGTCGATCTTATATATTTTTTTGCCATATAATAGAGAAAATTATGTATATATGCACCTTATATATAATTCTTATTGTACGTCGCGATTATATGTATTAAATATAATAAGCAATTAGCCACTATAGGACGACTAAATACATCTGATTCTAGCTTTGAACAAGGTAGCCAAAAGCTCGGAGATCGCCGATGGTCTGACGACGAGTGTAAATTATAATACCTTTGAAACAGAGCAACCACTAGCGTTATCCGCCGTCTATCTGTCTCAGATTCTGCGTCATGTAATATAGCTGAGAATTTAAACAACATGGTATTGAAAACTGCATTTTGGCCGTATTTTCTTTGACTTTCAGTTTCGGAACATTCCTTGACAGTTGACAATATGTCCGTTATTCATGTTTATTTTAAACATGATAAGGCTGCAGGCAGGGACTCACATGTGTGATGGATGCAAAATGGTGTATAAATCGCAAGCATCTGGGACAACGATCCATCTATGGAATCATCTGTCCAAGAATCATTCATGCAGCACTACACAAACAGGCTACCCCGCGACTTGTTGCATCTTCAAGTTTATAACAATGGGTGATTCCAAATGTCGATTTGAAATTTTGAATATACATGCAAACAGTATAAATTTCGCGTGATTTTAGTTCCGATAATCAGTTTAGTGGTTATATATTAATCGTCGTGACGGCCGCATGGACGTTTTAATCTGTTTTTTTTTCTCTCGACAATTATCATTTGAAGTTAATAGTATTGCAAACATTGGTTCATCGCCACATAAGTTATGATGGAACTTCGTCCATGTAGTTCATAGAACGTTTCACAAATCGACTAATCGTTGACAAAACATGCCCAATTGAGAATGCAACACACAGATGTGATTCGATTCGATATTCGATTCGATATTCGATTCAATTTCCTTAACTCGATTCGATATTCGATTCGATCAAAATCTCCAATTCGCAGGACCCTAATTCACAAAGCACGCAACATGTATCGGTTGTCGATATTGGCAGGGAGACTAAATTTTGCTGATACCGATATTTTGCCATTATCACATATTTTGACCCGATCCAATACCGATAATTGGTACATCACTATTTCACAAAAATAATTGAATCTCGAAGCTTCTCAAGGCCCAATCATTTACTGACTGTTTTTTATTTGCAGGTCACAGAGATGATTATAAAATTATCCGGACACCAAGACACTGATATCTTTAAGGATGAGAAGGATGGGAAACTTAGAGAAGTTGGTAACCAGGCAGTGTGGTCCCTCTCCTCGTGTAAATCAGGTACTGCAGCTAAAACATTTGATAAAAAACATGGCCGCCGGCAGACATTTTGGATTTTACACTTTGCATGATCAAATCATTTTGGCACACCCTACAGACCACATCCCTCATCCGAACAGAACCAAACTTCATATGCATCTTTTGGGTGACCACTAGATGAGAGCCAGCAATTTTTTTTCCCAAATGTTTTGAAAAACATGGTCACCAGTGGCCATCTTGGATTTTACTCTTTGTACGACTAAATCCTTCAGCGGACCCTACAGGCCACCTCCCTCATCTGATCATCATGGATCTTCAGGGTGACCACTAGAAAGGAGTTATTAATTTTTTTGAAATTCCTTAAAAATCATGGCCATCAGCATGTTTAGGATCACTTCTAGTTGGGAACTATCAAATTTGAATGATGAGAAATATTTTTGTCTGGGCAGGCATCTTGGATTTTACTCTTTGCATCACTACATGTAAATAGCGGTACTCCGCCATGCCCTTTTTTAAAACTCAATATTTTGATCTAATTTACCCCAAACTTCATAGAGCTCTTCAGGTTGAACTGGTATTACTTTTAAACATTTAAACTTTCCACATTCCTTATCGCTCTTTTGACTATAATTTATGACAGTATCCTCTTTCTCCAAGTTGAGCTACAGTGTCATTGACACTTTCGTTATTGTTGCTACAGATTGCACTACACTTTTCAGGGTTCGGAGTTGAGCAGTTGAGAGATGACTCATATGACACATATTGGCAATCAGATGGACCTCAGCCACACCTAGTAAACATTCAATTCCGGAGGAAGACAACAATACAGGATGTATGTATCTACACCGACTTCAAAGCAGACGAGAGCTACACACCTAACAGGCAAGTGTATCAAGTTATAACCACGTCTGAGAATAAGGTGCCTGTCATTTGCAGAATGAGTTTCCCAGAGGATGAATTTAATGACGCTACCCCGCAGTCGCAGACACGTTTTGTTTCTGCAATTTGTTTGATGAATAAAGTTGAAAAATTTGGCACAAACACATCAGATGAAATAAAAAAGGTATGGGTGGCTTCGGAATGAGTTGCGGAACATATATGAGCATTTATAGGTTATGTCATCGCATTTAAGTATATGTTCGCTACAAATTATTGCTGGAAACTATTTATTTTTTAACTATGTCAAAGGCCTCTGAGCAGACAGGGAGATCGACGACCCGATTTCTTTGGTAGATTTCACTAGATTGCGATATGATATCTCGATTTTGATTCGTTCAATTTCGTCAATTATATGTCAAATGAAAGGGAATTTTATTGCCAATAAGACACACCTGAGGATATTTTGGCTGCAACTCTTGATTTCTAGGATTTAGTAGGGTCTTGATAGTTTGTGTGGTTTTAGCCAAAATCGATCATTGGAATCTTTACACTGGTGTAGTCTATATATTTTAGTAATTTTCCCCAAGGGCCTGTGGTCCCCAACAGTTGTTTATAATTGAAATCATTAATTTAATGTAAAAAATATTTTAATCACTATTTTAAATCGTTTTGAGTTTTTACCTCACAAAGCAGGTAAACTGGCATCTAGCTCTACCGATTTCACAAGCTAGTTTATGTATTAAGAGGAAACTTGGACTAATCTTCCGTCTGCTTATATTACCTCAACATCCCTCCAAATCCAATGTACATTTTAAATTGGTTGTGAGAATCCATTTAGTATATAGTTTATGGGCTGTATATAAAAAAAACACTTGGCTTGCACGAGTGTGTTCTGGGGATAATATCGTACTCATGCCATCATTATACAATATCTTGAGGACATTTTCAACCAACAACCAAAGCTATACGTGCTTTTAAATCCCTCCAAATTAATAAAAGACCATTCCAATGTATACGTTTATAACTGGTTGGGAGAATCCATTTAGTAAAGAAAGGGTTGAATGATAATTCTTTCCATTGCAGAGTTTCAGTGCGAGCAGGAAATCATTTTAATGACTTGGTTGAAATCGAACAAGTTGAGTTGACGGAGCCAGTTGGATGGATATGTGTGAACTTGAAGGACAGTAGCTTGAATGACAAGCCAATCCGGACATTCATGATACAGATAGCTGTGTTAGCCAATCACCAGAATGGTAGAGACACTCACATCCGACGGATCAAAGTTAGATCTCCGGTGCAAGACATGTCTATGGCTCGGATGCCACCGTTCACGAGTGTCGAAATGCTGCAGTATGCATGTATCAAATGATAGTGATTCGTGAGAGATTATAGGCAGTCCTGACTGCCGAGAGCGAATCTTCGTGCTTCATAATGACTAATCTCAGATTATTGTCTCGGATATCACTGTTCAGTGTGGAATGCTGTAGAATGCATGCATCAAATGACAGCCATTCAAGACATGTTATGTTACATATATAGGCTCTGAGTACTGAGAGCATATCGTAGAGGCGTGACATCAAATGGCAGTCATTCAAGGAATGATATGTTACAATGCATATATGTATATATATATAGGCAGTCCGGACTGCTGAGCATTGTTCGTGGTTCACAATAACTGCTCTCAGATTATTGTCTCGGATGACACTGTTCAATGCAGAAATGTTGCTTTATGCATACATCAAATGACAGTCATTCAAGGAATATTATGTTATATATGTAGGCAGTCCTGACTGCCGAGAGCGAATGTTTGTGGTTCATAATGACCACTCTCAGATTATTGTCTCGAATGACACTGTTCAATGTAAAAATGCTGCAGTATGCATACCGGTACATAAAATGACAGTCTTCGAAGGAAAGTTATGTTACACATACAGTACTGCCCTAAGTAATCGACTCCTTAAACACAGCAGAATTATGGGCAACTTTTCAGGATTTAGTTGGAAATATGGCTTGTTGCCATTCATCGGAAAGCTCTCGGGGAATGGCAACAAGCCATATTTCCGACTAAATCCTGAAAAGTTACCCATAATTCTGCTGTGTTTAAGGAGTCGATTACTTAGGGCATTACTGTATATATCCTGACTTGAGTGAATTTTAATGGTTCATAATGGCTACTTCTTCAGGCTCAAGTCTGGAAATAGTGTGTCTGACATTAACAGAATGAGGTCCCCAGAGGGTGAATTTAGTGATGCTACCCCGCAGAGCATAAATTCATCCTCTGGGGACCTCATTCTGCTTAGGCCTCATCTTGTAAAGATGAACATCACCAACTTCAACTGGGAAACATCAATCTGATCCTAGGTCTCCTGCAGTTGTTGAGGCCTAAGCAGAATGAGGTTCCCAGA
The DNA here is from genome assembly GCA_032622095.1 of Siphonodentalium dalli. Classification (NCBI taxonomy): domain Eukaryota; kingdom Metazoa; phylum Mollusca; class Scaphopoda; order Gadilida; family Siphonodentaliidae; genus Siphonodentalium; species Siphonodentalium dalli. The sequence continues at coordinate 252,219,859 of CP136065.1, forward strand.
AGGGAAATTGGTGATGCTAGCCCATTGTGTGGGATAGCATCACTAAATTCACCCTCTGGGGACATCATTCTGTAAGTGTCAGACACACTATTTCCAGACTAGAAGAAAAGAGATTAATAAATGTTGCCATTCATTGAGTTGGAAGAATCTGAAGTGCAACATTATAATTAATATAATACCTTGGAAGATGCTCTTTCATAATTCAGCATGATAAGTGAAATTGAAGATAAATGGGTGTACAGTAATGCTCTAAGTAATCGACTTCTCAACCACAGCAGAATTATGGGTAACTTTTCAGGATTTAGTCAGAAATATGGCTTGTAAGAGGTCGATTAATTAGAGCATTACTGTATTTGATTCTACTGGCACTCAACCAAGCCTGAATTTAATTTGAAGAATAAGGTCCCCAGAGGGTGAATTTAGTAATGCTATCCCGCATAAACTAAAAAGAAATAGTATCTATGTGAAGATGTTTCTATAGAAATTTTATAATAAAGAAACTTTCCAGAGAAGATGAGGCCTAAGCAGAATGAGGTCCCCAGAGGGTGAATTTGGGGTAGAAATTGTGGGGCTCTTTGAATTATACATTGGTTTCGAAGTCACCAGAAGCCATCACATTTTACACTGATTCAAAAATGTCACTTAAAATTTTTGCCAGAACTAAAGACTAACCAATCAGAAGTCATTTTAGAAAGGTGATAGAAAAATAACTACCAGGTTACGAATGGTTAATAATAGACTACTACAAATGTAACAAGGAATCAAATTTACCATTTTAGGAAACAACTGGCGTAGCATGCCGCTCAATCAGCGTGGCAAACACTGTATGGAAGGGTCTTTAAAGTGAGTGTCTGTCATTTGCAGAATGAGGTCCCCAGAGGGTGAATTTAGTGATGCTATCCCGCATAGCGGGCTAGCATCACCAAATTCACCCTCTGGGAACCTCATTCTGCTGAGGTGTAAGCAGAATGAGGTCCCCAGAGGGTGAATTTGGTGATGCTAGCCCGCTATGCGGGATAGCATCACTAAATTCACCCTCTGGGGACCTCATTCTGCAAATGACAGACACACTATTTCAAGGCTTGGTCAGGCTGATGTGCCATCATTAGAAACTACAATGTCAAAGAGGATGGTGCCCTGTCTGAAACGTATCCGAGTTACAAGCCTGTGTTTAGTGTGCCTGTCATTTGCATAATGAGGTCCCCAGAGGGTGAATTTAGTGACGCTATACTGCATAGTGGGCTAGCATCACTAAATTCACCCTCTGGGAACCTCATTCAGCATGGCCTCATGCTATGGGAGACATAGACTCAGATTGAAGTTCCAAAATGGTGAATATTGTGATGTACACCCATTGGGAACATCAATTATGCAATGTGTCATCTGCCAATTTAGGGATATATAGAAACTATACTAAAAAAGAAATATAATATAAGTTTCTATAGAAATTTGATAATAAAGAAACTTACCAGAGAAGATGAGGCCTAAGCAGAATGAGGTCCCCAGAGGGTGAATTTAGTGATAGGATAGCGTCACTAAATTCACCGTCTGGGGACCTCATTCTGCAAATGACAGACATACTATATTCAGGCTTGCTGAGTTAGTGTGGTGTCACGTTTGTTAAATCAGAATAGCTCTGACATTCTGTTTCAGCAATGAGTTGACTGTCACAAATCAAGAGAGAGCTAGAGAAAGTCAATTTGATGTGGACATGGAACTTTTGTTCAGGATAATATGTAGATCATTCTCTGCAAAGTTTTATAATGGACATTTATTAAACTGATAATTCTCAAATATTTGTTGCATATGATGCTGAAAGTAAATTTGAAACACATCATTTTTAGCTCAACTTACTTTGTAAGTTTGAGCTATTACCATGGTCCGTCGTCCGTCAACAATTTCCTTTGGCGCGGGCTACAGGTCGCCAGCAGCCATCTTGGATTTTACTCTTTGCATGACTAAATCCTTTGGCACAGGTCAGACATTGCAATTAGCACCTTTCCTTTCCTATATACTGTCAACCATTAAATTATTCCCCTACCTAAGTTGAGCTACAGTGTCATTGACACTTTCATTCTTATACACCTAGTCCAAGTTTCCCTCGACGTAAACCAGCCAGTAAAATCTGCAGGGATTCTACTGGTTTATGTCGAAGTACGATTGCCTTATACTTCTATAGCGGACTTTATGTCCAGATCCAGGGTGGGATTTTCGTCAATTTTAATCAACTTTATCACACAAAATGCTATCTTTATTGGAAAGAGTGATATCTTTCAGTCATACTGTTATTAGGAGCGACTCACATTTGATCTGTTTATGCTCAGAGAAGACCCGAAATGTTACGAAATCACAAGGTCACATATGTTCATTTTCTTTTGAAATTATGAAAACATAGTGGCGAAATATATTTTTTACATAAAATTACTATTTTCAGTGGAGTTTAGAACAAATATCGTATTTTCTATGGAATAAACTGGGTTACTTTGCGATATTTTAGTACCATATTTTATGCTTAAAATGCAGTATAGAAGAGTAAGTTAACCATACTTTGACGTAAACCAGTATTATCCGTACCTATTACATACATGTAGTTTACCTCGAAGGAAACGTGTACTATTATACACCCTGATTAATATCGCAATTTGGTGGTGTATGCTGGCATTGCTGTATATCTAGACCTCGATTAGCAAACACACCCAATACAGATTATAAGGTAGCTGAATTTTAGTAATGAGAATTCTCGTTTTAGATACATTAGTTGAAGGGCTCCACAAATCAAATTTCTGCTTGAATTTTCAATTAAATATTATAAAATTGAATTGATTCAATCGGAATACCCCCTTCGCTTTACTACAGTAAATAACGTTAACCCTTTACCCAACAAACCGGCCAAATAAAGCTTCAACAGCCTAAAATATCTTCGGTCTGTCTCAATAGAACCATACAAATATGGATAACATTGGAACCGGCTCCTTGACCACATTGTGATAGTTACAGTTATGCCCTGTGCCAATGCATTCTCTTATATATGCGAGTCGACCATAGGTCGTCTCGCATATATAAGAGAATGCATTGGCCTAAAAAAAATCTTTTTTTAACACTTTTTACCATTTTTTCTTACAATCTTTAACAATTTTATAATTTTTAATGTGTTAAGCCAATGCATTCTCTTATATATGCGAGGCGACCTATGGACGACTCACATATATAAGAGAATGCATTGGCACAGGGCCCTTCTGTTGGGTAAAGGGTTAATTCACTGAGCCATGAATCCCTCTTTTAGATGACTTGATATTCCAGATCTGTTACTAGTTATAACCCAACTCAAAGATTAGTGTACTAGATTTCATGCATCTGTGCGAGTAATCATATCTCACCCATGGGTTGTCGGATCTGAAAACATTGTATGGAGGTTAGCCACCAGATGACACTTTCATTCTAGAATTTTGAGTTATCCTTCTTTGTTATCTGGAAATGGTTTGTTTATCTGGAAATGATGCTTTTACGGTCCGTTTCGTGCAGATATATCAACCATGGTTTATCTGATCGCCATTATGAGTACTTTCAAAAGAGGGCCGAATGAAATTCACGTTTTCCATTCTAGAGTTATACTCTGTTTATCTGATAATATTTTATTTTTTTTGGCCATCTGAGCAGATATCTCAGCTTATCGGATCTGACTAAAACATGGTAGGGAGGTTAGCCACCAGATGGCCTTTCATTCTAGAGTTATCCTTCTTTGTTTATCTGGAAATGATGATTTTTCTGTCCATATCTGAGGAGATATCTCATTTAGCTTATCGGATCTGAATAAAATATGGAATGGAGTTTACATGCAGCCACCAGGAAGCCTTTCAGAAGTGGGTCCGATGACTAGCTTTTTTCCATTCAAGAGATATCTCCGCCACGGTGTATTGGATCTCAATGAAATTTGGTGTGGAGGTTCACCATCAAGAATAATTTCAAAAGAGGACCCAAATGGGTTTAACTTGTTTTGCTCTAGAGTTATCCTTCTTTGTGTATCTGGAAATATTGGATTTCTTTCCATCTGTAGATATCTCAGCTATAACTTACCGGATCTTCATGAAATTTGGTATGTAGGTTAACCATCAGGAGGCATTTCTAGAGTTATCCTTCTTTGTTTATCTAGAACTTGTGGGTTTTTTGTCTATCTAAGCAGATATCTCAGCCATGGGCCATATTAGTAGGATCTCAATGAAATGTGGTTTGGATATTCACTGTCATAACGGCTTTCAATGTTTACCGTCACAACGGCTTTCAATGAAATGTGGTACGGATGTTCACCATCACAAGAGCTTTCAATGAAATGTGATAATCTTCATATTTCTCTTTGCTTAAAATTTTGGGTTCCGTTCTAACCATGTTTTAATTTGGAACCATGGGGTGAATCCCGGACATTTCCCCACCGGACATTTCCCCACCCGCCCTTGAAATGGCAAAGCGGACATTTACCCCACTGGACATTTACCCACTTACTCAATATCAAAGCGGACATTTCCCCACCGGACTTTTCCCCACCTTTGACTGTTACTATGGGTGTGTGGTATTGACTATTACTATGGGTGTGTGGTAAAATCAGATTTATTTCAATGAACGAAATTATATACATGGAACAGCAATAACAACAAATGGTAACGATACATAACAAAATACTTAATCTTTCTTAACTCTAATGGAACGTCTGTCGTTGTTCTCGTCCTCTTTGTGGTTGTCATAGATGAGAAATGGCAAGTTGTCACAACCACCAGTTGTTGTATATTCTTCTGGCATGTCCTTGATAGTGCTGGGTTCATCGGGCGTTTTCCCTAGTTTTAACCTTCTGACGGCCGTCTTCACAGTCTCGGTTTTGCCAGCTGCCACACATACTGGTAGTGGATACTCTGTTAACTTGTCTTTCACTATCTGGACAGTCTTTCCTCGGTTGCAGACGACTGCTTGTTTGATGTCAATACGGGCTTTCATGGCATCAATAGCTGTCTGGTCGCTGTCATGGCAATGTTGCGTGCCGCTCTTTATTTCTGTTCTTCAGAAAAAATATCAAATTAAATGCTCTTTATGGAAATTTGTACACATATTATTGGATAATTAATGATGAACGCTCTTTATTTCTGTTCTTCAGGAAATGATCAGCAAATGAATTAACATCATGGAAATTGGGACTTACCTTGTCATCAGTTGTGACACACCCCTTGCATGTGAAAGTTCGTCGCTGTGATCATACTGTGATCATAATTGTCACAACATTGTTTCAACTGCATTGATGTCCCAAACTATCGTCAAAACACTCTTTCATGTTTGTCAAAACACGCTTTCATGTTTGTCAAAACACGCTTTCATGTTTGTCAAAACATTACATCGGCTGAAAACATTCTTTGATGTCTGCGATAAAGGATGTAGCATAAAGCATTTTATTAGCAGAGTGGGAAAATGTCGGTGGGTAAATGTCCGGGTGGGGAAATGTCCGCTTTTGAAAGTGGGTAAATGTCCGGGTGGGGAAATGTCCGCTTTTGAAAGTGGGTAAATGTCCGGTGGGGAAATGTCCGGTTAAAATTTGTGTTCCGTTCTAACCATGTTTTAGTTTGGAACCATGGGCCTATGCCAGCACCCATGATGCAACCTCTTGTTTAGCAATTGGTAATCAGATTGTAACACCCACATGACAGCTGTCTGCAAACAGTGTGTGGTCTTGGGTCCGCGCTGGACCAAAATTTACCTTTGCCAAACGAAAATATTTTTTGCCAAATTCTTTTAGAATTTGCTATCCCTAATAGTATAATTTTTCCGCAACATTGAGTCTTATTTTGTGGATTATCATACAACAATAAACCAATCACCGAACAATTAAATTGTAGAAGGGTTGCTTCATCAAAAGGGAAGAGGATTAGCTATGTAAACACCACCACCACACTAAATATGGATAATCCTTCACCCATCAATACTAATGCTATCAGATTAACTGCATCTTAATAAAGGTGTTAACTTTTCCTAGCCCTTATAAAACACCACTAATATAATTATATTGTAAGAGTTTCCTGAAATGAATGGTATTGATTGACCAATATTTTTCAACATTTTTGAGGAATTAAAAAGTGACTTGCCAATACTTTTGCCAAATGAAAATATTTTTTGCCAAATGTGAATTATTTTTGCCATTGGCAAATTTGGCAAGTGGCAGCGCGAACCCTGGTGTGGTCCTTTCATGTTATTAATTGACAGGAGATTTTTTTAGCCTCAAAAATAACTTTATTCACTCTGTGAAACAGTAAACTTATAAAGAATAACAGTCATAAAACAGTTGGCATATAAACATACATGATAAGTTCAAACTATGACTATTTGCATTTCCATTGTAGAAATTCTATAATATAAGGCCAAATAAAATGAAAGTTCTGTTTCTCAAGACACATCCCCCCTCATAACTAGAGGTGTGACTGTCCTAATGGGACTAAGGATACACTAAGATGTTTCACATGTCAGTAAACATTAAGTTAAATGAAAAAGGGGGATAATCCACAAAAAAAAGTCGGTCAGACCTCATAATTGCAGGTGTACAGGTTCCCTGAGAGCTTTCTGATGAATGGCAACAAACCATATTTCCGACTAAATCCTGAAAAGTTACCCATAATTCTGCTGTGGTTAAGGAGTCGATTAATTAGGGCATTACTGTATTTAGCTTTAGACACATTTAATCTTGTATGTCCCTTTTATTTTCTGAATTTCTGAAAATGTTTTTATTTTTATTTTTAAAAAATCTTTATTGCTCATATTTTCCCCTTTAAGTCGTCTGTAGTCAACGGCATCTAACTATTGACACTCTATGGGTCAATTTACCCCCATTTTTCAATTTTCACCAACCAGTTACAACCATTTTGGTTATATAATTAATTATTTTATTTGATCAATAATTAGTGCCATTTTAAGACATCTGATGTCAATGGGGCCTATCAAATAAGATTTTCCGGGTCAAATTAACTCTTTAACAAATTTTCAGCTGATAGTCCAGCCGTTTCTGTATAAGCGAGCAGTGCGCGCCGGTAGATAAAAGCCAATTGCGTGAGCATTTCAAGTTTGACACTGCGTGTCACTAGTAGTCCCTCATGTGATGTCACATGAGGGAACATTAACTATTCAGACTGCATAATCCATAGAACATTAAATCAGCGTAACTTCAGTTATGGGCGGCCCATCACAAAAATCTTTTCGGCACTGTGCTCAGTGGATTAGTGGCGATCGATAATGATAAAACAATTAGAACTTGTTCTGTATTTTTGTCTGAGAAACCCACATACCAAATTTGGTTCTGCTCAGATCAAAAATGTTTAAGTTATCGCAGCATACGTGAATTGTAAGTTGAAAAAGGGCCATAACTCCATAAAAAAACTCGGATCAAAGCCATAATTTTGGGCTGAGGAAATCATGTAAATTATTATTTTATTTTTTTTAGTTGTCGTCCCATGCATAAAGTGTCTACGGACAGACGATGAGTGGTTGATCCGGGTGTCCACACCATGTGTACAATACTATGGTATGGGTACACGTAAAAATATTATCCTTGTATCTCAGATATGTTTAAAATTGTCCATTGTCAATAAATTTAGTATTGGGTACTGTCCAAAATGAGATATAAGCAAACCATATGTAAACAATTATCTAAATAGAGAGCATTGCTAGTTGAGTGAATACTGGATGATTGACTTAGGGATAAGAGATCAAGTCTGGATATATTGTGCCTGACATTTGCAGAATGAGGTCCCCAGAGGGTGCATTTAGTGAAACAACCCAGAACGGTGGGCTAGCATAACCAAATTCACCCTTTGGGGACCTCATTCTGATTAGGCCTCATCTTCTGGGAAGTATATATAGCCTCAAATTAACATTGTTTTTAGTTACTTTTTCTATGTCCCCTAATTTGCAGAAGATAAAATGCATAATCGAGATGACTAATAGGCGAACATCAGTTTCAACTGGGGAACTACCATCTGTAGCAGTTGAGGCCAAATCAGAATGAGGTTCCCATAGGGTGAATTTGGTGGTGCTAGCCTGCCGTGCGGGATAGAGTCACTAAATTCACCCTCTGGGGACCTCATTCTGCATATGACAGACAAACTAATTCAAGGCTTGTAAGGCCCGTATTATACGTCGAGCCAGCCTAATTAGTGTGAAAATGACAAAAGTCCAAGATATCGTGACTGAAGCAAGACGCATGAAACCAACTGCCTCGTCAGAATTTCTCTGACATGACCCGATGTGCTACACGTCTGGTGCCGATGTGCTACATGTCTGTGGCTGGATGTCTTTTTATATGATGTGCTAGACACAGGTCGCGCTAAGAGGATTCAGGTAAAATCAGTCCCCAATTAGGACCCCTTTGGTGGAGAGCATGCGCAATTTGAAATTTTTAGCGTCATGTCATCATATAAAACAATGTCAAGCCACAGACATGCTGACTCTTGGTTGTCAATAAACATTGAAGGCAATGGTACTGTACTACGGGGCCATGCATGTATTGACTGAGTTATATATGAATGTTCAAGGGAGATGAATCACAAGATCCCAATTTTGAAACCAACGAAAGCATTTCCGAGATTCATGTACTGTAGAAATAGAAAATAAAGACACACTGATGGTCAGTTTATATAAAGGTACTATCAAGTCATATTTTCATGAACTTCCTATGGGAATTGATCATAGCAGATGGCATTTTGTATCAGATATGCTAAAATTGTTCGAAATATACAATTTTGGCACGTACCAGCTGGCTTGACGTATAAATCAAACACACGTAACATGTGGCAGAGACGCGCCAATGTCGAGCCATGCGAAGATAGCACGTTGCGTGTTTGACGTGACATTTAAAACCAACATAAGAGATATACTAATCAGCTAGACTCAGATGAATGATTCCAGAACTTGTTTTACCCCATCTTTGAATGGTGTGCAGTGCATAAATCCGAGAGCTTCTAATCGACCACAGGTTAAGTGAGCGTCGTAGGGACGACATGTTCCATCTTTGGGCTCTGTGGAGTCTGATGTTATGTGGTCATGTGACAGTCCAACGCACTCTGCTATTGTCGTGGCGATTGTGTATTTGGTCAGTGATTCATCCGCTGTGAAATGGTATATTCCACGGACACTTCCGTCCTGAAAGGTTAAGGTAAAAAACTTACTGAAAATATTTTGTATTGAGTTAATGGTAGTTGAAAATCTATTGGATAAATATATCCCGTCAAACTTTCTGCGATGCCTATAATGGGAAAGGTCGCTTCAAGTCCAGAAAGGAAGAATATGACAGGTGAACGACCCATGAAGCAGGTCTGTTCGATCAAATTCCGGGCATATTGTGCATTATCGAGGGGAAAATATGCCTGGAACTCGATCGAACAGACCTGAAAAATGGCCGCAATACTTCGCAAGTCATTCGCCTGCATTGAGAAAAAGGCTCGTTAAAAGTCTCTTTTTTTGGAAAATGCAGGTAAATGGTATGTCAAGGTGATGCATTAGTATATGTATTGTCAGGGGAACATCTTGGTTTGGTCATATCTTGTGTCATATTCTTCCTTTCTGGACTTGAATAAAACCTTCCATTGCCAGCGGTGTGGAAAGTTAGACTATACATTCATTGTACAGTAAAACCGAACACACTTCGATCGGTCCTTCTGTTCAGTTTACAGAAAATCTCGAAACCATCGGAATATATTGCTGCTGGCATTAAGAGTTATTGCGACCCGAACACCTCTTTACTGATTAATTAAACTTTATTCAATAAACTACCAAATAAAACATAAATTGCAATAGATAAAACGTCTTATAATAAGACATACATGTATATGTATAGATAAACCAGGAAACACGGAAACAATAAATTTTATGGTGATTCACGTTTTTTTTAAAGTTGTTGACAGTAGATTTTACATACTTGACGCTGAGCTCTAGTGTTAAATCTGCAACAGCCTAAATTATCTTGGGTCTGTCTCAATAAAACCATACAAATATGGATATCATTGGAACCGGCTCATTGACCACATTGTGATGGTTACAGTTATGCCCTGTGCCAATGCATTCTCTTATATATGCGAGTCGACCATAGGTCGCCTCGCATATATAAGAGAATGCATTGGCCTAAAAAAAATCTTTTTTTAACACTTTTTACCATTTTTTCTTACATTCTTTAACAATTTTATAATTGTATGGTTCTATTGAGACAGACCGAAGATATTTTAGGCTGTTGAAGCTTTATTTGGCCGGTTTTGGCCGGTTTGTTGGGTAAAGGGTTAAAAGAATACAACATACCTCAAAATATTTATCACATAGTTTTCTGATGATGACTGCGACATCGCTGGTTAGAGTGGGATATCGGATGTTATAATCATTGGCTACCAGCTGTTTGTCTGTGTTCTTGAGATCCCGGAACGTGGAAGTGACTATATGCTCCCCTATATCCTGAGTCATACCATACAGAATCGGAACTCTCAGTGAAATGTTTCCTGTAAGAGGAAAATAGTTGGCATCAAATGGACAGTTCGCCATGCATCAGGATTTCCAGCTATATACACAAAGAAGGATAACTCTAGAATGGAAAATGCAAACAATGTACATGGACGGAAAGGCAGAGGAACTAACCTGAGTTATCTATCTTGTTTTCCAATCCCCTGTGCACACGCATCTATCATGTATGTATGTATGTTAATTTTTATACGACCTAAAAAAAACGGTCATATTATGTAAATGGGTTGTCAGTCTGTCCATCATCCGTCCGTCCGCTTTTGGTTTCGGGATGATAACTTTAGATTGAGTCGAGTGAACTGAACCAAATTTGGTCTGCCAAAATACAGATCAAGTTCGAATATGGGTTTTGTCTGCATGATTTTGACTGAGTTATGCCCCTTTTTCGACTTAGATTTTACCTGATTTGCGGTTTCCGGATGATAACTTTAGATTGAATCAAGTGAACTGAACCAAATTTGGTATATTAGTTTACCACCCCAAAATACAGATCAAGTTCGTCTGCATGATTTTGACTGAGTTATGCCCCTTTTTCGACTTAGATTTTACCTGATATGCGGTTTCCAGATGATAACTTTAGATTGAAATTGAATAGAGTGAACTGAACCAAATTTGGCATACAGATCAAGTTCAAATATGGGTTCTGTCTACGTGCCCCACTCTACTCCAGAAACGGGTGTATTATGCCATGCCCCGACGGCGTGCTCTTGTTATATTATGTTGTAATAATTGGGTCACAATAAATATGTTCAATCCATACTTTGAAAGAAGTCATAATGAACCTCCATACTAAATTTCATTCAGATCTGATTACCTCATGGCTGAAATATCTGAGCGGACGGGAATAAAAAAAAGAGTTCCAGATAAACTAAGATGGATAACTCTAGAATGTAAAATGGTGACGGACCGCCATAGAAAATTTCATACAGATCCAATAACCCAATGGTTTACATGTAGATATACGCCTAGCTGGATTGACAGATATATTGAGAAAGTCAATCCAGTCTAGCCCCTATTTTTCTAGTATACATGTAATTGCATTGAAAAATACATCTGTGCTGATGTATCATCGTTTTCTTGTCAATTACTGTTATGCCCTAAGTAAATGACCCATTAACTGCAGTTATAATCCGTTTACAACTGCGGTTAAACCATAACCACACCGCAGTTATTTGCCGTAACCGCGGTGGCATCGCAGTTACATGCGGTTAGGTTACACCGCACGTAAACGTTAACCTTCCGGTATTTGAATATTTAATGGGAAAGAGAGGGGTACTACCCATGCATCTACCAGTGTATGTTATCATTTTGTGTTTTAGCGATCACGGCAAAGTGGTAACTTCATAATCGACCAGGAGTTGATTGTATGTTTTTTTTATCACCATCGGTACTCAACACGATATATTTTATGTTTTAATCCCGACTTGTTGAAAACTGTATAATTTTGATGTATATGTTCTAGTATACGTCCGTTGTCCGGCTTGTGAAAAAATACATGCTTATTTTTAAAGCAAAGTAGAGTGCTGAATTTAATACTAGTAATAGTCCATACGCAATTCGCGAATCTAGCTGGCGTGTTACGTTTGTAGTTAATTATGATTATATAGCAACGAATGCAAGATCGGAAAACTTAAATATCGGTTTCCGATATCCGAATAATGCCCGGTGTTTGAAGAGTGCGGTTGTTCCGTTTAAACGCATTTTTTGACTATGTATTGTTTCTCTCACTTTACATTTATGATGCATGTGTGGAACTCTAACCCCCACTTTATATTATTATATAATTATCCACTCGAATCCGTTTGAAATTCAGTGGCCATTTGATCCGTTTGAATGCGTTTTTTCGTTTTGCAGTTTTCCATTTTAAACGCGTTTTCCTTACATTGAAAGTGACCGGCACTCGTCAGCTAAATTGTCGAATAATTATATATATATATAATTATGTAAATATTTATTTTATCGATGGTTAAAGTCGAAAATGGGCCGTAAGGATTCCGATTACCCGTCGGGGTTAGCCCAACTGTTATTTTCACCAAAAGGCTACTATAAAGTATACAACATTACATTACAATAAAAAGAAATCCAAAAATAAATAAAACACACAAAAACACTTTTATTTTTTCACACCATATATCACTATCTTCCGTTTACCCAAAACATAAAATATTGGTATATGAATGTCTGTTCTATTTATCCAAAATAAATAAAAGATCCAGAACAAAAAATATTGATATTGAAAGGGACACTGGCATGTTATTTGTGCTAACTTGTCTAACGAGCATGGCAACTAAAACATGACACGCCATATCGTATCTGTTCCATTAAGAGCGACATATACCGGTTTAACCATGACGTATCCGTTTTAACCGCACAATTTATTCGGTTCTCTTGCGTTTTAAACGCATCTTATAACCGCGGTAAGGTTAAAACGGAACGCAGTTAAACTGGGGTGCCACTTCAGTTAGATGGGCCATTAACTTAGGGCATAACAGTACTCTCATCTTAAGTGGGGTTTCCATTTATTCATACTAAATTTTATAAATCTTTAAATATGTTGATATTCTCGGTTTTCAAACAAACTTTTGCTTGTTGAATTTTCATAACAATACCGCCTAATCCATATTTCTACAGAATTCCTGCAAGTCTCCCAATTTATGTTCACATTTTGGACATTTCAGACTTTCGTTTATAGAATTTTCATAACTGCCTAATCCATTCTCTCTAGATTTTGGGGTTTCTTCTTCTTCATCGAGACGTTTCATTCTTCGGCTGTACACAGTTTCAAAATTTGGAATGCCAAGTATTCAGGAAGATCTAAAAGTTATTTTTCTAAGGAAATTGTTGATTTGAATCTGATGTGTAATTTACCTCAAAATGTCATTTCCATTTCATAGCGCCACTGATTATCATTTCCATTTCATAGCGCCACTGATTGTCATTTCCATTTCATAGCGCCACTGATTATCATTTCCATTTCATAGCGCCACTGATTATCATTTCCATTTCATAGCGCCACTGATTATCAAACAAGCCTTGAAATAGGGTGTCTGTCATTTGCAGAATGAGGTCCCCAGAGGGTGAATTTAGTGATGCTACCCCGCATAGCGGGCTAGCTTCACCAAATTCACCCTCTGGGGACCTCATTCTGCTTACACCTCAGCAGAATGAGGTTCCCAGAGGGTGAATTTGGTGATGTTCACTATGCGGGGTAGCATCAATAAATTCACCCTCTGGGGACCTCATTCTGAAAATGACAGACGCCCTATTTCAAGGCTTGAACAAGAGCATTGCTAGGGTGAAGCAAAATATACCCTTTAGCCACTTAGAATTGTACTACCGCAAAATAAAATAATAATTTGAGCTTACAAACAATATCTGATATACCACTAATTTAAATGCCAAAGTCTGGTCAAATTCTAAGTCGCAAAAAGGCTGTAACTCATGTGAAAATAATTGGACAGAACCCATATTCGAACTTGGCCTGCAGTTTTAGCTAGAAAACACACATACCAGCTTTGGTTCAAGTCAAATAATCCAAACAGGAGCTATCAGTCGGAAATCAAAATGTTATGAAATGCGGTCAAATTCTAGGTCGAAAAAGGGCCGTAATTCATGTAAACATAATTGGACGGAACCCATATTCGAACTTGGCCTGTATCTTTAGCTGGGAAATACACATAATAACTTTGGTTCAGATCAAATAATCCAAACTGAAGTTATCAATCAGAAACCAAAAATGTTAATGGCTGACAGACAGACGGATGGCTAGACAAACGGACAGACAATCAAAGATCCATTTGTTTCAAAGTACAATATAATAATTTCCATTTTTACTATCCTAGCCAAATTTTGGAGAAAACAATGTGAAAAAAAGCATACTTTTGTGACTGCCGAGGACTTTCTTCTCTGCTTCAGCCTTACTAAGACCATATTTGTTTAGTGGATTAACCTCAGAATCCTCATTGTATGGAGGATTCGTGCCATCAAAGAGATAGTCAGAGCTGATAAAGAACACCGCTGCATCATGGCTCACTGCAAAAGAGATAGTCATTAGTACCAATAAACAGCATGCATAAAAGCAATAGTTGTTAGTACATGTACCAATAAACAGCACAAAACACAGAGTCAATATTCATAAACAGTACAACACATAGTCTGCACTCATGTTAAAACAGTATTAACCACATAACAGTTAGTACCAGTGAACAACAAAGCTGCATCGTGACTAACTGCTGAAGACATATTCACAATCCATAAACAGCATAGCTCATTAGTGGTTATAGACATACATGTATTTAGAATTTACCTCCAGTGCCCATCATATACCTCAATCATGGTAATAATCAAGTCAGGCACATCCTGAATTCCACTATTAGAGTGGTATATGACCATAACATATTCATGTTTCCTTAATTTGCATTGGGAAGACGGCGAATACAGAAGACGGCACATACCAGTGCACAGCCAAATTTTGCTGTTAACAATATTGCAGCGAATGAACAGTCTTCCGACTAAATTTGTTGTGTAATCTTTTGCGCCAGCTTTGTTATTCAATAATATTACTAATGATGTCTTTCTAAATGATAATAACAGGATGACTCAATCGCAACATAATAACAACATTTAAACTAATTGAATGCTAATTGAATTGCTTAATGTGTGCTGTCATGATTAATCATTATCCTGGACAAAATATATATATTTATGATACCGAATTAGTGTGACACTGATTTTGAATAATTTGTGTGAAATATGATTTTGGATTATCCCTCTTTTATCAAACTCACAAAAAAGTAATGGTCATATACCACTATAATAGTGAAATTCAGGATGTGTCTGACCTGGTAATGGTCATATACCACTATAATAGTGGAACTCAGGATGTGTCTGACCTGGTAATGGTCATATACCACTATAATAGTGGAACTCAGGAGGTGTCTGACCTGGTAATGGTCATATACCACTATAATAGTGGAACTCAGGATGTGTCTGACCTGGTAATGGTCATATACCACTATAATAGTGGAACTCAGGATGTGTCTGACCTGGTAATGGTCATATACCACTATAATAGTGGAACTCAGGATGTGTCTGACCTGGTAATGGTCATATACCACTATAATAGTGGAACTCAGGATGTGTCTGACCTGGTAATGGTCATATACCACTATAATAGTGGAACTCAGGATGTGTCTGACCTGGTAATGGTCATATACCACTATAATAGTGGAACTCAGGATGTGTCTGACCTGGTAATGGTCATATACCACTATAATAGTGGAACTCAGGATGTGTCTGACCTGGTAATGGTCATATACCACTATAATAGTGGAACTCAGGATGTGTCTGACCTGGTAATGGTCATATACCACTATAATAGTGTAACTCAGGATGTGTCTGACCTGGTAATGGTCATATACCACTATAATAGTGGAACTCAGGATGTGTCTGACCTGGTAATGGTCATATACCACTATAATAGTGGAACTCAGGATGTGTCTGACCTGGTAATGGTCATATACCACTATAATAGTGGAACTCAGGATGTGTCTGACCTGGTAATGGTCATATACCACTATAATAGTGGAACTCAGGATGTGTCTGACCTGGTAATGGTCATATACCACTATAATAGTGGAACTCAGGATGTGTCTGACCTGGTAATGGTCATATACCACTATAATAGTGGAACTCAAGATGTGTCTGACCTGGTAATGGTCATATACCACTATAATAGTGGAACTCATGATGTGTCTGACCTGGTAATGGTCATATACCACTATAATAGTGGAACTCCGGATGTGTCTGACCTGGTAATGGTCATATACCACTATAATAGTGGAACTCAGGATGTGTCTGACCTGGTAATGGTCATATACCACTATAATAGTGGAACTCAGGATGTGTCTGACCTGGTAATGGTCATAAACCACTATAATAGTGGAACTCAGGATGTATCTGACCTGACCATGGTAATTATGATGATTCAGTCACAGACGATCCTAGATTTTGAAGACAAATAATAAACTGTTTGTGTTTTTAAAACACTAAGATGTTCACATGTCAGTAAACATTTAGTTAAAATAATAAAATAACAGATTCCCATTGCAGGTGCACAACCTTAAGCCCTAATCCTAAACCTATAGACTGAAAAATGTAGGAATAAAAGCTCGGACAAAATTATGCATGTTGCGAAAATGTTCGAAAAAGTGGAATAAATCCACAAAGATAGTCAGACAGATGTCATAATCGCAGGTGCACAGGTTCCCGTTGTACAAAATATCTGTGCCAAGTTTTAAAAACATTGACCTAAAATGTAGGAATAGAAGCTCTGACAAAATTATGCATGTTGCAAAAAATGTTCTAAGTAAAAAAAGGGGGATAACTCCACCAAAAAAGGTCGG
The DNA here is from genome assembly GCA_032622095.1 of Siphonodentalium dalli. Taxonomy (NCBI): domain Eukaryota; kingdom Metazoa; phylum Mollusca; class Scaphopoda; order Gadilida; family Siphonodentaliidae; genus Siphonodentalium; species Siphonodentalium dalli. The sequence continues at coordinate 252,236,787 of CP136065.1, forward strand.
ATAGACGTCATAATCGCAGGTTCACATGTTCCCATGGTACTAAATATTTGAGCCAAGTTTTTAAAAAATTGACCTAAAAATGTAGGAATAAAAGCTCGGACAAAATTATACATGTTGCGAAAATGTTCGAAAAAGGGGAATAGATCCACAAAGATAGTCAGACAGATGTCATAATCGCAGGTGCACAGGTTCCCGTTGTACAAAATATCTGTGCCAAGTTTAAAAAACATTGACCTAAAAATGTAGGAATAAAAGCTCTGACAAAATTATGCATGTTGCAAAAAATGTTCCAAGTCGAAAAAAGGGGATAATTTCACCAAAACAAGTCTGACAGACGTCATAATTGCAAGTGCACAGGTTCCCATGGTGGCCGATGTCTGTGCCAAGTTTCACGGATAATGATAAAAAAACGACTGAGAAAAACTCCAGACGAATTTGGACGACGGACCAGTTGATAAAAGTATAATATGCAACATTTATGAAAGCACCTGCATTGAGCAAGTTTATCACTCTATATGTTTGTAGACTCCAGCAGAGTTATTCACGTCACTTTAAAATGGATTCCTATTGTTATTTTTACCTGCATGTTTACATATGTGTTCTGTTGCGGTGATATTTATTGCTTTCGCTTCATCTGGACGGTTCTCAACTATATCTGGTCGTCTTTCTGCAGCACAGTGGATAACCATATCTGGCTGTGTATGAAAAAACAAATATCCAATATATTAGGAACTCTCACGGCATCAGTCAAAGTTAAAGATATCTCCAAAGTAAATCTGTAATTATGCCATCAAAAATACAGCTTTTGGAGAAAATCATGTCAAAATCGTGGATAAATCATGCATATTTTTACCCTGTGCCAATGCATTCTCTTATATATGCGAGTCGACCATAGGTCGCCTCGCATATATAAGAGAATGCATTGGCCTAACAATTTTTTATCATTTTTTTAAAATAAATGTTTCTTACAATTTTTAGACATAAAATAAAAAACATCCATTACCCTGCAGGGAGCCCCACACATATATAGAAGCATATAGAAGAGTGTCGTCTGCTCATGTTTGCCTGGGGCTCTGTATGGGTGAAATTATAAAATTGTTAAAAGAATACAATAAAAAATTATTAAAATTGTAAAAAATTGTTAGGCCAATGCATTCTCTTATATATGCGAGGCGACCTATGGTCGACTCGCATATATAAGAGAATGCATTGGCACAGGGTAAAAAAAAAATCCAATATATTAGGAACTCTCACGGCATCATTCAAAGATAAAGATATCTCCAAAGTAAATCTGTAATTATGCCATCAAAAATACAGGTTTTGGATAAAATCATGTCAGAATCGTGGATAAATCATGCATCCATATATAACATACAAACATGTACAGATTCCACTCCAGTGTGTATTTAGTCAAAACAGTTATGCCCAATGTTCTGAATAAACAAATGGGAGATTTAGATTGTAAAACGGAGAAACTTCTAACTTAGGTTGCTATTGAAATATTTGGTGAGAAAACACCGGGTGATAAAATCCGCGATACATTGATGTAAGCTGATAAGTTGAATGACGAGGCAACTTCGCTGAGATTACAATTAACCCTTTACCCAACAGAACGGCCCTATGCCAATGCATTCTCTTATATATGCGAGTCGACCATAGGTCGCCTCGCATATATAAGAGAATGCATTGGCTTAACACATTAAAAATTATAAAATTGTTAAAGAATGTAAGAAAAAATGGTAAAAAGTGTTAAAAAAAGATTTTTTTTAGGCCAATGCATTCTCTTATATATGCGAGGCGACCTATGGTCGACTCGCATATATAAGAGAATGCATTGGCACAGGGCATAACTGTAACCATCACAATGTGGTCAAGGAGCCGGTTCCAATGATATCTATATTCGTATGGTTTTATTGAGACAGACCCAAGATAATTTAGGCTGTTGAAGCTTTATTTGGCCGTTTTGTTGGGTAAAGAGTTAAGTGACAATCACTAAACTGTGCGAAATGCGAGACTGAAACTATTGTTTAACCTGTTCATGATGGGAACTGCGCTGGTGCAGCATTAAAGATCCTGTGTCGTATCGGGACCCTCCGTCCATATAAAAACGTTTTGCCTTACTTTGGGCATTACTGTATAGCATGCTCGGGTTGATAAGAGTTTGAAAGCTTTAACCCTTACATGATGGGAGCAGTGCTGGTGCAGCATTAAAGATCCTGTGCCAGTGCATTATGATAGGGAGCCTCGCATATATAATTGAATGCACTGGCTTACAAGGTCAGGGTAAATATTGTTCGGCCAATTATGGGAGACTCGCATATATAAGAGAATACATTGGCATATGGTTTTTGCAAAGTGTCAGGAAGCTCCAGTCATCGAAGGGTTAGCTGCCCGCTTGCTCGATCAGATTCATCCACCTAATGCTTTGTGTTTCATGTGGTCAATGTGAGAGGGAAAGGATATCATCATCTTCCAAAATAATTAAATCGCTGAGAAAACTTGACATTCTGCCATTGAAAGTGTCACCTTACTGCTGTATGCTGTATGGAGTTGTGTGGCCGAAATTTTCTGCAATGTTAGTAGAATGCTACATTCATTGAGTTGACATAGCGCCTACATACTAACTTATCAGTTCCACACACCCAAACAAGTCCATAATATGTCTTTAATATTAGAGATAGCATGAGTTGTAATCAGGACTGGAATCATCATTATGTGTACATTTAATTCCAGATGTTGGACTACATCTAAATGAATGCTCATAATAATTTAGTTTTTGGGACGGTAAAATCACGATAACCCACTGAATACGAAATCAGCTTGATAAGAATTAGCAGCAACATTATTTGTGATGCAAGAAGAGGGCTCCAATTCTCTCCAACCATTCCCGAGAATAAGATATTCATAGTCCACACTAAATCGCCAAAATATGATGTGAATATATATAAGGATGAGAATCTTGGAATAATTCTGACAAATTCCAAAGAAGTATTTATTATTTCATGGGATGAATGTAATCAATGCTAACTATAGATATGAACCATCATTCACACAAGCCTGGATTTAGTATGTCTGTCATTTGCAGAATGAGGACGTCCCCAGAGGGTGAAATTAGTGATGCTATCCCACACAGACCTCAAATGTTATGGGAGACCTACATGTAGGATAAGATTGAGTTCCCCAGTTGAAGTTGGTTAGTCACCTCAATTATACATTTTATCTTCTGCAAATTAGGGGATACAGAAACTGAACACAAGAAACTTAAAATAATGTAATTTTGAGACTAGATACTTTCCAGAAGATGAGGCCTAAGCAGAAGGAGGTTTCCAGAAAGTGAGTTTGGTATGCTAGGCCGCTGTGTGGGATAGCGTCACCAAATTCACCCTCTGGGAACCTCATGCTGCAAATGACAGACACACTATTTCAAGGTTTGCATCTCACCAAAGGCTCGGTCCAGACCTAGATTACTGGACTTGTTTTGTCAATTCCGCTATAAACTGTGGACGAGTAGTAGATTCTATTTATTACATGATCCAAAACTCAACAAAACATACTTAAATCAACAATTGGGACGCGAAACTAACATTGGCTTCTATAAGGCATGCGATGATGTTTCACGTAACTATGCGTTGTTTGCCTGCATAAATAAATAGTTCCAGATAAAAACTCTTTGGCATATTTAATGGCATATGGTTAAGTTTTCAAACTCTTCATTCATTATAGTTTGTTGGAAAAATATTGGAACCCATTGTATTTTGAGACATAGCATACGGAATGTAAACAGATGAGTGAGATGACAAACTGCAAGTCAAAGGTCACGTGGCTATTTCCTGTTATTAAACGAATGTTTAATATCACAATTTATAGAATGGGTTTATTGAATTCATAAGGGTAGGATCATGTAATAAATATGAGATATTGACGCTCACTTTACAATAATCAGGATATATCATATATATATCATTCTATATGTTCTCCACCCACCCCCCCCCCCCCCCCCCCCCCCCCCGATTTGATAAGAGATTCTAGATTAGTGAATCTAAATACTTGAATCGCATGACCCTAGAATGGCATCTCCTACCTTAAAGTCGCTGATGACGTCAGCAACTTCATCTTCTTTCCTGAGATCGGCCCTCTTCAGCTCATTACCTCCCTTACTGAAACGCAGTCCTAGCAGTTGCCATGGTGAATTATCATTTAGCTCCTTGCAGACTGCTCTGCCAAGCATACCTGAGGCCCCTGTAACCATGACCTTCTTCATGTTGAAATTGATCAACCTCTTTCGGCTTATCACACCTGAATAGTATTAATATACTGGTGTCACAAAAAGAATGTTAGGAAAACAGAAGCTCCGCTGGCAACATCATAAATGATGTTCAGTTTTGACCTGAATGACAAACAATTTTTGCACTAATAAACTTTATTTGCAGAAACTAAAGAATAGCAAGGTTAACAGGAGGTTGCACCGAGACCGAGTGCTAGCATAATGTCGTATTTCCCCCAAGGTGGCAAATTCGTGACAAGGTTGGAACCAAAATTTAAAGAAACAATGGAAAACAACCCTAAAAGAAAAGGGTGAATATCACCAACACTTCATTGAAACCCCTTGTGATGGTGAACATCCATACAGAATATCACCAACACTTCATTGAAAACCCTTGTGATGGTGAACATCCATATAGAATATCACCAACACTTCATTGAAACCCCTTGTGATGGTGAACATCCATATAGAATATCACCAACACTTCATTGAAACCCCTTGTGATGGTGAACATCCATATAGAATATCACCAACACTTCATTGAAACCCCTTGTGATGGTGAACATCCATATAGAATATCACCAACACTTCATTGAAACCCCTTGTGATGGTGAACATCCATACAGAATATCACCAACACTTCATTGAAACCCCTTGTGATGGTGAACATCCATGCATAATTTCATTGATAACTGATATATTCAAGCTAACAGACAAAAAATATTTTGAAAGCATATCTGATGGTGAACCTCTGCATCAAATTTCATTCAGATCTCATAACCCATGGCTGAGATATTCAGGCGGACATACAAAAATCCTTTCCAGATAAATAAAGATAACTCTAGAACTAAAGTTGCAAAAAACATCATATGGCCCTCTTTAAAACATCATATGGCCCTCTTTAAAACATCATATGGCCCTCTTTAAAACATCATATGGCCCTCTTTAAAACATCATATGGCCCTCTTTAAAACATCATATGGCACTCTTTAAAACATCATATGGCACTCTTTAAAACATCATATGGCCCTCTTTAAAACATCATATGGCCCTCTTTAAAACATCATATGGCCCTCTTTAAAACATCATATGGCCCTCTTTAAAACATCATATGGCACTCTTTAAAACATCATATGGCCCTCTTTAAAACATCATATGGCACTCTTTAAAACATCATATGGCCCTCTTTAAAACATCATATGGCCCTCTTTAAAGGCACGTGAGGCCTTAGTTGTCGAAAATATTCATATTTGTTCCAATCACCGTAAACAGAAAAACATTAAAACGCATACAGTTTCGTTCATATGTACCATGACCATCGCGTAAACAGCATGTTATCATAAAGATTTACTATATTTTACCTAAGCAAGAGCCTGATTGTGTTACAGAAGACAGCACAATGCTGCTTGCTAATCACACACAAATGGCATAAACGCTCTTTATTCGTTCCATATCAGGAATTCACCAACAAAGAACGCTCTTTATGTTTACCATCATAATATAAACAAACACCAAAAAATAACTTTTTATGCTTTTGTTTACATAACAATGGTCAAATATATGACAATAACATACTGTTTATGCGATATTTCTTATTTGTATACGGACAAAGTCTGTCTACAATTTGTTGTTCTTTCTGTTTGAGGCGGTTTTTGACGGGTGGAAATATTTTCACAGGATAACCACCGCCAAGGCCAACCGTACCTTTAAACATCATATGGCCCTCTTTAAAACATCATATGGCCCTCTTTAAAACATCATATGGCCCTCTTTAAACATCATATGGCCCTCTTTAAAACATCATATGGCCCTCTTTAAAACATCATATGGCCCTCTTTAAAACATCATATGGCCCTCTTTAAAACATCATATGGCCCTCTTGAAACATCATATGGCCCTCTTTAAAACATCATATGGTCCTCTTTAAAACATCATATGGCCCTCTTTAAAACATCATATGGCCCTCTTTAAAACATCATATGGCCCTCTTTAAAACATCATATGGCCCTCTTTAAAACATCATATGGCACTCTTTAAAACATCATATGGCCCTCTTTAAAACATCATATGGCCCTCTTTAAAACATCATATGGCACTCTTTAAAACATCATATGGCACTCTTTAAAACATCATATGGCCCTCTTTAAAACATCATATGGCCCTCTTTAAAACATCATATGGCCCTCTTTAAAACATCATATGGCCCTCTTTAAAACATCATATGGCCCTCTTTAAAACATCATATGGCCCTCTTTAAAACATCATATGGCCCTCTTTAAAACATCATATGGCCCTCTTTAAAACATCATATGGCCCTCTTTAAAACATCATATGGCCCTCTTTAAAACATCATATGGCCCTCTTTAAAACATCATATGGCCCTCTTTAAACATCATATGGCCCTCTTTAAAACATCATATGGCCCTCTTTAAAACATCATATGGCGCTCTTTAAAACATCATATGGCCCTCTTTAAAACATCATATGGCCCTCTTTAAAACATCATATGGCCCTCTTTAAAACATCATATGGCCCTCTTTAAAACATCATATGGCCCTCTTTAAAACATCATATGGCCCTCTTTAAAACATCATATGGCCCTCTTTAAAACCACTCCTGATGGTGAACATCCCTATCAAATATTAGTGAGATTCAACCCTTTACCCAACAGAACGGCCCTGTGCCAATGCATTCTCTTATATATGCGAGTCGACCATAGGTCGCCTCGCATATATAAGAGAATGCATTGGCTTAACACATTAAAAATTATAAAATTGTTAAAGAATGTAAGAAAAAATGGTAAAAAGTGTTAAAAAAAGATTTTTTTTAGGCCAATGCATTCTCTTATATATGCGAGGCGACCTATGGTCGACTCGCATATATAAGAGAATGCATTGGCACAGGGCATAACTGTGACCATCACAATGTGGTCAATGAGCCGGTTCCAATGATATCCATATTTGTATGGTTTTATTGAGACAGACCCAAGATAATTTAGGCTGTTGCAGCTTTATTTGGCCGTTTTTGGCCGGTTTGTTGGGTTAATTAATAGTAGAGGTGCCACGATTATTAATCGGTCGTCGATAATCGATTATAACCTAATATCAATAACAGTGAAAGTATTCCATAATGTGGCATATTGGCTGGGTGTTGGTTAAAAAACTTGGCTGATGTAATTTTTACATTAATAATGTGCATTATAAACCACCGGTAATGACTAATGAGCACAATGTATTCAATACCAGCACATTTCTCGACGATGTCATGGTTATAATAATTGTGAGTTCATTAGAACGAACGTAGCCATTAATTTCAGTGTTATGTATAGCCAAACATACAAACAATATAAAAGTAGGAATGCATGACGGACCGCCGGTGGTTCCTAAAAAAAGAAATCTAATGTTACGGAAACTAATCAAACTATAAGTTTCAGCAAACTTCCAGAGTGTGGATAACAATCACAAAGGTGCCCCCTACCCAGAAATTTCAGGACTCAGAACAAGTTAAGTAATTGATAATAGTGAGTTTCATTCAGCAATCACCAGTCACCACACGATAAGTGATAGCCTATTAGCCTGTACTAGTAACATCTAAATATACTCATGTTGTCGGAATCTCTTTGATGCACGATCAAAAGTTGTTAACCCTTCGGGTGTAGATTAAACTGTGTAAAACAAACACGGTACCGTAAACCGGGGTAACTTGAGACACCGGGGTGACTTGAGACAAAACAGGATGGTGCCATATTTCAGGCACTATAATCATTCTCTATTGTTCTTACATTCAAATAAATCTTATTTATTCTGATGACAGTTATATTTATTTGATAATAATCTATAAATAATGAGATGCAATTGAAAAAAAATGGAGCAACTGGTCTGAGAATTTCATTGATTTTTTTTCGCAAAAATTTGACCACTTTCAAACTTCGACTGCACCGCATACACCATGCGGACTATATGGAGATGAATATGACCAAGACTCCAGAAATATATATCTGATGTGTCAACAGATTGTCATTTTATGTATGTAGTTACATATTTTATGCTTTCTAAGAAAAACATGATTTTCGACATACTCGGGGTGACTTGAGACAGTCACCCGGATATGACCTATACATGCTATATATGGCTACATGTGCTATTTAGTTGCTAACTACTACAATATATCTCAGTTATGCACATGATAAGTTGCACAAGTAAAATTGAATGATAATCTACATGTAGCTGACTGACTGCAAGTACTACGATCACATGTTTAGGGTTAGGGCTCATGTTGAATTAGGGTTAGAGCACCCTTTATGGTCAAAGCCCACCCCCTCGATCACAGGTTTAGGGTTAGGGCTCATCTTTTATGGGCAAAGCGTATCCCCTCGATCACAGGATTAGGATATAACAGAGATACGAGTCTTGCATTGAGCCATGGAGCCATGGATCCATAACGGAGATACGTGTCATGGAGCCATGGTGCCATAAAGCCACGAAGCAACAGCTACACGAATACATACCGGTACATCACCGTTATGGCGCCATTACATAAACTTTCGTATGGCTCCAAGACTCGTATCTTCATTATGGAGCCATTGCTCTGAGACTCGTGGCTCCCATATGGCTCCATAGGTCCATAAGGAGGAATCGAGTCTTTGAGCCATGGCTCCATAATGAAGATACGAGTCTCTGAGCCATGGAGCCACACGAAAGTATGTCATGGTTCCAAACCTCGTATCTTCGTTATGGCTCCAAGACTTGTTATGGAGCCATGGCTCCACGACTCGAAGACTTGTGTCTCCGATATGGCTCCATAGCTCCATAACGAGGATACAAGTCTTTTAGCCATGGAGCCATGGCTCCATAATGAAGATACAAGTCTAGGAGCCATGGAGCCTAAGTGTATGTCATAGCTCCAAACGAGATCTTCGTTATGGAGCCATGGCTCCAAGAATTGTATCTCCGTTATGGAGCCATGGCTCCAAGACTCGTATCTTCGTTATGGAGACATGGCTCCAAGACCCGTAGCTCCTTTATGGAGCCATGGCTCCACAGATACAAGACTCGTATCTTCGTTATGTACCGTAGCCACTTTCAATAATACCAAGCACTTTCCGACGTCCGAAATAAATAACGGAGACTAATCGACGACGGAAATGGTAATCAATTATCGGCTAATATCAACAGTTCATCGATTATACGATTAATCGTGGCACCCCTAATTAATGAGGCCCCCCACCCCCGTGGAATACAGAATACCACTTAACACAGATGGTGGAATACGGAATACCAGTTAACAGCCATATGGAATACATAAAAATATATGAAAATTCCATTTTTTGGAAGGTCGGCGTGCGAATACCTGTATTTTTGGAATACCGAACGTGGCCGGAATACGACGTACCGCATAACAGGGCATGGAATACGGCGTACGAAAAGAGGGGGTGGGGGCCTCATTAATAGTATAGCCGAGATATCTGCACAGCCAGACAAAAACCCATTTCCAGATAAACAAAGAAGGCTATATCTAGAACAGAAATTGCAAACAATGTCATTGGACCCTCTTTTAAAACAGTCCTGATGGTGAACCTCCATAACAAATTTCATTCAGATTCAATAACACAATTACACATAGTTGAGATATATGGCCGGACGGACAGACATACAGACCAATGAAGTCAATCCAGTATACATGATGTAATACATTCAATTTTTTCTTTGAGAAGTAGGGGGGTGGGTAAAAAAAAGAATAGATTCTAAATCAGCTTATGAACTTATTGCTTATTTTGCTTTATATGGTCATGAAATGGCAAGAAATAACTTTATATGAGAAAAAGTTTATTGAGACTGGGTTTGGATTGGGGTTTTGATGGGGGTGGAATACCCATGCCTGAGTAGTGAGTAGCATATCTCCCACCCCACCCCCACCCAGAATAAACTTATGATTTTATCGCTTACAGTATTTTGCTTTTATATAGTCTGACATGATATAGTCCAAAATTGTGATATCTTTATTATCCCATAGATTTCGACTAGACATGAAATGGCGAGTAATTACTTTATACCAAAAAAAGTTGATTGAGTGAATTGGAGTCACACGACTCACACACAGTCAAAAGGCACATACATACTACAGTACATGTTCTAATCAGGCCTAAAAGCGCTTTATTGCCAATGCAATTGAAAATGTCATAAATTGTTTTTGTTACAATTTGTAGTCCTCTATAAATTCTCATGACTCAATGTTCTAGTCCGATCAATCCATAAAGTGAAGTCAAATGTTCTACACAATATTTAGTCTTGCATCAATAATGTACAAGAAAACTAAGATGCATGCATCAGGTCGGCCGTGAACTATCTACCATAGAATTGTTGTAGCTATCGATTATACATTTTGAAACACCTGTCTGTCTGTCTGTCTGTATGTATGTATGTATGTGTGTATGCGTGAATGCATGTGTGTATGTGTTATAGACTCTAACACTGCTCGAATTTGGTATTTAACGTGTCAACTTGACCTCGCTCATAGGCATGTTTCTGGACCTTGACCAATCCGACTTAAAATTTGTGTGTAGGACTACTTCGATCCCGGGAGCAATATGGACGGGTCCAATTTCACGTGGGACCATGTTCTCGAACGTGCTGATATAGGCATGTTTCTGGACCAATTGAACAATAGTTTGGCCAGACGCTGTATATACTGGGTACTGTCCAGATGGAGGCGATCATAAAAAAAATCCCTAACTAGCCCGAACGAAGTCGAGTACATCAGCTAGTTTAATATATATTTTGGACATTTGTCTGTCTGTTTGTCTGTTAGCTATGGCCGGGAAAACTGCCGGACAGATTTGACGAAATTTGATACCTAGGGGTAATTATTTCAGGGAGTATTTTGGACGGGTCAAATCTTGATCCCGACCTGACTTTGACATTCAAAAAGATCAATTCAAGGTCAAATCTGGTAAAACGGAAGTATTTCAACGAAATTTGATACCTACTGTTACTTTTGTCCCAGGAGTGTTTCGGGTGGGTCAAATCATGACCATGACCTGATCTTGACATTCAAAATTGTCAATTCAAGGTCAAATCGGGTATAAAGCCGGGCGGATTTCGACGGGTACTTTTGTCGTGACTTTTGTCCGGGGAGTGCTTTGGACGGGTCAAATCGTGACCCCGACATGACCTTCACCTTTAAAATAGTCAATTCAAGGTTAAATCGCGCATTTCTCCGAAAATCAGAGGGGAACATCCCGGACGAAGTGGGGTCCACGAGCTACTATTATATATTTCTAGATTTAGTTACAAACTAAATACCTGTATATTGTACAAAGAAATGTTTGACAAATATATCTGTATCAATATTACCATACGGGTCATTAAAATAGATACGACGAAACAAATTTTGAAGGGTGCATGTATCAGGTAAATATTTATATTTCAAATGATGACAGGAATGCAGAAAGTTGAAGTACCTACGTAATACTGGCTATCCGCATGAAGAGATATACATGTATATAAAAACCAGATGAGGGATATGTCTGTACAGTTGCTAAACAATTCAGTCATGCAAAAGAGGATCAAAGAGTAAGATACCAAATTGCTGCCTGTGGTAATGTTTTTTAACGAAATTCGGGAAAATTAGATTACTCTCACCCTGGTTATCCAGAAGATAATTGTGGAATCTGATGACGATCGGACAAGGGGTGTCGTCTGTAGGATCAACCAAATTATTTAGCCATAAAAATAGTAAAATTGAAGATCACCGCTGGCAGTGATGTCTTCACAAGGACAGTTTGAGAACAAAATATGGCTCACATCTAGCGGTGACCCAAAATATCCACATAAGAAAAAGTTCTCCAATAAAAGCTGGCTGCAGGGTGCGCCAATTGATTCAAATTCGAAATTTAGCAGGGTGTACTGCTTGTGGCCATGTTTTCCCCGCAAATTTGATAGACTGATGGACAAAACCACTGAATCCGTTGAATCAATATACATGTATACATGGATTAATTTATATGCATTGTTATACACAGTACTGGTATATAAAGGTACTGAAAATAACTATATTACTAGTATACACAAAATAAACCATATATCATGGCTATGGGTTCTAATATCCGAACATGACAGCTGAGAACTTGGTGTGAATTAAAGAGTGGTGGTTTCTCAAGCATATCTAACCCTCCACGTTAGAAACATGCCATTAAATGTCATAAGTATAATCTAGCTTGAGGTCAGAAGTGATCTTCACAAGGACAGTTTGAGAACAAAATATGGCTCACATCTAGCGGTGACCCAAAATATCCACATGTGAAAAAGTTCTCCAATAAAAGCTGTCTGCAGGGTGCGCCAATTGATTCAAATTCAACATGCCATTAAATGTCATAAGTATAATCTAGCTTGAGGACAGAAGTGATCCATAAAACCCCCCTTAATTCAACCAGGTCCTCGCGCGATGTATGATCGATCACATGATGATCTAGGGGGATTAGAATTGATGTATAAAAACAGCACTGCATGTAAATATAAAATAAAATAGTGCTACATCTTATTACAGATTATTGCCATATATAATCAGTGATTATACAGACAGTCTGACAAAATAAAGTTTCAGTGACATTCTATCCGAAGAGGGGAATAATTTCATCTGTTACAGTCAATGGAGCAATTATGAATCTGGAAAGGTGAAATTTCTAAGTAATACATGACGCGATAAAAATATAACGTAAATGCAATATGGCCGCTGGCGACCATTTTTTCCTATGAAATTAAAAAAATATTTGATAGCTCTCATCTGATAGATCAATATCAAGATAAATATGAAGTTTGGTGATGATCGGATGAGTGAAGTGGACTGTGGTCTGTGCTAAACGGTTTAGTAATGCTTAAAAAGATTCTTACCTTAATATTTTTATGTTCACTTTATAAACTTCACTGAGTCATCTTTGTCATGTATTGAGTTTGATATCTTTTGTTAACAGTTTATAAATCATGTATGTCTCATGTTTGTTATTTTAATTTATGTGTTTATTATCATTAAATAAAGTTGCATTCCTTAAAAAGATGCTTACCTCAATGTTTTTATGTTCACTTTATAAACTCCACTGAGTCATCTTTGTCATGTATTGAATTTGATATCTTTTGTTAACAGTTTATAAATTATGTATGTCTCGTGTTCGTTATTATATTATATACACTTTATAGTGTGTTTTCAGAACGAAAACAAATTGAATAAAATCAACAAATTTGTAAATTTAAAAACAATTCAAACGTTGTTGTATTCCATGTCCCAGCCCGGACATATACACCAAATTTCAATAATATTCATTGAGAAACAACGGACCAAACGCTATAACACCCGTATACATCTTTTATTCCGTATCGGACTCGGGGTACATGTTATAGTAGGTACCGAATTGACACACGTCGACTGGGCGAGTTGGCCCTGGGGCGATTAGGCCGATTCCGGCACATTCTAGAATTTACCGTATGTATCCGTTTACGCGTAGTTTACTTTAGAAAGTTCCGCAATTAATACCGTAAATAGAGCGACCATATTTGACAGAGAATGCCTCTGTTATTGATTATCAAGTTGCTGTACATTAAAAACGACAAATTCACAGCTCGTTCAAGCGCAGTAGTCTATTTTCCCCATATTAAAGGACATCCACAAATACTGAATAACGCTAACCTACTGCCGAATGTTTGACACGACAACTGTTAACATATTTGGGCTGAATTCATCTGACGCGGTATTATTCCTCAAAATAAACAACAAAACCATCGTTACTTGGAAATGTAGTTTGGGCTAACATTTACATAAATCCTCCAGATCAATTATCCGACACACACGTCAGATGAAAAAGTCACATGAAGTAACCGGCCAAATTGGCCGAAATCACGCCAGCGTAACAAGAGGGTGAACTCTATCTCGTAAAGTTACTCCACTAAGGCCAAGGTCGTTGATATTTCAAGTGTCCCCCATTAAGCGATATCGATAAAATCATATGTCGAAAATAGGAAACCCGAAATAAAAACAAGGACGTGAATTGACATTGCGTGAAGACATTCGTTAACTACATAACAAGATTTTACTGGCGTATATCTTCTTGTTCTAAGAATAAAATTGTCGATAAAATAGACAAAAACTAAACAATAATTACTGCCAAAACAAACCGATGAATTCTGAAAGAAATACAGCAATCAGCTGAATCTTGAATCACTACTGCGACAATGACCTTGGTCTTGATATATCATACGACCCTCACCTTCTGCGAACGCTGGTTCAACCATTTCAGTTGTCATTCATGTTGCAGTTGTCAATTTATCAGTTGTGTAAGAACCATTAATCAACAATGTTAATAACGGCGCTTTTAGATTTAGTTTAGATTGCATACATGTATGTTCTCACTTTCAAATATGATCATTATAATATTATACGGCGTTTAATTATAGATGCATTATCCGAAATAACCCTCCTAAATTACTATTTCTTTGGCTCAGGGGTAAAAACAATATTTGATTCGAGTCGAGGAACCCACCCATCAAAGCTCAGAGTGATCAGATATCGATTTTTGAAGTGTGTTATTTCTCGAGAAATTATTTGTGGCCCAGAAAAACGTCGTCAAACGGACGGTATCGGACAAAATTGCGGACGAAGATGGATAACTCTAAAATCAAGTGGTGAAATTTGATACCATGGTTGACAGTGGTTAGCATTATTTTGTTGCAGTTAATTAATTTAATCAATTACCAGTGCAAGGGCTTTATCGCATGACGTACTCTCACAACGCTTATTTGACAATTACTAGTACAAAGTCATACAACGCACATTCACATTGTTATGAAATGCTCTTTAGTGTAAACAATATTTATTTGAACAACAGAACAGAACATCACATTGACAATTATACATAAACAAGAAAGATAATAAAGTAGGTGGAAAAGAAGTGTGATAAATGCTGTATACAATAATCCCTCAGTCATAATCTAAATTTTACATTATGGCGTTAAATCATGGTGTGTTGTCCAATATAGAAACGGAATTAGTGTAAACAATATTTATTTGAACAAAAGAACAGAACATCACATTGACAATTATACATATTGAGCAAAAAAAACATAGTTCAAATGAGGATTAGATAACAAGCCATGAGCCTATGGCTTTTATAAAAATCTTTTCCTCCAAAAATGTTACCCCGAGTGTCAATACAGACAGCTACAGGGTAAAGAGGACGGGAATTTGAATATTGTTCTGTGTTTTCAAATAAATGTTGGGAAGTTAGTTAAGCGAGTGCAGGGATCAGAAAGATGGAGGAGTGATAGAAGGGAGAAGATTATGAAATAGACAAGACAGATAATAAAGTAGGTAGAAAAGAAGTGTGATAAATGCTGTATACAATAATCCCTCAGTCATAATCTAAATTTTACATTATGGCGTTAAATCATGGTGTATTGTCCAATATAGAAACGGAATTAGACCCCAAATATGTCTCGGCACCCAGGAGAGATGATGCATGAAAATAAGTATATATTAGAATAATTGTTATACTTGTTGTGCGTATCAATATAATCTAGATACAATTAGTACATGTAAGTACAATCAGTAGTAAGTCCATTAATATGCCAAGGTCAGCAACGGAATTAGACTCCAAATACGTCTCTTTATTAAAAGCATCCCGGTTTAAATTTAAATTAGACGCTCTTTATTATCGTGACTGTTGTGCCCATGAAGTGGCCTACGATTGTTTGTTATACAAACGGAAAATGGTCAGACCGGCGTTCCCAGTGCACTGTCAAAAGAAACTACCAATCATTTACTAAACTTCAAATATGTGTACATAATTATGTTTGTTCGAGTTAATAATTTGGAAAATTTATAAGTATAAAATCCACTATAACTGTGTCACATTTGTTGGAAATTTGTCACTCATTATTTTATTTTATTAATTAAAGATGCACTGTCCGATTTGGTGTAAACAATATTTATTTCAAAAAATCGAACATATGACATAAACATAATATACATATAGAAATATATAGATTTATGAAGAGGATTGGACAACAAGCAAAATGCTTTTTTAAAGTCCTCTCCTCGTGGAATACAACTGTCCGATTTGATGCCAATAACTCAGAATTCAAATGTTTTGCTTATCAAAAAGAAAATGGAAATACTTACATCATTCGTATCACATAGGCATCGCGAAAATCCACAAAACCACCCCTAAGTAAGGCTGAAGGGGTCACTCTCACCAAAAAAAGTGCTGAATGGTACACAGGATTTTCAAAATGTGCTGAAGGGTACACAGGGTTTGAAATGTCATTCTAAAGGACATTTAGTCTTCGTATCTGTAATGATTTCTGTTAGAGAATAATTGCTTGCGTTTCATTGAATATCAAAATGTACTGAAAACAAACTGTTACTGGGCACCAGACTTTCATAAACACAATTTAAGTAATGGCGTTCGTGCCGATCACAAACGCTGTGTACCCTTCAGCACATTTTTCAAACCCTGTGTACCCTTCAGCACTTTTTTTGGTGAGAGTGACCCCTTCAGCCTAAGTAAGTAATACGCCGAAAGATCAGAGACTAATTGAGAACGCTCTTTATTATCTACCGCTTTTGGGCAACGGAACCACGGACGCTATTTATAAGAGGCGGTCGTTGGAATTTGTTGAAAATTCCCTGTTTTGAAAGTTGACATCTGACCGTCATTAGCTTATATTAATGGCCCGATGGGTCAGATCGAATTATGTTCTGGTATAGAAAACTACATGGGGATGTTCTGAGGTCAAATCTGACAACTAGGTCACCTTTAAGCTACCCATGTTCCCGAAATTGTGATAGAGTTACTCAGGTTAATAATAGTGCATATGTATAGCATCCAAATATGCATTAAATTACCATATCCGGTGGTAAAATCTCTTAATATAGGCTCAGTGATATTATCTTGCCAAAACTGAGCAGTTATTATGTCGGTCAGTCATAAATGGCGTTCATATTATGAGATTTGCTTAACCTGTGTAATTTTTTTTCACAATTTTGGGAACAATGGTAACTTTATCACACAAAACCGATGAGAATGACAAAATAATTAATGATAGACCTATAAATGTGTATAAAATCACAGGGGCCTGTAACGCGCTCCGCTGTCCGCCCCCCCCCCCCCCCCTTTGCACTGCCCATATACGCCGCTCTCTATACGCGCCTTCTTCGCGTTAATGGAACATTATATAGACTAACGCGAATAAGGCGCGTGTAGAGAGCGGCGTATATGGGCAGTGCAAAATGTGGGCGGACGCCGGACAGCGGAGCGCGTTACAGGCCCCTGTGATAAAATGTGGATAAGAATATCCAACAACCATGAGAACAGTTGAAATGCTATAGACATCATCCATGCCTGTAGTATACCGTCATCATGTTTCTCAGCATAATAAAGAGCGTTCCTTGTTAGACTATACCTGGTATGGGGGAAATAAAATACTATGTATACACATTTATATCAGATATTTTTGTAAACATTTGTCATTCATATACATTTAGGCAACGTGGAACCATCGTGCATAACACAACGACAAACTGCAATTGTTTCTGTTCTGAGAACATATATGTAACGCCATGTTAATCTTATTGCCTTTTTATTATGTAATTGTATATAAATAAATAAAATTAATACATCTCTCTCTCTCTCTCTCTCTCTCTCTCTCTCTCTCTCTCTCTCTCTCTCTCGCTCTCCCCCCCCCCAAACACGATGACGAGTAATTAAAAAAAAAAAGATATCCATCGAAGATAGACACGGATGGATAAATGAATTATTCAATCCTTTGCTTGTACTAGATGATGTACACGGATACTGTCATATTTCCCCTGGACGTCATTAATTGACGATATTGTTCATATGTGAGAGTGTTGTTACAATAATAAAGCTGCTCCTTTCATAATGTTTCCGATGGTGGAGGAGTGTTTTTATAGCAATAAAGCAGCCCCTTTAATAATGGTTCCGATGGTAGGTGGAGTGTTTTTATAGCAATAAAGCAGCCCCTTTAATAATGTTTCCGATGGTAGGTGGAGTGTTTTTATAGCAATAAAGCAGCCCCTTTAATAATGTTTCCGATGGTGGAGGAGTGTTTTTATAGCAATAAAGCAGCCCCTTTAATAATGTTTCCGATGGTAGGTGGAGTGTTTTCACAACAATCGACACAGTGGACACCTCGTTGATCAAAGACGATGTAGCAGATGCTAAAGGGACGCTGAACATCTTATACAAACACGGCCTGGCTATAAAGATGACCAAAATCAAATCACCGTCATTTCTCATTCTAATTCCAACCATTTCAACTGTTTTAAACAATCCAGCATATTCATTGAACATGTCTGCAGATGGTTCTTACGTGGTCGGTGAATGCTACACGGATAGAGTGAGTATTAGTTGCTGATGATTAAGACTGTCTTACATGTAGCTCACTTTCATGAATTTCCCCGTTCAAGGGGAGCCAAGGCACTCGGAGTGGGTAAATGCCCAAAAGATATACATAACCGCTATATCGCCACTAAGAAGTACATTTATATGGGGAAATAGATCGATAAACTTTGTTCTTATATTCAGTATTGTTCTCCAAAATATATGACAGTTTTCAATGCGCTGACAGTTTTCCAATGTTTGACGTCAAGTTTTGATTTAACCCTTTACCCAACAAAACGGCCAAAACCGGCCAAATAAAGCTTCAACAGCCTAAAATATCTTCGGTCTGTCTCAATAGAACCATACAAATATGGATATCATTGGAACCGGCTCCTTGACCGCATTGTGATAGTTACACTTATGCCCCATGGTCGACTCGCATATATAAGAGAATACATTGGCACAGGGCCCTTCTGTTGGGTAAAGGGTTCGATAATTCCACTGTAACAGTAATGTTTACACAATGTTTTCGAAACCCGAGAGATGGTTTATAAAGTCAATCTCTAAAATCATGTGCTTGTTGGTGGCTGTTTTACGGAATGTGATGTTATTTCGTATGAATCCACTTCGAAGACCTTGAGTTGCTGTTTAAGAACATATTATGTACATATTTTCTACCCCAAATTTACGCTTTACTGTATGCAGTCTCTAAATTCACTGAATGAACGTAACAGTCTAATATTACTGAATTTCATTATTATCATTTCGAAGAAAAAAAACGACATCTGAATTATGTAAAATGCAAAAGTGTAATACAATATTTTATAGTTAGTCCTTCTGTGTAAAGCTTTGTTTGGCCCGAATCAACGTTTTCCACACATCCAATTCTGTGCAGTATAAATTGTTCAAAATTCACACAACAAGACCATCATTCATTTTCAAAAGATCACATAATATTGATTTTTAAAACCAATAAAGCGACATGCAATGATATAAGAAAGTGAAGTATTGTATTGAAAAATAACATATGAACATGTATAACTCCGAAACACTTGTTTTTGCTACCTTTTCCCTGTCATGCATCACATGTCATGTAGTTTATACTTGAATATTTTAGCCACATTTTATAATAATTTATAGGGCGAATAATGCCAACATAATAATCATACTGTATATGTATATATACGCCTGACACAGATGCAGCACCGATTCCATCATAATGCGAATGCCAAAAGCGGGTTTAGTCTTTTTTTTATAGCAAAAACGCTCCATAAAACAATTGTTCATCGTTATTAATAAATATTCTCTTTTATTTATAGAATTTACAAAAGGTGGCAGCGTCTTCAAATCGAGACGGTGTTACCACGATGGGAATCAAACGCGCCCTGAATTTCTACGCCATGATCAACTCTCCACCCGACGGCAGACGGTCGTCGGAAAAGTACTCCATGTTGCATTCTGTTACTGATATTCCAGGTCTCGTCCCACATCACGCTCACGCTGACAAAAGCCACGTCTACGACGAGAGCTGGATTGCCTTCCTCGAAAGTCGCAGGTCTTCAAATCCAATCGCGAACTCGACCATGATCGGCAACGACCACTCCGCAGTCCCCGACAACCGAGACATTTATGCTGATGGTAGCATAGCATTCTGGTCCATGGATGAAACACAATGTGATACCATTGAAGATAGTTGCTTCTGCTACTCAGATTTCATCACCGACGAAACAAGAACTGACGCATGCACTACTTCTGATGCATCAGACCACTCTATCTCTGAGGGCGACATATCCGAACTTGTTTGTTCCGACAACGACAGTGCTATACCCGACAGGAACGTTTGGCTTACCGCTGCAGATCGTCTGTGTCCGCCTCCACAGCACAGTGAAGAAACTGTCAAACAGAAAACCTTACCAACGAAGAAGAGTGTATCAACCGTATCCATTGCTTCAATTGGCAACAGGCCTTGTTGCTATGGCTACAAACTGAAACTGAGCAAGAAAACTATTCTAAAAAAGTTCAAGAAATTCTGCAGAAACGTGAACTCTGGATCGTCTGCTGATGTAACAACGTTAGCAGTATTGTGAAGTTCTGTGGTGAAATAACTCTGAAATTGTTACAAATGTTGTGTGGTTGTGAATGTGTAACATAGAATTGTATAAATTATATGTCATCATGTGGATTTTCGGATGTATCAGGCAACAACGAGCAGATGGTGATTAAATGATGATGGTCCATCTCCTCCTTAACAAGTTTTATATAGTTATAACACATTAATAAATATGAGTCGGATGACCGGAAACGCTTCTATCAATTAAAATTGATTATATATCTTATAATGCGATAATCAAGTGGAAATTGTTTTCGTTACTATCTTTCGAATTTTAAATAGAATTATGCACAAGCTATACGCTTCGAACTAACGCAAGCCATAACATGTCTCAAATTTGATTGTATGGATATGATACCAGAACATTCTTAAATGATATAAGCATTTCCGGACAGTGGTTTTCGAATCGTATGTATTATTTCTTACACAGGAAACTATATAAAACTTGTTATAAGAAGAGATAGACCGTCTTTAAAGTTCGCGTATTATCGTCATATAGACAGTCAATCTAATTAATTATCATACGTTAATCACGATTAACTATATCGCTTATATTTACTTCGCATTTATCAAAAGTCAGTGGATGTAATTTACCTGACATGAGACATGATTTGTGTCGATATTTATTTCAGAATTAATTTAGTTCGAGAAATTATCGTCAAATCGTAAAACACTACACACCGTTCAATCATTGAAATCCAATAGATAAAATCAAACGAATGTGCGTGTGTGTTTTTTTCTGATATCAAGACAAGACAGCCAATTATTCATATATATAGAGTATGAATATAGCAAGCTTTATTTCCTTCCATATATACGAAAATAAAGCTTGAAATATTCATGAACTGTTTTGTTGAGAGTGAACACTATATCTATAACAATAATGCACCTTTTAAAACTTAGAATCTCAACTTGTCACTGAGTTATGATCATCTCCGAGTATAAAAGTTTCGACCCGATCGTGATTGACCTGCTTTATGGTTGTCTGAATATTGCATTTTGAAATATCGCCATTTTCCGTACATTTTTGTTGCCATCTCATTATCTGTATTGCTATATGTTAATAATATATATGACCCGCCATATCAAATCCAGTCGTATAAGTCGGGATTTTTTTACCCTGTGCCGATGCATTCTCTTATATATGCGAGTCGACCATAGGTCGCCTCGCATATATAAGAGAATGCATTGGCACAGGGTAAATAAATCCCGACTTACGACTGGATTTTATATGGCGGGTCACATATATGTTCAAACACTTGTTTTGTATTCACACTTCATATTCGTTATAACAGGCTAATATATTGTATCGTATTTATTAATAAAGTTAACCAAATACATCTGGTCTATTCATCTAGTCATTCTGGGGCCCGTCACAATAATTTTTCTTAAAACGATTAAGGGCAAGCCTGCAAATAGGGTATCTATTATTTGCAGAATGAGGTCCACAGAGGGTGAATTTAGTGATGTTATCCAACACAGCGGGCTAGCATCACCAAATTTACCCTCTGGGGATATCATTCTGTTTAGGCCTTTTTTTGGAGGGGAATTATCTATAGTCTCAAATTAACTTTGTTTTTAGGTACTTTTTACCTTCTGCATGGGAATTTTCTAATTTGTAGAAGATAAAATGCATAATCGAGGTGACTAATAATGGGTGGACTTCATCAACTTCAACTGGGAAACTTCAATCTGATCCAAGGTGTCCCATAGCAGTTGAGGACTAAGCAGAATGAGGTCCCCAGATGGCGATTTGGTGATGCTAGCCCTCTGAGGACATAATTCTGCAAATGACAGTCACACTATTTGCGAGTGTGTGGACGTAGCCTTAGTCATGTCTGCAAGTAGTGTGCCTGTCATTTGCAGAATGAGGTCCCCAGAGGGTGAATTTAGTGATGCTATCCCGCATAGCGGGCTAGCATCACTAAACCCCCTATGTGTACCTCAGTTTGCTTAGGCTTCAATTCAGTATATAGAAAGCTACATTGTGACAGAAACAAATAGGGTCCTGCGAATATTCTATATTCGAAATGATATTTGATTCGATCTGAGTATTGGAGATCTTATTCGATTCGACAATCGGCCGCGAATATCTATCGAATATTTGCATGATTTTATGGTGTTATACGACACTTTAGAAGTAAAAATTAGAAAGAAGTGATATATGAGAGTTTAGTTTTAACGATTTCCGCGGTTTCGTTAGTCTCCTGTCACTAAGGATACGCCCTCCAGCAATTCTTCTACAAAACAATCCAATCCTAATTATGCTACCATATATGACCGGTTTCGAAATTAAAATTGCCACATTTCCGAATTAACGGAAAATGTTGGCGGGAAAACCAGATAAAACATTTTAGACTGCAAACATCGAAAAATACGATTTATACTTGAACTATTGACAAGTTATCTGTTAACTTATCGTCTGCGGCCTCTAAAAGGTCGTACCTGCCATTTTGGCGCGAAACTTTTTATTGCATTTTCGGAATACGGCTTCGATTACGTAAACTCCTGAGATAACTTGTCAATATTTCAATTATAAATGCCATTTTTCAGGGAAATGTAGCTATAACAATTAGTTATAGTTAGTTATATATATATATATATAGGTACTAGCTGGGGTACCCAGCGTTTCTCGGGTAAAGAAGATTGGAATAAAATTGAAGTGTTTTGACATACATTTACACAATTAGTTAGTATTATAAAGGTATTCCGGCTAATGACACAGAGTTTATGTCTTTATGAAGAAAGGACAACAATGCATCTCCTTGCGCATAAGTTGTGGTTAGAACAGGTCAGAAGGAATTAAATTAAATAAGTAGAATTACTTCCCTTTGGGTTTTTACATCGAATCTCGAATACGAGTTAAACAAAATTCGGGCACGTCATTGCCGTATAATAATTCAAATAAATTAACAAATTCAAGAAATATATATTTAATACCCATGGCGTGTCAAAATGTGGGTGTTTCCTAGTCGGAAATGCGTTCGTGGAGGGAGATATTGGCAGGGCATTGGCTTTTGTCAGTCTCTCAAAAAGTCAAGTCGTGGCTCGAAAAGTACTCCTCTGTAGCAAAATATGTCAGATAAAAAGGGTAGGATAGGACAGTATATTTTATTTCAATATACACATATATCATTATTACATAATACATTTCACAGTTATATGATTGTATATTCGATGGGGTGACACATAGTCAGACTAGACTGTCTTCCTGTTAGTCCAGGAGATTTTGGTAGACATCTGCACCCCCCCCCCCAGGACCCAACTTCACCCCACTAATTTTCTTACTTAATGTCTCCTCTAATTGTTTTCGGTTGTTAACAAGGAAAAAAAAGTGGCCACAGAGACTCCAGACAAGATGGCGTCCATCATGGCGGCCATTTTTTTTATATATGCACCAGGTCTCTTTGATCACTGTTATAGTAAAGATGATGTCACATGCGGTCTTGTTTTCCGTTCGATTCGTTATGGTAATATACAACCCTTACAAACTAGCCAAAAATCCAATATGGCGGCCAAGATGGCCGCCGAAATGTGAAAATTTGCTATTTTTCGGACAGTTCACCACATTTCGTTTGTCTCTGTGAGAAGATATTGGCACCTTGATGCGATTTTATACATTTATCGTCTAGAAGAGTCATTGGCGAACACACGGGGCCCATAATATACATTCCTTGCTGGATATTTTTGTCCGATATAACGTTTTCCCAAATGCCGGTATAATCCGGTCAAAGCCAAAACGACGCTAATAACACAATGTCTCTTTCGAATCAATGAATGTTATTGCTATCATAACAAAACCCACGCGTATATATGTGCAGGAGATACTCGAGTTAGGATTCCTCTTATATCTGAGTTGAGGAATATTTACCCAAATCCAAGATGGCGGCCAAAATGGTCACCAGAAATAGATAAATCGCCGAATATCGCTGATTTTAGCATCAGTGAGAGTTATTGGCACGACAACCCCACACCTGCTTACTATTGTGAGTTGGGAACACTGAGGCGCAGAACTGTCCCTATATAACATCCAAATAAAAGTCCCCCAATTCCAAAATGGCGCCCACAATGGCGGACAAATTTTGAAAAATCACCGAAATTCCCCCATTTTCACATCATTGTCGAGAAAACTCCACACATGGTGACAGTTGAGTTGGAAATACTGAGGTGAAGTAATTACCTTGCATCTGATGAAGGAATTTTTTTCCAAATCGAAGATGGCGGCCAAAATTTGAAAACAAGCTTACATTCCTTAAACTCTCACAGTCAAGATGGCTGCCAAACTGGCGGCCAGAAATTGAAAAGAAGTCGAAATTGTCAGATACTAATTTCAACTTTTTGTCATAATATCAATATGTATGTATATAGGAGGTATGGCACAGCAGCAATGTTATATATTTTATGCCTCCGAAACATGGCGAGCATTGCTCTTAGAACATGCTTGGGACTATACAACACACCAGGCGCCTATTTTTAGAAGCAAATTTGATTTTTGAGACAATGCAAATTTGTATGGATTGAACGAAACGGCACATAAGCCATCTATTTGTTCCAACATAGGTCGTCGCCTTCTGGAAGGATGAAAACCCACAATAATCGCGATGTGGCATTTCGAAATCCATTCTCCACTAAGCGCCCATAAGGGCCGTAACCGTATATGGATGCTCCGAATAGTCATATTATGACTTCCAAGAATCAAAATAACAGTACCTGAGCTTATTCTGATTTGCCACATTCAGCATTATCTGGACCATCATCCGTATCTTCGTCACATTAATATATCTCGCTCACACCAACACAGTTTTCTACAATTCTTGGTAGAAGGGTCCCACTAATCGGAATGTTTCAAACAACACATATGCCGGTGTCAAGCTCACGTGTTTGTCTCGAAAGCTGAGAATTCGTATCCTTATTCTTGGTATAATTCAGATGCTACATACGGGATCTGAGCGTCATCTTGCGTGATAAACTAGAAAGGTATGCGGTCTATGCGTATACTAGCTTTCAGAAGGACCTCTCTATCTGCGTATTTTTTCAGATTTGGTTACCTAATGTGGATAACATAATGTACATCTGGTGATCTACCCATCCAGCCACATCTCAATATATGGTTCATCAATTCACATATTCACGTACTGATCATGACGTAGCCGGACAACTTCTGTATATGGCTTCGAATGTTGAAAGCCTAAAATATGACGGATGCCTTTCTGCTAAGGCGTAGAAGACGATAATGCAAAATATACCCACACTTCTTGACCATGATCATAAGAACAGTCCTGGTGGCGTCCAGCAATCGTCCCACCGTACAGATCCAATCAAATAATAACAATACACACTGTGCTAGTTTGTGGGCATGTGTCATGATAGTGGAAATGAAATTGGACCATGACTGCACCACCCCTTCTTTGGGTATGTTTTAGATTCAGACATGATCTCATGTGGCTTTGCTTTCCTTGTATGCTAAGATTGTATCTTCCAATCCGTTTGGAGGCCGTTCTTAATCAACTGGACCAGGCGTGTACCATTGGCTACTACTAGATAAGCCCCACCAGACTGGGATGTAGTCTTAAGGACGATGCATTTGATAGATGATATGGCATTCTCACTCTGGGTGGTGATCGGTGTGGTTCAAGAAAGTACAATGCCATCAACACAAGGGTGAAATGTTCAACGCGAAGAACATCTAGAGGAATGTTACTTTGATGATATCTTGCATTCAGTTTAACCTACGTTGGGTACACCAAGTTATTTCTTGGTAACATCACCAGTCAAAACCATTGTCCTGCATGAGACATATTAACTACTATATTCTAAAGTTATATAATATAAAGCTATATGACCACAAAGGTCACGTTCACCAACGTCCACATCCATTGCCATCGAGGCTATAAATTGTTCTTTAAACACACAGTGAAATAAATGCACCACAGCTCCTGACATTTTCTTGATTAATACCGCCCACATACTGACACTAACCCGAGAGAGGATAACAACAACGCATACCTTCATTCCATAAAGACATTATCCCTTAGCCCATCCGACTATTCTGGGGAGGCTAGGATAGTATTATCCAGACAAAATTATACGTCTGGTCAAGTTGATTAAGAACGGCGTTGAAACGGATGTGGAAAATCTTACCACACCAAAAACACCAACACGCATGGCATTCTATATCTGAAACATGCACCTGGTGTGGGTGTGTATACCGTGGCCCATTTCATTCCCACTGTCATGGCGCATGTCCACAAACTAGCACCGCGAGTATTGTTCTTCTCTGCTGGGATATATTCGACGAGACGACCGCGGGACGTCACACAGTTTGCTTAGGATCATGGTCAAGAAGTGTGGGTAGTCGGTAGTCTTCTCCTTAGCAGATATGCATCTTTCCAAGGGAATGAGACAGCTAGCTACCTTCGAAACACTGCCGAAATTGTCCACGTATGCCAATACGTTCGTTAAGTTTGTGAGTTGAACCATCTATTGAGAATTGACTAGTTAACTGGGAAGTTCGCCAGGTGTACATGTCGTTATCCCCATGGGGTATGCGAAAGACATACATAGAGATTACCTTCTGTAAGTTTGTATACTTATCGACCATATCCCTTTCTTGTTCAAGATGACGAACAAATCCCATATTTAGCTAGTATTTAAAATCTTAAGCTAGACACCGGAAAATTAATTGTTTGCAACGTTATGATTAGAGGGACCTTTCTCCCAGGAAGTGCTGAATACTTTGTCGGTGTGAGCGACCTAGATTTATCAGGCAAAGAAATGGTCCAGATCATTAAGGACGTGGCAAATCAGAATCTGTTATCAGGTAATTGTTCTAATATGGCTATGTCGAATGGATTTCGAAATGCTACATCTCGATATTAATTGTGGGTTTTCGTACTTCCAGAAGGATACGAGCAATGTTATGCGTTTTGATACGTTTTAAGTTGAACTAATATATGGTTTGTGTATAGTTTCGTCCATACATATCGATACTATTGCAAAAAGTTGAAATTTGTATGTGAAAATATCGATTTATTTTCAATTTCTGGCCTCCAGTTTAGCTGCCATCTTGACCTTGAGTATCAATTGCCAAACTCAAATGAATACCTCATATCGATATTCCATATCAACATGTAATGGTGGGTAGAATTCACGAAACAATAACGCCCATCGTAAGAAAGTAAAGGAATGTAGGCGTGTTTTCAAATATAGGTCGCCATTTTGGCCGCCATCTTATATTTGGAAAACAATTGCATGGGATGTAAGGTAATTACTTCACCACAGTATTTCCAACTCAGCTGTAAGCATGGGTGGAGTTGTCTCGACAATAATGCCCAATGATGTGAATATGAGGGATTTTCGGTGATTTTCTAAATCTGTCCGCCATTGTGGGCGCCATTTTGGATTTGGGGGACTTTTATTTCGATGCAATATAAGGACAGTTCTTCGACTCAGTGTTCCCAACTCACAATAGTAAGCAGGCGTGGAGTTGTCGTGACAATAACTCTCACTGATGTTAAAATCAGCGATATTCGGCGATTTTTCTATTTTTGGTGGCCAATTTGGCCGCCATCTTGGATTTGGGTAAATATTCCTCAACTCAGGTATAAGAGGAATCCTAGCTCGAGTATCTCCTGCACATATCTACGCGTGGGTTTTGTTATGATAGCAATAACATTCATTGATTCGAAACAGACATTGCGTTATTAGCGTCGTTTTAGCTTTGACCGGATTATACCGGCATTTGGGAAAACGTGATATCTGACAAAAATATCCAGCAATGAATGTATATTATGGTCCCCTTGTGTTCGCCAATGACTCTTCTATACGATAAATGTATAATATCGCGTCAAGGTGCCAATATCTTCCCACAGAGACAAACGAAAGGTGGTGAACTGTCCGAAAAATAGCAAATTTTCACATTTCGGCGGCCATCTTGGTCGCCATATTGGATTTTTGTGTCGGATTTTTGGCTAATTTGTAAGGGTTGTATATTACCATAACGAAACGAACGGAAAACAAGACCGCATGTGACACCATCTTTACTATAACGGCGATCAAAGAGACCTGGTGCATATACAAAATGGACGCCATGATGGACGCCATCTTGTCTGAAGTCTCTGCGGCCTTTTTTTTCTTCTTGTTAACAACATTAAGACATTAAGAAAGAAAATAAGTGGGGTGAAGTTGAGTCCTGGGGTGGGGGGTGCAGAGGTCTACCAATATCTCCTGGACTGTATGCATGGATGGTGTATTTATAGATGACTATTGGGGACTACTCGATGGTTTATTTCTTTCTAGTGTAGTGGCTACTTTATATACCTTAATGGTCGAGTAAACAGCAACTGATTGAGGTTGTGGTTTGCGATTGAAGGAAGCCAATCACATTAAGCAGAGCTGGTCATGCCTCGTGCACTTCGGAATTCGCGAAGGCGTGGCCAAACGTTGAATGTACTCAAACCGATCAGACGGTCCCCACATCATCAAGACACAACAACATTTCTTCAAAATACGCTTTAGTTATCAGAATCGATTTATCGCAACGAAATAATTGTAACCACTGTCAACTATGGTATCAAATTTCCCAAAACTTGTTATTTATCAACATTTTGTTAAAAAATATGGCCGTATTATCACTTAAGTATCATTAAGTTTGGCCGTATTACCATTTTAGAGTTATCCATATTCATCCGCAATTTTTTCCGAAACTTTCCGTTTGACCACTTATTTCTGGGCCACATATTATTACACATCTCGAGAAATTACAAACTTCAAAAATCAATATCTAATAACTCTGAGCTAAAATTAGTTTGTTAACCCCGAAGCCAAAGAAAGAGTAACTGAGAAGCGTCTGATCGGATTGAGTACCATTAAAGGAGCATACTGGGATTTGACGCCCCCTAAATTATTATTTCTTCAGCTTCTGGGGTAAAACATGTTTGATTTTAGTCGAGGAATCCACCACTCAAAGCTTTGAGTTATCAGATTTCGATTTTTTATATAAGTTAATTTTATCCACCTCGAATATTTGTCAGCCTAGCAAACTTTCCACTGATTTCTTCCAGAAGGATGTGGACATGCGTGGAGATCGTCACTAGAGTCAGAGAGGTCACACAAGGTCACGGTTCGCTGTGACTTGCGTGGCGATCGCAATTTATTTTCGGAATGTTAGACGATGAAAAGTAACGCCAACAACAAAAATAAGGTACAATGTATCTTGTGATAGTTTTTGTTTTTTAATTGAAACAATCAGATGATTTTACATACATAATGAATGGTTTTACATGTTGGATACAATAGATGATATTCATCTGATACATACATTCGGGCATACACTCATTCACGCTTGCGCTCTTACTTACATCAAGGGCATCAAGTGGCTCTAAACAGGCGATCGGGCAATCTGTTATATTGTAATTGAAATCATGATTTACAACAGAGAATTATTTGAAGTTTTAAGTCACGTTAAACATGTTATTTATATTTTTTTTTTCGGTTTATCACGATACTCAACTGCAGGGTGACTATAATTACTATAATTGAAGAGAGTAAGAGTTAGAATGGAAATATAATTATTAAAGGAAAATGAGCGATTCTGATGAGTATACATTTATGATTTATTATTATGAATAAAAATTAAATCAAGTCCACATTTTATGTTCACAATTGAAGTCCCCGAACCAAAAATAGTATTCAGTCATTTCGTGAAATGTCTGACCCTCACGGTGGTTTCGCGAAATGACTGAAAATTTTAGTCATTTCACGAAATGACTGGTTTCACAATCTGACTGTAACATATATATCAAGAAACGTATGCCTTTTTTATTTATAGCGCTTTCTATTAGGAACCAGTTTTTCTCGAATTCTGCAGTCTTCATATCGTGTGATAGTTAGTGTGCGGATTACAATGTATCTTGTGATAGTTAGTGTGTGGATACATATTTATAAGTATTTACGAATTGGTAAACATGTTTTATTCACGCAAAGGGACATGTCATATAACATAAATATTGTTCACCTCCATCAAATTTGGAGAGCATATATACAAATGAAAAATGTACATACATAAGTATGCATGGCAATATGTGAACACGAAACAACTTGGTGCACAGAACATTATTGAATTAGGCATTATAAGACACGTATAATTATATAGTAAGTTTTGTGTCATATTGGTGCGCGATGGCACTTTCATTGCAGTGATGATGCCATGCCACACACACATGGTCATGTTATGATATTTAATAGTTAATACCACGATCACCTATCTTACTATATAAATAAAGCCATCTGTTTAAATTTTACATTTAATCAACACCTGTTGATTAAACGTGCCTACTGTTGATTTAACTTCGCAGAGTGGATTAAACTTTCTCCAAACAATTTGAACGGAAAAGTGTTTATCCATCGCATTGTAAAGTTCGTGGCATAAACAATATATACGCATAGTGTTTCTGAACAACAAATTTAATCCACTCGTGGGATTGGCGATTTACACCACTCGCTGATGCTCGTGGTGTAAATCGCCAATCCCTCTCGTGGATTAAATTTGTTATTCAGAAACACTGTGCGTATATTCTATGTTTAAACTAGGCATTACCATATATGGAATTTGTAAACCACACAAATTTACAAATTTGGCACACCGTCCAAACTGCCAAGAAAAACGTTATTATAGCACTTTTGTTTCGACAAATATGACATCGTACTTCGTATTGTTGTGAGTATTTGTTGGTAGGCTGTGTTTATACTGCTGTAGAAATGTATACAGATATGTATGAAGTCACGTGTCGAGCATTACTGTGACCACAACATGATTACTAATATTGAACGCTCGCTGATCAGTACTCTGGTAATTGACAATTCACTGCGAGTCGTGTCATTTTAGGCCAGACATAAACATGTATCAACTATAAGCAGATAACAGCGATTTGGTATGTACCGCATGTATTTAAAGTGTATCCTTATACCACTTGATAATGGTTCGAAGAAAGAATGAAAATCATGCAGTTACCATACAACACCCTTTATTTGACCAAATGTAGTAAAATTTCCAACTGATGACAATTCCAATGACAATGTTGACCAATGTAGGACAATATTGTTTTCTTAAATTACATGCAGTTTTATATATAGCTGTTGGACAATAAATATGATGATGATGACTGGCCACGGGGAGGGACCAGGACGCAGTCTTTCCAAGTGTTGGACATTTCCAACATGACACCCGCCCCTATGATAAGGTTGGAAACTTTCCAGCTGATGGCCATTCCGCCCAAAATTTTGATAAAAAGTAGGAAATTATGCAAATATTGGTTCGAAAACAATACCCCCCCCCCCCCAAATAAAATGTTTGAAAATCAAACTACAAGATCATTTTCAATCTATTGTTGGTTTGGAAATTACAACTAATGTTGTGTCAGGTATGAAATTTCCAACCGTTGAACAAGTGCCACGTCCCTGTCCGTGTTCAATATTCGAAATATACACGGGTTGAAATGACAACGAAAACATTCGCTAAGCCCGAGTAACAATTAATCAAAACTGATTTGCCTGTCGCAATGCTTCGGCGTTGATCGTGACGTATAGCGGACACGATTTTTGCTCACACGAACTAATACCGTTTTCTTTCTGTGTGCATTTCTATATCAGCCTGTTTACACTAGTCTGTGTGTAGATCTGTGTACATTTCTATAGCAATGTAAATGCACCCTAATTCCCCGGTTCCATATCCCCGATTTTCCACCCCGAATGTTCCCGAATGACTTCCGAATCATAATTTTGCAAAAATCGTGGAGTAAGTTCGGGACGAGTCGGGACTGTGAATTTTTAACCCCGAACATGATCGGGGATATCGGTGCTATCGGGGTCGATTCGGGACTATTCGGGACTCGCTCCCGACAGTTTTGAAATGTTCAAAACTATCGGGAACCAAGCCGAATCGCTCCCGATTTGTCAATGATTCATCGGGAGAAATTCGGGAGCAATTCGGCACCTATTCGGGAGTAGTCGGCAGTATTCGGCAATATTCGGGTAGATATTCTGGAGTAGTCGGCAGTATTCGGTAGGTTATTCCCGAATTCGCCATCGAATTGCGTCCCGAATAACGTCATGACTCCCGAATACCGTCCCGACTATTCCAGAATGCCTTCCCGATCAGTCCAGAATATCTTCCCGACTATTCCCGAGTGCCAACCGATGACATTCAGAAGTATAAATTCTTCTACGTATTGCAGGAATAATCAGTACAGTACAGTTGTTGACAGACATGGTGAGGATTAAAACCACAAAACGTAAGAATCCTCCTCCGCCGTAGTCTGGCGATGAGGATACGCAAGAGGTGCGCACGGAGGAGGAAGAGGAAGACGAGATAGCTTCTCAACCCCAAAAATCCGGCAGTATATAAATGCAGTTGACCGCATTATCATCTCTGACACCATTTCTGACATATCTGTATATCGATTTAGCTTGAACGTCAGGTATGGAACGGTGGATGTGCTGATGTGTGGCTGCTTTTATACTGAAATTCGGCATCGATTCGGGACGTTTGGCAGCAATTGAATACCAATTCGGTATTTATTCGGCATCAATTCGGTAGCAGTTCGGCATTGATTCGGGGTATTCGGCAACAATTCGGTGTAAGTCGGTAGTAATCTGGGCAATTCGACAGCCACTCGCACGAAATTTCGGTGTCAGTTCGGGATAATTCTTGATCATTCGGGAAGAAATTCGGAAGCATTCTGGAATACTCGGCAATGTTCGGCATCAGTTCGGTGGCTTTTTGGAATAAAACTCGTCCAGAATTCTCTCGAATGCTGCCGATTTAGTCTGGTCCCGAATTGGTGCCGAATATACTAATTCGGGACAGAAAATCGGGAATATGGAACCGGGGCATAATGAACTAATTTGGATAACTAAATCGGCTTTTGGTGAAATTCTGTTGGTGTAACTGGATGATAAGTGTGACCATCGAATCGGATTGTGCATCATAAACACTGAGGCATATAATCGGTGACCTTGCAAGACATCGTATCGGCATTTGTTTTTTAATTTTACAGGGATGAGACAAAAAAAAACTTCATAAAGTTTAAATAGTCACCCAACCATTATATGTTTTACATCCAACTTATGAATAACTTGTCAGCCGATGTATTGAACGTTTCTTTGATTATAATTGACAGACAATTAAGCAAAATCGATATTTTAATTCCGGTACGCCATTTTATAAATTAGTACACGCATAATTTAGGTTACACTGGTGTAAATACGGTTCGGAGTGACATCTAGCGGATGCGGGATGAATATATAGGAGATAATAAAATAGACACTGGGCCCTGATTGGTCAATAGCCTTGTGTGCTTTTTGCATAAAAAATCATCACACCTCTTCCCTATGAATTCCCATAGGTAAAATTGCCATTGGCACAGGAATTAACCCTTTGTAGGGAAGTTTGAATTTTTTGGTGTGGTCTAAAATATGACAGTATTTTTTTATGCGGATCTGACACTAGTTACGAAAACACAAGATTTAAAGGCGAATTCCCTGCTAGACGGACATGATTTTTTTGAGTAAAAAGTTTCCCCATATGTAAATTTTTCAGATTTAAAGACTCTAAAACGTTATCACTGAGGCCTATGGAAAACATTTACACCAGTGTAACCAGAATTAATACCTCGCACCTGTTCTTTGTCTCTATAGTTTAAAATCTATAAATAGATTCAAAACCACAAGCGCGGGAAAAAATCTAAGTGGACAAAACCTCGGGTCGGAGGGGTCACGAGACAAAACCAGGATTTCTCATTGGCTTAGCGGCACAAGGCTAATTACCCAGGTGTAATCAGACCCTTATAGATTCCGAATCTGCAATAAAACATTTCCCGCCAAAAACTGCCGATACGAGGGCTTGGAAGCTCATCGATGATATGGAAATAATTTTGTTCATTACGCCCTATGGGTGTTTACTGCTAGCTGATCTGGCCGTGACAATGGGGCGATGGGGATATCTGGCAGGACAACATATTTCAGGTTTCACGCAATGCGAGTTATTTTAGGAAATTGTATTAAGGCTGATCTGGCCGTATCTCGCAGGATAACATATTTCGGGTTTTCGCGGATGTGTTTCGCGGATGTCTCATTTTTGCAGTATATAACTTTTATGAACTCGTTAATTGCTTTCGATGTTTAGGTATGAACAATAGCTGGACCACTCTTGAAAACTTTACGGCGGGAACACAATGCTGTGTAACAGCTAACTTTGCTGATGAAGTACGGAATGTAGACTAAATGTATATATTGCGAAGTATCGGGCTTTCTGGTGTGGTGAATGAGAATCCAGCAGTAATAAGCCACAGTTTTGTTTGTAATAATTTGAAGGATTAGTTGTTTTAACGGAATTCTGAGGCGATCATTCATGGAACCAATATATTTATAATTTACAAATATGCCTAATAATATGATCTTGAGGGCGTTATCAATTCTGACTATGGCTTTCTTGTTCTAACCTTGTTTCGCAGTCCATCGCCTTCGACGACGTTGTAGCATCAAGTGCATTTGTAGCGGGGATATTCACATATTCGACACGTGGTTGAAATGGTGACCTTTTAGTGCCGATATGTGGTTCATAAAATGTGTTAGAGGATGTTTGCATATTCGACACGTCGACATGCCTCATGCAGTCTTTTTAGGCGTTGCAGTATGACGTATATTAATAGCGGGGATATTCACATATTCGACACGTGGTCGAAATGATGACCTTTCAGTTCCGGTATGTGCACTCTTATGACTAATGTGTAGGTTTTCTACACAAAATGTGTAGCCCTGCTACACAATCATTATTCATTTTTGATCTTAAACTTATTTGTGTAGTATATGTGTAGTTTTATGAAAGTACACACATTGTGTAACAATTGATACACAATAAATTGGTAAATTTCTACACATTTGTACACACTGGTGTGCATAAAATCAACACATATCCCTTACACATTTTGTGTAGATTCTTACACATATAGATCGTAGACAAGAATGTAAGTTCAGTATTCCGAACTGTGGGTATATAGTATTGATGACATATTGAGATTAATACGTTAAAACTTTCATGGCGTACAATGGTACGTAATATTTAGCTCCGTCGTGTGTGGGTTTTCGTTTTAATTGAACAAACCAGGGTCGTGGCGTGGTTGCATAATATTAGTATTACCGTATTACAACAATCATATAAACGAGTCTAACAGCAATATTCGCCATGAAAGTTTTAACAACTAAATCCTGATATATCATTAATGCTATACCCACAAGTCGGAATTCTGAACTTACATTCCTTGTCTACGATCGCTGTAGATTGTATTCCAAAAAATATACTCAAACAATATGGCCGTCATGTAGCAGACTATGAAACTGAAGGCAGCGCAATGCGCATGCTCTACATTCTTACACAATTGTGTGTAACAAAATATACACATTATGTGTAGAACGGCCCTTGGTCAATGTATATTTGTATGTAAAACTACACATTGCTATGTGTATTAACCGAGTTTACACATTTGATGTGTAATCGTTTCTACACATTAGTTATAAGAGTGTGGTTTATAAAATGTATTAGGGGATGTTCGCATATTCAGATGTCTCAAGTTTGTTAGGCGTTGTAGTATGACGTATATTAGTAGCGGGGACATTCACATATTCGACACGTGGTTGAAATGGTGACCTTTCAGTGTCGATATGTGGTTCATAAAATGTGTTAGGGTATGTTCGCATATTCGACACGTCGACATGCCTCAATCTTTTTAGGCGCTGCAGTATGACGTATATTAGTAGCGGGGATATTCACATATTCGACACGTGGTCGAAATGGTGACCTTTCAGTTCCGGTATGTGGTTTATAAAATGTATTAACCCTTTACCCAACAAACCGGCCAAAACCGGCCAAATAAAGCTTCAACAGCCTAAAATATCTTCGGTCTGTCTCAATAGAACCATACAAATATGGATATCATTGGAACCGGCCCCTTGACCACATTGTGATGGTTATAGTTATGCCCTGTGCCAATGCATTCTCTTATATATGCGAGTCGACCATAGGTCGCCTCGCATATATAAGAGAATGCATTGGCCTAAAACAATCTTTTTTTAACACTTTTTACCATTTTTTCTTACATTCTTTAACAATTTTATAATTTTTAATGTGTTAAGCCAATGCATTCTCTTATATATGCGAGGCGACCTATGGTCGACTCGCATATATAAGAGAATGCATTGGCACATGGCCGTTCTGTTGGGTAAAGGGTTAAGGGATGTTCGCATATTCAGATGTCTCTATTATGTTAGGCGTTGTAGTATGACGTATATTAGTAGCGGGGACATTCACATATTCGACACATGGTTGAAGCGGTGATATTTCAGGGTTGGTGTCTGGTGTTGTGGTGTTGTTCTGTCCTGAATGCATCTCAACGTACTGGGTTTGGTCGTCTATTAACCCAATGTACGTATGGTTATCGACAACATCACTCTTAGAGTCTGTTGTTGAATAAGTTCTGCGACCGGATATATCAGCACGGGACAAGCTCAACAATATTTCCGCTGTCCTTCCCAATCCCTCTCGAAATCTGTCGAACTCTTTCTGAAGCATTCGTATCTCTTCTCTAACTAAACCCAGTTCACTTCTCAGCCCATTAACATCATGCCGCAACTTGTAAATCTCGTTCTCGTCAGGTCTCACGTGAACTGATTTTTGACAGGCCTTGATAAGTCTTGAAGATAGACCACCAGCACAATTTCTGTAGTAAGATACCACGTCAGGTATCACTCGAAAGAACGGCTCGGTGTCGTTATCGAGATAGTAAAACCCGCTGCTATTTTTCTCAATTTTGTAGTGATATAAACTATGACAGTCACCGACAAAACTGAGTACGTACCTGGCTATTGATGCATCGCCTATTCTTATTAAAAATGTACCTTCCTCGTAGTTGTGTGGCAGTGCGAGCAGCACCTCTGCATCCTTCCTCGTCATCTCGCCCATAAACCAATCATATTCCTTCAACGAATCGTCTGCGGCCAGGTTTTTTCCGGGGACAGGACCTTGCTTAACGGACAACTCATTGGTGTTTATGACACTATAGACTTGATTAACCATCATGTCACTGTCCTGATTGCTCAACAATTGTGCATAGTCTTCGGGGCATGATGTAGCTTGAGAGTCCATTGGAGTTTTCTTGCTCTTCTCAGTTAAATTTCCGGGCTTGCGTTTTGTCCTAGTTTTGACTTTTGGAGACTTTGTTGCCATGGAGACACTTGCACTTTTCCCTGAAAGAAAAAATTTGTTCGTTAATCAGTAGTACTGATATAAATTACGAATAGCTAACAATAGTCGCACAATGAACTACTATACTGATATGAATTAGGAATAGCTAATAGTAGTCGTATAATGAACTATTAATGATATTAATTACGAATAGCTAATAGTAGTCGCATAGTGAACTACTACCGATAATAAATACGAATATGTAATAGTAGTCGCATAATGAACTACTATACTGATATGAATGACGAATAGCTAATAGTAGTCGCATAATGAAATACTATACTGATATGAATGACGAATAGCTAATAGTAGTCGCATAATGAAATACTACTGATAACAATTACGAATAGGTAATAAAAGTCGCATAATGAACTACTATATATACTGATATGAATTACGAATAGCCAATAGTAGTCGCATAATGAAATACTACTGATATGAATGATGAATAGCTAATATTAGTTGCATAATGAACTACTAATGATAATAATTACGAATAGCTAACAATATTCACACAATGAACTATTACTGATAAGAATTACGAATAGCTAATGAATAGATAGGCCATAGATAGGCAAACATCATACACCAGGCTGTATACACTGAGGTCCCCCCCCCCCCCCCCAGCGCTATTATTTGTTTATCGAATATTCCGAATAGGAAGAGTAATTTGGACCGAAATATACCACTCCCAAGCGTTTCCGCTATACGGGGAAGGGAAAATTGCACATATTTTTCACGCCAAATCGATACCGAGATATCTTTATTACCTCCAAGTATAGGAGAGATCGATATACATGACATATAATTACAGTTGGATTAAAGTGGGCTCCCCCGGTGAGTGTGGTGGGCCGTTATGTACAAGTATGGAGAGGTGTTGGAAACCACGAGAGTGAAGCATATATGCACTTGAATGTTCACTACAGCTTTTGTTGCAGGAAAATCTGATTTATCCATGAACGTTAGTCGTTACACCATGCGTTGGTGTTGAGAAGATAATTACAATGGACGTGACTCGGGTTGCTGAACGCCATTCCTGATCATTGTGCTGAGAACGTACAGGAACTTCGCAGAATATAATACTATATTTCCTTGAGGCAGTGGAACTGTGGGATATGTGTTCTGTTAGGGTTTCCAGAGAACTTCCGAGGAGGGTTGCTACCAAGTCATTTTTGGCTAACGACGTAAGGTAAATATATTCGGGTATGCCGAAACGAGAGATAATCCCTTCCCAAAAATAGTTTCTGACGATGAGAGCGGCTGGAGAAGAGCATACGAACAGGGGCGTGGTCGATTTTGTTCGAGTACACGTCGCTGCAGAGATGACACACTAAGTTGTTGGCATAAGTTGTCCTGTTGAGAAGCAGTACTAAGTTTTCGAGATATTTCGACATGTAAGCGTTTCCATGGAGAAGTTTCCAGACTGTCCAGTTTGATAGGGGATTAGGGTGAACTTTCCACAGAATTCGCAAGGATGGATCGGACGAAACATTGGTCTGCCACGAGGAAGTGAACGTGCCCCTGACAGCTGCCTTCACAAGAGTTATCCACGTTGACAGTTTTGGGAAGACCCCATGG
This sequence comes from Siphonodentalium dalli, assembly GCA_032622095.1. Taxonomy (NCBI): domain Eukaryota; kingdom Metazoa; phylum Mollusca; class Scaphopoda; order Gadilida; family Siphonodentaliidae; genus Siphonodentalium; species Siphonodentalium dalli. The sequence continues at coordinate 252,276,424 of CP136065.1, forward strand.
TCCAGGTAGTCGTTCAAATAGTCCAAAAGATCGTATTTGGCTAATATGGAGAACATTTCCTGGACAAAACCACTGGAGCGATTGTATAGTCTGTACAGGTGTGCTTTCAGGTACGCCCCAAAAGTATCACCGCTCTACTATGAAAGCAACCCGCCCAACGGAGAGCGCGCGTACGTCCCGGGGAGGGTCGAGACTTTTGTCAAATTCCACCAAAACTCGTAAAAGGGGAAAAAATGGAAAATCTCGAATCTAGCGTTTTGTATTTTGAACACTGAATATGATTGGTAGTATACATGGACAACATTAGTGCGATCTTCCAAGTTTTAATGCGGGTGGGTGAGCACTTAGCTAGAGTTCTCTCTCGATCACAGTTAACTCTCTATTACACAGACGCTAACGACTCTGTGTAGCGATGAGCACTGAAATATACTATTAATTAACTAAGCGATCTTTACTCCGCCATTAAAACTTCTAAAAGATTCTGAATCCGAAACTGAAAGAATTATCCAAAAAAAAAGCGTAATAGCAGAGTTATGGTATATTAATATGATTTATATACTTTTGATCGACATGTAGATTACAATGTAATCAGAACAAAATTTCGTGATCGTTGAACATGATTTGGGCGTCATGGGGAGGGGTTGTAATTAGCCCTAAAATGTATCCCTACCGAATAAAACTGAACGCGTGGCTGGGTGAACGGTGGCTCAGTTGGTCAGGACCATGATGCTTTAGACTGTCATTAACCATCCACGCTGGGTCGAACCAAATGACATAAACCTTTGGAATATATATCTTATTTAGAAATGTCAATTCAAGTCCACCATCAGATCACGATGCATCACTATGCATTCGCATGAATAGGTATACACCTATTCACAGAAGACAGACATGGAATGCGATACCATGGAGGTATATCTGATTACATAGAATCGGACCTCTAGTTTTTGATTGGTTTAACTCACACTACGATATACACTCACCTTGTTCGTGATTGGTTGAACTCACACTCCGATATACAATCACCTTGCACGTGACTATTGAACTCACACTCCTTTCAAGACACGTCGTTAATCTGGCGAAATATGAGGGAGATATTCACCTAATACTATAAGCTATAAGAAACGGACATCCTATTTCAACAGTCACGTGGGATAAAGTAACTTGTACAGACACGGATCATCGTCTCGAGAATGTAACGATTGGTCATATCTTACACACTAGTTCTGCCTCATTATTGTAGTGTCATCGTGTCAAGCGATGTTAGCGTAATGTCAAAACGGTCTATATACGTACATACCTTGTAGAGGAAGTGCGTTTCCTATATAGCTTATAGTATACGGTTAACCTGCACCCCGCCATGGCGCTACGAAACATGGGACAGTTTATACTATACCCAACATATCTTTGTGCAAATAGGTTCAAAGGGGACCTAAATATATAGGCACATAATTATGTCCCCGTTGGACTGGTTTGATTCTGAAATATGCCCATAGTCAGGTTATACCCATAATGGTGTTGAATAGCGCGGGCCGCAGTGAAAACAGGTATAAACATGTATAAAGAGTGTTGATCTAGTAAACAGTATCGATGAAAAGGGTAGATTAAATAATGTACATATGGGCTTATTTCGTATGGAAACACAGAGTTTTAGCTCCATACAGAGTGTATATTGAGTCTAAATAATGACAAAATGAGCTTATTTCGCTTATTAAAATAAGCCCGTTATATGCTTATCTTCACAAGAACATGCTAACTATATATATGTGTTACACGCAAATACTTATAAGTTACAAGAACGCACTTTTGCTTTTACATTAAACATGTTTTATTCACATTAGCAATTGAGAAATGCACACAAACAACCTAATGTACCACTGATGAGAGAATTTGCAAAAAGTATGGTATAGAGGTAGAAACCGGAAAACACTTCATTATGCGATGCCCCATTTATATAAATCTAAGAGAGTGTTTATTTGCAGAAATAAATGACAACGATACAATCGAACCTTTAATAATATGGATGGCCAAAACGACAACAATCAGACCTTTAATAATATGATGACCAACACGACAATAATCAAACCTTTAATAATATGGATGGCCAACACGATAATAATCAAACCTTTAATAATATGGATGGCCAACACGACAATAATCAAACCTTTAATAATATGGATGGCCAACACGACAATAATCAAACCTTTAATAATATGGATGGCCAACACGACAATAATCAAACCTTTAATAATATGGATGGCCAACACGACAATAATCAAACCTTTAATAATATGTATGGCCAACACGACAATAATCAAACCTTTAATAATATGGATGGCCAACACGACAATAATCAAACCTTTAATAATATGGATGGCCAACACGACAATAATCAAACCTTTAATAATATGGATGGCCAACAGAAATTCTTACTCATCTTGAGAAATGATTAACCCAGAACATGTAATATCTGCAAGATGGTCCAACTCTGTGTACATAGACGGCGTAAATCGCCAAACATGGCGCGGGTTCGAATCCCAAGATGGGCGAACATCGGGATCGATTCTCAAGCTTGGTCAGTTCGATAAGAGATGAGAAGGGATCGATTCTCAAGCTTGGTCAGTTCGATAAGAGATGAGAAGGGATCGATTCTCAAGCTTGGTCAGTTCGATAAGAGATGATAACATCGGGATCGATTCTCAAGCTTGGTCAGTTCGATAAGAGATGAGAACATCGGGATCGATTCTCAAGCTTGGTCAGTTCGATAAGAGATGAGAACATCGGGATTGATTCTCAAGCTTGGTCAGTTCGATAAGAGATGAGAACATCGGGATCGATTCTCAAGCTTGGTCAGTTCGATAAGAGATGAGAAGGGATCGATTCTCAAGCTTGGTCAGTTCGATAAGAGATGATAACATCGGGATCGATTCTCAAGCTTGGTCAGTTCGATAAGAGATGAGAACATCGGGATCGATTCTCAAGCTTGGTCAGTTCGATAAGAGATGAGAACATCGGGATTGATTCTCAAGCTTGGTCAGTTCGATAAGAGATGAGAACATCGGGATCGATTCTCAAGCTTGGTCAGTTCGATAAGAGATGAGAAGGGATTGATTCTCAAGCTTGGTCAGTTCGATAAGAGAAGAGAACATCGGGATCGATTCTCAAGCTTGGTCAGTTCGATAAGAGATGAGAAGGGATCGATTCTCAAGCTTGGTCAGTTCAATAAGAGATGATAACATCGGGATCGATTCTCAAGCTTGGTCAGTTCGATAAGAGATGAGAACATCGGGATCGATTCTCAAGCTTGGTCAGTTCGATAAGAGATGAGAACATCGGGATCGATTCTCAAGCTTGGTCAGTTCGATAAGAGATGAGAACATCGGGATTGATTCTCAAGCTTGGTCAGTTCGATAAGAGATGAGAACATCGGGATCGATTCTCAAGCTTGGTCAGTTCGATAAGAGATGAGAACATCGGGATCGATTCTCAAGCTTGGTCAGTTCGATAAGAGATGAGAACATCGGGATCGATTCTCAAGCTTGGTCAGTTCGATAAGAGATGATCGGGATCGATTCTCAAGCTTGGTCAGTTCGATAAGAGATGAGAATTTGTTCACGATGTAAGTAAACTTGAAGCAATAAAAGTTCAGTGTGCTGTTCCAGTATACAGTTGGATCCGTTCTGTGTTAATATTCGTGTTCAGACTGATACACTTCCCAACTCTCTGTGAAAGGGTCTCCCTTTTAAGGATGTCGTGAATTGGTCGTTGATACGATAACCGCAGTCTAGGCAAGATGAGGTTGGTGCGAGTTCGAACCCCGACACCGGCCAAAATCGGGACCGATTTTCAAGCTTGATCTGCGTTGAGTGACATCAGCATCTCAGTGTGCCACTCTGATCGATACATGACTATGTTGTACGGCTGGATTTAACGTAGATATAGTAACTCCAACAACAAATTAAAGGGTTAATAAAGTGTATTTAAAATAAAGGCATCAACATAATCATATCACAGCAGTCAGTATTAAAAACCATTAAAGATACTCCATAAAATGAAATCTGCATTTCATTATATATATCTAGAATTGGTAATCCAAAATAATACGTCCGACCATTTCAAATATTAATTACTGAGTCCCCCCCAGACCACGCTAATTTTCCCGCCAGTCACAGGTGAGTGCTAATCAGTGTGCAGGTGACACAATCATTCATGCTCGCTCTCACGCGCACACACACTGACACACATTTCAGTTAACCCACAAAAGGCTGAAATAACAAAGCAGGATGCGCGCAAGTATAATGATATAGAAGATTATATACAACCGCAGTGTACTAAAACAGATAAAAACGGCACCTATAACATTCACCCCCTCCAGGTGAAGAATGGCTCCTAACATTCACTGAAATAAATGAACGATTTAGGTAGGCATTTCCATTTAGAATATCACCATCTTACAATAGTAAATGCTGAAATAAACTGCAAGTCAAAATCTGCAACAGGTAGCTGCAAAAGTGGCAGCATGTATACTAGTACAGGTTATTGCTGAAACTGTACAACCTGATATCCAATGAAAAACACATCACTGATGCCGGGTTTCAGATCTGAAATATCTAATAATTACAGCTGGTAACATGTAGAGGAATCTGTAGTACAATTTACAATTTAACATGAGAGGGTGAAATAAAACCTACAAGTCATTTCTGCAATAGGTTCAGTCTCTGCAAAATTAATATGCTCAAATTAAATTGATTTATCACTAAATCAAATATCTGACATGAAATACTAATGAAGGAATGTGGTTATATAATAGTGGAATAGTACATACAATACTATCTCCAAAGTTGAACCTGGAAAGGAAAATTTCTTACATAGCTGGAACATCAGTCAGTTTTTACACGGCACTGGGTCTTCAGCTGAAATAATCTTACTTGGCCTTTGACCGGAATGAGACAGTATGTATAACAAGTCATTACATAATAATAAATACACAATAAGATTAAAATATGAGAAAGCAGCACAATACTATCCCATGAGATACCTGGATTTACAAAGGACATTTCTCATGAACTGGTACCTCAGTAGGTTTTGACCATTACTGGATCTTCAGCTGAAATTCCTACCAGACCCTCTTTCATACAGATAAGCATGTGTTTTAGAATCTCAAAATAGATTAATAAAATGAATAGCAATGCAGAAATGATCACACAAGTGATCACACAGTTGATGTTAGACACATACAATTGTATCTGCAACTTGAGGACAGACCCAGGATCCAAGTCGATCTGGGGCCTTCTTGTGCCTAACTGGTCTTTGATGTCTATACTGAAATTGATCATTTATAGGGGTTGAAGCTGAAGTTCCATCTGTAATGTTGTTATTTGTGGACTGAGATGCTGGACTACTTTCAAAGTTACCTGGAATATGAGAACTTACATTATAAGGGTGTGTTTCAGAAGTATTACTATTTCTGTGACCTGAAATGTAAGAACGAGAATACATAGGCGACATGTAAGTAGAAGAGTGAATAGGAGAAGACCTCTGAGAAATCTCAGGGATTCCAGAAGGAACAGATTGATGAGGATCCTTATGTATATGAGATTTGGATCTTAAAATAAGACCATTATCTGAATCACTATCTTCACTGCTGGAGCTTACTTCTACATCCTTCTGAACTTTCTTCTTTTTCATCTGCCTAGCTTCGTTTATCTCTTCAACCACATTGGAAGAAATATAATTAAATGGCAACAGCATATTTCTGTGCAGCATTCGGGACACGCCCCTTCCAGATTCTTGTAAAACCTTATACACAGGAACATCTTCATTTGGAATGTTAATGATCTTGTATGGTTCTGCTTCCCATCTATCTGCTAACTTGTGTTTTCCTTTGATACCAACTTTCCTGACCAACACCCTGTCTCCAACTTCAAGCTTTGCATCTTTGGAACGAATCCTTCCATCATACTTCTCCTTCACATTCTCATTCCGCTTTTCCACTCTGTCGAAGGCTACATTATAAGCAAATTCCATTCTCTTCTTTAACTTCTTGACATAACTATCATGATTTCCAGCAACCTCTTCTTTATCCAATCCAAAAACAGCATCAATAGATAATCTTGGATGCCATCCGAACATGAGAAAGTGAGGTGAATATCCTGTTGCTTCACTTTTTGTAGCATTATAAGCCTGTACAAGAGGTCCAACATAGCTCTTCCAATCAGCTTTTTGTTCTTCCTCCATTGTACCAAGCATCTTGATGAGGGTCTGGTTAAAACGCTCTGCTGATCCATATAAGAGAAAATGGAGCTAAATTACATGAGACCCATGTTAGTTGGTGCGGAAAAAAATAGCAAAATCCAAAATGGCCCAAAAAATGTGGACAATTTAAAACCTATATACTATTCCTAATGATAAGTTGGTCAGACGCACAGATCGCCTACCTGAAAAACATCAACAATATAGTATATAAAAAATTCCATGAATGGAATTTAGCACCATATAACAAATCACCATACAAATATGAAATGTCACTTTAAGACAGACAATGACATTCATAAAATGTCGACTGTCATATCACATCAATGGAATAACTATCATAAATACATTTGAATATAATTAGTCAAGATTACTTAGTGTCTATTTCATAGCACCTACGGTATAAACTGACAGAAATATTGTCACGGAAATGAAAGTCAACAGTTTCCAACGACGAACAAATCTCAATGATTGAATGAATCGACAAGCGACGGTATCCCAAAGTTTATAGATCGAAGTTCCACGTTTTGAGTCTTGACGGTCGCGAACGCGAATGGTAGGCCTACGCAACAGTTTTAACGCGAAGCCGGCTATAACGAATACCTCACTCTGTCTCACCAATGCACTGATAATATTATACACAGTTTTAAACTTGAATAAATAGTTGATTTTCAGGCGACACAAATTGTGTTGACATCTTTTTCTCTGATCACTTCAAATCAGGGAAACCCAATTTATTTATAGAAAATAAGATGTGACGTCACTCGTCACCGGTGTCCAATAAATAAGGTCCGGGCTTCTCAGTCAGTGGGAGGGGGGTGTATGAAAACTTTGCCCTACCTCAATGGTCTCCGATTCCCAATCTCTTAAACACATCGTTACCACGATTCCTTAGAAAAACCCGAACATTCTGTGATCTTTAGTCTTTAGAAACGAGTATCCGGAGAATCCCAAGTTCACACGTAGCTTGCAACTGTGTAGGTTACACGAACAGCGACAAGTCCAGATGGTCGATTCCTCCCGCGATGGTGTTAACCCCGTGGTGATTTTCTGCGAAGAAAATCGGGCACCATCTCGTTCTCTGGAATCGCCGCTGGATCACACTTTATTAGTCCCATATCGGGCGCCAAGTTTGTTGTACGGCTGGATTTAACGTAGATATAGTAACTCCAACAACAAATTAAAGGGTTAATAAAGTGTATTTAAAATAAAGGCATCAACATAATCATATCACAACAGTCAGTATTAAAAACCATTAAAGATACTCCATAAAATGAAATCTGCATTTCATTATATATATCTAGAATTGGTAATCCAAAATAATACGTCCGACCATTTCAAATATTAATTACTGAGTCCCCCCCAGACCACGCTAATTTTCCCGCCAGTCACAGGTGAGTGCTAATCAGTGTGCAGGTGACACAATCATTCATGCTCGCTCTCACGCGCACACACACTGACACACATTTCAGTTAACCCACTAAAGGCTGAAATAACAAAGCAGGATGCGCGCAAGTATAATGATATAGAAGATTATATACAACCGCAGTGTACTAAAACAGATAAAAACGGCACCTATAACAACTATTTCGATCAGAAATGAGTATTTGTTCACGCTCACTGCATGAAGCAAGCACATTTGAAGCAATGAACACTCTTGCTGAGTCCGTGTCTCCATAAATCCGATATATATTTATCTAATATATACAAAATGGATCGTGGCAGAAGTTATATCAACGTAGCTCTATCCCGAATACAACAAAATGACAATAGATTATGATAAAGTGACATTGCAACTTTTATTATGATGCATAATGTAAAATATTATTCTGCATTATCATCCCGGCTGTTAGAGTTACCTACATCAGTGATGACACACACGTCTACGTCATCATTTCCATTTATTATTGAACTCGCGTATAATGATATTTGTTTATATTTGCAGCGACTGTAAAATTGATGTTGTATGGCAGTGGCAAGAAACTCACTCTGGAATGACTATTATCTGTAGATGCGAATTGGAATTACATGAAATTAACCATTTGAATACAATTTCTCATGGGAATTGAATTAAATACGTGGATAATAACAATCAGGACTTTCCAATTTTCCAGATTAAACGGTCTCCCGAAAACGCCATCGCATCCTAAATGTCGTATTAATAAACCGCCCGGTCCTGACTATGGCCAGGACCATTTCGACAATCACTCAGTCTTGAATTTTCACATGAAAATAAGAAGTATCTGAAATAAACTGTTTAAAGTAGTCGATGAAATCGACGACAATGATAGTATGTTTCACAATAACCCACATTCATACAACATTTTCAACTGGTAACATACAGCCCCGGGGGTTCTCTGGTCCAGTAAGACATATGACGACTCGAGCTACGGAGGAGGTAATGCCGTTTACTTCGCTGATCACCTGATATTTGAACGGATGCCATTCCTTGAGGTTCACGCTGAGGTCCAGCAAGTTTGGAGTTTGGGATGATACCCGGGAAGATTTGAAAGGGCCGTCGGCCCTCTCCTACAACCCACTTTTGAATGCTGTAATTCCGCTGAATAAGCATTTGTAGGGTATGTGAGTTTGTATGTAGATTGATATCTACCCATGCACGGTGTGTGTTTGCCAACCGTACAGGGGGTGGATGCCACCAAAGCAAGAAGCAAAGTCCCACCCCTATTCCGAACCAGGACCGGCGAAGCTGAGGTCCAGGTCATTCAGCTATCTTTTATATGTGTCATACCGCTCTGACCAATTTTGTCAGGAGAGATGCTGGGACATACTTGGTCAGTCCACAGCGGATACACTAGGTCTGAATATTGCAATACATGTAGGTGCAGTGTTGAGTCTATAAATAGAACCGATAACAAACGGTTTGGATTTTCGTCCTGCATCTAACTCAACAAATAGGGTCACAATTACTCGTGGTATGAATATAGACAGATCAATGTCGGACCTTATACGAGAATATATATTTTATAAATATCCCAACGCCACCTCGTTCCATCATCATTATCGGATCTAGTGTTCGGTATTCGACGGATTTCGGTATTCGAATATTCGGTTCGAATAACGAGCGAATATTCGAATAGTATTCGAATATTTAGATAAATTATAAAATTATATAGATAATATATTTTGGAACCAATTTATTATTTAATGAAATAGCATATTTATCCATGCACATGGGTGATTCTACGGTAACTGAGCAATTTGAGTATCCCGGTACATCAGAAATACAAACTTCGTTCTGTGGTGTATGATAGGGCACACTATGTGTAGTTAGACAGAAATATTCGAGAAATGTGGTTGGTAAAAATTATTTGCTGATTATTTACTCATTTTGTCTGGTTTAGACCGTTAGTGTAAACCAGAAACGTCATTACACTAACGCACTTTATCATCATTTCAAGCAGGCACCACGTGTATAGTTACGAAGATATGGCCATTTATTATGGTTATTCGCGTTCCTTGGCAACTTCGCAATTTTCGGAGTGCCGGGGAGGTTCTAGTTCTGAAAATAAAAGCTTCATTGAATTTTCGAGGCACAAACATGTGTATTCTTTCGCCCATTCTTCGGAACACTTCTTGAATATTCTTGGACGTAACCTCTTTCATGGGGAATAATGATTCATATTATATTAAACACCCACGAAGAATAAATCGATGGAATGAGAGATTCATTGTGTTATATATTTCGGATTACTCAGCTGATAATCCTTAGCGTAATGACGATTTTATTAGTGTAATGACGCACCATTAGTGTAATGACGTTATATCCTCCTGTTGGACAGTATATGGCTGATGAAATGACCATGCGACACCAGTGGTGCATGTACATATTATACGATACCTATATATTATAACCATTTATATGTGTTTTTGGGGTAAGTGTGGACATTATGATGAACAGAGAGGTATGTTGCTGTCAGATGTGTAACAAGCCCGTAGCTAATCCGATACTTCTACTGGTGGTTAGTGGTCGCTATTGACCATCGGCAGAAGGCTTTGATTTGGATTATCCCGTAGCCAGCTTTTGTGGTGGGCGGTTACGAATCTGATGCCGAATGCGCGTAGTGTAAGAAGAATAGGAGGCTCGTTCGCTTCACATCTAAAAATAGAATACTACCAGATACTACAACACCAGCAGGGGAAACAGCAACAAAGCGACATAACATCCTGCTTTGATGATCCAATGGCCAATGTCCATGAAGATTTTATTTTCAAGCATCCATTCACGGCATGTGTAAGTGGACCTACATCTTGTGGTAAGACATACTTCGTGAAAACCTTGCTACAAAAGTCTGCCTCAAAAATATCACCCGCACCTGACAGAATAATATGGTTTTATAAATATTGGCAGCCCCTATATGACGAATTAAAGTATACCGTCACCCCTCAGGTCAACTTTATACGAGGAATACCAGCAAACTTGGATTCTCTTATCAACCCCCGGTATAAAAATCTAGTTATACTCGATGACTTGATGCAAACTTCATCAAAAGACCAGAGAGTTAATGATTTGCATTCCGAAGGAAGTCACCATTTGAACTTATCTTTGATAAGTTTGAACCAGAATTTCTACTACAACAAAGATCCAACGCAACGACGAAATTGTCAATATTTGGTATTGTTCAATAACCCAATCGACAAGGGATTAATTTCAACATTATCAAGACAGATGTATCCTGAATGTCCTCAGCGTATGGTTCGAGAGTTTTCGGAAGCGACGAGTGAACCGTACGGTTACCTACTGGTGGATTTAAAAGCCGCAACACCGGACACATTACGTCTGCGACAGAATGTACTAAAAGAGGACACGAACCAACATAGGGGTGAATGGAATGGCATGAAATATAATCTCCAAAAAGACAGAGAACACCCAGATGAACAGAATGGGATGAAAAAACATACAAAAGACACTGAGACCCAGGGTCAACAGAATGCGATGAAATACGATGACAGAGAACTCCCCGGTCAACAGAAGGGCATAACATATAATTATATTGTGCCCCAGGGTCAACATAGTGACTATACTAACGACATACGGCCACCTGGTGAGCTCGATGAAATTAATAAGAAGAACCGTCAAACCATAGACATTCGAGAAGACATGTCGTACCCTTGTAATGAATGCGGGCTTTTGTTCGCAGATCATTATGATGTTCAGAGACACGTAAAAAACTGGTGTCAAGAAAATAAGTTAAAACGAAAATTAACTGAGGACCCGGATGAACACGGAGTGATGTCCGAGACAAAAACAACTCTCTTCGGAGAAGATACAGCTGAAGATGAACAGGGAACGCTATCAGATTCAAAAGATGGTAATGTCGTCGGTAGTAGAACGGTATTCGGTCTTAAGAAAGCTGCGCGATGTGTCAACGAGATGGACACATTCAAAAGTATGATGAAACGCGTCACCAATGATGTGAAAGAAGAAGAGAGCATTTCGGGAGATGAGAGCATGTCGGGAAAAGAGGATACCATCGACACAGAGTTTGCTCTGTTTCGCAAAAGTTATAGACGATTAATAGAATACCAGTATCGATTGAAAACATCACCCATACATAACACGATCATGAAGAAAATGGTCAAACTGACCAAACGCGGATATAATAATGAATGGGCTGCAGATGAAGCTATGAGAAAATTCAAGAAACTCTTAGAAGTAAATCTAACGGTCGAAGATTCAGACAATGATTAAATTTCAATAAACTTCATCAACATGTTATTCTCGTCTTCGTTATATATCTATAAGTGGGGAGGGGGGTTTGTATAGCGAGAATGCTCCTTTAATATTCACACACCAATATTACATAACGTCCCTTACCTCGTGTCACTTTAACATTCCACACACCGTGTGTGCATTATCCCCCTTTAAGTATGTCATAGCATGGGTACATGTAAGATAATATAACACTATGACTATGTCTGTATCTGTTGTTGGTAAGATGTGAAATATAAATTTCAGTTCATTCGTGTAGTAATTTCGTATATGTTCAACGCTCTTCATTCGTGCGCTTGTATTGTTAACATTCATTCATAATGAGTGTCCCTTTAGAGTGTCTTGTGTTCCTTTAAGATTCAAACACCAATATTACATCACGTCCCTTGTTTCGTGTCACTTTAACTCCTTGAGTGTATTGCCCCTTCGAATGATGTCATAGCATGGGTACATGTAAGATAGTATAACACTATGACTATGTCTGTATCTGTTGTTGGTAAGATGTGAAATATAAATTTCAGTTCATTCGTGTAATAATTTCGTATATGTTCAACGCTCTCCATTCGTAAGAGTAATTATGACCTCCGGCTTCGTGCCGATTGTGTACTGAGCTGACACCGGGGATAAATTGACCAATGACTGCTATTGTACTGAGCTGACACCGGGGATAAATTGACCAATGACTGCCATTTTTATCCTTTGACAGATATGCGTGCGCAGACTCGTTTGATGTTCGCTATCGCATTACTATGTTTTAATAGCCGAGCCTTCACTTCTCGTCTGACTCTCTTACCGACAAGACCTGTCTACACAGTACTTCTCCTTGGTCTGTGATTGAGTGTACAAAATCTCTTGTCAAGTGAACACCTGCACATTATCTATTTTCTAAACATCGAACTTGTCTGAACCTATCAACTGATACAATAGCAGTGATATAATGTTACATCATCGGTGCTAACTGGAGTTTTTGGTATACAAAATGATCGTAAGTGTGAATGGAGTGATAAGTGTTTATTACGTAATGTTGTTATAACAATGACACCGAAGCAATTTCTATTATTGAGTGTCTCACGACCTGGACGTATTATGTATGCATGTTTTGGATAACTAATTATCGTGTTAATGCTAACAATGACACAGTTTATCAACCTTAATTGATACTAACCCGTTAAACAACTAATTCTGCTCAGACATTAAATCGATATGTTTTCTGAATAGCATATAACTGTGAACGGGATATAATAGAATTAATTTGGTAAAGCAAGGTGTGACACATACATTGTTACCCACAATGTCGTGTGTGATTACGTGTACATAATATGTTCCATCGAATATGACAATTCATTCTGGGGGGTTGTCCGCTCGTGATTCAACATAGTACATCTCAATACTTCCAATAATTCACGATAATACACGCCTGTCATATACTCAATAACTTCATCGGGGATAGAGAAGTTAAGAATAAACGCTCTTTATTATTTATGTAAGAGTAATGGTGTCTATTTTCAGGTATGACAATTATATATGTATGAACTGCGTCCGATAAACACTGGAATGTATGCATTCATACCGATGGTCACAATGTCCAATAAAGCTATTTCTAAACATCGATTAATAATTTCATGAAAAATATTTGAACAAAAAAAATAACGAAAGATATTACACGCAAATAATTTAACATTCGACATTTTTTAATATCGAGATTATCAGAAACCGAAAACTCGTTATAAATTTTTTATTTAAACTTTTTTTTTTTTGGAGAAATAATTTGGGGGGTTTTGAAATTTTTTCTTTTGGAAGTTTTGGGATTTTGAAATTTTTTGGAAGTTTTGGGATTTTGAAATTTTTTGGAAAAAATAAATTTTGGAAGTTTTGAAATTTTTTTTGGGTTTTGATATTTTGGAAGTTTTGAGAATATTTTAGTACAACCAATTTTAGACCCCAAAGATTCTATTTTTAGATGTGAAGCGAACGAGCCTCCTATTCTTCTAGTGTAGAGTAAGATGTTGTGCGTGTGGCCCCATCCTGCGGATTGGGTCCGGTGCCCACCCCATGTAGCGCCCCTGGGAAAATATGTGTATACGCAGTGCACCGAGAGCGATTCTGGGCCTCAATTTCGAATCTCTAATTGAGAAAAACAATCAGTTTAAGGTGCCAATATAGAAGCTAAATTCCTGGGCGGCCTCCATCGGGGAACTTTGTGAAAAATCACTGCTTTGATATGATTCTGGAGCCCATCGGTGTCAATTTCGATTTTCTATAGTTCATTGAAAATGCAATCAATTAAAGATGTCAATGAAGCCCAATTGCGTCAATGCGTGGTGCGCGAAATAAGGGGCCCGGTGTGGGCCTTCCCTGGAATTTTTGTTGTAAACGTCAATGTTCTGACAGCGATTCCGGGCCCCTTATGAAGCGTCAACTTCGAGTTTCTAACTCAGGAAAAATATAGAAGTTTAAAGGAGACCAGGATTTCACGTTCTAAACTTATGAGTGTTCGCGAGAGTTACTTCGTGCGGATTGCCTTCTCCCTTAAAGTGCTGAAAAATCCTTTGAGCTTCCACCCCTCCCCTCGCCAACAAAAATCTGGTGACGAAAGGGAACAACTGGATACATAATTGCGGAGACAACCTTACCATCATGTATTCCCGTCAAACACAAGTTAATTGTTACATGTATGTATCTTCGAGGGTGGGGATAATTTTCCCGGGTATAGGTTGTCATAACATTTGCTGGCCTTCTCCACACGTAAACAGTGATGGGCGAAATCAGATACAGCTCAGGATATTTTGGTCCAAGAAACCTTATGGAGATATAATCGAACTATTATGTGTGTTATATGAAAATGACAACACTCTTCTCTTTTTTCGAATGTTAAATGACAACTTGGAACTAGGTATATTAGCAACTAACCCGAATTGTTCTGACCGCAGAAGGACAATGGCGCTGTTACATGGTGTAAATACCAGGTACCCATAGTTAGGCCGTGGACTCAGCTGCCTATATGTATATCATGCACATTGTCTGTAGTATATCATGGACTCATAGGATGTCCATATGCACTTTGGGTTATATGAACACATCGGACAGTTATGCCACGTATCCACCTACATGTATAGATATTTGACGAATGCCCTATATAAAGATCATGGGTGGTGGTCCCTTTGAATATTCCATGCACCAATGCCACCATGCTGCAGGCTGGCCATGGACCGGGGGTCATATATGTAGGTCATGGGACACGGGTCGATAAAGGTATGATATGACATTGTACCCAAGAATGAGCAGGTGTCTATACGTAGGACATTTATGGACCCAGCCCCGTATACATGATATATCTACGTCATGGACAGAGAAAAGTATGTTGACGATATCTGATTTCTTCGAATTTGACGCCATATTATACACACAAGTGACAACGCGCAAACAAAACAAAACGATGCCTTATAGGTCCGCTTCCTATATATGACCACATGCAAGCACGGTCTGGTTTACACCTAGCCAATAAAATGATTTCGACGTCATGACGGCAATCATATAAGAACGTTACAGTTACGTCATATTAATTCGTTTATGGTCAGTGGAAAATAGACTATACTTATAACAGACCCTCAGACTAATAATAAACCAGGAAACAATTACCCGGAGATTATTCTCGAATATTCGAATAGTCAAATAATTATTCGAATATTCGAATATTTATTTTTACGAGCGAATGAATATTCGGACCGAACACTAATCGGATCGCCTATTAGTCAAGAGACCAGGAGGTTTTGCCTGTCTTGAGTTAAGCTTTTCAGTAAGTCGCATATATACATGTATGCCATGGAACGAGTATCCTAGCGATCATTAGCCAGATTTGGGCCTATGATATGAGCAAAGTTTATGAATTTTGAACATATATAAGTCAAGACAGGTTATCTTAGGGTATGAAGCCTGGGACATACAACCCTTTACCCAACAGAAGGGCCCTGTGCCAATGCATTCTCTTATATATGCGAGTCGACCATAGGTCGCCTCGCATATATAAGAGAATGCATTGGCTTAACACATTAAAAATTATAAAATTGTTAAAGAATGTAAGAAAAAATGGTAAAAAGTGTTAAAAAAAGATTTTTTTTTAGGCCAATGCATTCTCTTATATATGCGAGGCGACCTATGGTCGACTCGCATATATAAGAGAATGCATTGGCACAGGGCATAACTGTAACTATCACAATGTGGTCAAGAAGCCGGTTCCAATGATATCCATATTTGTATGGTTCTATTGAGACAGACCAAAGATATTTTGGGCTGTTGAAGCTTTATTTGGCCGGTTTTGGCCGGTTTGTTGGGTAAAGGGTTAAGCGTGAAGAGTTCTATCAGTGTCTATACCATGCACGCATATATATTTAAGCATGAAGTGTTATATACCACCGAAGTATACAACATTT
Source organism: Siphonodentalium dalli (assembly GCA_032622095.1). Taxonomy (NCBI): domain Eukaryota; kingdom Metazoa; phylum Mollusca; class Scaphopoda; order Gadilida; family Siphonodentaliidae; genus Siphonodentalium; species Siphonodentalium dalli. Next base: position 252,292,837 of record CP136065.1, read on the forward strand.
AAGCATGAAGTGTTCTCTACCAAGCTCGCCTATACATGTATATCCCATTAGAACATGAAGCCTGCGACATTTAAGCATGAAGTGTTCTGTACCAAGCTCACCTATATATCCACATAGAGCATGAAGCCTGCGACATTTAAGCATGAAGTGGTCTATACCAAACTCGCCTATATATCATATTGGCGCCTGAAGCCTGCGACATTTAAGCACGAAGTGTTCTATATACCAAGCTCGAATATATATCCTCTTGCGATTTAAACGCATTACACGCAACACTGACACGATAATGAGACCACATACTGTATAAGTAGTTTACGATCAAAGAGAATAATCAGGTTAATCTTAGAGAGATTATCGGATTAGTCAAGTTAATTGTCAGTGTTAGGTGTGTGGGCCGATCTGAAATTGCAGCATTCGCAAAAAGAAATGCAATCGTGTAAATTAGAGAAAAGAGAAATAGCGGTACAAAGGAATTCTAGATATAGGGGTAATTAACACGAGGAAATGAACATGTCGTTTTACAATAATCTCTATTATTTAAAACATGTTGTGTGGTACAACAAAGATGCAGAGCCGGCGTCTGTCTGCATCATGTGTGGCATAATATACAGTGACGGTGTGGGGGTGTCTCAATTGGGTGTCTTCATTGTCTCACCCGTGGGCCCCCGTCACATCGCTGGTTGAATATTAAGTGAGGTGGAAAATAGGAACATTTTTAATAGACATTTTTACATGCGAATAAGTAATCATAAATTGGCTATTGAAAAAGGACACCACACCCAACCACCGACTGCAAACAAAAGCCGAAAGGAGTAAAACACCTTCTTCAAAAATACATTTTACGATTTCCGGTTACGGAAGCGAACGATGTTACCCGAATGCAAATTAGTCCATATTATGCAAGGGAGTTAACTTCATAATGATTTTCATTGTCCGTGGTCCAAACACGACGCACTATTGATGCACTGTCCGACTTAAAGGGGTACTGTGCGCCATTTGCAATAAACAACGATCTAATATAATATAGAGAAAACTAAGTAATTTGAGTCGAAGATGTATTCTGTAAACGTTCAGGTTAATAGTTTATCTTAAAATCAAAGTTAATAATTTGATATAAATTTAATTTATGGCTGGAGTCATAAATTCAATTACGAATTTCCGTGTACAATACGTAATCAAAATAGTTCACGGATAGTGGATTGGGCAAAGCGTGGCACACATGACCGTGTATAAAAATATGTTGATACGGTGCGTAAGCACAAGCCAAACACTGACTAGTGACTATACAATGATTAATGAGTATATGGGACTAGTATGCATATAATGTAACATTTATTTGATACATTTGCTTGAAAACTGTTCAAAAATTACTCCAAAACGACAATTGGTATTTCCGCATTCCGGATAATATGCCATCCGTAACAGACTTTCAAATAATGGAAATCTGGTTACCTTATTCTACAACTCATAGACTAAAGAAACCAACAACAACATTTTGGGTACAGTATCCCTTTATCTGGTACTTTTTCAAGATTAAAAACAAATATATATTTTATGTCTTTCTGAACACTCACAGTGTCCAAATTACGTGGTAGCCACAATATACCCATGAACCGGAAAAAGTCCAACAACATACCATTCGTAAAGACAGACAGACCGACAGATGATCGGATATATGTAATGCAGTATATATAGCCACCATTTCGGTCATGGGGTATACATTAACATGGATGTTGATCAATATACATAAATCCAGTACAAGCAAATAGATAAATTGATTTCTAAACCCGTGTACGTTGATTGCTGGCTGCACCCTGTGCTCATCTCATGTCGTTTCTCATAAGCTTTGATTAGTTCTGTCCGATCCCTGATTGCTGCAATCCGTCAACGCTGATAGCTTGGCGTCTGTATGAGGTTTCCCTTCCAAGAAGAATTATGACTGGCATAAAAATATTATTAACAGTACCCTCGGGAATCAATAGTAACTGTATGGTGCCAAAGTAAACTTCTTTTATCATTGATGTGAGTTTTCGTGCAGTCATTACACCTTTTTAACAAATGACCCATTCATTTTATGAAAGGTGTGTTATTGTAAATTACTTGAGATAGAGGGGTTGCGAGAACATTAATATGGAAGTACTCGAGAATGCATTATTTTGAGCCGTATTCATTCCGTGTACCTATTAGCACCACTGTAGGGGTCTCTAATCTCATCGGCGGGTGTGCAGGCTGAGGGGATGCACTTAGTACAAATATGCGAAATGTCACATTTTTACTGGTATGTTATGTATAGATAGTATTGCAATACCGTGGCCAGATGGTACGCATGTTGGCGCGCATGTGGAAATACATATCAACAGACAGAGAGAGAGAGAGAGAGAGAGAGAGAGAGAGAGAGGGAGAGAGGGGGGAAGAGAGAGAGATTTTTGTTTTTCTCTAAAACTTTAATATTTTCCCACTTCTGTAACATTTTTTGGACTGAAATGGTTGAAAACAGTTGATAAATTTCCGATCATATGGGGTTGTCAGGTTGACAAATTCAAACAGTTGGAATTTCAAGGACGTTGAATTTGTGTCTGCTTCAAGTGACGAAGTTGGACACCTCCACCAAAACAAAAACAAAACCAAAAAACAAGAGAACCCTCCAGCCGCGCTCACGTGCCTGGTAATATACTCAAAATAGTCATGTAAATGGCACATATAGAGAGAGCGATAGAGAGAGATGGGTAGAGATATCGATGAGAGAGGACAAGAGAGAGAGAGAGAGAGAGAGAAAGAGAGAGAGCGAGCGAGAGAGAGAGAGAGCGCGAGATATATACATATATATATATATATATATATATATATATATATATATATATGTATAGAGAGAGATAGAGAGAGAGAGAGAGAGAGAGAGAGAGAGAGAGAGAGAGAGAGAGAGAGAGAGAGAGAGAGAGAGAGAGAGAGAGAGAGAGAGAGAGCGCTACATGAAATTTCCATGTAACTCATTTCGAAGAAACATTGCATTGATACAAAACAAAACACTAGAAACATCTGTTGTTTCACCTAAAAGTGTTTTAAAAGCTAAATTTCTAGTCAAAATGGTTGTACTGTTCTAATATTCACGTATATGTATGCGCAGCGTAGACATATTTCAAAATACCCATGAATCTTACTTTTATTATTATTTATCATGACAACACTTGTTTTTTTTTAGCTGATGACAACCTGTTCTAGCTGACGAGAGCCTGTTCTATCTTATGACAGCCTGTTATAGCTGACGACAGCCTGTTTTATCTGAGGACAATCTGCTCTAGTTGACGACAGTCTGTTCTATCTTATGACAGCCTATTCTATCTTATGACAGCATGTTGTAGCTGACGACAACCTGTTCTAGCTGACGACAGCCTGTTCTATCTGAGGACAGCCTGTTCTATCTTATGACAGCCTGTTATAGCTGACGACAGCCTGTTCTATCTGAGGACAATCTGCTCTAGTTGACGACAGTCTGTTCTATCTTATGACAGCCTGTTCTATCTTATGACAGCCTGTTCTATCTTATGACAGCCTGTTCTATCTTATGACAGCATGTTGTAGCTGACGACAACCTGTTCTAGCTGACGACAGCCTGTTCTATCTGAGGACAATCTGCTCTAGTTGACGACAGTCTGTTCTATCTTATGACAGCCTGCTCTAGTTGACGACAGTCTGTTCTATCTTATGACAGCCTGTTCTAGCTGACGACAGCCTGTTCTATCTTATGACAGCCTGTTATAGCTGACGACAGCATGTTCTATCTGAGGACAATCTGCTCTAGTTGACGACAGTCTGTTCTATCTTATGACAGCCTGTTCTATCTTATGACAGCATGTTGTAGCTGACGACAACCTGTTCTAGCTGACGACAGCCTGTTCTATCTGAGGACAACCTATTCTAGCTGACGACAGCCTGTTCCATATGAGGACAACCTGCTCAAACGACAACCTGTTCCAGCTGATGACAGCCGGTGACAACCAGTTCTAGCTGACGACAGGCGATGACAGCCTGCTTGTTGTTGTTGTGTAGTTTCCGGCCGCAGGCCGGGTAGGATGGTCGGAACGCATTGTGTAGTTCCCTTCACCCTTTCTTTAATTCTTCGATGAAAATCGATTGTTGAGGCTGTTGTATTTGGAGGCAAAGCGGTGGAAGCGTGGTGGAGGAGTCGAGGCTGTTGGGATGTGAGGATTGGGTTTAGGCTGGATGTCTGGTTGGTGTGGCTGTTGGTTGGCTGGCTTTAGGGCTGATGCGTCTTGGATGCTTGGTTGGTGGTGTGGCTGGCGAAGTGCTGGAGTGGTTGGGGGCTGTGTTGGCGTTGGCTGGTGAGGTTATTGGCTGGCTGGTGATTTGGCTGTTGGTTAGCTGTAGCTGACGACAACCTTTTATAGCTGATAACAGTAACAGCCTGTTCTAGCTGATTACAGCATATTCTATCTGATGGTCTGTTACAGCTGATATGAGATAGAGGAATACAATTACATAATATAGAGTGAATACGATGGTGTGATATTCAGGAAAACATTACGTTATACTCGCTGCACATGTGTGGTGGTACACACACGAGGACTAACTGGTGCACAAAATGCATACGAACTCCCACCCTCTCCAGGAGGACGTACGACGAGGCTTCACATTCCGAAAGAAATCTGGAGCGGTGACATTTTCCACCAAACTCCATGCAGGATTTACCCCCCTTGTTGACTCGGTAAGACCGCTGCTACCGGCGACATTTCACCCACATGTGGTGGACTTCCGCGATATTAAAATATATTCTAAGCGAACAGAGCAACATGCTGCCCTTGTTAAGCACATAAAATATCGAACAAAATTTGTATAAATTTTGGACCTTATGTTTGAAAAGTCCCACTAAAACCGAAGAACTATATTTCGAAACGGTGTGATTAGGTTCTCCCGATTACAATAGTATAAACGCACGTGTACGACACTGTCACAACAATATGGACCTATTTGAATATTGAAGTCCAATATGAACCTATTTGAATACTGAAGTCCAATATGAACCTATTTGAGTATTTAAGTCCAATATGAACCTATTTGAATACTGAAGTCCAATATGAACCTATTTCAGTATTTCAGTCCAATATGAACCTATTTGGGTACTGAAGTCTAATATGAACCTATTTGAGTATTTAAGTCCAATATGAACCTTTTTGCGCGATGGTATGTTGCACAGAGCTACGTTTGCGCACGTGACAAGTATTGAACAATTTACTGTATATATGTTATATTGTCTTTGTTTGTCAATTGTAACGATGTTGAACAGAAATGGCTCATTCGAGCCAAAACGTAATTTGAAGTAACGGATACGATAGGTCAATAGATACACGGAATATTGATATGCCGGCTTAGTTTGCTCTGAAAAAACACTTGCCAAAGTCACAGCCATTTTCCAGAAGTTTTAACTTTTTCGCCCGAAGTCAGACAAACGATCTTTATTTCTACTGTATCAGGAATAGACTCGGACGCTCTTTTCTGTTCCATGTCGTGCAAATGGCGGCTTTTTTGTGTTCAAATTTGTATTTTTCATCACTTCAATGCGTCTTTTTGTGTTATACAATGATATAGTAGAAAGGTAGTTAAGATATAATCGATACCGGGAAAAATTCAAAAGCGAATAATATCATTTGTATTTTGGAGCGCAAACAGCCATTTGTCTTCAAGACAAAATAAATTGATTTGAATTGAATTGTTTGTGGATAAGGAATACCCATGTAACCACGTCCCTGTGCAACATCTGAAGGACGCGAAGCACCCCACGTAACCACGTGGCTGTACAACATATGATGGATGGGAAGCACTGGCGGCTGATTACTTCACGAAATGCATTACGTTTATCTCGGAGCCAAAACCGCTTATATCGACAGTATTACAAGCAATATCGCGCACGTGGCCACATTTATCAAATCACAGTTATCATAATACAATCACGCGCGGCTGGCAGCCGGCGAGAATTGGACCAGGTTTCATATTTATTGATATACTGATTAGAGGACGCGACTTAAATCGGGAGGAACCCCAACCTATCTGTTATTAAGTAGATAACCGCGAATCAAATATTGTTGCTAACAGATATCGTGATGCATATTGAATTAAATATCAATTTAGAAACAGGAGGGCGAGAAATATCTTTAATAAGAACTAGTTCCAAATATATAAGTTGGTCGAGAGCAGACCCGGTTTCAAAATCGAATATATATAGGCAAACCTGTTTATTGTTTGCCATTGGAATGGATATTCGGAGTAATTTCGAATATGATGAACAGTCATGCATGGGTTGGCAGACGATTGATTTCACGGCGAAAATTATTATAATTACATCTTTGTATTTGTATTACTACATTTAAACTGGCACGGCTATTTTCAATCTCCAACCTATAATATATATACGAAATGAATGGTATCAGAGTGTACATAATCTTATCTATCGACTAGTGTGTTATCTTCAATTTGATTGGTCGATACATGTAGCTACTCCAGATAAACCCGTATTGTGTGGTCAATATCGAACACTATGATATATTTGGGAACCGCACAGAAAGTTGTCGCTTACGTCATAGCGCGGCAGTAAACCCCGTGATATTTCTGAGAACCATACAGTAATGTTTCCGTATTGTGTATTTGTCAAACAGATGAGAGGAATGATTTCAGTTTCAATCTAAATCAAGAGTGTGATATCAGTATGTGTTAATACTTGTGACAGTTCAATTTCCATGGTAAAAATCCGCCCACTTATGGGACCATCTCCTTTTGTACTCAACATAATATATGCAACAAATGAATTAATTTGAGCCAAGGATGAGTGCAAAATACACTCATTTGCTATAGAAACGATGCAAACAACACGGTAATTATAATGAAAATGAATTTATGACTGGAGTCATACATTCATTTTCATTATAATTACCGTGTTGTTTGTATCGTTGAAACGGTAAATGAGTGTATGTTGCACTAATCCATGGCTCAAATTAATTCATTTGTTGTATTCATTCTGTTGAGTATAAAAGTAGATGATCCCAAAAAGGGCCGGATTTAGTGTACAGTACCCCTTTAAGGTCAATAGAATAAATCGTTACCCCGTGTCTGTTGAGGAAGTGTGGGTTTTTACCTACCCTCAGCCAGCCGTATCCCAGTCGACTTCGGTCTCATGGGATACGGCTGGATCCGGTTAGATAAAAACCAATACAACGTCAACAGACATCGGTAACTAATAGTAACTATTAGTGAAGATTTCGGTCGATTTCGTTAATATTTTTCGGAAAACGTGCCTTCTATTAGTACATTGCCGTATTTTCAGATGGTTTCTTTCCGATGTCGTATTCGAAATTTGGATTCGCTGTGCTGAGTACTAAAACCGATATTATATATATGTGTAAACTACAAGCTTATATAAAAATCGAGCACCATAATTATGTAAACCAACAGTTAATAATCCTCGTTCTTTTTCCCTGACGCTGCGTTAGCCCTTTACCCAAACAGAAGGGCCCTGTGCCAATGCATTCTCTTATATATGCGAGTCGACCATAGGTCAGTGTTCCGGCGGAGAATCCAGTGTAACATCACTTTTCGGTTTCCTCCATTAAAAATGAATGTTCAATGAATCTTGAAGAATTAAGAAAATATGTTCTGTCGATATAAGTCACCAAAACTGTATGGAACAAAACATCCGATATTAAACTGGATAATATAGTTAATGTCTCATCTAAACGTATTATTTAGTACATAAACAATACGAGACACATGTTTTTTTAACATTAAACTGGATAATATAGTTAATTTTTCATCTAAACTTATTATTGAGTACATAAACAAAACGAGACACATGTTTCTCTAACATTGGTCTGGAACCTTGTAAACATCTGTGCCAATTTCAATGATTGTGTCCAAGCACCGTTTTTAGCTCAACTTTACAAAGTAGAGTTTGAGCTATTGCAATGGGTTGGCGTCCGTTGTGCGTGCGTGCATGCGTGCGTGACCTGTAGATGTGAGCTATCGAATGTTTCCGAATTTCGATGAAAATGTGGCCACCAGAAGCATCTTGGATTTCAAATTTCAATCCATCGGCACACCCTACAGCCCGTATTTATGACCGGATCATTTTTTTATTTTGCAGGCACGATTGTGTGGATTTTAATCTTTGCCTGACTAAATCCTCTGGCGCACCCTACAGACCAAATCCCTCATCTTATCATCACCAAAGTTTACATATATCTTTGGTGTGACCTCTAGATGGGAGCCTCCTATATTGACAGAAATTCGTTAAAAACATGGCCGCTAGCGGCCATCTTGGACTTACTCTTTGTATGACTAAATCCTTTGGCACACCCTACGTACCACATCCCTCATCCGATCATCACCAAACTGCATATGCCCGCAGCCATATTTGATTTCAAATTTGAAACCATCTGCACACCCTGCAGCCCACATTTATTGGTGAAATGTTTCAAATAAAATTAATTTCATCTACAAAATACAAGACCTTTACTGTAACATCTACACGACACAAGACCTTTACTGTAACATCTACACAATACAAGACCTTTACTGCAACTTCTTGGCTGTTCTTCTTCTTTATCATTCTATTCATTGCTCAGCAAAAAATAAACTCCTTCCCAAGTTGAGCTAAAGTGTCATTGACAATTTCAATTTGGATATCTAAAAGCAAACGTTTCAAATTATACACACACGTTCAATGCCAAAGCGGGAACGGTTGTTTGTTTATATCTTTTTAAATTGTGCTATTTTAACCTACTGAACCAAAAAGTTTCATTTTAATTTTTAACATATTTTCTTCTCAAAGTAGATACAAATGATTAAAGGGGGGCTGTATCCTAAATCCGGCCATTTATGGGACTACCTCCTTTTAATCTCAGTAGAAAATATGTAACAAATGAATGATTTTGTGCCATGGATTAGTGCAGCCGTCAGCTAACATCACTGGTGTGGATGAGATTTTGTTCTCCAATTAATAGCGACGAAACAAATGACCACGTGAATCGTGCTATTAAATAGTTGTAATATTCTAGCTGACAAAAGTGCCACTACATGCCGTTAATAAGTTTGGCACCCATATTCTAGGACATCCAGAGACCAGCCAGTGGAATCTATGTTAGCCCTATAACTAATTAGAAAGCGTTCGTTCCTAATTCCACCCTATTAGATATTTACGGTATAAATGAGATATGAATCCTACCTGCTTAGGATTCATACAGCCATCGATACATCACATCAAACCCAGCAATTAACGTCAGACTTATTCAATTAATAAATTGATAAATAGTAACCACGAAATGGCTTCTTAATACTCTTATAACGTGGTATTACCGGCAACCAATAACAGACAATATGTATAATCATTACCATCTCATTTATCATATATAATGAAGAAGCTCACATGTTTATAAGTACCACCCGTGACCGTTATCAATCAGTTCGCGGGGAAATAGCATCAGATTCTATCTATAAAGAATTATAACTTGTTCCAATACAACATGCAGCAATTTTGTTCTGATCGGAACACAGCCAACCAGTTCTTTGTGGAATAGTGTGTTGTCTACAGATTCTGAGATACTTTTCAGAGCACTTAAGATAACTGGATATAACGATTATCGTCTGAGTTCATAACGTGTTGTACATTCTGGGCGACGTAATTTTGTGAGTATCCCCACATAATTGATAGTGAAATACAATTATTTTACAAGTGTCAAAGACAAGAACATGCCTTACCAGCCGGTAGTTATAATAGTGCACTATATGGAGATCTGGTTGTGATGTTTGCAGCGATGTTGTTGGAGTAAGCTATTGTTAATTTTCGCAAATTGTCATATCAGACTTGGTTGGAAATTTCGATAAAATAGTTATCTGTATGTATCATTCATTATAAAATAGTTATCTGCATGTATCATTCATTATAAAATAGTTATCTGCATGTATCATTCATTATAAAATAGTTATCTGCATGTATAATTTAATATCAGTGAATTGTGGTTGATATCGACCTGCAACAGTGTTCCCATAGCCATTTATCGCATTATCAGATGTACATAACACATGTTCACGATTAAAGATCCACTTTCTCCGAAAACTTACCGAACTGGTAGAGTGTTTGAACTGTAAGTCGAATAGCACCTATCATAAGTACTCTATATGTGACCCGCCATATCAAATCCAGTCGTAAGTCGGGATTTTTTTACCCTGTGCCAATGCATTCTCTTATATATGCGAGTCGACCATAGGTCGCCTCGCATATATAAGAGAATGCATTGGCCTAACAATTTTTTATCATTTTTTTAAATAAATGTTTCTTACAATTTTTAGGACATAAAATAAAAAACATACATTACCCTGCAGGGAGCCCCACACATATATAGAAGCATATAGAAGAGTGTCGTCTGCTCATGTTTGTCTGGGGCTCTGTATGGGTGAAATTATAAAATTGTTAAAGAATACAAGAAAAAATTATTAAAATTATAAAAAATTGTTAGGCCAATGCATTCTCTTATATATGCGAGGCGACCTATGGTCGACTCGCATATATAAGAGAATGCATTGGCACAGGGTAAAAAAATCCCGACTTACGACTGGATTTGATATGGCGGGGCACATATTTGAGCATGTCATGTAGTTGATGTGATCCCCATTTGTTTTGAAATTCGGTTTGACATTCGGTTTGACATTCCGTAGTATTGTTGTGTTAATTGTTAAAATCCTGTGATTTCTACGAAGATTCTGTTCGGTTCCTGTTCCGGCAAAATCATACCCCGGAGACACGCCAGTAATTTTTCTAAGTTTTTGGTAAGAATGTCGCATGAAAACCACTAAACGTGTCCGAATAAGCAGAAGAGGTTGCATTCTTCCTAATTTTATAGATATATTTGGGAAAAAAAGTCGGAGATTTTCGATGAAGAATTTGTTACTGTTCCAAGCGAACTTCTCCCGAACAGATCGGTTTTTTTTCTTCAGAAATCTGTCGCATTCAACAGTGTCATAGGTATCAGAACTGGGTAGAATTATTGATCCTAGCCATTTCCATTTCTATGTATATTTTCGGGGTCTAAACTCATAACATTCGTTTCTACCATTTACTAATACATACTAACGAGTTATGTTGATGTTCGTATCCCATGTGGTTATGGCTAAATTTGCTGGAGACTAGACTACCCTTCTATCATAACCCTACATGCATGGGCATCACTGCACGTTATACTATACAATATTTATCTCGAACATTATAATATACGGGGAACTTAGAATAATGTGACAAATCATACTAGATGTATGGAAACTTGATATACATGACAAATAGCCTGTGTACCCATTTGCACCCATCAGTATTGTGTGGAAAATTATTATGGCAAATATCTTTTAAGATGTTTTGATTTTCTCCTCATTTGACTTTCTAAAAGGCCTTTTGGTCAACCAGCCAGTGCATTGCTAATGATATGGTTTGTGTCATTCTAGTGTGCCAGGTGCGGTGATTGCTTATACCCTGACAGTCGGTGCATTACTCTTATATGGACTCTGTCATTCTAGTGTGCTATAGGTGTGGTGATTGCTTATACCCTGACAGCCAGTGCCTTATGACTCTGATATGGTTTCTGTAATTATAGTGTGCCAGGTGCGGTGATTGCTTATACCATGACAGCCGTGTTACCTGCTCATAACACCATATAGGGAGTGTGGGGGCGGGTAGCCCCGGGATGGTCGAAAGGGCTTACCGACTTATACCGACTTACCTATAATGCTTATACATAAAACATTCACCGTTCGACTTTCCTTGCAACTTATACACGTAATTTTCAAAATGAATGTCTAAATGTTGAAATTTTTAATAATAAACAAATGGGAGGTGAAGCTTCCGAATCATGTGTAATATGTATTATTTCATTGCGCAGAACGCTAGAAAATTTAATTTAGATCTCTGTTCCTGTTAAAGTCCGGTCGTTGAAGAATAGGGACCTAAATTGTTGACAAGCTGTTCTTTGTTGTCAGTTTGTCGGGCAGAATCTGGGGAACAGCATATCCAAAATCCGCTAAAATCCGCTTTTTTTGGGAAAAGTTTCTGGAGCATTTTGAAAAAAGGTCCTATTTGTGGTTTTCATGTATGGTTTTCCGTACCTTATGAAATATACACTTGAATGGCATTTAAATTAAAGTTATACAGATGGCAGGAACATGCAACGTAAACAAATTAGTATTGTTGTCATGACAGATGTATGTCATTTCGAGTACAATTCGATTGTCAAAATTCAAAATGGCGGACAAAATGGCGACCGAAAGTGGTAAAATTGGACAAATTTCGCTAAATTTCACCAGACTGTTACCATTTGTAAGAAATTTGGTTTAATGGCCATTTGTGACAACATGTACCATTTTAAATCAATGTCTGATAATTGTGAGCGACATCACGAGGATTGGGAGTTTGGGCCCTTCAGTGTCCCTCAAATGCGAAATAGATGTACTGAATTCGAAGAGAAATCAATTTATTATTTTAATGCCCAGAATAACCGCAAATCGAACACACCAGTGTACTGAATACTTATTAGATGTCAGATATGAATCACTAGTGCCCATTTTAGCATAAATGAGGCCGTCACTTCCCAAAATAGGGACAAAATGGCTACCGAAAGTAGTAACGTTACATTGGTCAATTTTCGCTTAAGTTCACAAGATTGTTTCCATTTTGACGAAAATTGATGTAATGGCTGGCATCAGAGTAAATGATGTCGGGTCGTTTGGGGCACTACCTACCTCAGTCTACATCAGTCTGGATGGTTTGTGAAACTCGTTTCGTGGATTAGTACACCCCTTCGATGGTTTGGGACAATATTTGGATTTGGGGCGCCCGTCTTAAGGATTGGGATACTCACATGTTGGTTTTTGGATATTAATGGGTTTTGTAACTCTGTATATGGTTTGGGGCACTCGTAAAATAATGTGGCTTTGGAAACTCCCATGGTGACACATATGACTACATATTATATTGGCTATACATTCATTCGATATCGTAAGATTTAGTAAAACAAAAAATCAACAAACAAACAAACATTTCAATTGTTCACTTTCGACTTTTGAGACACTGAATTGTCAAATTCTCGGGATATGACATATTATAACGGATTAGGGTTCGCCATTTTATAGTTTGAGACAAATTATGCACGAAATGGCAGGCATATGCTATGGTAACAAGAATATGTTTTTGTTGCAGGTTTCTGTCACATTAATACATTTATAATACATTGAAGTGATTGGTAGTACAATCCAGGGAATGGATGTCATATTGCCTGATACACACACGGCCACATGTTAGCGTCAAAATAGTTTGAGCAGACATCCTTACGAACACAAAATGGATAGAGTTAAATACTGGGGCCCAGTCTGTGGGTGCACGTTGGCCGACCTGGTTTCCGGAAAAAAATCCAATTTTCACTATTTTCTTACATATTTTCTTCATTTTTATCCAAAATTAGCGACTTTACCTTCATGATATGTTATTATTTGGTCACATTTCGCAGTCAGGGAACTCGACTGAGCATTTATATATTGTTGGCAGATTTATTTATTAACAAAATTCCAATTTTCACCATTTTTTTTTACATATTCCAGTCTTTTGACTTCCAATTCTGGAATTCATGGGGATTTTGGATATGTTTTTATATGAGTATAGTCACACTCAAAAACACCAAAAGTCATTGCATAGCAAATTTTTTCACGGTTGGGCGTTTGTTTCCACCAGTTTCACTGGACTAATAAGGAACTGCAAAATTGACATAAAAAGCCACAAATAGGACCATCTTTCAAAGATATGTAGACAATTTTCCCCAAAGCGAATTTTTAGATATATTATTCCCGGGATTCTGCCCGACAAAATAACCCCAAAAGCAGCTTGTTGTCAATTTAATATAGGTTCACCTTAAAAATCCGAGTCTCAACCAGAACATTACAATTTTCACCATTTTTTGTTTATATACATGTATTCCTCACTCTTGACCTAAAAATGACGACTTTCCCACCCTGGGATTCATAGGGATATTGGTTATGATGTTATATGGACACACACCAAAAGACATTACATAGCAATTTCTTCACGGTTGTGTGTTTCTTTCCATCAGATTGACTGGACGAATAAGGAACAGCAAAATTGACACAAAACGCCATAAATACGACCCTATTTCAAAGAGCAGTAAAACATTTTCACCAAAGCGCATTTCAGCGGATTTTGGATATAATGTTCCCCAGATTCTGCCCGAAAAATGACACCAAAACAGCATGTCCACAATTTGTTCTAGGTTCACATCAAAATCGAGTCTTAACGACCAGACTATCACTCGGTGGTTCGACCAGACTATCACTCGGTGGTACGACCAGACTATCAGTCGGTGGTACGACCAGACTATCACTCGGTGGTACGACCAGACTATCACTCGGTGGTCATTCGTTACTCTAACGACCAGACTATCACTCGGTGGTCATTCGTTACTCGACCAGACTATCACTCGGTGGTCATTCGTTTCTCGACCAGACTATCACTCGTGGTCATTCGTTACTCGACCAGACTATCACTCGGTGGTCATTCGTTACTCGACCAGACTATTACTCGGTGGTCATTCGTTTCTCGACCAGACTATCACTCGGTGGTCATTCGTTACTCGACCAGACTATCACTCGGTGGTCATTCGTTACTCGACCAGACTATCACTCGGTGGTCATGCGTTACTCGGAACATACTCATGTTACTCGCTTGTTATTTGTTACTCGGAATAACTCGATAACTTCTGTGAGTGTATAAAGTCTGCATAACGGTATCTTGTGTAGCTGTCGCCGACAGAATTGAATCGACATCTGTCGCATAATGAACTACAGATATGAATTACGAATAGTGTAATACGTCATTAGAATTTGTGTTCTTTCAATCAGTTGTCGTTTTACCATATTCGTAGTTACGATTATGGTTTCGAAAGGCCAGCATGGGTACCCACGAGCTCTGCCTGGGATACCACGTGCCATCACCTTGGATACCGCTGACTATGACCTGATAGCAACCTAATTAAGTAAAATATAATCACGGAAAATAAAAACTATATCATCTTACTGTGAGTAGGAGGAAGTTTGAAATGTAGTGTATTATCACAAACAGTTATATATGTTGATGTTCGTATCCCATGTGGTTATGGCTAAATTTGCTGGAGACTAGACTAGCCTTCTATCATAACCCTACATGCATGGTTAGAATAGGAATACCTTATAATGATAATGTCTGGTTATAGAATAGGAATACCATATAATGATAATGGTCGTCAATTCAGCGGAAAGGTTTTTGGCTGTCCGGAAAAAAAATACACGAATACTATAAGCTATTCGTAATTCTTACCAGCAGTAGTTAATTATATGAAATTCAACTGATACTATTCCGTACTACCAAATGCCGTATATAATATTGTTTGAGGTTCAAATCAGCTTTTTTCTACCGAACTGAACAATGGAACTAGATGACTTTTTAACGTCGAAAAATACAGACTACAGTCTGCCCGACAGATGACATAAGAACTGCGTTAGCCTGTGATTGGCAACAGTTATTACATAGCTGCGAATTGCCTGGATAATATGTAACATGTTTATTTTCATTCACATTTCGGTGGCTCTCAAATTGTAACAGCACACACAACGTGTGTACTTACACCACTGCTGATATATCTCCCGCGGGATATTAGACAACCTAAAACATGAATTTATTTATTTTGATAATACAGTTCTTACTCAATTGAATCTGCACGACACGTGCCTCCCGAGAACGTAATAACGACCTTAACATTAAACAAAGGTGCAAGCAGTTGTATCATGATACATGGGAATTGTGGCCAGATGTGGATTCTGTGTATGTTACACTGGTGTAAATAGGGTTCGGAGTCACATCTAGCGGAGAGAATAAAATAGACCTGATTGGTCAATAGCCTTGTGTGATTTTTGCATAAAAAATCATCACACCTCTTCCCTATGATGTCCCATAGGTAAAATAGCCATTGGCACAGGAATTAACCCTTTGTAGTGAAGTTTGAATTTGTTGGTCTTGTCTAAAATATGACAGTAATTTTTTATGCGGTTCTGACACTAGTTACGAAAACACAAGATTTAAAGGCGAATTCCCTGCTAGACGGACATGATTTTTTTGCGTAAAATGTTTCCCCAAATGTCAATTTTTCAGATTTAAAGAAAATTTTGGACACAAAATTTATATTGCCAACATTATACGCTAAAACGTTAGCACTGAGGCCTATGAAAACATTTACACCAGTGTAACCTGTATTGCTCGAGACATCGTAGTGTTATCATAGACAGCTAGGTAATGCTAGAATGGCGGCACCTAAAATCTATTAAATATACCCTTAAAGCTAAATCTTGCTCACCAAAATGTATGGTCTGTGAGAACGGGATCCTACCCACTATCGATTAACATATAAATATATATATATATAGGATCCGCCTCTGTGCCAAATATGTGAACCTGGCAACGAGATTGATGTCCACTGTCGTCTGTAGACTTCTCTATTTGAACTACTGTCGTGGAGAATTTCGCTAATTTAGGCCAAAAATAATACCTGTGTTTAGGGTAACATGGTCCAAAATAATTAGTGTAGGTAGGTAGGGAATGTTTTATATTGTTAATTGAATTTTCTGATGTTATTAAAAACCTCGGTGTGACCATCGACAAAAACTTCTCAATGTCATCTCACATCAGCAACCTATGCAGGTCCTTATATATGGAGCTCCGGCGCATTTCGCATGTACGTCCATATATCTCCGAACAATCCACACAAATATTGATGTCCTCATTTGTGTTATCCAAAATCGATTACTGTAATTCTATTTTAGCAGGACTCCCAGATTATCAACTTCACAAACTTCAAAAAATTGTTAATATTGCTGCAAAAATTGTGTGCCGTGCAGGCAAATTTGATCATGTTACCCCACTGTTGTATAAATTACATTGGCTTCCCATATTTGAACGAATTGTGTACAAACATGCTACTTTGTGTTATAGAAAGTCGGATATTGATAATGCTTTGCCACCATATATTGATACATTGTTGGTCAAATATGTACCTGCTCGACCACTTCGATCACAGGATGCGAATGCGATGGTTGTACCTAAACGAGATCTGATGTACTTTGGTCGCCGTTCTTTCGAGGTCTACGGGCCGACCATTTGGAACAACCTTCCCAAAGAGGTGAAACAGTCTGACTGTTTGGAAACATTCAAATCGGCCCTAAAAACTCACCTATTCATCTCCCATTTCGGACAAATAACATCAGAAAACGTTGAGGAGACTTAATTATTGAAATACATGCATATTATTTATTGCGTATATGTTATAGTGTGAATGTGTGTGACTGCGTTTGTGTGAATTGTTCAGCGCCATGAGCCATACGGGATATGGCGCTATACAAATACTCTATATTATATTATTCTGAATTCCATTGGGTCATTGACAATTCAATCTAGAACGCTTCACAATTCAGATTAATTGAAAGGTACAATACTAAATATTGTTAATCTTGAATTAGTCAGAGCACTAGACTAATACAACTTCTAAATATATTTTATAGGAGAGGATTGAAAATGGGTAAGATACCTTTCGAAGTCCTTCCCACTGAGCACAAAAAAACTATCTGTGTCTACAGTCCAATAAAAAGTGTTGGCACCCGTTAATGTGTAATAACCGTGTACCGCTTTAGACAACAGTTTTGTTACTATTCTACGAAACGTCCAAAACATATATTCCAGTCAACAGTTAGACTGAAATCGCTATCAGTTACATGCAAGGTATATATGTGGTGCTACACTTATATGTTTAAAGGTGTGTAGCCGCCAGTTAGAAATTCAAAGGTGGACACCATAACAGAGTATAGCCACGCGCCTTTCTGGAACGTATAACGCTCATATTGAAAGGTCGTCGATACCGGGAGAAAATATAAGGCGAATATCATATACTATATATATAGGTGCTTATAAAGGGCTTATTTTAATGTCAGAAATAAGCTCAAATTGGCATTATTTAACATCAATATATGCACTATATGGGCCTAAACACGGTTTCTAAAACAGTCCAGTACGGGACTATACGAAAAAAGGCCCATATTGGCATTATTTAATCTACCTTTTTCGTCGACACGACTTACCAGATCCACGCTCTCGGACGTAAGGCAAAAACAAAAATACATGTGTTACCTACCCTAGAAAAAGGTGAGGGTCCCCAAATTGGCAGAGATGACACATTGCATAATAGCATAGACTTAGGAATATGTTTAAATATTGGTCAAAAGCGAATCATTAATGTTTAATTTTGAGTCTGAGATCAGTAAATCAGGCGGACAAGATTTCAAAGTGGAACTGTATTTGCGATCACGTATTCACAACCAACGTTACAACACTGAAGTAATCAATAAAAAGTGACATTTGCAAATATAAAAAAAAAATACAACTTTGAACACAATTAATGTTCGGTTCAGAATTCTGGAATCAGAAACAGAATGTCCGGAAAATTATATTGCGTTATCTCAGATGCTTATAATAATAAAATAAAAAAAACATCCATTACCCTGCAGGGAGCCCCACACATATATAAGCATATAGAAGAGTGTCGTCTGCTCATGTTTGTCTGGGGCTCTGTATGGGTGAAATTATTATAAAATTGTTAAAGAATACAAGAAAAAATTATTAAAATTGTAAACAATTGTTAGGCCAATGCATTCTCTTATATATGCGAGGCGACCTATGGTCGACTCGCATATATAAGAGAATGCATTGGCACAGGGTAAAAAAAAATCCCGACTTACGACTGGATTTGATATGACGGGTCACATATGCTAACATATCTCAGCCTGTTCTCCCGAATATCAGCACAATTGCTAAAAATAAGAACTTGTTTTAGGTAGGTAATCTGCTTAGAATAGCCTCATTTTGAGTCGATAATGTGCTGAAAATGAGAGCCATTTAGTTACATTATCGACTCATAATGAGGCAATTCTAAGCATTCATAAGCCATTTCACGACTTTTCAGGTGTACGCTCTTTAACATGTGTTTTCACTTTGGCCCGCGCCATAAAACGAAATAACGGCTATGACTCCATTATCTGCTTATTTCATAATAAAATAATCACATTATCTACCTATTTCACATTATATATCGATTATGGCGTATTTGCGAGAGGATATGTTATCTTGACATGAAACTATAAACGGCACAGGCACAAATAAAACGAAATGATAGAAAATTAATTGAAACATATAAGAAACAAATCACGTATTTTCAACGCTATAGTGTCTATTTTTTCCGGAATTTTTCAGCCCAGGTATGCATGTCGTCTGCTCATGTTTGTCTAGGGCTCTGTATGGGTGAAATTATAAAATTGTTAAAGAATACAAGAACAAATTATTAAAATTGTAAAAAAAATTGTTAGGCTAATGCATTCTCTTATATATGCGAGGCGACCTATGGTCGACTCGCATATATAATATAAGAGAATGCATTGGCACAGGGTAAAAAAATCCCGACTTACGACTGGATTTGATATGGCGGGTCACATATATACATAACGTTGGTGGTTGAACGAATCATGCTGGTGTTTTACGACAAACGTATACATCAATTTCGATTATATTTTCAAGAAACAACGCGTTCGGATTGGAGAACAATCATGACATGTGTGAACCGGGTTTTTATAATTATCCGCGTCTCTGTCATAATAAAAATCTATAAATTTGTGAGAAAAACATTTCGAGCTTGTTTGGTGGCAACATTTTTAAGTTCAAAAGATACTGTTTAACGTCATCTCGTTTACGAGTCCGAATTACAACGTACCAAAATAAAATCCAAATGGAAAATTTAGGGGTGTATCTAGATACTTTGGTCAGCAGGGAATGACCGCCTATTCGCCAAGCACCCAAGTCCATCCTATTTTTTACAGGCGGGATGAAAATCAGCGAGACAGGCTGGTGGGTGGCTAGGAGTTATATGAGAACATGAATCGGAACACGCTATACAGACGAAGAGAATGAGTCCAGGTAACACACCTGCCCGCTAATGCACCAAAGACCACGCTGCTATAACACATAGAAGATGCCACAGAGACAAGTGGTTCTGCTGTTGTTCATTTTCTTATGTCTGATTCAAAGGGGAGATACGGCGAAGTCATTCCGCGGTAAAATCGAAAGACGGGTAGACGATATAACGGAACATTTGATGAAATGTCGGAACATTCCTGGTCTGTCCGTTTCGGTTGTCAAGGGCAACACGACGTGGACGCGTGGATACGGATTCCGGAATTTATCGACGATGGCGGAGGTTGACCCACAGACTGTGTTCTGCATTGGAAGCCTTACGAAAGCTTTCACCAGTATGTTGCTTGCAATGGGGATAGAAGATTCAAGGAACCGCGGTGTGCTGTTCAGGAACCAAAGGTTAGTTGTGATCAGGGAAGTGGAAACAGGTCAAAATTTTCGACATTTAAAAATTTCATGCCTCACACAACGTTTGTTGGAAAGTTTGCACCACATATTTGTTGATATTGTTCTCATTATCTGATTTTCCAACTACTTATTAGAGGCAATAATTATGTTGTTTTAGTCCAACAGTAGCATATTTTCCTTTGACAGTTTGGGAGGGGGGGGGTCACGTTGGAAATTTAAAACAGTTATCCAGGGGGGGGGGGGTCGATTTTCGCGGCCCTTGGATTTAGATTTCGTTTGGCTGAGGTTGTGGAAATTTGAAGATTGGCACCACTTCCAACAGACACCCTTCAGCCAAGTCACTGACTGTGATACCCACACCTTTAACGGCTACACAAAACTGATGGAGTTGGTTGTCACGTTAAAGATCCACTGTCCGATTTGACACAACATTAGTGAAACTTTCCTGAGGTAATTTTCAGGTTACCATGGTAACCATGCAAAAACAAAAACGGAAATCCACAAACATATCCACCAGTTTTACGTTTAAAACGAGCACAAAGGATCATAATTGAAAACAGTCTTTACTATCGAAGTAATTACTGCTTTTTGGAATCGAAATCATGGGTGCTCTTTATCAGGGACTGATTTCGACATTTCAGTTGGATTTTCAGATGCAAAATAGGTTAAGCTGGTTGCATTATATATTAATTTCCAAGACAGAGCTGTATATGTTTCCAACTCACGATTACACGTACAATCGGAGTGAATGAACTATAGCCTTGGGAAGATGGATATGCTACTCCTAAAAAGTATAAACAAAGCGAAATTCAATGACATTTATCAAAGTTCAAGCAACGAAAAGCTGGATGCGGCAAACCAAGAAAGTTTAAATGATCATGACAACACCAATCCATTTCGGGACTGACCACACATTCGCTAGGGCATGGCAAAATAAGCACATGGCAATGTCAACTATGGACCCATAACTCAGGTGAAAATTGTCGGGCGGAATCCAAGTTCGAACTTGACATGTATTTTGGGCCAGTAAACTCATATACCGAAATGCATTCCATTCAATTCAGAGTTACTAAAGTTATCATCCGGAAACTAAAATTAAGTGCAAATTCCAACAAAAAGGGCGGTAACTGTGGAAATTGGCGGGCGGAACCCAAATTCGAACTTAACCTGTATTTTCTGCTAATAAACCCACACACCAAATTTAAGTCCATTCAGTTCAGACTTACTAAAGTTATCATCCGGAAACGTAACAAAAAAGCGAACGGACGGACAAACCAATAACATTATACATCTTTTTTTCTTCAAAACGGGCGTATAAAAATACTCATTGTTTGGAGTGTTTTCGTATCATTGACATCGCATGAGTCCATAGTCGTGTATCAAATATAATCTAGATGTTCATTTAATTCATCACCCTGTCAGGGTACATACACAATGCAGGAGTTTATTTCTAAGTATCATGAGACTTATCTCACATCAGGTCAATCACAACCATCTGTTCTGATAACACTGTCATTTGTTCTGTCCAAAATTGAGACAAACTTGTTATTGCAACCCCCTAACATGAACTTGGATATGTTGGTCGTCTTTCATTTGAATGCTTTTGTTCAAACCTTTGAATTCCCTCCAACTGACCGTTCGAAATTCTGCTTCTTTTGAATCTTTCAAAAAGCAACCGAAACCTTCGCCCGTTACAACGACACATCGGCAAGGTCGACCAACTTTAAGGGACCTCAAATAGAATTTTGTATGAGAATAAAATATCTGTTTATAAAAAATTTACAAATAACATTACAAAATTGGCGCTAACTGTAAAAACATGCAGAAATAGAATTGTAAGTGTCAAATTGATTTAAAACATTGACCTTGAAAATTAGACTTTTTAAATTTTCAAATAATTATAAAATTTGCTATTCTTTTACTAAAATTATTACCCATTCAGCAAATAAGAAATATTTTGCAGCAACTAATTTCCAGTTGCCTATTCTCGTGGTAAACGTGGTTCTGGTCAGGACAAGTGAAGTCCCCTAATCCATAAAGACACTAAACTGTCTTGGTGTCTGAAGTATGAAACAATGACCCCTTTTTTTACACCCCGGTCTGTTTCTGTGACATTAACCCTTTACCCAACAGAACGGCCCTGTGCCAATGCATTCTCTTATATATGCGAGTCGACCATAGGTCGCCTCGCATATATAAGAGAATGCATTGGCTTAACACATTAAAAATTATAAAATTGTTAAAGAATGTAAGAAAAACTGGTAAAAAAAGATTTGTTTAGGCCAATGCATTCTCTTATATATGCGAGTCGACCTATGGTCGACTCGCATATATAAGAGAATGCATTGGCACAGGGCATAACTGTAACCATCACAATGTGGTCAATGAGCCGGTTCCAATGATATCCATATTTGTATGGTTCTATTGAGACAGACCCAAGATAATTTAGGCTGTTGCAGCTTTATTTGGCCGTTTTTGGCCGGTTTGTTGGGTAAAGGGTTAAACTAAGTAAAACAAATACGAGCGACACTGTATTTTTGTATTGAATGTTTTGCCGCAGAAAACAAATAAACAAGTTATCGATAATAGAAAAATAGGATCTGGACTTTTCTTCAGCGTGGACAATAATTAGCGTTCCTTGTTATTCTATTTATTCTGATATAGTAGCGTTCCTTGTTATTCTATTTATTCTGATATAGTAGCGTTCCTTGTTATTCTATTTATTCTGATATAGTAGCGTTCCTTGTTATTCTATTTATTCTGATATAGTAGCGTTCCTTGTTATTCTATTTATTCTGATATAGTAGCATTAACAAGAGCGTTCGTCTCACTTCTCGGCGAAACATTGAAAACAACTGGAAAATAGTTGTGACGTTGGCAATTAAGTTTTTTTAAGTATATAAAGTATGTAGATTTATGTAAAATTTTATATTTATATTTCCCTTCTTCCAAACTACGTACAGACATAATTTGGTAGGTCAAATGAGCTCTATCCGTTTAATCGCCCCCCCCCATCAGGTGATTCCTATGGATATATATGATTTGTTTCTGTTTACACGATTGTGTGTGGGGCAACATCAAGATGTATTTATCAACCCTTTCTTTACTGAATGGATTCTCATAAAAGTATACATTGGAATGGTCTTGTTTATAATGAGGGATATTTAGGTAATAAAGCAGACGGCATTCACACGAAAAGATAAGACAGGTGCAGATAGATTCCTATTTATTACACGCTTGTTCATAGAAGTACAGTGTTATTGCCGTTCCATATTCACAAATCCGTATGCAACGTACGTTCCATACGCATCTCGTTGACGTAAAATGACGTAAATGACGTTCGCCTCAACCACGAAACTGGAACTATTTAAATAAAAAAATTATCACACATGACAAACACGCCCTGTATGAGCCTAAATAAACATTCTAATCATGTATTTTTAATGCACGGATTCTAGGACGCGAAGCGTGTAATAAACACAGAACGACACGATGTGTAAATGGGTTTGTCGATACGGCACTCGTGCTGTCGCGGAGGGATAGAACTCGAAGCGCAAGCGCCTCTCGTTCTATCCTTCCGCAACACCACTCGTGCCGTATCGACAAACCCATTTACACATCGTGTCGTTCTGTGTATTTATTGGAGGGAAATGTTCAGATATACACAGAACGACACGATATGTAAATGGGTTTGTCGATACGGCACTCGTGCTGTCGCGGAAGGATAGAACGAGAGGCGATTGCGCCTCGAGTTCTATCGTTCCGCGACAGCACGAGTGCCGTATCGACAAACCCATTTACACATCGTGTCGTTCTGTGTTTATTACACGCTTCGCGTCCTAGAATCCGGGCATTCAAAATACATGATTAGAAGGTTTAGTTAGGCTCATACAGGGCGTGTTTGTCATGTGTGATGAATCTTTTATTTAAGTAGTTCCAGTTTCATGGTTGATGCGAACGTCATGTACGTCATTTTACGTCAACGAGATGCGTATGGAACGTACATTCCATACGGATTTGTAAATATGGAACAGCAATAACACTGTACTTCTAGGAACAGGCGTGTAATAAAACAAGTTATGGTCTTTTTGTTGAATTTGTTATCTGAAAATGTTTTACGGGAATTACTAATCAATGAGTATTTAGTATAAAAAAGGGTAACCCCCACACGTGACTCGGTTGAACCTAAACTCCAAGCCGTCAATATCACATCATGTTACCGGCAATCCAACACAATAACTTACAGTGTAACATATAGCGGTGATTTAGATAGCAGTATACACCATTTCCAGCATTTGCTTGGGTAACGTTGCGACCGCTCATTTTGACCATCCAATGTAATCCAACGAAAGAAATTAAATGGGAATCAGACATGTAATTGAGTAATTTCGAGTTATCGTCCTTTGGGGGACACTCAAACTGAACAAATTACCCAGGAGAAACATGGCGCCGACTTGGTATATATAACTATGTGCTGATAACGAGAGATATACAGATGAGAAAATAACACCACAACTTACTATCTCCCATGGGCGATATATATCTTATGAAGTGAATTCATTATTTCTTACGATGTAAGAAATCCCATTTTGTTGATAACATCGATGCAATTTGTTGAGAGAATATGTTGCGACTGTGCTTCTGTGTTATTTCTGACCGAGTCGAACGTTACCTAGGGGACACCCGTTGCAAACAATCAACGGATCTCTGTAGATATGCACCGGGATACATGTAACACACTGAATGCAATGGGAATGGGGTATCTTTGGATACAACAACGAATAACCGACTACCGTAGATTAGTCGAGTTAATTAAGCAGAGATATGATGAAATGTGCACTTAACCCTTTCATGATGGGATCAGCATTAAACATACGGTGCCAGTGCATTCTCTTATATATGCCATGCGAGTATCCCATATGTAGCCTCGATTATATATAAGAGAATGAACTGGCTTACACGGTCGAAGTACATATAGTAAGGCCAGCATATGACTCCTATATATACGAGGCTTCGTATGGGATATACATCATGCCATGAATATCAACTCTTGCTAACGCCCGTAAAGATCATATTCCACCAGTACAGACCTGGGAAATTTTTGAAGTTTTTACAGGGAACCTTATAAAGTCGAAACAAATAACTCGGGGAATATATTTCTTAGTTTGAAATTTAGAGACGTAAATTTTGGCCAAATAAAAATTTTATTGGCCAAATTAAAAAAAACTTTGGCCAAATGTTTTTGACCAAATTAAATCCTCATTTTCTGGGCGGTTCACTATTGAAATTAAAATGAAATTTGAAAACACGAAACTATCATTCTATAATGGCAATCACATAAATCCGCTTAATTAAGTGCAATAATTATTTGTCGCTGACACCATGGTCGCCAACTAAGGCCCGTTCCAAACGACTCGAATCTAATACCAGACCCACAATTGTATTAAATGCGTCAAAAATGCGACGTTTGAAATAATTGGATCCGTGTCAGACGCATCACAGACGAATCTCCGTCCAATTCAGACGAATCTTCGTCGGTGATGCGTCTGAAATCCGTCTTGGTTTCAAACTACGGATAATTGACGACTCGAATCTAATACATGTGACGATAAGAGCCGAAAGATGCCGAAGTAACGAATGCAAATGATATGATAATGATATGATAATGGTATAATAATGAGGGGGTTCCCATTTTCTGCGGAAATACCCATATGACGTCATTTGTCGCACGCTCTCTTTCTATAAGCATTGCTCAGGTAACATTGTGCAAATTGTATATATAGGCCTCTATATCTATGCGTGACCATTTTGTGACGGTAACCGGGAATCCACCTTTAAATAAATCGACCGATGTATTAGATTCGACGCGACGAAGATGCGTCCGTCTGAAACAGAATTGACCGCAGTCGCATCACCGACGGATTTAGATTCGAGTTGACAAAAATCCGTCGTTTGGAACGGGCCTAATAAAGTAATAAGCTGTGTTAGTTGTCATGGCTATACATTAAGCGTTTTGACGATCAGTGTTTTAAATTCACTATTATTAGCGCGCACGCGTGTATACTGTTCGGCAATTTCTTGATAGCCGTGGTCCCATGGGGATATATTTATAGATAATTGTTTTTTTTCCGGTTTAAGAGTCGAACTGCGCGACCAGGAGGCCGAGTCCGGTAAAAGGTGTAGTTGGGAATTTCAATTTCGTTTATTGTCCTTTACATTATTATGCCAATAATGTTGATTTTTGGTTTGTGACAAGCTATGTCAATTACCAATACAAGAAATTTAAAAGATAATTTGTAAGTCTTATATTTCAACTTTGATAGATATTTTTCGTTCTGCAGCCCACTGATGGTTGTGGTCGGAGACGGCCGAGTCGGCCGCCGGTTCGTAAATTAGGTGCTGGTTGTTATTTTAACGGAATTCGGAGTTGGTCATTCGCGAAACCAATATATTTTATATTCTATAATTACAACCATGGGTATATAATATATGATCTTGAGCGCGTTACCATTTCTGACTATGGTTTTCTTGTTTGAAATGGTGGTTAAATGTTAGAGCTTGCCTTGTCCCATATGTATAGCCGTCACAATTCAATCAACGATCCCATTACAAACTAAATTTGGTTTTCCATGGTACGATATTTCCGAAGTACGAAAACCGCGATACTTTCGTCTCCTAACTACCGCTTTTGAATTAGCTTTCCATCTCAATTTGTGGTAACAAAAAGTTTGGCCAAAAGTTTGGCCAAATGAAATTTTTATTGGCCAATTTCGAAAAAAAATTGCCCATTGCCCAATTTGGTCACCGACAGCACGAATATAGTCAGTGTGTGCAATTCGTTAAACAACGTTGCTGTTTATGTCTATTTTGAGATCAAATGTATGAAGAAAACAAATAATTTTGGCGTCATTATTTGCCGTTCCATTCTGAACACCTCTGCGGAGTATTCAACATCACTTTGACACATCGACGACTCATCGGTCTCAATGAGTGTTTGTTTTTATTTCAGAGCGTCTTTCGAGACTAAGATAGTTGACATTCTCGGAGAGGATTTTCAGCTCGGTGACGTCATGAGAACAAGTCAGGTTACCATCAAGGATATCCTCAGTCACCGGACAGGCATGGCTGCGCATGCGTTAGGAATCCAGGCGGGTTATCACAGGAATGTGACTCGATTGCAGTTAGTAAGGTGAGCATTGTGATCATGCCTGAGTTTAGTGTGCCTGTCATTTTCAGAATGAGGTCCCCAGAGTGTTTAATGATTATATCCCGCATAGCCGGCTAGCATCACCAAATTCACCCTCTGTGGACATCATTCTGCACGATTCATCTGATATGGGAGACAAAGACTCAGATTGAAGTTCCTACTGTAAATGATGAATATTGTGATGTACACCCATTGGGAACCTCGATTATGCAATGCGTCGATCGTCTGCCAGTTTGATGTCAGATATAGAGAAACTGGCTCGGCCACGGTTAGTGAAGTGAGCATCGGGCCAATCAAAACAGGTGTGTTTGTGTCTGGCGATATCAAGGACGTTTATGTGAAAAAATTTCATCTTCAGTTATAGCCGATATTGGAAATACTTATGCGCTTAACCGCGACTCTAGCCATAACGAATGCCGCTTTCAGTATCCAATACAAACAAGATTTATTTCTTGTAATATAGTCATCGATTTAACTCGAAATTCTACCTTTGCAATACAGTTTCATAAAATTAGATAAGTGTTTTCGGAAATAAACCATCGAACCCGGAGATAAACACACATCAACCACACGTTCAGTTTTGACAGTCATTTCCCGCCATTATCGTTTATTTTCCGCCATTTTGGAAATAATCGATAGTAGGAGAGCACGAATCTAGGATTTTGTGTAAACATATCGTCACATATCTGGGTCATCGGTAACTTCGATATCCCATATCCGGCTACAGTTGGCTGCAGAGCGTCCCGGAGTTACTCTGTGTCTAAAAGTATCTAAAAGTATCAAGTACAGGAACTAACACAGCTTGGCATTAATGGTACTCATATGTAATTAATGGTACTCATATGTAATTAATGGTACTCATATGTAATTAATGGTACTCATATGTAATTAATGGCACTCATATGTAATTAATGGCACTCATATGTAATTAATGGTACTCATATGTAATTAATGGTACTCATATGTAATTAATGGTTCTCATATGTAATTGTTTTGGTAGTAGAGGTCTAAAGAGGCTGAATATATGTACCTCGTGCAATTTTCGACCTGTGTGTTTTGATTTCTTTATTTTACCTATTTTAATTCATTCTTGGAATACAACACAAGAGAGCGATGGCTTGCTATAAGTTGAGACTTATTGCAATTCCAGAAAAAATAAATCTTAAAAATAAATCATAGCAAAAAATGCCTATTTACCAAACCCAGCCGCCAGTTAAATGTTGTCTGTTTAATGATATGGCTGCTTTTGTTTCCAGAAAACTGCAAAATATATGACTTTTCCATTCAAAATTGGTCACTTGACCTCCCCTTAATGATACTCATACGTAACTTTTTTTGAGAGCAGAGGTCTAAATAGGTTAGATATATGTATCTCGTGAATTTTTCGACCTTTATTTATCTCTGTATTGTGACCTATATAGTACGATTCATTCTCGTAACAAAACACAAGCGAGCGATGACTTCCTTTACGTTTAGACCTGAAGATAAATTGATGCTTTAATATGATGTTATAAAGGAGTGTTATCCTCGTTGCTAAATATACTAAACATATGGAACTTCTTTGAGTTATAAGCTACTTGTACATCTCTATTAGTTATCCCTTGTGATGGCACCCGATCTCAAAAACATAATTGTATGCTGGCATGAATGTTTAGGAATTGTTTTGCATTGAAATCTACCCACGATTAGCCACCTTGTAATAACACAGGATTCCATTCAAAACAACCGTCGTTGGATTTCACAAAACAAGGAAACATTTTCACCAAAATAGAAAACAACATTCGTTGTTTTGTCTCGCAATTAACGATCTCTAGTTAGAAATAGCCCGGAAGCCAGAGAGCGTTCTGAAATGGCAAAGATGTCTAGTAATCTCTAAAACCTTCCATTAATTATGTACAATAACGTGAATCAATGATGTAATTTAATAACGTGATCCGATATCGTAATTT
Organism: Siphonodentalium dalli; assembly: GCA_032622095.1. NCBI lineage: Eukaryota > Metazoa > Mollusca > Scaphopoda > Gadilida > Siphonodentaliidae > Siphonodentalium > Siphonodentalium dalli. Next base: position 252,322,496 of record CP136065.1, read on the forward strand.
AATAACGTGATCAATGGCTTAATTTAATGACGTGATCCGATGACGTAATTCAATAATGTGATCCGACATCGTAATTTAACAACGTGACCAATGGCTTAATTTAATGACGTGACCGATGGCGTAATTTAATAACGTGATCTGGTGACGTAATGTTAAGGTGATCCAATGACGTAATTTAATAAGGTGATCCAATGACGTAATGTTAAGGTGTACTTTCTTGCACTAATAAATTAGATGAGATTGGTGAAGAATAACGCATAATTTTACGCTGTTGGGAGCTCATACTACTAGAAAAATATATTAAACAATGTTTCTATGCGAGACCGTATGTACTGAAATTAGCCGAACTTTTCAGAAAACACAACGAGAAAACATGGAGAAAACTATCATTATATATATACGAAATGCGCTACAAATATTACAATCTGATACCTGTTTAGGCTTAATTCCTATAGATACAAATATTACAATCTGTTACCTGTTTAGGCTTAATTCCCATAGATACACGTATTACAATCTGTTACCTGTTTAGGCTTAATTCCTATAGATACAATTACTACAATCTGTTGCCTGTTTAGGATTAATTCCCAATAGCTACAAGTATTACAATCTGTTGCCTGTTTAGGATTAATTCCTATAGATACAAGTATTACAATCTGTTGCCTGTTTTGGATTAATTCCTATAGATACAAGTATTACAATCTGTTGCCTGTTTAGGATTAATTCCTATAGATACAAGTATTACAATCTGTTACCTGTTTAGGCTTAATTCCTATAGATACAAATATTACAATCTGTTACCTGTTTAGGCTTAATTCCTATAGATACAAGTATTACAATCTGTTACCTGTTTAGGCTTAATTCATATAGATACAAGTATTACAATCTGTCACCTGTTTAGGCTTAATTCCTATAGATACAAATATTACAATCTGATACCTGTTTAGGCTTAATTCCTATAGATACAAGTATTACAATCTGTTACCCGTTTAGGCTTAATTCCTATAGATATTCAGAATTCATATCATATCACACTAACTATATCGATTAATTTTATACGAACCTATATCATGTCATGAATATCTACTCTGGCTACGCTCCTAGGATCATACACCACGAGTTCAATCTGTGAACTGTTTTGATGTTCTGAAGGGGAACTATATACAATGTAACATTGGAAACTAATGCAGATAGTATTTCACAGTAGGTGAAGGTCGCAAGTCGAGAGTTCATGATTCAGGCGACTTCTATGGGCTGACTGTGCTTTGCGTCACTTACAATAATGGAATTTCCCGGGTAATGAATTCAATGTTTATTGCGAAATCGGCAAACAAAAGTTTGCCTAAATCATGAAATCTTGAGCTAGGACAACGTCCTACAGTGAATTTGATTATAAAGGAGCAGCAATTGTGCCTTGTTCGTTAATTGTTATAAAGTTCTCCATCGGAACAGGTCAGATCATCAAAAAGTCCTCGGATTTGAGTGGGCGGAATATGATCTCTTCGGGCGTAGTCTCTTAGAGATTCATGACATGATCTAACAAAAACCAAGATTTAATTTTATACATCTGAGTTCAGGGACATCTCAGTATTCAATTTCGATCGATATACGGCCATTTCGATACGAAATGAGAATCTGTTCACGCCCATTGACGCAAGCACATTTGAAGCAATGCACGCTCATACCGTTTACTGCGGTATGGTAAAATAAAGAGCGTTTGTCCTCATTTTCGTGCCAAAATAAATAAAAAAAATGGAAGAAAACTGCTAAGACTTCGGACATTTCCAATGTATAACTCTACGACATGGAATCTACGGCAGTCATGGTCGGGACAAGGTTAAATAAAAGTGATTCTTTGTCAATGTATGTGTGTTTGAATGCTAAGTGAGGCACCTCAAAATGAACTTATACAACAACGATCCATTGCGTATATTTTGGATACTGTCATTGTCTATTGCAGGAAATAGACACACTGCTAGTTTCGAGGGAAGATATAACTTTTAGTGGAAATAAATTGAAGTTTGGCACACTGTTCAGACAGTTATGTGATATTATTTTATCATTAGGCCATTTTAAAGAAATGAATGTAGTGGGTGTGTGTGTGCCATTGGCGGATACGGGATGTGTATTTCTCAATATTCATTAACGCCACCGGTGCATACTGTGGGCCAAATTATAAAATCTCATGGTCCTATATAGGTTTTATAAATAGATTGGGTCGCTTTAAAAGCTGTAGTGCTACCCCGAATGTGGCTATTTTGGGACGCGTTAAAGCTTGTACTGCGACCCCGATTCCGGTAAAAGCTGTAGTTGGAATATCCAAGTTCGTGAAAGTTCTATTGACTATGCCGATGATTTGAGAAGCTTTATTGTTTTAGAATATTGTAGAAAGGTTAATCTGGCCGTGTCAAATTGAGCTATAGCTATGGGATATCTCGCAGGACAACACATTTCGGGTTTTCGTAGGGTGTGTATTCGCTGGATGTCTTATAGTTGCAGTATGTAACCATTATGACCGCGTTAATTGCTTTCTACGTTTAGGTGTGAACAATGGCTGGGCCATGCACTCTTGGCGGGAACACAATACCTCCGTTTTTTTATCCGCATTTAGAAGCTGCTGTGGTGAATGAGAAACCTGCAGTAATAAGCCGTAGTTTGTTGTAATAATTTGAAGGATTAGTTGTTTTAACGTAATTATTAGGCGGTGCATTAATGTAACCAATATATTTTATATTATAATTTATATTTATGGCTAATAATATGATCTTGGTGGCGTTACCATTTCTGACTATGGTTTCTTGTTTGATATTATGAGAATAAAGCAGCTTCATCAGCGGAGCTGTGCTCGTTGGGGCACATCCGCTGTTTACACTAAATGTGCCCCTAACCACGACAGCGCCGTATCCCACAATAACACACACCACTGCGTTCATTTCTTGTATTTATTGCACACCCAATGGCTTATTTGTGCGACATACAGCAGAATAATTGAAACGTTCAATAAAAAAATGGAGAATAATTGAAACGTTCAATAAAAAAATGTGTATTGTTTTTGAACAATACAAACCTATTACGTCAACAACGTCACTGGCCGCGTCAACTTTAACAGAAAATGTCTTCGCTAAATTATGGGGATATAGTCTACATTAAGACCATGTTTGTTCAATAAAATACAACAATGTCGACCTAAATGTTAGTATGTTACAAGCTGCAATCTTCAGAGTGTGCAATAAACATAGAACAACACAGTTGTGTGAACATGTTAACGTTATGGCACTCCGGTTCTCGTTTTACCATCGCGTCACAACAAACCGCGTGCAATAACGTTAACCAGTTCACACACCCTGTCGTTCTATCTATTTATATATCATTGTGATGATTTATTCCCATAAAAAGCTGTGTACTAGTATTCTTATTCATTTTCACAAAATCTGCCGAGAAATTTAGACGAGCCCACGCAGCACATTAAGTCAGCCCAACATAAGATTTCCAAGCACTTAGCCACGATAACGCGATCGATATAAATAACTGACTTCAGATACAATTAGGCTGAACTTTTAAAAGCACGCCCAATTATTCTACTGATCGCTTTTTAGTGATTAGGTCAACAATTTGTGACGTCGTGTTTGTGTTACGGTCTGTGTGTTATTGGGGTATAAAACGGATGACCCAATTGGCAGTTGACCAATCACCGAACATGATTTAGTGTAACACAGACGGGCTATGTAAATATATATACGTCATCCGACAGAAACGAACGTGTTGTATAGTTCTTGATACTCGAATTACGCAAACAAAATGTCGAACATTCTGGGAATGAAACATTCGACGTGATACACGTACACGGAATCCTTGCACACTTGGTGAATAGTATATGGCCGTCATAAATGGCGAATTGACAATAATAGCATGCGGTGATTAAGATATCAAAAGTTGACATTAAATATCCAAGATGGTCGCTGAGATGGCCGTATGATTTATATGAACATACTTTCAGCATATTGCTTGTCACACTGAAGCCGCAAAGTCACAACACGATATGAGGGTAACTCATTTCATGCTTCATTTACACATTGTTTATGGCCATTTTATAGCCAGGGCCCTATATATACGTAATCTCAAAGTAACGAAACTGTTATAATATTATACTTCTTTATACGGACACATCTACATAGTTTAGGGACATAATCACAGAGCATCCACATTTTTAGATATGACGAATTATGAGGAATTTAGATTTATTATGAAGAATAAACAAAACGGAACCATTAATGTTATATATGACATGATCCGGTCTTTCTATATTCGCTAGGGCACTATATTGTACACGTATATGCATTCATGTATATGTTACTCATATACTCAATATGGTAAATTTGTTGTCAAATTATATGCATTTTTATTCATGATTGCAATTGCCCATTTGGTGTATTTTGTATTAAATCGTATCTTATCTATATCTTATTGCAGTCGACTGAGATATCTGGAAGAAAAAGAACCTTTCCGAGACGGGTTCATATACAACAACTTACTGTACATGCTGGGCGGAGTGATCGCGGAAAAGCTCTTCGGGACGATCGAGTACGGCGAGCTGCTTCACCAGAAAATATTCCACGTCCTGGGCATGAATAACACAAAGCTCATGCACCACGTGAATATGTCACAAAACTTCGCCTTGCCGTATGCCATCGATTCCAAAGCCGGGAAATATTTACCTATTGAAACAGATTTATTTGAGTGAGTTGGTATGCTGGTATATGTACTTCCGATATAACGAACAACCCGATAAGTGCATCCCAACACACAAGCACATTGTACATGTGCATATTGATTACATTATAAGTGCATCCCAACACACAAGAACATTGTACATGTGCATATTGATTACATTATGATCTGCACACTAAAACTGGAAAACATCAAGTTGGGGATGTATCCTTTCTCACAAGGGTCACAATGTATATATCTTTCTCACAAGGGTCACAATGTATATATCTTTCTCACAAGGGTCACAATGTATATATCTTTCTCACAAGGGTCACAATGTATATATCTTTCTCAAAAGGGTCACAATATATATATCTTTCTCACAAGGGTCACAATATATATATCTTTCTCACAAGGGTCACAATATATATATCTTTCTCACAAGGGTCACAATGTATATATCTTTCTAATCCCGACGTGATGTAGATTTATGTGTCACCTCTACAACTACGTTGTTGATACGATGCGCCATCGATGAATGTAACATTCCACTAATTTGCAGAAATTCACAAGAACATCCGATTAACAGGCCTAAAACCGAAAACAAGTTCTAAACTAATGCTTATTTAAACAGTTATGCGGCATATTTCAATGAATTGCTTTTTGGGAAACAGTAACTGTATACATGTAGACTCGAGATACGGAACTATATTTTCTGTGCGGATGCACTGACGTGTTTCGCAGCGCCGGGAAGCGTCAAGGTCATCCGAATTATTTGAAGCTGAATTATTTTAGTTTAATCATTCTGCCGTGTCCACTCAATATTTGGCACGAACATCAACAATTAGAGTCAAAGGCTCGAAAAATAAATATCAAATGAGAAAAACATTCCTTTCAATCAAGCAAGATTATTGTCTACTAAATAAAGTAATGGCATTTAGTCAACACATAATTAACATATTTACACACACTTATCAGCTTACTCGCATGAGTAGCAATATTTTCACCAACAGTAGCAGGCAGCTGCTAACAAACTACAGCTACACACATTACTTGGAGATCACAACAATGCATGCAGCTGATATCTACCCACAACTACCAACTACACTGTGGTAACACCCTCACTCCCACCATCCCTGCCTTACCGCATCACCAGGTGCGTTGGCAGAGCACACCGCTTCTCACGAGACAAACGTACCGTGTTGATCGGCCCATGCAATGCATGCATCCCGCCGCGGCACAACAGAGTTCAATTCAATTCAATTTATTTCTGTTAATCGATATGTAGATATTACCGACAAAATATATATGACATCAAAATATTCAATTATGACATAAAATAACAATATATTTCACACGAGGAACACATGAGTGATAACATATTTGGTAAGTTTCCGCTCGGGTGATGATTCCAGGTACAGTGTCAAGGAAGTTGTGATCAGGGATGTAGGTATTTTAAAAATAGTGGTCGGTACATGGAATATAAGTGTTAAGTCTCAAGTGGACTTGTCGAAAAGTTTATGTGCTTTTTCTGACCATCTCTTTTTTCCTATCGATTTATTGCAGTATCCGTCCAATTGACCCAGCAGGCGCTGTGTGTTCAACGGCAGACGACATGAATCGCTGGCTCTACTTCCTGTTGAACAAAGGAAAAACCATTGATGGACGCCATATCCTCAACAAAGAGTGGTTCGACATGATGGCGACGTCATATGTATATGTGGATCATCGCAAGTTATACTTCAGTAACATGATGAGACCGGCGTATCCTGTTTCTGGTGTTACAGATGGATATGGTTTGGGTTGGTTTACGTCCACATATAGAGGTAAACATATAAGTAATTGATATGGTTTGGGCTGGTTTACGACATGATGGCGACGTCATATGTATATGTACATCATCGCAAGTTATACTTCAGTAACATGATGAGACCGGCGTATCCTGTTTCTGGTGTTACTGATGGGTATGGTTTGGGCTGGTTTACGTCCACATATAGAGGTAAACATATAATTAATTGATATGGTTTGGGCTGGTTTACGACATGATGGCGACGTCATATGTATATGTAGATCATCGCAAGTTATACTTCAGTAACATGATGAGACCGGCGTATCCTGTTTCTGGTGTTACAGATGGATATGGTTTGGGCTGGTTTACGTCCACATATAGAGGTAAACATATACTTAATTGATATGGTTTGGGCTGGTTTACGACATGATGGCCACGTCATATGTATATGTGGATCATCGCAAGTTATACTTCAGTAACACGATGAGACCGGCGTATCCTGTTTCTGGTGTTACTGATGGATATGGTTTGGGCTGGTTTACGTCCACATATAGAGGTAAACATATAAGTAATTGGTATGGTTTGGTTTGGGCTGGTTTACGTCCACATATGGAGGAAAAACTGTAAGCAATGGGTATGGCTTGGACTCCTTTACGTCCACATGTGGAGGTAAAACTATAAGCAATGGATATGGTTTGGAGTCGTTTATGTCCATATGTAGATGTAAAACTATTGTTGATTCAGTATAATAGACGGATATGGTTCGGGTGGGTTACGTCCACATGTGGAGGTAAAACTATAAGCAAAGGATATGGTTTTGGTTGGTTTACGTCCACATAATTATAGAGGTGAAATTATACGCAATGGATATGTGTTTGGGTTGGTTTATGTCCACATGTGGAGGTAAAACTATAAGCAATGGGTATAGTTCGGGTTGGTTTCCGTCCACATGTAGAGGTAAAACTATAAGCTATTGATATGGTTTGGGCTGGTGTATGTCCACATGTAGAGGTGAAACTATTGTTGATTCAATAAAATAGCCCTTGACGGACATGTTTTGGGCTGGTTTACGTCCACATATAGATAGAAAACTATAGGTAATGGATGCGTAGAAATATAACTTTTCAGAATAATCACCCTTAACATATATGGTTTGGGCTGGTTTATATCCACATATCGAGGTAAACCAATCGTCGATTCTTTGTAATTACAATCTGAAAAAGAGGTTTCATAGTCCATCACAAACAAATTCTGACAGATCGTGTAAATGAGGTCCACAGAGGGTGAAATTAGTGGGCTAGCATCACCAAATTCATCCTCCGTGGACCTCATTCTGCATGGCCTCATCTGCTATGGGAGATATAGACTCAGATTGGTGAATATTGTGTACACCTATTGGGAACCTTGATTATGCAATGTGTCGTCTGCCAATTTGGGCATACAGAGAAACCAATTGTTGATTATTTGTAATTACAATCTGAAAAACAAATAGGTTTCATAGTGCATCGCAAACAAATTCGGACATGTATACAGTCTAATAAAGTTAGTGCTAGTCATCATGTGAACGATCGTGTATGCGTAAATATCCTCAGGTAAATGCGCTTGTTGTCTATATATCTAGCTAGGATCTGATGCAAAGTTATGTGTGCACTTTCATATAGAATGGCAAATCTGCATTGTTTGATGTCTTGAAGATCGTAGAGATCAAGACAAACCCTCCTCGTGCCTCTGACAAGTGTTATATAATGCTTAATTCGTTATCGTTCCAGGTTTTAAATTGGTCGACCATTCTGGTGACATATTTGGTCACAGCTCTTCTCTGGCAATATTTCCCGAGATGGACACAGCAGTATTCATAGTCGTGAATGGACCGAGTCCGTATTACGATACGCCAGGATGGGCAGTTAGAGCCCTAACTTATCATATATCTGACCTCCTTCTGGGAGAAAAACTATGGCTTAACAAGTCTACAATCTGCACGTATCCTTCACCGTGGAACGGCCAATCCGGTCATAACAGTTACCTCATGATGCCTGAACGAGAATACATTCTTCCCCAAAATTACATGGAGTATATTGGTTCCTATGGTAACCGTCTCACTGGCGATTTCCACGTATATTACTCTAAAAGCGACGAAAGTTTATACGGAATTCTGGGAAGACATATATCCGGTCGTCTGTTTCTCGACGATGGCGATAGAGACGCATTTTATATCTACCTAGATGGCGCCTTGGGTCTTGTGAGCGCCAAAAGGATATTTATTATGTTCTATCGGATATCGGTTTCTGAGGAAGTTGACACCGTCTCCATGTCAACAGGGATGTCAAACCCTGTGGCGTTTTACCGAAACATTTCGTTCACCGAAGATCCAAAGTTACCGGTACCTTTAACCGGAACAGGTGCAATGCATATAGGATCTTCAATGACATTATTGTTTAGTTTACTATATACAGTAATGCCCTAATTAATCGACTCCTTTAACCACAGCAGAATTATTTGTAACTTTTCAGGATTTAGTCGGAAATATGGCTTGTTGCCATTCATCGGAAAGCTCTCGGGGAGAGCTTTCCGATGAATGGCAAGAAGCTATATTTCCGACTAAATCCTGAAAAGTTACCCATAATTCTGCTGTGGTAAAAGGAGTCGATTAATTAGGGCATTACTGTATGTTTTTAATCCAATGTTAACCCTTTCTATACTATATATTGACGAGTAGTTATCAATTATGAAATGTTCAGATAATAAGTTCATCACACGACCATAGGTTTACTCCGGATTACTGGTAAGCCTGAGTTTAGTGTGTCTGTCATTTGCAGAATGAGGTCCCCAGAGGGTGAATTTAGCGGGCAAGCATCACCAAATTCACCCTATGGGGACCTCAGTCTGAATGGCCTCATCTCCTATGGGAGACATAGGATCAGACTGATGTTCCAAAATGGTGAATATTGTGTACACCTATTTAGGAACCACGATTATGCATTGTCGTCTGCCAATTTGGGCATATAGAGAATCTAAACTAAAAATGAAATAGAATCTATGTGAAGATGTTTCTATAGAAATATGATAATAAAGAAACTTTCCAGAGAAGATGGGGCCTCAGCAGAATGAGGTACACAGAGGGTGAATTTGGTGATACTAGCCCGCTATGCGGGATAGCATCACTCAATGCACCCTCTGGGGCTTCATTCTGCAAATGACAGTCACGCTAAACTCAGGCCGGATGATATATACTGGGAGCATTGGCAGGGTTCTGACATCAATCAACATTGTCGTGCCAAACTCATGCAATTATCATACATTCTGGATAGGAATTTGCTGTTCCATAAAACTTGCTTCCAAAGAATCTGTTATTGTTTTGTCATGGAAACAAGAAGTTTACAATCAGATTCACCGTTCATGTCATAAATCAAGTATTTTGTTAAAGAAATCAAAGGTTGGTGGAAATAAGTACTGAATGGCGAGGGGGGGGGGGACAATTTTTCCATCGGATATTTCTTGTTAACCCTTTACCCAACAAACCGGCCAAAACCGGCCAAATAAAGCTTCAACAGCCTAAAATATCTTCGGTCTGTCTCAATAGAACCATACAAATATGGATATCATTGGAACCGGCTCATTGACCACATTGTGATGGTTACAGTTATGCCCTGTGCCAATGCATTCTCTTATATATGCGAGTCGACCATAGGTCGCCTCGCATATATAAGAGAATGCCTTGGCCTAAAAAAAATCTTTTTTTAACACTTTTTACCATTTTTTCTTACATTCTTTAACAATTTTATAATTTTTAATGTGTTAAGCCAATGCATTCTCTTATATAAGAGAATGCATTGGCACATGGCCGTTCTGTTGGGTAAAGGGTTAAATCAACCCTGTCTTTACTAAGTACTAATTGACGAGTAGTTCCCTTAGGAAATGTTCAGATAGTAAGTTCAACTATAGGTAGTTTGTTGAACTTATTATCTGAACATTTGCCACCAATGATTATTTAGCTCACTGTGGACGTTCTACTGTCTGTCATCTGCTCATATTTCCTGAACATCCCTCCAGATTAATAGTCGACCCTTCTAATGTATACTTTTATGTCCGAGTGGGAGAATCCATTTAGTATAGAAAGGGTTATAGGCACACTTAGTATTCACACCTTTAAATTTGAAGATACGTCTATGAATACAGGCATTACATGTATGACTGAAAATCATATTCAACACGAACCAGTCACAGCAATGGGGTCCACTATTTTCAGGACCAAATAAGACTTGATGTATTCAAAATGTATTCTTCAAATTTGAGGTGAAGGTATTATTGTTTCCAACATAATTTCAACAGTCAAGAAATGCGTGCCTTTAACGTAATTTAAATGTTTAGTTATATATTATGTCAATAAAAAATGTTATGTTTGTGATAATAGTAGTCATATACATGTACTATTATGAAATGATGTTGATCGGTTCAGTTGATTCAGCTGTGATGTTGGTGAGGCAACGTTGTTCTGGTGAGAAAAAGTACCGTTATTGTGCTCAAAATGTACTTTTTCGGACTTTGACGAATCTCAACCGATTCGAGGAAAGAACCAATGCCGGTAGGAAACATTCAAGAACATATACATTTTAACATATTCATTGTCGCAAAACGACAAAAAAGTGTAATCTAGCTTGCATATTTATTCGCGCTGTGAAATATGAATGCAGGAGGTTGGTTGGTCGAAATTACGTCACATGACGTCGCAAGCTGAACCCTACTTGCTTCCAATTAATAAATGGGTGTTGATTTTGTTGCGTTCCTTAGATTATATGAATACAAGTTGGTCTGAAATTGTGTGTGGAGCGCGAAATACATAAAAATGTCAGACCATACTCCATGGAACGCAACAAAATCAACATCCATTTCTTATATTTACACTCGACCGAGTCAACTGCCAGATTAAATGAGCATTATACACCCATTTCCAATGTTATGTTCGTTGAAAGTTGCGTCTACTTAAGAAAATGATATTTATTTGCTTGCGTTCCATAACGTAATTACGAATTTACGTCTCATGACGTCGCACGTTGACCCCTACTTGCTTCCAATTAAAAATGGGTGTTGTTTTTGTTGCGTTCCTTAGAGTATATGGACACAAGTTGGTCTGACAGACCAACTCGAATGAAACGCAACACAATCAACATCCATTACTTATATTTACAATCAACCGAGTCAACTGGCAGAATTAATAGAAGTAGCCTGAATCGTCCATTTCCACGCAAGTTGCGTCTACACAAAAATTGATGCAAGCTGGGGTCAGTGCGCGACGTCATGTGACGTAATTTAGACCAACGTCCTGCATTCATGTTTCACAACGCAAATGCATGTGAGAGTGTAAATCCAGAAAACTGGAAGCAAGTAGGGGTCAGCTTGGGTTGTCATGTGACGTAATTTCGACCAACCAACGTCCTGTATTCATGTTCCTCAGCGCGAATGCACGTCGGAGTGTAAATAAATTTGTGTAGACGAAACTTGCAACGAGCTACAAGAATGACGTTGTAAATGGGCGCTATTAAATGCTCTTTTAATATGCCAGTTGACTCAGTTGAGTGTAAATATAAGTATATTATATTACAAAAAATTGGATGTTAATTTTGTTGCGTTCCACAGACAATGGATGCCAGTTGTCTGACATTTTTATATGTGGAACGCTTTCCAAAATGTCAGACAAACTTGCATACATACTCTATGGAACGTACATGTAAGAAAACCAACAAACATTTTTAAAAAATCAGATATCTGTATCTGATCTGTAGATATGTCAGGAACCTTCCGATTATAGGTGCTACCACGGTCGAGTAACTTTATAACCATGTGGTCACAAAGTGGTGACTCCAGTAGCGTTCTTTAATTTGCACACATCGAGGCGTATACATGGGTCACCCATTAATGTCCGCGTCCGATCTGACAGCGTACTGTACCCACAATCTTTATTCAGTGATCTCCAATGAGACTTCTCAGCCTGACAATCTTGGTATCTGACCGAGTTCTGATTTTTGTCAGAATATCCTGACCAGGTTGCGATCCCCGGTCCGCTAGCACGAGAGACCAGTGCGTTACCTCTCGGCTACCGACCTCCCTTGGATTAGTATTCAGTCATGGATAACGTTAGAATCAGAGGGGATTTGGTAAAAGAATAGACGAGGTGCTTGCGCCGAGTCTATTCTTGACCGAATTCCCGACGCTGAGAATATTATCTGACTTAAAACCCACCCATTGAATTGTCATTGGAGCCAACTATCCATTTGGTCTGGTCCACAGCTCTGTCTTGATTACCTGAGTATACGCCCAGAGTTCAGCACGGACAGTTATTGTTGTCCACGGCGAAAAGCAACACATATCAATTATTATTTAATTCGAATTAGGACTCGCCAGTTGGACGTTTCCTCCGAAGTTTGCCGTTGCGCTATGGATTCGGCCAGTGTATGTGAGCAATATATTTCTATCCAATTGTATTTGTTTTTTTCTTTCTTGATTTAAAGATGCCCCATCCAATTCGACATCAAATAAGTTAACATTCCATAATAATTTATCAGGCAATAAAACATGAAAAATAATGGTCGTTATACATATGCATCACCAATATATACAGCACCACAAGAAACATCCAAAATAATGTGATCAGAATGATCATAAATAGCTTATTTTCGAAATTCTCTTCAATTTTCATCTTAATTGGTTTGTAATGAAGTAAAACGCTCTTTATACAATGTGATTTTTGCGAATATTCTGGCGCCAAACAACACAAAACCTGGTAAAACTGTTTCATTATTAAGAAGTCCAAAGCATACAAGAAGCTTGCATAAATGGGTGTACTGATTCTTTCTCATTGTTGTCTTGTGTAGAATACGCACTAGAAGTATTATAGTGTTCAATCGTATGGGGTATCTTGAATTTCCAAGTATTACCAGGAAGACACCTAGATGTACTAGCTTGAATTCTAAGTATAATTCTATAGTTTATACACAGGGACGTGGCTAGACGTGACAATTTAATTTCGCACACCCATCCCCGTCAGGACATGTTTCAAACTGAAAGGTATCATAACATTTCCAGTTATTGGACAACTCTTACATGACATGGGCCATCCCCCGTGGTTAGCAAATTCCCATCAGTCCCATCGTATATACATGATTTCCAACTATTCCCCCATCACGATGACCTTACGTATACCTTTAAGTATCACCCCAAAAAGTTAACAAATGGTCAGTGCACACATGTATAACCTGTGTTATCTTTTCTTCGAAACAGCATGCGATCGCGTAAATAGTGTCTATATAGTATATATCATTCAATATATAGTTGATTAGTCATCAGCGACGTGGCTAGAGGGCTCCGGGGATTTTCCGGCTGCACCCCACCCATTTGAACCAGGCCGAACTCGCAATGTCGCGTAATTTCATTTGCTTTCCACCCCATGGCTTGGAATTTCCTGACTGTATCTATTGTGGGGAGGAATCATGAAACAATTTTAAATATGAGCATGATTACTGTAAAATCCTAGCATCTATATAAAAGTCTAACTCCATGAAAACTCAGGCCTCGATTTGTTTTTTGTTTTAAACATTTTTTAAATCCGAACCTGACTGAAATCTGGAGTCTTAGAATATATATGTGTAGGTCTAAATACAGACAAATTCAGATCGCCATTTTGTTTTAGTTTGATTTATTAGTAATTTGTAATTGATTAGCAGGTTTTGACTGGCCAATGAATAGTGAGGTGGGAGAATTTTTTAATTGTACTGGCCTCAACATTTCCAAACTGACACTAAGATTGGAAAATTCCCTTCGAACGTTTTGACCGAATGTAGGAAATTACCCGCTAATTACTAGTTATCCCCCACCCCATAATAACGCCCGAGCCCCTGTTACGACAGACGTTGTCAGGGTTGTATGAAAAGTGTTATTCTATTTTCTCAACTCGCGACGGGAATATAGCATCAAATAATCCCTTGCGTATTCTTAAAGAATGACCAGCATGGCGTTAAATAACACTCATGCGATCAAATCGCTTGATCATTCTGCCGGGAAAGAGCCGTGTCAGGACAAAGGGATAACACGCCGGTCGGTTTTAACTGCAGATAATAGCGACTTGGCAGATTTCGAAAATCACAATTTTTCCAACAAGCGTGGGCAAACAAAGGAATCAAGAAGACCTATACAATTGATAGACAATAATGTCATCTTGTTATTAACCTCTCTTATATTCAGGGAAGTTGGTCATATTGTGGAGGATGAAAGTCGGTCATATTGTGCAAAATGAAAGTCGGTCATATTGAGGAGGATGATCGGAAGTAATTATCTGTACACGGTATCGTCACACTGTATTTGGAAGCGGAGTGTTCAAGTCTGAATTTAGTGTGTCTGTCATTTGCAGAATGATGTCACCGGAGTGTTATTTTAGCTTACAGTCACTGTGTTGTAATTGTTTTCCAATGGCCTCAGCGCAAACGTTTTTGTCTATACTGTTTACAACATAATGCCCACCACCAGAATTGTCTTTAAATCTGAAAGATTGACATTTTCGGTGCAAAAAAAATCATATCGACAGGCAGGGAATTCGCCTTTAAATCTTGTTTTCGTAACTAGTGTCAGAACCACACTAAAAATATAACGTCATATTTCAGACCACACCATAAAATTAAAACTTCACTACAAATTATTAATGCCTGTGCCAATGTATAGTCTATTTCACCTATGGGAATATATAGGGTATAGGTGTGTTGTGTTTTATGCTAAAAACACACAGGGATGTTGACCAATCAGGGTACATTGTATATTTTATTAACGCCCCTCGGGTGTATACTGTCGTACATATTTTAGAAAGCTGTGGTTCGCTGGGCGTTTTATAAATAGATAATCGTTTTTTTCCGGTAAGTGATAATTTGCAGTAAGTCCCTATTTGCGGAGTTCCCCGAATTCGCGGAGGTCCCATAAATGGTCGAAATATGTTCATTTTAATGAGGGAACGGGTGCGTATATGTCAATTGACACTCATTTTAAACAAATCACCACCATCATCACAATACGGAACACGTCTTGCGACTTTTCGTCCCAATAACATTAGTTGCAATGTTTGTTTACAAATATATGTTTCGTCATTCCATTTATACTTGTGAGTCACTTGAACATATTACTTGTCGTCGAACTCGTATTTTATATAATAGAAGAACGAGTCTATGTATATTTTGAATTGATCGAGTGTTCGAGCCTCAACGGCGAAGTCTGGCAGAGAGTTCCAGCTATTTACCACCCTCTGCGTGAAGAAATATTTTCCTATGGCCTTGTTAACGATGGGCATCTGTAGCTTTTTATTATGTCCTCTTGGTCTTCCCGATGAATGTCTTTCTAATAGGTCACAGTCATTGATATTGTAATGACCATTCAACAGTTTATATACCTCGATTAGATCTCCTCTAAATCTTCGATATTTTAAAGACATCAGATTGAGTCTTATCATTCGGTCTCGGTAGCATAGAGTTTTTATTTGACGAACTAGTTTCGTTGCTTTTCTTTGTATTTCTCTAGCACAATGCTTTGATATTTGTGATGTGGGCTCCATACAGAGTTACAGTATTCGATGGTACGTCTGACCATGCTTATGTAGAGCGATTAGAAAGTGTCGATGTCCAAGTTCGTCAAAGTTCTATTGACTATGCGGATGATTTGAGAAGCCTTATTGTGTTAGGATATTGTAGAAAGGGTAATCTGGCCGTGTCAAATTGAGCTATAGCGATGGAATATCTCGCAGGACAACACATGTCGGGTTTTCGTGGTGTGTGTATTCGCTGGATGTCTTGTAGTTGCAGTATGTAACTATTATGACCGCGTTAATTGCTTTCGATGTTTAGGTATGAAGAATGGCTGGGCCACGCACTCTTGAAGATTTTATGGCGGGAACACAATGCCTCCGATTTTTGATCCGCATTTAGAAGCTTTCTGGTGTGGTGAATGAGAAACCTGTATTAATAAGCCGTAGTTTTTTTGTAATAATTTGAAGGAATAGTTGTTTTAACGGAATTATGAGGCGGTGCATTCATGTAACCAATATATTTTATATTATATTTATATTTATGGCTAATAATATGATCTTGGTGGCGTTACCATTTCTGATTATGGTTTTCTTGTTACCTTTGATATATTCCTCCCGAATCCGCTAGAGGGCGCTCCAATCCATTTTACACCACTGTAACTTATATTGTCGGTACAGATTACGACAAGACCCGGTCATTAGAACACGATTTTTATGAATTTTTATAACAACAATGTCATGCATAATTCAGCTTATATGCGTCACCTGTGTTAACTGGAGGTATAATAGAGCACATGCCGGTAATCAGAACACGATTTTATGAATTTATAACAACACTGTCATGCATAATTCAGCAGCTATGCGTCACCGGTGATAACCGAAGGTATAAGTAAGTTCACTAACTCGGTCACCAGAAGATTATTTTTTGAGGCTATAACAAAGCCTAGTAGAATTCAGCAGCTATGCGTCACCGATAACCGAAGGTATTATAGAGCACATGGTGGATGTGATGTTCTGTCGAGACACCGACGAATAACTCTATTTGTAATACGACCCTGCCTAACTATGCTTAAAAGCCATGTCCTGATTGGCCAGTGGCCCGAGTTACCATGGCTATCTCGTTCCAGTTTTGTGGTACAATTCTACTTTTTCCAATTGTACCACGAAAAAAATCGGTTTATTCAGATCGCCGCACGCGACTTTTCCCGTCTTTTCTAACTCCGCGCAAACGGGGCATCAACGGAGTACACCCGCACCCGTAACCCTTTGAATTTTGCTACATCTTGACAATCTTGCGAATTTTCTAGCGATTTGTCGCTTGAAACCAGTTTGGTTGCCAATGAATATGGTCCAAATGATGTTATGTTATATTGATATATGTTACGGCCAAAGAAAGTTACTTAATAAGTATATTAAATGAAAAAATAAATCCATGGGGCCGGTCTGTGCATTCGTCGATTCGAATCTCGATCATATTCGATATTTCGGAATCAAGTTGAATATGAAAGCGTGTGTTCACCAGTACAGAAGGGGAATAAGATTAGTTTAGTAAACTAGATCACTTAGATCGCTTAGATGATCATATTCATGTCCCAACAACGTTCAAAACAGAAATGACGGCAATCGTATTTCATGTACAATTTAAATGAAACGCACGGGCGCCGCTGAAAACACATCGTTTTTTAGCCAATCACAACGATTATTTCTAGAAGAGGTGCCTCGAAAAGTCAACGGGGGAATTTCATAACAAGACAAGACATTACCAGAGTACTCCATGCAATGAAATCGAGTACGCCCAATACGAATTACACCACGAAATGTTTTCTCACCTGAGACCGAAAAAGCGCAGTATTTCGTTGACTATTCAGTCGAATTGTGACCGTAAACTTTCAGTCGTATTACAAAAGAAATAAATACACGGTGTATCGGTGTGTATGGTCAAGTTGTACCACAAAAAACTGATTGTAGGACTCCGCTACGCGTCGTCCTACAATCAGTTTGTTGTGGTACAACTTGACCATACACACCTCTACACCGTGTATTTATTTCTTAAATGAAAACAAATCTTGCTATTCGTTTACGCGAAATTCAATTCAATTCAATTCTTTAATCTCAATAAACCAATAAACATGGCATGTGAGATATACAAATTTAAATACAAATACATGACAAAAGCACATTTAACAGATACATAATTATATAATAGTATATGTTATATTAATGTATTCATTGAAGGCACATCCACCCAAACTTTATGTTTTGAAACCTTTAAGTGCGAATGACACTCTTCCCTATTCGACAACACTAACCCGAAGCAGCACAATGCTATTTTAAAGGTGTTCACTGTAAATATCGCAACGTTGTTGACATGGGATCATTGGACATAATAACAAAAATAGAAAATAAATCATTGAATAAAAAGATAAAGACCAAGCCACAGTGGATGTGCCCGTTTCTATATATAGACTATCTATGGATGTGCCCGTTACTATATATAGACTATCTATGGATGTGCCCGTTACTATACAGACTATCTATGGATGTGCCCGTTACTATATACAGACTATCTATGGATGTGCCCGTTACTGTATATAGACTATCTATGGATGTGCCCGTTACTATATATATACAGACTATCTATGGATGTGCCCGTTACTATATACAGACTATCTATGGATGTGCCCGTTACTATATATAGACTATATATGGATGTGCCCGACTGGCCGTTACTATATACAGACTATCTATGGATGTGCCCGTTACTATATATATGCAGACTATCTATGGATGTGCCCGTTACTATATAGACTATCTATGGATGTGCCCGTTACTATATATAGACTATCAATGGATGTGCCCGTTACTATATATAGACTATCTATGGATGTGCCAATTACTATATATAGACTATCTATGGATGTGCCCGTTACTATATATATACAGACTATCTATGGATGTGCCCGTTACTATATACAGACTATCTATGGATGTGCCCGTTACTATATATATACTATCTATGGATGTGCCCGTTACTATATACATACTATCTATGGATGTGCCCGTTACTATATACAGACTATCTATGGATGTGCCCGTTACTATATACAGACTATCTATGGATGTGTCCGTTACTATATACAGACTATCTATGGATGTGTCCGTTACTATATATAGACTATCTATGGATGTGCCCGTTACTATATATAGACTATCTATGGATGTGTCCGTTACTATACAGACTATCTATGGATGTGCCCGTTACTATATACAGACTATCTATGGATGTGCCCGTTACTGTATATAGACTATCTATGGATGTGCCCGTTACTATATATATACAGACTATCTATGGATGTGCCCGTTACTATATACAGACTATCTATGGATGTGCCCGTTACTATATATAGACTATCTATGGATGTGCCCGTTACTATATACAGACTATCTATGGATGTGCCCGTTACTATATATATACAGACTATCTATGGATGTGCCCGTTACTATATACAGACTATCTATGGATGTGCCCGTTACTATATATATACTATCAATGGATGTGCCCGTTACTATATATAGACTATCTATGGATGTGCCCATTACTATATATAGACTATATATGGATGTGCCCGTTACTATATATATACAGACTATCTATGGATGTGCCCGTTACTATATACAGACTATCTATGGATGTGCCCGTTACTATATACAGACTATCTATGGATGTGCCCGTTACTATATATAGACTATCTATGGATGTGCCCGTTACTATATATAGACGATCTATGGATGTGCCCGTTACTATATATATACAGACTATCTATTTATTTGATACACTCGTGTTCTCCGTTGGACTGTTCACAGTCCGTACCCGTTTCGGGGACAAATTTGGCATTTAAATAGAGCTTATCGTACATCGGAAACGATGTAAGTAACTTTCGGTGATTATTTACCGGGTGTTTGCGAGAAAATAACGTAATTTTACTCACCGTTCCAACTAATTTTCTCTTTCTCCGCCTCTAATTACAGCTCTATGAAAACGCGTACAAATAATAATGCTACTACGCGTACAGTAATTACATCTGTTCGTCCACACGCGTACAGTAATTACATCCGTCCACCCACCGTGGTGTAGATGTCTTATTTTCTTTACTCCTCGTGTATACGATTTACTAGGGGTATTTCGGGGAAAGTAAATGCATGGTCGCGTTCGATAATCTGAAACGTCCCGACATCCTACGTATTACATGTACCACCACAAGCTGTAAGACAGAGTACAGTCCCCTCGCTGTACGCTGGTCTGACCGATGCCGTCATGTGTATTTTCATAATTAAATATAACATTTTTTATTTAAGTGTTTTGGCAGTTATAATTCATTCTGGCATCATCTGAAAACTTTTCAAATGAATATGGACAGTTCGGTTTCTAAGAATAATGCAGAAAGAATAGTAAAAGTATCAAATTAAAATAATACATTCTGTGTAGGTGGTGGCAGTATTAAGTACATCGTAGCAGGGGACTGAACTCAATTATGTGTAGGTGGTGGCAGTATTAAGTACAACGTAGCAGGGGACTGAACTCTATTCTGGGTAGGTGGTGGCAGTATTAAGTACATCGTAGCAGGGGACTGAACTCTATTCTGAGTAGGTGGTGGCAGTATTAAGTACAACGTAGCAGGGGACTGAACTCTATTCTGGGTAGTTGGTGGCAGTATTTTTAGTACAACGTAGCAGGGGACTGGACTCTATTCTGGGTAGTTGTGGCAGTATTTTTAGTACAACGTAGCAGGGGACTGGACTCTATTCTGGGTAGTTGGTGGCAGTATTTTTAGTACAACGTAGCAGGGGACTGGACTCTATTCTGGGTAGGTGGTGGCAGTATTAAGTACATCGTAGCAGAGGACTGAACTCTGCCTTAC
The DNA here is from genome assembly GCA_032622095.1 of Siphonodentalium dalli. Classification (NCBI taxonomy): domain Eukaryota; kingdom Metazoa; phylum Mollusca; class Scaphopoda; order Gadilida; family Siphonodentaliidae; genus Siphonodentalium; species Siphonodentalium dalli. Next base: position 252,343,467 of record CP136065.1, read on the forward strand.
AGTTTGGTACCACGTGACTACCATATCCTCTGATTGGCTCCGATTGCATCTTGACGCGAGTTGTGGTTGGCGGACACTATGACGTAATACTTGTTTTTAAGTAATAGGATTCCTATATATCGAACTATATGTCGAGTAGAATTATCACAATGGAATGCTCGAGACTACCACTTACCATTTGCTACATACATCTGAACACGACTGTGGACAATAAACAGAGAAACCCATGGCTCAATTTTGTTCAACATAACTTAAATCAATGGGAATGTCATATGTTTGGATAGAACAAACGGTTCCGAGTGTAAATGTATTCACCTCGTCTTTGAGGCGAATAAAAGTGTCAATGATACTGCAACTCAACTTGGGAAGGAGATTTTTTGCTGATCAATGAATATAATGTTAAAGGGAAGTAAAACAGTTACAGTAATGGGCGAGTATGGTGTATAGATGAAATTATTATCATTTCAAACATTTCACCAATAAATGTGGGCTGCAGGGTGTGCCGATGGATTCAAATTTAAAATCTAATATGGCTGGTGGCAGCCATGTTTTGTAACTAATTTCAGAAATAATCGAAGGCTCCCATCTAGAGGTCACCACGAAGATCCGTATCAAGTTTGGCGACGACTGGATGAATTGTGTGGCCTGTAGTGCGAGTGAACGATTTCGTCATGCAAAGAGTAAAATACAAGATGGCCGGATGGCAGTCATGTTTTTTTTCGAATTTCGGAAAAAATCGATGGCTCCCATCTAGAAATCACCCAAAAGATTCATATGAAGTTTTGTGACGATCGGATGAGGGGCGTGGTCAGTAAGGTGTGCCATACGATTTAGTCATGCAAAGAGTAAAATTCAAGATGGCTGCCGGCGGCCATTTTGTTTCATCGAAAAGCGTTGAAATTCGATGGCTCTCATCTAGAGGTGATCCGAATCATGCCTGTAAATTTACAAAACATTTCTTCGATATATATGCGGGCTGCATGGTGTATCGATAGATTCACACTTGAAATCATAGATGGCTGCCGGTGGCCATGTTTTTTAACGAATTACAGGTTCATATGAAGTTTGGTGGAGATCAGATGAGGGGTGTGATCTGTAGGTTGTGCCAAAGGATTTAGTCACGCAAGAGTAACATTCAAGATGGCATCTGGTGGCCAATATTTTCATTGAAACTCGCTAACATTCGATAGTTCCCACCTAGAGGCTTTCCTGAACATGCTTGTAAATCTTCAAAACATTTCTTCAATAAATGCGGGCCGACGGATTCAAATTTGAACTCCAAAATGGCTGCTGGCGGCCATGGTTTTGCCAAATGAAACTGTTGACGAACGAGGACGCCATCACATGACAATAGATCAAGCTTGACATTGTGAAGTTGAGCTAAAAATGACAGACACATAGCTCCATTCTCCAGATAATGGTGAACTTACTTGAGCTGAATTGTTTAATTGTGGCAAGAGACGAACACGGGTAAATCTCGAGTTATGAATGTATATTTAAAACAAAAATTGCAACGTTTAACTCACGAGGTTCGTGATTCATTGCACCCCTTTGTCTGTTTTGATCTGAACACCCCATGTCAACATAACAACACATTTAATGACTATATTGTGCCATTCTGTTATCCCAAAACTAGAGGTAGGCTGTCTCAAATGGGACTAAGGAACGAACGAATATATTATTATAGTGACATGTGTGTATAGGGTATAAAACATATCACATACAGGTGATAACAATGTCGAGTAACAAAATAAGAACACACCCGGCCAATAAGGCCTATAAGTCACTTTAAACAAAACAATAAAGGAAATTGTTGTGCACATTCATGGGATAGAAAAGGTTTTGCTAAGAAGATCTTGTCTTTTTTGATAAGCGCTTTGAAGAAATTTAGCTACTTGAAGAGGATACCGATTCATTAGCCGAGTAAGCAAGCCGACGTCACTAAATTGTGTCTGTTCATATTCAATCGCGATATATGACATCAGTTTTGATCGCAAGTGTTTATACGCTTGACAGTCAAGGAGAAAGTGTGTCTCGTCTTCAACTGGGCTACAATCACACACAGAACAATATCTTTTGTCGGAATCTTCCGTATTAAACCTCCCAGTCTCAATATTCAGTCTAAGGATACCCACATGGCAGTCAGTGGCGAAAATGTTTTACGCACTCAAGTTATGCTCCGGAAAGGTAAGTCGGACGCACGTATAGATGGACAGACTGACATACTTATTTGAATGTTGCGAACATATATTAAGTCGATTAAGGGGGATAACTCAATAAAAAAAACGTCGGACGGACCTCATAATCACAGGTTCCCATGGTACTTAAAATATATATGCCCAGTTAAAAAAGAATTGACTGGAAAATGTAGGAATACAAGCTGGGACAATTGGAGTTCACCCAACTTTAAAAGTGATGACAAGGCTTGTGTTGATATGGAAACAATTGAAATAATTTAACGTTTAATTGAATAGCAACATAAACAACAAAAACAATACAGGTAACAAAAACTTACCAATAAAAAACTTCATCATGAAAATTGTCACAATGAGTACACATTTGTAATGGTAAATGGATAGCACTATTTTCCTTTGGTGTGGTCATCACTGACGTTGTCGTTTCTGTACAGAGCCAGCATTTTAACGTCAATTACAAAGTGTTGTCGTTTCAGCACAGAGCAAGCTTATTAACGTCAAACAAAGTCTTTCCTCACAATACAGCCAGCGTTTTCAAATGGGATCCCCTTTTACGTTTGAAGATTCTACAGAACTTCCGGAACTTCTTCACAACAGAACTTTTGCTGAAGCTGGTTTTGTGTGATCTGGTTGAGGTCATAGAAAGAGTCTTTGCATGCTTCCCGGAAACGTTTGAATTTTTCAAGGGCGTGGCACCCATTTGACTATGTTTCTCGGCAGATTCCTTCTGGTGCGACGTTTCTTGTTTTTCTAAAATAAGACCGAGCTGTTGAAGGGTGCTGTCGAAATCATCGAACGACCGGTCACATGGCTCGCATATTGACCAGAACTCCATATTGGCATTACAGTCACCAAGCCCGTGCAAGCAAAATGAAGAGTCTAGTGAGTCGTCGAGTGGCCAATGTCGATATGTTGTTTCGCATGGAGCTCTAACTTCGGTTGCACATGGTATCTTCTTCAGTGGGTACAGCAGACTGGATGTCGGGTTATTGTCAACGGATGCGCATCCTTTTCTACTGGAAGTTATTGGCACATACATATGATCTACTGGCATCCTCACAACAGCCGATTTTGAAGATTTCCTTCCAGACTTCATGATCTGTAAAGGGAAAAATATTTTCATATAATTGGGTGAGATGTAAATGCAATTAGTTTTCTCTGAATCCACCATTGGTCCCACCCACACCAAAACAGAAACCGGGCCCTCCTTTGTATCTATAGCTCAAAATAAGTTGTCATAATATGTAGGCTAAACAATTACAGTAAAATATATACCAATCATTTGAACTCAAATTACCTTAAAATGATGACGAGGCAGCAAATCAATTTGTTGACGATCAGACGAAACAGATGGACTATAACATCAATGATATTCGTGGATTAATGAAAAACTGGGTTGGTTCAATGATATATATGCAACCATGAGGCCCATGCACCGCGACGTGTTTTTTCTCGATGCCAATTGACAAGACAGGAGTATCTCCGCGTAGCGCTTGCAATCATTGTCAACACACGATTCGACCCATTTGTTATCACAAGGAGTCAGACAGGTCACCTTTCCAGGGCATTAGATGTTTTCATAAAAGTTTTTTTTAATTCCTGTCAAAACACCTTAATCACCAATGCGTTATTTATGAATCGACAAACTAATAACGATGCATGTGGAGTAAGAACCATGGGTTAATAACGATGATGTGGAGTAAGGCCCATGTGTTAATAACGATGCATGTGGAGTAAGACCCATGGGTTAATCACCAATGCATTATTTATGAATCGACAAACTAATAATGATGAATGTGGAGTAAGACCCATGTGTTAATAACGATGCATGTGGAGTAAGACCCATGTGCTAATGACGATGCATGTGGAGTAAGACCCATGGGTTAATTGTATCTGCGTAATAATTCACGGAGAATAGTATATTTGTACATAACTATTTTGTTTATCTACGTGTAATATACTACGTTGTCTTTTGATCAATTATTTGATGAAGACAAATAAACAAATTGAACAAATTAACAGTCATTGAAAACAATACAGGCCTTGATTTTTGTGACGGGGCCCATGTGTAACTATATAGAAGAGGATCGTTTGCGTATACAGTAATGATAAATTAAAAAAATGTAGCAAAATCACAAACATTTCAGAATTTTGTCATTGTGAGATGAACATTCTGCATGTTTGAATTACGTTAAAAAGTTTACAACTCAAATTACCTTTTAAACTATTTTGAATAGAAACAGCAACTGAATTAACGTATGACGGTTTTTAGCAGTGGATGGACTGTAACACGGATGGGCTTCGTGAATTGATGTAAATATGGGTCGTTCAAGGGTTTATATGCAACCACGAAACCCACCGCGACGTATTTTCCTCGATGCCAACGACGAGACAGGAGTATCTCCGCGTAGCGCTGGCAATCGTTGTCAACACACGATTCGACAATTTGTTGTCACAACAAGTCCGGCTGGTCAACTTTCCGAGCGTTAGATGTTTTCATATTGAATACCTGTCCAAACACCTTAATCACCAGTACAGTCCGTTGGTTGATTATGTGATGTCAACATACTGATCGATAACGCTACATTTGGAGTTGTACCCATAGAGGAGCGGTCAAATCCAAAAAGGGCCTTAGTTTTCGAGATACCCATACCCTCGGTAGAACAAGTTGAAACCAACTTTTTCTGAAAGGTAAATATATATCATTTATGAAAATGATTCTTGGCCTTGCCGGAATTGGTGGCAGCTATGTATGGCAAGACTATTTGTGAAGGTACCTACCGAAAAATAAGCCTGTTTTCAGCGGTTGGCCAGCTATACACAATTGGTTAAAAGTTAAGCACATCACCAAAAACAGAATGTTCTATTTGTTATTATGGGCTACATGGTGATACTAGATCGGAGCGTTGTTATTTTGTCTGGTTTGTTTGAGATTTCACGACGTCATGGTGGAGAATGTAACGTTATGCGTCAAAACATCATGACGATTCAGAGAAACTGTCGCCCGTCAACTCTGTACAAAACTAGCACGATGGATTGAGCTTATCTTATCATATATGTTTGGAAAGAATGGAGAATTTTCTACCCGGAGGTATTAAGTTTATTTTCCTGACCCTACAAATTTAGCAATAATAGTCAAAAACTTAACCCTCCCCAATGTCATAAAATGCTAAATATAGCCATCGCCGGGGATTGGATCCCATAATGATATAATAGTGCGTAGTATTTCCTTTTACTTAGTGTAGAACACACATAACAAGTGTAAAATGCAAATTTCCAACCATATTCACTATTAGATAAGTATCAAACTCCAAGATGGCGTCCAATATGGCATTCAGTTTTTATTTTAAGACTCCGTGAAGCGACATACGAAAAATCCTGAAAAGGAACGTCCCAAGTGGTAAAATGTATATTATTTTAATGACCATATAGAATAGTATTTCATATGAAACATTAGTTTCACCAATAATACATCTTATCAATTGGAAAAATAAAAGTAAAAACATTATTCCGCCGTTCAATGTCATAAAATTCGAACCAAAGTTGTCGCTTGGGATTGGAACCACGAATGATCGCATAATGCGCAGTATTTTGTTTTATTAAATGTAGAATACACATGCAAATTGGCCAGAGAAATTGCCATCCAAATTTGTTATTAAAAGAGTATCATAATCGAAGATGGCGTTCAATATGGCGGCCAATTTTAAATTCAAGACTTAGTGAACGGACATACGACAAATTCAGAAAAGAAATGTCCCCAGTGGTATATTATATATAATTATACTGACTACGTAGAACATTTCATATCAAACATTAGATTCAGCATTGATCTTTATTATCAATTGATGAAATAATTAGACAAAACCTTGATCACCCCTACAGTCACAAACTTCCACCCAAATGGGCCACTGTGGATTGTAGTACAGGCCAAAAAGAAATGAGCATACATTTTGGATTTCATTTGTGCTGAATACGATAAAGAAACAAAAAGTTTGAAGTCACACCCACTATTGCGCCATAATGGCGGCCAATATGGCATTTAAGTTTAATGTCAACACTTTGTAAACAACTAGTACGATATGCGGGCAAATAAACGTCTCATGTGCTATTACTTATGTGTATGTTTCCATTATTACATGGCAATTTATTGTTTGCGTGATGACGGAGACCAAAACGTGGTGGTCAACTATAGAAACAAAAAATCAGACGAGCTTTGTCATGTCTCGAATTTATAACACTTCGTGAAAACAAATACGGGAAATCAGGACAAATTACGTCTCCAGTTGTATATATATTGTGTCGATTCATCACATTCATTTCATTACAATAGTCATATGAAGTAGTAGTTCTGTTATCAACATATCTTTTAATTTGCGAAATAATAAACACAAAACTCAACATTCCTCATATCGAAAGTTAAAACAATGTGCACAAAGGTATCTCTGAGAATCCTAACCAAGAATAAAACAACAAATGCGCAGTTGTAGATGTCATTTAGTGTTCACATGTAATTTTTTTTACTATTAATTGTTTATTGTTTTATTATGAATTGTATTGTTAGCATATTGGTGTTTATGCAAATAAATCGTATCGTATCGTTTAGTGCGACATAATTATGTTAGAACCACACTCGTTATAAGATGGATCTCAAAATACAAGATGGCATCCCATAATTTAGATGTCATTTCAATTTTGCGAAGAAGTACAACAGCCAGAAAAAAAAACTTCCTTTTGTGATGCTTTGCGCTGGATTTGTTGTTGAAGTGCCAGTTGTTTTCAACAACCGTTCAAATGGTTTGCTCTGGTGCCGATAGTCGATAAGTTAACTTTTCAATAATATTATTTTGGAATAGAATAACATTAACATATATGTTATCTTCATAAAGATGAGCAACATTTGCTTTTATCAATCATAAAAATTACATGGCTCTGATGGCTTACCATTCAATTAACGTTCAGTGACTAAAGGTTAAACATGACTCCAGTGACGATATGTTTATAGAGACAGATGGATCTGAGAAATACAATTATTATTCCCATATTTTCATTTAATGAGTCATACAATGTGATTCTATGCATTCACAGCAATGGGCACTTGAGCATGGCATGTCCAGGTTTTCTTGAGAAACAAAAATGACTATTCTGGGTGAACAAGAACACAACACTATACACCAGTGATTGTTAGTTGATTACATCACATTGACTTACACTCAGTTACGTGTATCCCCATAACACACCAGATCGACGACGAAGGTGTTATAAATCCCGACCAGTAACACTGATATGAGGTCCATGTTAAGTGAAAACAACTTTCGAATATCTGCCAGTTTGGGGGTAGGTGGCTTATGTATGGACTGAGTATATTGCTTCCGCGGTAAGATCGGCGCTGTCTTTCCGCCACCCATAAGAATACAATGTATGTCGTGATATGGCCTTATCGCCATAGACCAAACCGTAAACACAATTTGGATATCTATATATCAAGACTAATGACGAGTGTCTATTGTGAATTGCCTTATGCCTGTCGCCATTTCAATGATGTTAATAGCCTACAAATTTTCATTACTTACCATTTTATCCGTTTCAAATGCCACCAGACTCAAAAGAACCGTGGATAAAACAAACGTTTTAGTGACATACTGGCCGGCTTTGCTTGTGAGTTGAGTGATTATGATTAGAATTTAACCGCAATCATAAATGCAACGCCAATGTGCATGTTCAATGGAGATTATCGCACTATGACCTATGTATCAATAAAATGTATTAGCATGAGATATTGCTATACATGTATAGTCAGGACTCACGTCCCTAACAACTAATACAGATATGATATCCGCCGGAGATATAGAAGATTGAATTTTAATTAGTCTTGCCCGGAAACTCAATATCTTCTGTTTGTAACATATATGAATCCGATTGACATTCACAACCATTTAAGTCACAAATTAGTCGGGACTAAAATATCAATGTACGGAAAAACATGCACATCAAGCAACATATGGCGAGAACAACTTATATTCATAGGTATGCGGTGTTGCTTTCTTGTTTGACGCTGAGCCGAAACTCGAACGATTATACAAAGCAGCAACCTCTCGATCACTATAACGCCTATTTATAAACCATTGTACGCCGATTGCATTATATGGACATTGTGGTCCCATGTTATGTCATTAAAGAGCATTTTGTGTGTGCGATGATGAATTCGTGTATCGTTAATAGGTAGTTACTATGATGTGTGAACTTTGATTGCTCGTGGACTCATATCCAACTTTGGCAAAACCAGAGATCGATCAGATATCTTATTTACTGGATTTCAAAATGTATGCCATTTTTGTTTTTTGCGTTACTGCATAAAACAACAGATGGTGATTCTGTTATTTAATGTTTCATGTGGCCAAAACTGTTGCAAGGCTCTCTGAAAATGTTGGCGAAAATCCAAAAGGACATGTTAAGGAGGACTGCACATTCAAGACTATCACAATATATTAATGATAGCAATATGTTAGTATTGAACATTACAACATCACTTCGTACCGCATAGAGTGCATGATTATTTGTAACGGTCAATGACCATCCTCTATTATTACCAGTTGTCTACATATTGTTTATTCTTAACTTACTTCACGTCCCAAAATGACATCAAATGTGTCAAACAATAGTCAAATGTGCATTGGAGATCAATACACGATACACGATTAGGCAAATTAAACTATTTAAGTCATTCTCGGAATTTCACTAAGTGTTTTTTATTTTTGGTAGGTTTGTCTTTCTCCAAATATTTGATATAAAGTTCCTGATAATTGTTAAACAAAACAACCTAAACATTCAACAAATTCAAATTTCCATCCAGTATTAATCCTTGCGTCACACCTGTGTCATAGCTAAGGGTGTGACATTAGGAACCTGATGTAGGATACCACCAAACCAATGGAAAGACACGGCTTACCCGCCCTTACGGAGCTGATCGACCAATTATGGAAGTTCATTTGAGACAACCACGTCAAAGTTTTATCCGAAAAAAATGTTGTCTTACCACCATCACTCAAACACAACATATCGACGTATAATATAAACACACAATCTAAACAATATATCGCTTCAAACTGCCGTATGATACATTTTGACCGACTTCCGTATTCATTGTTCGCAGCGTGTTGGCATTAAAATTAGCCTTCATATTGGGCGTCATTTTGGATTTTGGTTGTCTACTAAGACCAGATGTGGATGCAAATTTTACATTTTATGTTTCTTCGTTGTATTCAAAACAAAGTAATTCCGAACGATTTGCTTAATTCTTTGCATTCTGGACTATAGTCACAAGTGCCGCCATTATGTGGACGTTTGTGACTGGGTGTTGATTACGTTTTTGTTTACTAATTCTCCAACTGATAAGATAGACTAACGGTGAAACTACTGTACCCTATGAGATATCGTCTATGTAGTCACGTCAATGATATACAATATGTCACAGGGGACGTTCCATTTTAGTTCGTTTGTATGTGCGTTCGCTAAGTGGTACAATTAAAATTGGACGCCATATTGGACGCCATTTTGTTGTATCATACTCTTCTAATAGTGAATATGGATGGAAATTCATACCTGTCACTTCGTATGTGTGTTGTACATTAAATAAAACAACATACTGCGCATAATGCTATCACTCGTGGTTCCAATCCCAGTCGATAACTTTATTTCGAATTTTATGACATTGGATGGAGGGATACAGTTCTACATATTAGCTTACCAATTGAAAAGATGTATTAATGGTCAAATTAATGTTTAAATATGAAATGTTATTCTATGTAGTCACTACAATAATATAGATTTTACCACTGGGGACTTTCCTTTTCGGGATTTTTCGTATGTCGCTCCACGGAGTCTTAAAATAAAAACTGAAGGCCATATTGGACGCCATCTTGGATTTTGATACTCTTCTAATGGTGAATATGGTTGGAAATTCGAATTTTACATTTGTTATGTGTGTTCTACACGAAATAAAAGGAAATACTACGCACTATTCTATCATTCTGGGATCCAATCCCAGGCGATGGCTATACTCAGCATTTTATGACATTGGGGGAGGGGTAATTTTTTTCCAATTAATTACAATATTTGTAGGGATAGGGTAATAAAATTAATACATTCGGGTAGAAAATACTCCATTCTTTCCAATCATATATGACAAGATAAGCTCAATCCAGCGTGCTAGTTTTGTACAGAGTTGACGGGCGACAGTTTCTCTGCATCGTCATGATTTTTTGACGCATAACGTTACATTCTCTACCATGACGTCGTGAAATCTCAAACAAACCAGAAAAAATAAGAACGTTCCAATCTAGTATCACCATGTACCACATAATAATAAATAAAACGTTCTGTTTTTTGTGATGTGCTTAACTTTTAACCAATTGTGTATATCTGGCCAACCGCTGAAAACAGGCTAATTTTTCGGTAGGGTACCTCCACAAATAGTCTAACCATACATAGCTGCCACCAATTCCGGCAAGGCCAAGAACCATTTCCATAAATGATATATATTTACCTTCCAGAAAAGGTTGGTTTCAACTTGTTCTACCGATGGTAGGCGTATCCGACCACTTTTGGCGTTTGGCCGCTCCTCTACCATGGATTGTCTCCTCTTAATCATTCAGTCATTGCAAACATATTTACCAGCATGTATGTCTGTATTTTAGTGACGCCGTCCACATAGCTATAGAAGCGGATCTGTTTACCGTGCTTGAATGACATACAAAAATAATAATTATTAAAATTTGGGAACATTGAAATTGCAATGCATCTAATAATATCGGTACCATGATTGTTGAAAAAATAATATCTGCAACAGAATTAAAAATCTCTCCAGCACAGGAGAAGAAAGTAAGACAGCGAAATAACTAAATAAATATATAAAAGATAATCATATCACAAAACTTAATATCAGGCCTACTAACAGTAAAACGCTTTATACAGTATATTGCGTGCTTTAGTGTGCCCGGGGAAAAACGTACTGAAAAATATTGCATCAGAAGAATACAATAAAGAGCGTTCATTGTGTAATGTATCCTGATATGGTAACAATAAAGAGCGTTTATGCAGAAAGTTTAATACCGTTGATGATGTTCTGACAATACGATGTGTCTTTCAAGCGTGTAGCAGTCCGTATATGCGTATTTAATACATTTGTCGACTTACTTTCAACCTCAGAATGTGATAAAAGCGAGCAACGATTTGTCTAATAATATAAATCGTAATAATTGCGCGAATTTTGTTTGTGTTCCTAGTAGCAAAGCAGACTGACAAGTGCATGAAATATTTACACTACCGTAAAATTGGGTAATAAAATTAAAGGGACGATTTTGAGACATTTCTTGTTATTAGATAATTTAGAAAACAGATGATGCACATGTTTGGATGCACAAAGCAGATTTATGTATGCATCACTCATATAGTCAATGTGCGTCACTAAGGAACACATCACATGCGTGAGGTTGTTATGATAATAGTTATGCAAGCATATACTATTTAGAACAGTATCCGGACATTGTTTTATCAGTTGATATGTGTTTGTCTGGACATTGTCAGAAAAAAAGATGATGACACCTCGATAATCAGATTGTGGCATTTCTGAATTGGATACGTTAAGTACGGATCCTAGGTCCCAAGAATTATTGATATGAATTAATTTTTAGCTCAACTTTATTACGCGCGCCGCGTGTATACTGTCCTGGAGATTCTAGATAGCTATGGTTAGCTGGGCGTTTTATTTATAGATAATGGTTTTTTTGTTGGGAGGATTAAAAGTCGAAATGTGAACCGGAGGCCGAGTCCGGTAAAAGGTGTAGTTGGGAATTTCGTTTATTGTCCTTTACATTATTATGTCAATAATGTTGATTTTTGGTTTGTGACAAGCTATGTCAATTACTAATGAAAAAGATAATTTGTAAGTCTTATATTTCAACTGTTATATACAGTTTTCGTTCTGCAGCCCATTGGGGGTTGTGGTCGGAGACGGCCGAGTAGGCCGCCGGTTCGTTAATTAGGTGCTGGTTGTTATTGTTATTTTAACGGAATTCTGAGTTGGTCATTCACAAAACCAATATATTTTATATTCTATAATTACAATCATGGGTATATAATATATGATCTTGAGCGCGTTACCATTTCTGACATTGGTTTTCTTGTTTTGTAATGTTTGAGCTATTGCCATGGTTTGGTATCCGTCGTCCATGTGTTTGTGTGCGTCCGTCAACAGTTTCCTTTAGTACGGACTACATTATGAAATTTGTCAGACTGTTAATATTGACATGTAGATGGGAACGAATCATTTTGGGGTCATTCGACAAAAAAACATGGCCGCCAGCGGCTATCTTGTAGTCTCGTTCCTGGCTCAATCGTACTGATAGAGTAACGTACAGGCTGAAATTGTAAACAATAGCAAACCATACACGTGGTCGGCGGCGATCACAAAAACGTGCCAACTGTAAATATTGATTTAATTACTACTTTTACGACTAATTGTTGCCGAAATTGTCATCGCATTGTGCAAACATATACATTATATGATTTGGGCAATTATCCACTTTGTAGTGACAATGAAATTATACAAAATCGTGCGATCAAGTGCACCCATTACCCGAATTCGCGCAATACGGGTATGTCTATTTACGCTGCCGTGTTCAAATTTACTGGCCGATATCGTATATTTCAAACCCTATCACCCGATAAGATGTCATAAACCATTTGTAAACTATAATTTACATGCTAGTTGTTTGATTTGTCATAATTTTCACCTGATTACTATTTTAGTGTTTATATCAGTCAAGTACATTCGTCTTGTTTTATGGTCACGGCACCGACAAATAGGGTCAATAGGTTGTTCACGACTTATTTAGGTGAGTGTTCTATAATAGAATGAGTATACTTGCAAGATGAAATATATATATATTTATTGATAAATTTCGATACAATGCAGGTGGGGGGGGGGAGGGGGGGGGGGGGGGGTAACACAAAATCTTCAGGAAGGTAATTCGCGGTGGGTGGATGGCACAAGAGACAAAAAACACATTTTTGACAACCTCATGAGCTGACCTCATGCAAATATTTGACTAAAGACCTTTTGTGCACATATTTGACATTTGTAACAGTTTAAAACAGTTTATAACTGTAAAAACACGTTACACGGGCCTTAGTGGAGATGACATTAAGCTACATTTATGGCATGTTGCATATGAGACATGAGATAAAAAAAAACTTCCTTTCCGACACCCTTTGGAAAGAAGCTTCGAGAAATTTGAAATAAATAAACTTGTCGTGATGTAACTAAGATATTTAAGCCTAGATCATTGTGTGCATGGAACAAGAGCGAGCAAATGTCTCAAATATTAACGTGACTATCAGAGGAAACAACACATCATTTCATCCTTAGATGCTCGGCATTTAGTCATATAAGAAGAGAGCTCCTCCTTCAATTTGAAACTGAATACAACAATATGTTTAACAACCAATTTAAAGACCTAAGTGACAATGAGAAAATTTCAAGAATACTGGATATATCCAACCCAAGAACAGACGATGGTAAAGAAGAGGCAACCAAAATAAATGTACTTCAACGTCATGCTGCCAGACTCTGCCATAGATTACACATGCAGCGAGTGATTTTACTGGGGGTATAGCAAAGCATATCTACGACTGTATATACATGTAATTAACTCATGAAAACTCCGATGGATCCTGGTCATGTACGACATATCTATTTAGTAGTTTACAGATAATCATATACATAGTTAGGAACATACTCAGACCACGTTCTGGGGTTGGTCAATGCTAGCCGTGAAGACACAGAAGATGTAAGATGTAATGGCTTGAAAATGACTGTCATCAGTGCATCCAACTAATCAGTGAATTATTTGCATGTGTATCAATTCAGATTATCTGTTACTAGTACTCTTACAACAACTAAAGTATTCAAGTCCAGCATAGTGACTGCCAAAAGCATTTAGTATAATTGAAGTTGATCCACTAGACCAACAAAAGTGGTATGGAATAATGCTAGATAATGGGCTGGTTGACCGACTAATCATGAAATAGTTAGAAATTATGGAATTTTGTGTATAATGCACAATGACGTAGGTTTGCAGATATCAGCAATTTATAGAATAATTTTTATTTCCAATTGCAGTCTGCTAAATGTCCTCTTTATGTATTTATTTTCAAAATATGTCAACTCTATTTGAATTGGAGCTTAACAAATAATATTTCATCATTATCATGGATATGTCTACAAAATTGTCAACGATGACCCGAAAGTGAAGATTGAGTTCACTGTCCTGAGATGTTGTCAGCTTAAAATGTATTGCAGCCAAAATAGCCAAAACACATGTTTGGATCATGTAATAGCTTGCAGGGGAAACTGATATCTCAATGGATATGCAGGAGATATGCTGGGAAATTTATAATTTGTAAATTGGATGCATAAACCTTTCAGTGAAAAACAAATTATAGCAGTTCTTTTAGTTTGAAGTGTTCCATTTTATAAGTTATACCTTAAGTTAAACCCCTGCCACACTCAGGCCGGCGCTTGCACTGCGCTGCAAAAGAACCAAAATATGAGTAACACGCAGGAGGAGCGCCGAAAACTGTCCAAAATTGTCAAACTTTTAAAACAAAGTATGCTCCTATTGCGTTCCTACTTTGTAAGTCTCACGCTCTTATTGCGTTCAAGTCGCTGTCATTGTGATGCTAGTATGTTCTCAATGGGAACATGTCTCTATTCCGAAGGTTCGCCATTCCGAAGGTTCACTATTCCGAAGGTTCACTATTACGAAAGTTCGCTATTCCGAAGGTTCACTATTCCGAAGGTTCGCTATTCCGAAGGTTCTCTATTCCGAAGGTTCGCTATTCCGAAGGTTTTTGTTATTTTATAGGTTAATTCTATATTCTAAAGTATTGAGAGGGTTCTTTATCACGAAGACTCCTTTTATGAAGGAAATAACTTAAAACAATAAAACATTAAATGTGATTTTGTTTGTTTTCCCGGGTTTCCTTGGGATTTAATGTCATTACGTATCACGTTATTCCTCAATACATATTCACATCAAGCAGACCACACAATTGCTATGTTTTCATACGATTTAATGTCATTGCGTATGACGTTATATCTCAATAATAAGAATACGTCAGCTAAAGGTGGATTATAATAATGGGGCTATAACGCTTAATGAATACTGGAGCGCCATAACATACTGCATAGCAGAATATCGCTGAATAGACGGATGTGAGATAAACGTAACTGCAATTGTGACTTTGTATTGACTTTAATGCCCACTTAATTTCCGAGTCACCTATTATTTTTGATAGTGCCTTGATATACGGTTTTAATAACAATCTATGCCATAACATATGATTAAAATACTATAATTCATCACCATTTGAAACGTCTGTGTCTCGGAAGATGCCCAATAAGAAATAGAAAACAGCTGAAATCATAAAGATTCCCCCGTTATGGCTCCCAGAACGCAACATAATTCAAACTAAAAATGTATTTTCAATGAAAGGGGAATAACTCTATCTTTAAAATAGTTATTCCCCTCCATTGAAAATAATAAACTTTGAGCAACAAAACCAGATGAAACTTAAGCACAAAAACACGTCGGTAACTCACAAAACACATGTTTATAGTTTATTACACCGGATAAGTTGATAATACAATGAGAGCTTCCTATTTCAAATGGTGTGTAATATGACATATATTATAGATATGTGATTTGGGGGTTCGAAAGGCCTTGGCCTTTAATGTTGATGTTTCTTTCAAGTACAGATTGCCAGTTCGGACAGACTGTATCTCTTTCATGTAGTTTATTTGTAGTCATCGTGTTTTCAAATTTCCATAATAAACGATAAACTGATACTGTCTTCTTGCTATTAATAACCGACATCTGGGACAATTTGGGAATTAGAATGGGGTGTATAATTGTACTATATGTGAATACTAGCGAAAGTATTTTTCATTCCTCGTGTGGTTTTCGTGGTGGGGGTGCAAATTTTGATTCATTTCTGGTTAAATACGCCCAGAATAGAAAAACGTCGGAAAGCGAACCTTCGGAATAGCGAACCTTCGGAATAGCGAACCTTCGGAATAGCGAACCTTCGGAATAATGAACCTTCGAAATAGGGAACCTTCGGAATAATGAACCTTCGGAATAGCGAACCTTCGGAATAATGAACCTTCGGAATAGAGAACCCTACCCGTTCTCAATACGTTTGCAAAACGCTCTCTGCACGGGCGCGGAGAGTATAAATAGCGTCTCCTGCGTTCTCCAGTCATAGTCAGTTTTTAGTTTGTGGGGAATATACCCAACAATCCGCAATAGATTAGCTGTCCGATTAAATCACTGTCACACTCCGCTGCGATCAGACCGGGGCTTGCATTGCGCTGTAAAATTATCAAAGCGCCGAGCAAAGCGCACTAAGGTATCCAAGAACCTATTGGTGACGCAGTAACGTCGCAGTTGACACTGGCTAGGACGGGAGAGGGTCCCCGTCATCGCCTCAGAGCGCCGCGTTTGTTTTGTGCATGCACAAAACAAGCGCAGAGGTTCGGCGTTCTGACCAGGCGCAGTACCGTCGCCACGACAGCGCAACGCGAACGACATGAGCGCCCCGTTGACGTAGCAAGGACGGATACAAGCTACTCGTGGCCGCAGCAAGAATTCCTCTGCAACTGCAGTAAGCTTACTACGCCTTGGTCAGAACGCCGAGACTCTGCGCTTGTTTTTGTACATGCACAAAACAAGCGCGGCGCTGTGACAGCGCAACGCTAACGACATGAGCGCCCCGTTGACGTAGCAAGGGCTGATATAAGCTACTCGTGGTCACAGCAAGAATTCATCTGCAACTGCAGTAAGCTTACTACGCCTTGGTCAGAACGCAGAGTCTCTGCGCTTGTTTTGTGCATGCACAAAACAAGCGCGGCGCTCTGGTGCCTATGGGCGACCATGGAGACCCTCACCCGTCGTAGCCAGTGTCCACTGCGTCACCAATCGGTTCTTGGAGACCTTAGTGCGTTTAGGTGTGCGCTTTGATACCTTTGCAGCGCAATGCAAGCGCCGACCTGAGTGTGACAGGGGCTTAATAGAGTAAGTTATACCAGTGTTTTTGTGCACCTTTCAGATTTTGGTGGGTTAGTACTGTATTTGTCCACTTCCATCGATTCATTAGAATTTCCATTTAGCAGTGTCCAATTTGACCACCCAGGTAGACCTAGAATACTCTCATGACACACTCACCTAGAAACTCCAATACACGATTGCATGTATGTTTGTACATGTACCGGTATGTGGTACTGCCTATCAGCCAGTTTAAAAAATAAATCATTATTAACCATTTTTTCAATTAAATCAGCTTCTGAAACATGGTAAACTGTCACTTGAACTAGAGCAGATAACTTTCTAGTCATATGAGTGATATCAGTAGGGTTTTATGTGGTTTTAGACCAAAATTAGTGAAATTTTGGGGGTGGGTGACCAAACATTTGAGTAAAACAATGCTTTTTTTGCAGGTTTGGGGTGGTGGTTCCCCGAAAATGCCAGATGCAAAACACGGCATACCTTCCTGCATATTTTATATTATAATATACATGTAATATTAATTCAATTGTACTGGGATAATGCGTGATGACATTCAACCACTGGGAATCTCAATTTTCAAATGTCAGGCTGCTTGTTTTCTGGCTTGGTACATGAACTGCCCTGGTCAATATTAATTCAATACAAAATGTTGATTTAAATACATTAAGTTATAGTATAATTGATTAAAGGGACATCTCGTGAACAGGTATATACAATTTCCATGGTCATAAAAGGGAATTAGGGGTCCTTGGGGCCTTGCTTCCCTCCTATGGTGTACTTGTTGACTTAAAATTGGGTAAAAACCCCTATTTTCATATCATCAGCATCCCTCTCCCTTGAATGTGTGTCTCAAACCGGAGCTGTAAAAACAATTCAGTACATGCCTACTAAATGGACATCTCCTGCACAGGTATATAGCATGTCCATGGTCACAAAAAAAGGGAATTCGTGGTTACTTCTTCCCTCATATGGTGGGCCTACATGTATATAGACTTGAAAAAAAACGGTCAATGGAATTTTCAACACCGACCCGACAAACACCTCTACAGTACAGGATTCAAAGCACCACAATTTTATGGTTAGTTTAATAGGCTATATATGATCTATTTTATATCATGTAAAGTAAATTTAAAAAAAATTCATAGGACATGTACTGGCCTCTGGCAAGTACAATTGAATTAATATATTAATATTATAATATATATATAATATTATAATAATTTCTCATAATAATCATGCAATCTAAAGTTCATATTTTAGAACACCAGCGGTCTCCAGTCAGATTCGAACTGACAATCCCCTCAGTGTAAACTGAGGTGGACTCACTAATGTGCTCTAGAAACTGATATAAAGCTGGCATTAAAAAAAAACAAATTTGAGTTGACCCCCCCCCCCCCCCGGCCAGTGCATGTACTAATACTAACTATGAACATTTTTTTTATATTTTCTTTACATGTGACAAAATAGATCATATATACCGGTAGCTTATAAAACAAACCATAAAATTGTGGCGCTTTGAATCCTGTACTAGTAGAGGTATTTGTCGGGTCGGTGTTGAAAATTCCCTTGAGCGTTTTGATCTGCATGTAGACATTGATAACGGCGCCGGCTTATTTTCATCATTTGGTATAAAACTTGGTATTCGCTCCATTCTAAATGAAATTAATAAAAATTGATTACACACAAGAAAGACATTCTTAATTTTAACTGTATCATTGCTAAAAAATCAACATATGAATCATGATTGATTGACCTTTCAAGTTTCATAAACAGCAGTAGTCACAAAATGTCACAGAAAAAATGAACCCATCGGCCCATCGTGGAATTTTTGGTGTCAAAATAATGGTCTGATTGTTGCTAAGAAACCAACATCTAAATATACATTATGGGCCAGCAACTTTTTCGCCTATGAATAAAAAACAAACCCCACATGCTTGAAACGCATGAGTCGAAAACAGGTAACTGGTCACAATTAAACACACTTTTCATATCATTCCCGAAATCAATAAACACTGTTACTGTTGTATATTGAAACACTAATGGTGTAACTTATTGATTATCGATATAAATAGATGTAATCAAATATAAATTGTAGATAAAAATGATGATCTTACCGTAGCAATAAAAATCGTAAATAAATTCGCAATCGAAAATATCACGTGACAACCGCATCCTATACCAGGCCTCAAATAAGTTTGCTGGCCTGGTTACTAGGCTACTATCTTGGATTTCGAAATTCAATCCATTAGCCCGGGTTACAGGTCGGAGTGTTCGTCTGATCATCGTGAAATTTATCGTGGATGTTATAGACAGGTACACAGCAAATGGAATTTAAACTTTTTTTGGGTCAAACTTTCTACTATACGTTCATGTTATATATGATATCTAAAATAAATTGCAAAAGGGGGCCACCTTAAAAAGGGCCCATAACTCGCACTAGGGCCTGAAACTTTTTTAAGTCAAGTTGTCATAAAAATGTTACGCCGTACGGAAATTTAGTAGAAGGGAGATTACTCCAGACGTAAATAACGTAACAAAGTCAAAATGAAAGTCGCTGTTTACATCTAATTTGAAAAGCACTATGCAGTTACATACCTTCAAAATGTTAATAATATGGCCAATTCGAAGCCATCGTATGTTCTCCATTGATCATTAGATGAAAATCCCCCGAATCATGTGATCTATTTCACTGTTTACAAATCACTGTGTACGCACTACCGATGTACGATGTCCGACTCCGAGAATTCTGAATTTGCTTTTGCCTCGGCGATCGACGGACCACTCAAGCATGCTTTATATTCAATGTTTGCGAATATTAACTACTTTTAAAACACAACAAGTGAATATTTTAATTATAACGATCCATTTGGGAAGTCAGTTTACGATTTCAAGCGCCCACAAAATAAATTTTCTGTCAAATCTAGTAACAGCTTCACGCACAAATTGTGGCCCTAGTCAGGTCACGGCTACAGCATAATGGGACACCAATCAGCATCTTGGAGTACTGTTAGCTACTGTGTTGAATTATCCAGAAGTTAAAACTATTTGTGAACTTGTGACGAAATCAACAGGAACAGCATCACAGATGGTAGTTGGTTATCTGCGTGACGTTTCCACAATGCTCTCAATGATAAGTGCTGTTAGAGAACATTGTATTGAAAGGCACATGGCAGCTGAAAGATGTAACATACCAGTTGAAATCTAAGCACAAATCCTGGGTCTATGCGGGACGACCGAGATTTGAGACCCCACCCTACCGAGAGTACATGCAGGCCAAGAGAATATTCAGAAAAGCTCACCGCACAGCTATCTGTGACTTCGAAGTGAAGCAGTGCTATGACCTGGAAGACTGTGCAGAAAATAACCATTCATTATTCTGGAGGAAAACTAGGTAACAGGTCAAATCACACGAAAAACTTGTGCCCGCGATGGAGTTCAAAGGAACCGCATGCCGCGACTCTGCTTCGATTCTTTCAGGCTGGCATGCATATTTCTCTGACTTGTATTCCCCTGAACAACACAACGATTCAAACTTTGATGAACATGTGACCAAATATGTGGACAATTATATTTCTGATATTCCAATTGAAGAGCACCCGAATTCTTTTTTGTGCAAATCAATATCTCCACTGGAGATAACAGTTGCCACCAGTACGATGAAACCAAATAAGGCACCTGGACACGACTCGATTGTAAATGAACACTTGATAAATGGCTCAGAATGCTTGATGGAATGTTTATGCGTCATCTTCAGCAGTATTTTTCATCTCGAATTCATCCCTCCAGCTATGAAATTGGGTGTCGTTATTCCATTATTTAAGGGACACCCAAAACCAGCGGCATCACCAGATAGCTATCGGGCAATCACCCTGTTGCCAGTTATTTACAAGCTTTTCGAGACGATCATCTTGAAACGAATTATCTCCAGCAAATTCCTCAACAACTTTCCGAGTTCACTTCAGAACGGCTTTCAAAAAGGTGTGAGTTGCAACATGACGTCATTCATACTCCAAGAAGCAATTTCTTATTCAAAAGATCACGACACAAAACTATATGTTGCATTTCTCGATTCACAAAAAGCATTCGATCGCGTATGGCATATGGGACTTTTATATAAATTTACAAAACTTGGATTTCCAAGTAAATTCATACGTCTCCTTTCAAACATTCACAAGGATACTGCGAGCATTGTGCTATACAACGGGAAATTATCAGACAAATTTAACATTGGACAAGGAACAAGACAGGGTGAGTACTTTCGCCTCTTTTCTATCTTATCTTCATCAACGATTTTTTGATTGACTTGAGTGATTCACAATTCGGAATGAACATCAACTCGATCTCATGCGTTGCGCCGACCACAGCTGATGACATAGCACTTCTCTTTCTATCACCAAATCCGGTCTAGACAATCTTCTCACCTTGTGTCACTCATATAGTACCCGATGGAGATTCCAGTTTTTTATCAAGAAGAGCCTGATAGTTGTGTTCAATGAAACAAAATCGCATCACAACCGCTCAGACCGACTATGGAAGCTGGGCGAACAAGTCATACGAGAAGAAAAAGAATGTCTCCACCTCGGCTGCTCCAGAATAAGTTTTCAAACAATTCGTCTCGTGCCTCCCTTGTTTCCTCAAAATTACGGAAAACATTCTTCTCTGTTACCGGCAATGAATAACTAAAATTTGCTACACCTTTGACGAATTGCCATCTCATAAAGATTGTAGTACTACCCAGAGCTCTATACGGGTGCGATGTAACTCCTCTTGACAATAAAACGTCCGTCGCCGTAATGGAGCGCTCACTGAGAACATGCAAAAAAAATTCTCAGTAACTTCACAGGAGAGCAAGCACCAAACTCACTCTTGGTCTAGTTGGACTCCTTCCAGTTCAGAGAGAGATTCACATACGTAAATTATGTTTTCTCGGAAGCTTGATTCATCTTCCACCGGAAAAACAAACGTCTTTGAAATTGTTCGTATTCAAGGCACACCTTCACAGACTGTTCCAGTGGCCAGCGAGTGGTGTTGTTGCGGAGATTTGTCCTATCCTTCAGGAATATGGCATCGAATCACATTTGGAAAACTTTTTGCTGAACGGTTGTTACCCAGATCCTAATTCCTGGAAAACTATAGTCAAAAACGTTGTAAAAATTAAATACTCAGCACAGTGGAGACATTCAGTTTCTACTGATCAGAATGTATTGATCCTCGGAAAATTGTTCGGGATCGATTGTCCGGCTGGAAAATTTGGAAGATGCTTCAATCGTTTCCACGCGCATCAACAAAATTAAAGAATCTCGCGAGTTGAACAAAACAACGTATTACAACAATTTAACATGTCAGCTATGCTCTTCTGTATATAACAACGAAATCGACCATGCATTATATTCGTGCACATCGCTTCACATTCTAGCTATAAGGAACTGTTTATGGGACACAATACTCAGTCATCACGGAGTTATCGTGTCATTGTATCTAGACAGCTTCCCAAGAAGCGATCTCTACGCCCTTCTCCTAGGTTCGGATGATCCACGCATTACGTGGGAGATCAGTCACTGCCAAGAACAGATAATAGACATCTCAGCCTCATTCCTTCTGGTTCTGACCAGGGCAATCAGAGGAACTTTTAGGAGATGACTTACCATGTATAAATTCACGTTGTACAAAGACCATACGCTTGCGACATGTACTATACATGACACTATTTGTTACTTTTACAGTATTTAATGTATTATTATATCAATCTCTCCGTAGACGGAGGTAATAAATAAATATATATGGAACAGATGCATATATCAAATGATCCGGCGTGGGTAGATCTGTCTAAACAATTGGAGGATCAAGATCGGGTGAACCGTTTTCGACCATCCACGGCGACCTGATAACAGAAACAACCATCAATAGGGAAGTGAAGGTGAGAGGAGGACCAATGCAGGGTGGATTTGGTAGATACACGAGCAGACAACACATATGTCAAAACTACTCACATTATGGTGAAGATCTGGTCGACAATAAAGGACAAACTCCACGTACTAACATCGACACCGGTACACAAAGAGACAACATCCAAAGCTAAGATCACACCGAGAAGATGGTGACGAACCTTGTTGGGAAGCTGCACTCTTATTTTGATCCATTCCAGGAAGGCACAGCACGACATCTAGTCACAGGAGCAGAGATTGAACCAGCTGTTATAAAGTGATTACTGACTGCAATTTCGACGGGGCAAGTTATTATTCAAGCTTTCTTTAAGGACAAACTGATGAGTGAAGAAAGGGAAAAACCTAGCATATTCGATAAGATAAAGAAACCGAAGATTAAAACAGGTATGGGTAGAGAGAAGAAAGATATAAAGATCGTTAATGTCCTCAAACAAGATAGACAGGCTCTTGGAACCATTGTCGGTAGAGCACTGTCCCCCATTGAAGCTCACAGCTACCCATTGACAACAATTCCCCTGGCACTAGCTACACCGGAGCGCGACTTGAGACAAAGTCCGACGTCAATGCCACACTGCCACCGAAGCGACCCACCAACACACACCAATTATATACAAGAAAACCATAGTCAGAAATGGTAACGCCACCAAGATCATATTATTAGCCATAAATATAAATTATAATATCAAATATATTGGTTACATGAATGCACCGCCTCAGAATTCCGTTAAAACAACCAATCCTTCAAATTATTACAAAAAACTATAGCTTATTACTGCAAATTTTTCATTCACCAAACCAGAAAGCTTCTAAATGCGGATCAAAAATTGTGTTCCCGCCATAAAATCTTCAAGTGTGCATGGCCCAGCCATTGTTCATAACTAAACATCGAACGCAATTAACGCGGCCATAATAGTTACATACTGCAACTATAAGACATCCGGCGACTACACACCACACGAAAACCCGAAATGTGTTGTCCTGCGAGATTTCCCATCGCTATAGCTCAATTTGACACGGCCAGATTAGCCTTTCAATATCCTAAAACAATAAATCTTCTCAAATCATCGGCATAGTCAATAGAACTTTCACAAACTTGGACATTCCAACTACAGCTTTTACCGGACTCGGGGTTGCAGTACAACTTTAACGCGTCCCAAAATAACCGGAAAAAACAATTATCTATTTATAAAATGCCCATAGGACCACAGATTTCTAAATTTTTTAGAACAGTATACACCGGTGGCGTTAATATTGATCTACTAGATGGAAGCTATCAAATGTTTTTGATATTCACTGGAAAACATAGCCGCCAGCGGCCATCTTGGATTTTATTTGATATCTCTTCATGTTGATAATCTAGTATTATTTAGACGTTTCAACTTCCAGCATTCCTAATCACTCCATTGACTGTAACACTTGAAATTATTCCATTTCCAAGTTGAGCTAGTGTCATAGACACTTTCATTAGATAAGCCGCCAAAGTAGAGGAACGCTGACATACCGTTATGATTAAGCATTGTTTCCCATAGCTGGTTCCTTAACATCATAACTGGATGTGCTGTACATCAGAACATTACATGATCAATTCGATGTCGTATGCTGTGTAACACTGGTATACTGTAGCAGATCAACTTATTCGGGTAGGTTGTTTTGTTGAGAAGTTTGGCCAAGTTATAGAATTTATCAACTGCGTTCGGATGACATTGAAAGAGTCTCCATATTTTCCATCCGGATAGAGGGGTCACGGAGAACTTGGTTGACAACTGTGAACCTCCTATCGTTGGAAATAGTTGCTTTCCACTGTGCCTTGTAATGTATCTTCACACCACTTTCAAGACAAGATGGCGGATCGGCTGGACACTCGCTCAAATCGACTGTGCAAGATGCCTCTTTTTCACCGCTAGATGACATGAGCTTCAGTAATGATGGCATGGACATGAGTGGTGAAGTATCTGCAAAATCACGTTCGTTTATATTCTTTAAATTTTGAACATTTCACTTGTAATAGGACATGTTTGCATTTCTCTTTGAAATTTTGTTATTCCCAGCCGGGATTGATGTCAAAACATTGGAACGGACTTTTGGAAACACTGCCATGACTCTGTGTGTGGAAACTTCAGCCCAATATTTTCAGAACTATCCCAGTTTAGCTGAAACGCGTACAAACTTCATAGGAGCGTGATGAGCGACGCACAAACATTCCATATCGGCGTTGACCAACGGTCATCGGCCGAGTGTCGACTAACCGTTTAACGCAATTACTCCAGCGTGAAGATATCAACAACACATTGTGACAACTGATTGCAGTTTTCACCTAAGTGCTTTGTTGTCAATAATGGATGGTCTTATCACTTCCTCGATGGATCTTTTGAATAACCCTGATATTAATATGACTCAACTTGAAAACTCTACCCCTGGTGCTGACAGCAATTTCCAAACATCGCCAAACGATCATAAGGATAACAAATGTACAAGCATATATGAACTGTCAAAACTGTTAGACTCGCTTGATAAAGAGCTGAGATGTATAGATTTCTCATCAGAGACAATAAGCACATATGATGAATGTGTGGCGCTACATATTTTGGCCCGAGTTAAATATGCCTCACACTGTCTTCCCAGGGAGGAAATTGTGGACACCATTTTGAATACAATTCCAGACGAGGAATCTCTAGAACATATGAGACACTTTATATTTATTGAAGTCAAAAAGTGTTCGTTTTTCTCACTTGATGTCGATTCCCTCCTTAAGAAAAGAATCAAATCAACTCAAGTTTCCGCTAAATCAGTGTCGTCTAAACTTGCATCCGACATTTATTATCTAGTATGTTTCTTGGTGGATGGTGACTCCGAAGTTTTATCAGAAATGATCAGTAAAAGCAAATCACGCCACAATCCATCAAACTTTTCAGCATCGCAGACTGACACTCCAGTCAGCATTAACTCCTCATAAATGCCATCTTTGGCTTCATCTCTACTTGAAATTCAGAAGGATATATTACTAAAGAATGAAGATCAAATCTCCACGACTCAGACTGCACTGCGCGAGCTTCCACTTCTTAGAGGAATGATTACTAACTTTGAATCACGTTTAGTTTCCATAGAAAATAAGTTATCAACAGTCTCGTCGATCCCTGCTCTCGTGACGCGTGTGGATACTCTTGAAACCAAAGTCAATAACATTTTTGAAATATATGATGAACATTATAGATTCGCAAATGGAATTTCATCTGATTTGACCGATTTTAAAATGTGCAATAAACGTGATAACAAACATGTATCCAAGGATGTAACAGATCTTGAGCTAAGGTGTAATGAGTTAGACAGGAAAATAGCTAGCCAATCTGGATCGATTGCTTCACTCAGTGACACAATGAAGAAAAAACTTACACCTACGGATAGAGCTACACAGGAAGCAACAAAGGAATTTCTAAAATTCACGGAAAAGGCCGTCGATGTTTTAAGTACAAAAACATTTAATAAAATGAATGAATTCGCTGACTCGCTACAAAAGTCTTTGTTGTATATAAACCAATGTCAATCTGACATATCCCGTGGCATCTTGCAATTTTGTGACTCCTCTGCAAACAACACTTTTGATGGGAAATCACCTACTTCTCGGCAATCCCCGAAATCATCGCCTATCTCGGTAAAGGAAACAGCCTCTCAGACAGCTTATCGTAAGGAATCATACTTGGAAGACATCACTGTTGAAGATTCCCCTGGTGAATCAAGGGGTGCTGCCACAAAATATCGCCACAGCAATACAAGTAAACCTGAGGAAAACTTTGATCGACGACGACGTGCATCTGACAGCAGTGATCGTTCTCATTATTCTCATAATCAACGCTATCGGAAATTTATGCATCAAAAACATGATAATCCCATGAAGACAGCTCGTCTCTTCGTTACTAACCTGCCATTAAATTGTGATGCTAATGTTTTGAATTCCTATTTGGAAAAGTATGACATTCCGTACACCATCATCAGAATTTTCAGGACACGACGTTCTAGTTACACCTCGGCAAGAATCAATGTGTGTGTAGATAACATAGGTGACGTTCTGGAACCTCACTTTTGGCCCAACGACGTTCAATGTAAAGAGTGGGTCGAACACAAAGTTTATAAATCTACAACACAAAAGGGACAGTACTCTAGTTAACTAATTTACAGAATGGTGTTATCTCTCTTTTAACAGTTTCGCATTCCTCAGCGAGACATGAAGGCAAATAAGTGCAGAATTATTACTTTGTTAATGTATTTGATATGTATTTTGTCGCTATTATTCTGTGTCTCACATTTTCAGTATTTATCAAAGAAGGATGAGCTTCCTGCGGTGGCTCAAAGATATGATTTTCCACTGGTGCAAAGTATCTTGATCCACAAAATGCTTTCATTTGGCACATGGAACGCGACTGGTATTCTTTCGTCTGCGTGTTATCTCAGTAATTTTCTTGACAAACTGAACCTGGATATCTGTGGCATCAGCGAGCATTGGTTATGTGATGCAGATTTACCTTACTTTCGCCACATTAACTCAAAATATGACTTTTTTGCTGTTAGCGATTTTTCTCAACGCCTCCCTTGGAAACGCGGGCGTTACTCTGGTGGCGTATGCCTCATGTGGAATCGCGATAGGCTCGGGAGCAGAGTAACCCCTCTTGATATAAATGATGATCGCATTATAGGCATACAAGTAAACATGGGAAGGAGATATATTTTCATATTCCAAGTTTATCTTCCATCTACGAACTATACTGTAGCATTTTCCGGGAGTACATCCATAAGTTGATTGACCCCCGTGATACATATAGTGTTCTCGGCAAAGTGGTTTTTATGGGCGACTTCAATGCAAGCCTTCAGCGTGATGATGCGCGTGCCAAATCATTTAAGAAGTTTTTAGACAATTAGTTTATCTCTGTCAATGTCGTGTCTTTTCCCCTGAATATACCTGCAACACACGTTCCTTCCATGGGTTATCCTGGTTCAGTGATCGATCACATTGTCGTCAACAAAGACGACACTGATCTTATTTTTCATTGCGAAATTCTGGATGATGATGCAATCAATGTGTCCAACCATAGGCCCATTTACGTCATGATGAAGTACGATGACTATACATATACCCCTCGGAGTAGTACAATTCCAAGCCATAGTACATGTAAGTTCAGTTGGAAGAAGTTTAAGCTAGACACTGTAATGCAATTGTCGTATCAGTCAGATTTAGCTACATCGTTACCACACGATGACGTAAATAACAAATCTGAGTTGGATACATTTTATGAAAACATAGTTAACTCTATCACAGTTTCTGCTCAGAATAATATCCCAAAGAAACGTTTAAAGAAGTTTCTTAAACCTTACCGGTCGAAAGAATTAAGCTTACTTCACAAGAGTATGCGATATCACAGATCTGTTTGGATTTCGGTTGGTAGGCCAATTAATGATGCAACTGGTTTATATCGCTGTTATAAAGATGCCAAATGCTCTTTCAGGCGCGAATACCGGAGGGCATCAACTAATTTTCGTCGCTCTTTTAACGATGACATAGATAAAAGCGCTGAGTGTGATCAAGATACTTTCTTCAGACTCTTCAACGCGAAACGCAAATCATTAGGGACACTTGGTAGCACACACTTCTCCTTTCAAAATTCGATAGTACGAGAAACCCCAGATATTCTTGAAGCTTGGGCTGAGTACTATTATTACATTTTTTCCACACCGCTAACGGATCCCAAGTTTGACGAATCACATTTTAACCATGTCAACCAATTTGTAGAGACCGAATCGATGAAAAATTCAATATGCCCATTAGACGGATTGTTAACTTTTCCAACTAATATGAAGGAAATCACATCTCTTTGTCGCACTTTAAACCTCAACAAAGCAGCTGGTACAGATGGTGTAAATTATGAGCATATTATTTTTGGTGGTGAGGCTCTTGCCCGCTGCATTGCTACCTTGTACAACTATATCTTCCAATTTGAACATATACCACTTGGTGCTAAGCGTGGTTGTATAATATCTCTATATAAGAGACATCCTAAACCAAAAGATTCCTTTGATAGCTACAGAGCAATTACTCTGCTACCAGCAATATATAAACTTTTTGAGAAACTTTTATTATCGAGAATGGAGAAGTATACTGCCTTTGCAATTGAAGTTGATTCCTTGCAGAATGGGTTCCAGCGGGGCATAAGTTGCAACATGTCTTCTTTTCTTGTAGCAGAAAGTATAGCGTATACATCCGAGAAACAGAGCAAATTGTTTGCCTGTTTCTTGGATGTATGGAAAGCTTTCGATAGTGTTTGAATAAACGGTTTATTGTATAAACTGCATAAGAGGCAATTACAGGGGAAAATTTGGAGGCTCTTTTACCACTAGTGGAACAATATTAGCTGCTGCATTAAATACCAATGTGGTTGCTCTAGGTGGATCCCAATGCCACTGGCGGCATTGGTCCCATGGCTTTGGTCGATCCATTAATTTTAGTTTTTCAAGGTAACCCCGTACAGGCTTAAGGTACATCGGGCGGAAAGAACTGACCGATGAAAAATTGTTGAGCCCGACGTTGTCCGGGCTACTCAAAAACAAAATTTCTAGTCGATAGCTCCACCCGTTTCCGAGATCTGATCTGCGCATGCGCGAAGCTGGCGTCGCACGGGCTCGGCGACCCGATAAAATTCGCAATCGGGGCAAGATACATTCACATACCAAATTTCAAGTCGATAGCTCCACCCGTTTCCGATATCTCGTCTGCGCATGCGCTGCACGGGCTCGCCAGATACGACAGCGACGACCACCTGTTCAAACTACACTCACGTACCAAGTTCCGTCCCGATCGGTCGAGGTGTTGGTATCTGATGCAAAAGACGAAATTGTGAGTGTTGGTCAATAGTCCCCGCAAAGTTAATCCCGTCGTGAACCCCATCCTCACAAAGAGCGGAGTCAATTTATCCCGTCGTGAACCCCATCACCAACGCGACGGAAACATGTGTTGCGTTCTAAAAATAGGAAAGCACTTGTTCCCGTATATCTCTCTGCATAATAAATTTCGAGCGATAACGTTTGCGTAAATACGAAATTGTGAGTGTTGGTTTGTAACCGGGATTTCTGAGAAGCATTATGCCTATAACTACCCCCCCCCTAAGCCCTGACCTAAGTGTCATACATACTATAACAATGATGTTGTAAGAGTACTATGGCATCCAATAAATCTCCCCGCATAGGAAACCACTCAATGTTCCCGTATGTCTCTCTGCATATGCTAATAACGTTGAATGGTAAACAGACGCTCTTTATAGCGATGCGTCAAAAACAGACGCTCATTTTGATTAACCCCCGCCGTGCCTTTGCGGTGATTTGGGAGTGGATAAAGGGTGCTCAGAGCTTCTCCAAAACGCGACAACTACGGTGTTCGTGTTTTTTACCCTTAGATGGGAAGTTTGAACTCAATCGAGCCAGCCGTTTTCGATTCTATAAAGTACATATATATATACGGAAGTCTCAAAATATATAGTATAGATATATCAATGATCTTTTGTCAAATCTAAAGTCATCGGGATATGGCTTTTCGATGCAAGGTGCAAATTGCACGTGTCCAACGCATGCCGATGACATGGCACTTTTCTCTTTAACTGCATATGGACTTCAGTCTCTTGTGGATATATGTTTCGAATACAGCTTGAGATGGCGTTATAGATACAACCCAAACAAAACCCATGTCATTGTTTTCAATGAAAGTGCTAACGCAGCACTTAAACGTCATAAGAACTGGCACATGTCTTCTCATGACCTAACAGAAACCGACAGTGTTATACTCATTTAGGTATTCCGCTTGAGAAATATAATTTTCGCTCAAAACTTGTTGACAATATTTGTACAAAAACGAAGAACGCTTTCTTCTCTTTGGCTAATGCTGGCCTGCGTGCAGGCGGTATTACCCCAGCGAGCTCTCTCAAGATTTACAAGTCCGTTGTCTTACCACGAGGCTTATACGGTAGTGAATTTTTGTGTGGTCTCTCTCAATCGGACACTGTTCAACTAGAGAAAGCACATCGTATGTGCCTCAAACTTATACAAGGCCTCAAAATTAGGACTAGCACAGATATGGTCTTGGGCCTGCAGCCTGCTTGGTATTCCTCCTTTAATCACATTCATTAATTGTAGAAAAGTGTCCTTGTTTTCGTCATTTTGTTTACTCGAGTCTAAAAAAAACTGTTAAAGATGTATTTATTATCAGATTACTGAGCTTTTCATATGAATCCAACACTGCATCGAAGAATGTGTTTTTTCAGGACCTATCCAGTATTCTTGATAACTGGAGTTTGTCCTCCTATATGTCTCAATACATATCAACAGCTCTGTTTCCAGAGAAAACAGTTTGGAAAACCCTATCGAAACAGGGCAGTCATGTTTGGGAATCTGAATGGTCTCACAGGGTACGCACGGAACCCACCTTTGATAGATTTCGTTTGGTTCACAGCAGTCCAGAATTATCGTTTTTATGGAAAGTCTGCCAAAAGTACCCAGATGAAAAGGAGTCATTTTTCATCGCGACACAGCTACGGTGTTACCGAAATTTTGCTGGCGAAACTCAGTGCCTGTTATGTGCGCGAAGTTATATAGACCTACCGCAACACATTATAGCGGTTTGCCCGGAATTTGCAGCGTCGCGTAATCATTTTTGGTATCACTTTATAGATATGTTGCCTTTAGGGGCATTTCAACTTGTGGATTATTTTGATCAGCAGAGACTTATTGCCCTCTTTCTAGGCTATTTGCCTATTGAACTTTTGGACATTGCATGCATTCCACCTCAAACCATATTGAGATACTTCTTGAAGGCGACTAGGGCGCTGTGGTGCGAATGGAACCATCGTTCGTCATTGGCGTCATAATTGTTTGTCACTTATATACATGTAGTCAGTGGGAGAAGAAAGTCACCATTGTTGGCAAATATAAATAATTGGTAGCCCTCTTATATACAATGGTGTTGTATTGGGTCTACTATTTGTTTGTAATGTCCAACAATGGTGTCTGACAACTGTGATGTGAGTGAACATCTGGTCGTGTGGTCGGCTGGGTGCTACAGTTCTCCGTGAATTTATGATTATCTAGCTTCAATTAACCCCTCTCTGTTTCTCCCCACTTTTCTCTAACTTAACTCATTTCATTCTATTTTCCCATACTGGCTCTATCTGTATCCGGCGCTCTCTCCCCCCCTCTCTCTCTCTCTCTCTCTCTCTTCGTGTGCCCGGCCGATCTGTTTCCATCTATATTCGTTTTGCTTTGCACATACATAAAGTGTGTACATGTATATATATATGTTATGTTCTCGTTCCTATGTTCTATTGTTTTTGTATGTTCTTGTATTACATGTGTATATCATATCTTCATTTATATGGAGGAATTAACGATATTTATATAACTTATGATCAGGGAAGTTGTCGTGGAGTAAACAATTATAAACGTGAGTCATGAGTCCATACTGCTCAAGTAAATGGAAAACATCAGAGACAAATCCGGAAACTGGCGACGAAATAGACGATACAGGTGTGCCTCGAAAATAAATAGTTTAAGTGGAGTTTGATGTCCACGAAGAATGTGAATCAATTGTCCCAAAAATCAGTTTGCGAACATCTATTTCTCGTTGAGCAAGAGGTCCTACTAATCCAAGCGCAAGATTCGTACTTGTGCGTTTTGGCAATTGCTGCGAGTATTTTACACACGTGCGCAGAGAACGTTCTATTGTGTTAACAGATGATTGGGTTTGAAGTGAAGTGATTTCACTGCCGTATAATGCTTTGGGTAGGACAACGGTCCGCAACATATGTTTCATTATCAGAGGAGTAGCGCCTTTTAGAGAGTCATTGCCAATATATATATATATACTAGAAGGTGACCCGACTTCGACCGGGCTTTGACCTTGAATTGTCTATTTTGAAGGCCAAGGTCAAGTGGGGTCACGATTTGACCCGTCCAAAACACTGCCCGAACAAAAGTACCCGACAAATGTACCCGTCGAAATCCATCCGGTTTTACCCGATTTGACATTGAATTGATCATTTTGAAGGTCAAGGTCAGGTCGGGGTCACGATTTGACCCGTCCAAAACACCCAGTGGACAAAAGTAACCCTATGTATAAAATTTCGTCGAAATACCATCAAAATTGGCGATTTGAACTTGAATTGACCCGATTTCAAGGTCATAGTCACGTCGCACGGGCAAATGAATATGCTTATGAGACTCCCCACATACCAAGTTTCATCGAAATCCCGTGATATTCGGGCGTTTGACCTTGAAATGACCCGATTTCAAGGTCAAGGTCACGTCGCACGTGCAAATTAATAGGTTTATGCCACTCCCCGTCCGAAAATACACC
Source organism: Siphonodentalium dalli (assembly GCA_032622095.1). NCBI lineage: Eukaryota > Metazoa > Mollusca > Scaphopoda > Gadilida > Siphonodentaliidae > Siphonodentalium > Siphonodentalium dalli. The sequence goes on from CP136065.1 coordinate 252,377,116, forward strand.
CACATACCAAGTTTCATCGAAATCCCGTGATATTCGGGCGTTTGACCTTGAAATTACCCGATTTCAAGGTCAATGTCACGTCGCACGGGCACATTAATAGGCCCATGTCACTCCCCGGCCGAAAATACCCACACATACCAAGTTTCATCGAAATCGGCTTTGCCGTTTTTGAGTCCATCGATTACAGACAGACACACACACAGACACACACACCCTCCCTCACACACACACAGATCTTCCAAAATATATAATAGATATATGTTGATAAGTTCGACATGAGGAGATACCATACCTTCAAACTTAACCAACGAAGCATCATCTATTTTTCTCAGCGCTCAAGATGGAGTGGGACTCACACATCTTTCAATAGGGTGGACAAGGCTGAGTTCACGCGGAACAAATGTGAATGAAAGTTGTGAATGTATGTTTAATTGAATAACAAAATAACAAATAACAAAAACAATATACAGGTAACAATGACTTATCAATAACGAACTTCATCATACAAATGGTCACAATGTGCGTACATTTGTAATGGTTAATGGATAGCACTAGTTTGCTTTGTTGTGCTGACATGGTCGTCTCAGTACAGAGCAAACATATTAACGTCAAATACAATGTCTTTCCTCACAATACAGCCATCGTTTTCAAACGGGATCCACTTTCACGTTTGAAGATTCTACAGAACTTCCGGAACTTCTTCACAACAGAACTTTTGCTGAAGCTTGTTTTGCTGAAGCTGGTTTTGTGTGATCTGGTTGAGGCCATAGGAGTCTTCGTATGCTTCCCGGAAAAGGATGAACGTTTTGAGTGCGTGATACTTCTTTGACTTTGTTTCTCGACAGATTGTTTCCGGTGTGACGTTTCTTCGTTTTCTAAAATAAGACCGAGCTGATGAAGGGTGCTGTCCAAATAATCGAACGACTTGTCGCTTGGTTCACATGTTGACCAGAACTCCATTCTGGCATTACAATCACCAAGCCCGTGCAGGCAAAATGAAGAATCCAACGAGTCGTCGAGTGGCCAATGTCGATAGGTCGTTTCGCATGGAGCTCGAACTTCGGTTGCACATGGTATCTTCTTCAGTGGATACAGCAGACTGGATGTCGGGGTGTCGGTTGAACATGGTATCTTCTTCAGTGGATACAGCAGACTGGATGTCGGGTTTTTGTCAACGGATGCGCATCCTTTTCTACTGGAAGTTATTGGCACATACATATGATCTACTGGCATCCTCACATCCTCACATCCAGCCGATTTTGAAGATTTCCTTACAGACTTCATGTTCTGTAATTGGAAAAAGATTTTCATATAATTGTGTGAGATGGAAATGCAATTAGTTTACTCTGAATCCGCCATTGGTCCCACACCCAACAGAAACCGGCTCTCCTTTGTATAAATATCTCAAAAACGTGGTCATTATAATTTTGTAAGCTAAACAATTACATTAAAATATATGCAACGCTTTTGAACTCAAATTACGTTAAAACGATGAAGAGACAGCAACTCAAATTGATAACGATTAGGAGAAATCGACAAACTAATAACGATGCATGTGGAGTAAGAACCATGGGTTAATTGTCTCTGGGTAATAATTAACGGAGAATAGTATATTTGTACATAACTATTTTGTTTATCTACGTGTAATGTACTACGTTGTCTTTTGATCAATTATTTGATGAAGACAAATAAACAAATTGAAAAAATTAACAGTCATTGAAAACAATACAGGCCTTGATTTTTGTGACGGGCCATGTGTAACTATATAGAAGAGGATCGGTTGCGTATACAGTAATGATAAATTAAAAAAATGTAGCAAAATCACAAACATTTCAGAATTTGGTCATTGTGAGATGAACATTCTGCATGTTTGAATTACGTTAAAAAGTTTACAACTCAAATTACCTTAAACTATTTTGAATAGAAACAGCAACTGAATTAACGTATAACGGTTTTTAGCAGTGGGTGGACTGTAACACAGATGAGCTTCGTGAATTGATGTAAATATGGGTCGTTCAAGGGTTTATATGCAACCACGAAACCCACAGCGACGTATTTTCCTCGATGCCAACGACGAGACAGGAGTATCTCCGCGTAGCGCTGGCAATCGTTGTCAACACACGATTCGACAATTTGTTGTCACAACAAGTCCGGCTGGTCCACTTTCCGAGCGTTAGATGTTTTCATATTGAATACCTGTCCAAACACCTTAATCACCAGTACAGTCCGTTGGTTGATTATGTGATGTCAACACACTGATCGATAACGATACATTTGGAGTTGTACCCATGGATTGTCTCCTCTTAATCATTCAGTCATTGCAAACATATTTACCAGCATGTGTGTCTGTATTTTAGTGACGCCGTCCACATAGCTATAGAAGCGGATCTGTTTATCGTTCTTGAATGACATACACAAATAATAATTATTAAAATTGGGAACATTGAAATTGCATTGCATCTAATAATATCGGTACCATGATTGTTGAAAAAATCATATCTGCAACAGAATTAAGAATCTCGCCAGCACAGGAGAAGAAAGTAAGACAGCGAAATAACTAAATAAATATATAAAAGATAATCATATCACAAAACTTAATATCAGGCCTACTAACAGTAAAACGCTTTATACAGTATATTGCGTGCTTTAGTGTGCCCGGGGAAAAACTTACTGAAGAATTTTGCATCAGAAGAATACAATAAAGAGCGTTCATTGTGTAATGTATCCTGATATGGTAACAATAAAGAGCATTTGTGCATAAAGTTTAATACTGAACTCTGCCTTACAGTTTGGAACCACGTGACTACCATATCCTCTGATTGGCTCCGATTCCATCTTGTCGCGAGTTGTGGTTGGCGGACACAATGACGTAATACTTGTTTTTAAGTAATAGGATTCATATATATCGAACTATATGTCGAGTAGAATTATCACAATGGAATGCTCGAGACTACCACTTACCATTTGCTACATACATCTGGACACGACTGTGGACAATAAACAGAAAAACCCATGGCTCAATTTTGTTCAACATAACTTAAATCAATGCCAAAGTGGGAATGTCATATGTTTGGATAGAACAAACGGTTCCGAGGGTAAATATATTCACCTCGTCTTTGAGGCGAATAAAAGTGTCAATGATACTGCAACTCAACTTGGGAAGGAGTTTGTTTTTGCTGATCAATGAATATAATGTTAAAGGGAAGTAAAACAGTTACAGTAATGGGCGAGTATGGTGTATAGATGAAATTATTATCATTTCAAACATTTCACCAATAAATGTGGGCTGCAGGGTGTGCCGATGGATTCAAATTTAAAATCTAATATGGCTGGTGGCAGCCATGTTTTGTAACTAATTTCAGAAATAATCGAAGGCTCCCATCTAGAGGTCACCACGAAGATCCGTATCAAGTTTGGTGACGACTGGATGAATTGTGTGGCCTGTAGTGCGAGTGAACGATTTCGTCATGCAAAGAGTAAAATCCATGATGGCCGGATGGCAGTCATGTTTTTCTTCGAATTTCGGAAAAAATCGATGGCTCCCATCTAGAAATCACCCAAAAGATTCATATGAAGTTTTGTGACGATCGGATGAGGGGCGTGGTCAGTAAGGTGTGCCAAAGGATTTAGTCATGCAAAGAGTAAAATTCAAGATGGCTGCCGGCGGCCATTTTGTTTCATCGAAAAGCGTTGAAATTCGATGGCTCTCATCTAGAGGTAATCCGAATCATGCCTGTAAATTTACAAAACATTTCTTCGATATATATGCGGGCTGCATGGTGTATCGATAGATTCACACTTGAAATCACAGATGGCTGCTGGTGGCCATGTTTTTTAACGAATTACAGGTTCATATGAAGTTTGGTGGCGATCAGATGAGGGGTGTGATCTGTAGGGTGTGCCAAAGGATTTAGTCACGCAAGAGTAACATTCAAGATGGCATCTGGTGGCCAATATTTTCATTGAAACTCGCTAAAATTCGATAATTCCCATCTAGAGGCTTTCCTGAACATGCTTGTAAATCTTCAAAACATTTCTTCAATAAATGCGGGCCGACGGATTCAAATTTGAACTCCAAAATGGCTGCTGGCGGCCATGTTTTTAACGAAATGATGTATCCCATCTAGATGTCACCCTGAATACCCATATGAAGTTTGGTGATGATCGGATGGGTGTGTGCCCTGAAGGATGTGCCAAATGAAACTGTTGACGGACGAGGACGCCATCACATGACAATAGACCAAGCTTGACATTGTCAAGTTGAGCTAAATATGACAGACACATAGCTCCATTCTCCAGATAATGGTGAACTTACTTGAGCTGAATTGTTTAATTGTGACAAGAGACGAACACGGGTAAATCTCGAGTTATGAATGTATATTTAAAACAAAAACTGCAACGTTTAACTTACGAGGTTCGTGATTCATTGCACCCCATTGTCTGTTTTGATCTGAACACCCCATGTCAACCTAACAACACATTTAATGACTATATTGTGCCATACTTTTATCCAAAACTAGAGGTAGGCTGTCTCAAATGGGACTAAGGGACGAACGAACGAATATATTATTATAGTGACATGTGTGTATAGTGTATAAAACATATCACATACAGGTGATAACAATGTCGAGTAACAAAATAAGAACACACCCGGCCAATAAGTCACTTTAAACAAAACAATAAAGAAAATTGTTGTGCACATTCATGGGATAGAAAAGGTTTTGCTAAGAAGGTCTTGTCTTTTTTGATAAGCGCTTTGAAGAAATTTAGCTACTTGAAGAGGATACCGATTCATTAGCCGAGTAAGCAAGCCGACGTCACTAAATTGTGTCTGTTCATATTCAATCGCGATATATGACATCAGTTTTGATCGCAAGTGTTTATACGCTTGACAGTTAAGGAGAAAGTGTGTCTCGTCTTCAACTTGGCCACAATCACACACAGAACAATATCTTTTGTCGGAATCTTCCGTATTAAACCTCCAAGTCTCAATATTCAGTCTAAGGATACCCACATGGCAGTCAGTGGCGAAAATGTTTTACGCACTCAAGTTATGCTCCGGAAAGGTAAGTCGGACCCACGTATAGATAGACAGACTGACATACTGATTTGAGTGTTGCGAACATATATTAAGTCGATTAAGGGGGATAACTCAATAAAAAACGTCGGACGGACCTCATAATCGCAGGTTCCCATGGTACTTAAAATATATATGCCCAGTTAAAAAAGAATTGACTGGAAAATGTAGGAATACAAGCTGGGACAATTGGAGTTCACCCAACTTTAAAAGTGATGACAAGGTTAGTGTTGATATGGAAACAATTGAAAGAATTTAACGTTTAATTGAATAGCAACATAAACAACAAAAACAATACAGGTAACAAAAACTTATCAATAAAAAACTTCATCATGAAAATTGTCACAATGAGTACACATTTGTAATGGTTAATGGATAGCACTATTTTCCTTTGGTGTGGTCATCACTGACGTGGTCGTTTCTGTACAGAGCAAGCATTTTAACGTCAATTACAAAGTGTTGTCGTTTCAGCACAGAGCAAGCTTATTAACGTCAAACAAAGTCTTTCCTCACAATACAGCCAGCGTTTTCAAATGGGATCCGCTTTCACGTTTGAAGATTCTACAGAACTTCCGGAACTTCTTCACAACATAACTTTTGCTGAAGCTGGTTTTGTGTGATCTGGTTGAGGTCATAGAAGGAGTCTTTGCATGCTTCCCGGAAACGTTTGAATTTTTCAAGGGCGTGGCATCCCTTTGACTATGTTTATCGGCAGATTGCTTCTGGTGCGACGTTTCTTGTTTTTCTAAAATAAGACCGAGCTGTTGAAGGGTGCTGTCTAAATCATCGAACGACCGGTCACATGGCTCGCATATTGACCAGAACTCCCTATTGGCATTACAGTCACCAAGCCCGTGCAAGCAAAATGAAGAGTCTAGTGAGTCGTCGAGTGGCCAATGTCGATATGTTGTTTCGCATGGAGCTCTAACTTCGGTTGCACGTGGTATCTTCTTCAGTGGGTACAGCAGACTGGATGTCGGGGTGTCGGTTGAACATGGTATCTTCTTCAGTGGATACAGCAGACTGGATGTCGGGTTTTTGTCAACGGATGCGCATCCTTTTCTACTGGAAGTTATTGGCACATACATATGATCTACTGGCATCCTCACAACAGCCGATTTTGAAGATTTCCTTCCAGACTTCATGATCTGTAAAGGGAAAAATATTTTCATATAATTGGGTGAGATGTAAATGCAATTAGTTCACTCTGAATCCACCATTGGTCCCACCCACACCAAAACAGAAACCGGGCCCTCCTTTGTATCTATAGCTCAAAATAAGTTGTCATAATATGTAGGCTAAACAATTACAGTAAAATATATACAAATCATTTGAACTCAAATTACCTTAAAATGATGACGAGGCAGCAAATCAATTTGTTGACGATCAGACGAAACAGATGGACTATAACATCAATGATATTCGTGGATTAATGAAAAACGGGGTTGGTTCAATGATATATATGCAACCATGAGGCCCATGCACCGCGACGTGTTTTTTCTCGATGCCAATTGACAAGACAGGAGTATCTCCGCGTAGCGCTTGAAATCATTGTCAACACACGATTCGACACATTTGTTATCACAAGGAGTCACCTTTCCAAGCATTAGACGTTTTCATAAAAGTTTTTTTTAATTCCTGTCAAAACACCTTAATCACCAATGCGTTATTTATGAATCGACAAACTAATAACGATGCATGTGGAGTAAGAACCATGGGTTAATAACGATGATGTGGAGTAAGACCCATGTGTTAATAACGATGCATGTGGAGTAAGACCCATGGGTTAATCACCAATGCATTATTTATGAATCGACAAACTAATAATGATGAATGTGGAGTAAGACCCATGTGTTAATAACGATGCATGTGGAGTAAGACCCATGTGCTAATGACGATGCATGTGGAGTAAGACCCATGGGTTAATTGTATCTGCGTAATAATTCACGGAGAATAGTATATTTGTACATAACTATTTTGTTTATCTACGTGTAATATACTACGTTGTCTTTTTATCAATTATTTGATGAAGACAAATAAACAAATTAACAGTCATTGAAAACAATACAGGCCTTGAATTTTGTGACGGGGCCCATGTGTAACTATATAGAAGAGGATCGGTTGCGTATACAGTAATGATAAATTAAAAAAATGTAGCAAAATCACAAACATTTCAGAATTTTGTCATTGTGAGATGAACATTCTGCATGTTTGAATTACGTTAAAAAGTTTACAACTCAAATTACCTTAAACTATTTTGAATAGAAACAGCAACTGAATTAACGTATGACGGTTTTTAGCAGTGGATGGACTGTAACACGGATGAGCTTCGTGAATTGATGTAAATATGGGTCGTTCAAGGGTTTATATGCAACCACGAAACCCACCGCGACGTATATTCCTCGATGCCAACGACGAGACAGGAGTATCTCCGCGTAGCGCTGGCAATCGTTGTCAACACACGATTCGACAATTTGTTGTCACAACAAGTCCGGCTGGTCAACTTTCCGAGCGTTAGATGTTTTCATATTGAATACCTGTCCAAACACCTTAATCACCAGTACAGTCCGTTGGTTGATTATGTGATGTCAACACACTGATCGATAACGCTACATTTGGAGTTGTACCCATGGATTGTCTCCTCTTAATCATTCAGTCATTGCAAACATATTTACCAGCATGTATGTCTGTATTTTAGTGACGCCGTCCACATAGCTATAGAAGCGGATCTGTTTACCGTGCTTGAATGACATACAAAAATAATAATTATTAAAATTTGGGAACATTGAAATTGCAATGCATCTAATAATATCGGTACCATGATTGTTGAAAAAATAATATCTGCAACAGAATTAAGAATCTCTCCAGCACAGGAGAAGAAAGTAAGACAGCGAAATAACTAAATAAATATATAAAAGATAATCATATCACAAAACTTAATATCAGGCCTACTAACAGTAAAACGCTTTATACAGTATATTGCGTGCTTTAGTGTGCCCGGGGAAAAACGTACTGAAGAATATTGCATCAGAAGAATACAATAAAGAGCGTTCATTGTGTAATGTATCCTGATATGGTAACAATAAAGAGCGTTTGTGCAGAAAGTTTAATACTGAAATCTGCCTTACAGTTTGGTACCACGTGACTACCATATCCTCTGATTGGCTCCGATTGCATCTTGTCGCGAGTTGTGGTTGGCGGACACTATGACGTAATACTTGTTTTTAAGTAATAGGATTCATATATATCGAACTATATGTCGAGTAGAATTATCACAATGGAATGCTCGAGGCTACCACTTACCATTTGCTACATACATCTGAACACGACTGTGGACAATAAACAGAAAAACCCATGGCTCAATTTTGTTCAACATAACTTAAATCAATGGGAATGTCATATGTTTGGATAGAACAAACGGTTCCGAGGGTAAATGTATTCACCTCGTCTTTGAGGCGAATAAAAGTGTCAATGATACTGCAACTCAACTTGGGAAAGTGTTTTTTTTGCTGATCAATGCATATAATGTTAAAGGGAAGTTAAACAGTTACAGTGATGGGCGAGTATGGTGTATAGATGAAATTATTATCATTTCAAACATTTCACCAATAAATGTGGGCTGCAGGGTGTGCCGATGGATTCAAATTTAAAATCTAATATGGCTGGTGGCAGCCATGTTTTGTAACTAATTTCAGAAATAATCGAAGGCTCCCATCTAGAGGTCACCAGGAAGATCCGTATCAAGTTTGGTGACGACTGGATGAATTGTGTGGCCTGTAGTGCGAGTGAACGATTTCGTCATGCAAAGAGTAAAATCCAAGATAGCCGGATGGCAGTCATGTTTTTCTTCGAATTTCGGAACAAATCGATGACTCCCATCTAGAAATCTCCCAAAAGATTCATATGAAGTTTTGTGACGATCGGACGAGGGGCGTGGTCAGTAGGGTGTGCCAAAGGATTTAGTCATGCAAATAGTAAAATTCAAGATGGCTGCCGGCGGTCATTTTGTTTCATCGAAAAGCGTTGAAATTCGACGGCTCTCATCTAGAGGTAATCCGAATCATGCCTGTAAATTTACAAAACATTTCTTCGATATATATGCGGGCTGCATGGTGTATCGATAGATTCACACTTGAAATCACAGATGGCTGCTGGTGGCCATGTTTTTTAACGAATTTCAGGTTCATATGAAGTTTGGTGGCGATCAGATGAGGGGTGTGATATGTAGGGTGTGCCAAAGGATTTAGTCACGCAAGAGTAACATTCAAGATGGCATCTGGTGGCCAATATTTTCATTGAAACTCGCTAAAATTCGATAGTTCCCATCTAGAGGCTTTCCTGAACATGCTTGTAAATCTTCAAAACATTTCTTCAATAAATGCGGGCCGACGGATTCAAAATTGAACTCCAAAATGGCTTCTGGCGGACATGTTTTTAACGAAATGATGTATCCCATCTAGATGTCACCCTGAATACCCATATGAAGTTTGGTGATGATCGGATGGGTGTGTGGCCTGAAGGATGAGCCAAATGAAACTGTTGACGGACGAGGACGCCATCACATGACAATAGATCAAGCTTGACATTGTCAAGTTGAGTTAAAAATGACAGACACATAGCTCCATTCTCCAGATAATGGTGAACTTACTTGAGCTGAATTGTTTAATAGTGGCAAGAGACGAACACGGGTAAATCTCGAGTTATGAATGTATATTTAAAAAAAAAATTGCAACGTTTTTAACTCACGAGGTTCGTGATTCATTGCACCCCATTGTCTGTTTTGATCTGAACACCCCATGTCAACCTAACAACACATTTAATGACTATATTGTGCCATACTGTTATCCCAAAACTAGAGGTAGGCTGTCTCAAATGGGACTAAGGAACGAACGAACGAATATATTATTATAGTGACATGTGTGTATAGGGTATAAAACATATCACATACAGGTGATAACAATGTCGAGTAACAAAATAAGAACACACCCGGCCAATAAGGCCTATAAGTCACTTTAAACAAAACAATAAAGAAAATTGTTGTGCACATTCATGGGATAGAAAAGGTTTTGCTAAGAAGATCTTGTCTTTTTTGATAAGCGCTTTGAAGAAATTTAGCTACTTGAAGAGGATACCGATTCATTAGCCGAGTAAGCAAGCCGACGTCACTAAATTGTGTCTGTTCATATTCAATCGCGATATATGACATCAGTTTTGATCGCAAGTGTTTATACGCTTGACAGTTAAGGAGAAAGTGTGTCTCGTCTTCAACTTGGCTACAATCACACACAGAACAATATCTTTTGTCGGAATCTTCCGTATTAAACCTCCCAGTCTCAATATTCAGTCTAAGGATACCCACATGGCAGTCAGTGGCGAAAATGTTTTACGCACTCAACTTATGCTCCGGAAAGGTAAGTCGGACGCACGTATAGATGGACAGACTGACATACTTATTTGAATGTTGCGAACATATATTAAGTCGATTAAGGGGGATAACTCAATAAAAAAAACGTCGGACGGACCTCATAATCGCAGGTTCCCATGGTACTTAAAATATATATGCCCAGTTAAAAAAGAATTGACTGGAAAATGTAGGAATACAAGCTGGGACAATTGGAGTTCATCCAACTTTAAAAGTGATGACAAGGCTAGTGTTGATATGGAAACAATTGAAAGAATTTAACGTTTAATTGAATAGCAACATAAACAACAAAAACAATACAGGTAACAAAAACTTATCAATAAAAAACCTCATCATGAAAATTGTCACAATGAGCACACATTTGTAATGGTTAATGGATAGCACTATTTTCCTTTGGTGTGGTCATCACTGACGTGGTCGTTTCTGTACAGAGCAAGCATTTTAACGTCAATTACAAAGTGTTGTCGTTTCAGAACAGAGCAAGCTTATTAACGTCAAACAAAGTCTTTCCTCACAATACAGCCAGCTTTTTCAAATGGGATCCGCTTTCACGTTTGAAGATTCTACAGAACTTCCGGAACTTCTTCACAACAGAACTTTTGCTGAAGCTGGTTTTGTGTGATCTGGTTGAGGTCATAGAAGGAGTCTTTGCATGCTTCCCGGAAACGTTTGAATTTTTCAAGGGCGTGGCATCCCTTTGACTATGTTTATCGGCAGATTTCTTCTGGTGGGACGTTTCTTGTTTTTCTAAAATAAGACCGAGCTGTTGAAGGGTGCTGTCGAAATCATCGAACGACCGGTCACATGGCTCGCATATTGACCAGAACTCCATACTGGCATTACAGTCACCAAGCCCGTGCAAGCAAAATGAAGAGTCTAGTGAGTCGTCGAGTGGCCAATGTCGATATGTTGTTTCGCATGGAGCTCTAACTTCGGTTGCACATGGTATCTTCTTCAGTGGGTACAGCAGACTGGATGTCGGGGTGTCGGTTGAACATGGTATCTTCTTCAGTGGATACAGCAGACTGGATGTCGGGTTTTTGTCAACGGATGCGCATCCTTTTCTACTGGAAGTTATTGGCACATACATATGATCTACTGGCATCCTCACAACAGCCGATTTTGAAGATTTCCTTCCAGACTTCATGATCTGTAAAGGGAAAAATATTTTCATATAATTGGGTGAGATGTAAATGCAATTAGTTTACTCTGAATCCACCATTGGTCCCACACACACCAAAACAGAAACCGGTCCCTCCTTTGTATCTATAGCTCAAAATAAGTTGTCATAATATGTAGGCTAAACAATTACAGTAAAATATATACAAATCATTTGAACTCAAATTACCTTAAAATGATGACTAGGCAGCAAATCAATTTGTTGACGATCAGACGAAACAGATGGACTATAACATCAATGATATTCGTGGATTAATGAAAAACGGGGTTGGTTCAATGATATATATGCAACCATGAGGCCCATGCACCGCCACGTGTTTTTTTCTCGATGCCAATTGACAAGACAGGAGTATCTCCGCGTAGCGCTTGCAATCATTGTCAACACACGATTCGACCCATTTGTTATCACAAGGAGTCAGACAGGTCACCTTTCCAAGCATTAGATGTTTTCATAAAAGTTTTTTTTAATTCCTGTCAAAACACCTTAATCACCAATTCGTAATTTATGAATCGACAAACTAATAACGATGCGTGTGGAGTAAGAACCATGGGTTAATTGTCTCTGCGTAATAATTAATAATTAACGGAGAATAGTATATTTGTACATAATTATTTTGTTTATCTACGTGTAATGTACTACGTTGTCTTTTGATCAATTATTTGATGAAGACAAATTGAACAAATTAACAGTCATTGAAAACAATACAGGTCTGGATTGTTGTGACGGGGCCCATGTGTAACTATATAGAAGAGGATCGGTTGCGTATACAGTAATGATAAATTAAAAAAATGTAGCAAAATCACAAACATTTCAGAATTTTGTCATTGTGAGATGAACATTCTGCATGATTGAATTACGTTAAAAAGTTTACAACTCAAATTACCTTAAACTATTTTGAATAGAAACAGCAACTGAATTAACGTATGACGGTTTTTAGCAGTGGATGGACTGTAACACAGATGAGCTTCGTGAATTGATGTAAATATGGGTCGTTCAAGGGTTTATATGCAACCACGAAACCCACCGCGACGTATTTTCCTCGATGCCAACGACGAGACAGGAGTATCTCCGCGTAGCGCTGGCAATCGTTGTCAACACACGATTCAACAATTTGTTGTCACAACAAGTCCGGCTGGTCAACTTTCCGAGCGTTAGATGTTTTCATATTGAATACCTGTCCAAACACCTTAATCACCAGTACAGTCCGTTGGTTGATTATGTGATGTCAACACACTGATCGATAACGCTGCATTTGGAGTTGTACCCATGGATTGTCTCCTCTTAATCATTCAGTCATTGCAAACATATTTACCAGCATGTGTGTCTGTATTTTAGTGACGCCGTCCACATAGCTATAGAAGCGGATCTGTTTACCGTGCTTGAATGACATACAAAAATAATAATTATTAAAATTTGGGAACATTGAAATTGCAATGCATCTAATAATATCGGTACCATGATTGTTGAAAAAATAATATCTGCAACAGAATTAAGAATCTCTCCAGCACAGGAGAAGAAAGTAAGACAGCGAAATAACTAAATAAATATATAAAAGATAATCATATCACAAAACTTAATATCAGGCCTACTAACAGTAAAACGCTTTATACAGTATATTGCATGCTTTAGTGGGCCCGGGGAAAAACGTCCTGAAGAATATTGCATCAGAAGAAAACAATAAAGAGCGTTCATTGTGTAATGTATCCTGATATGGTAACAATAAAGAGCGTTTGTGCAGAAAGTTTAATACTGAACCCTGCCTTACAGTTTGGTACCACGTGACTACCATATCCTCTGATTGGCTCCGATTGCATCTTGTCGCGAGTTGTGGTTGGCGGACACTATGACGTAATACTTGTTTTTAAGTAATAGGATTCATATATATCGAACTATATGTCGAGTAGAATTATCACAATGGAATGCTCGAGACTACCACTTACCATTTGCTACATACATCTGAACACGACTGTGGACAATAAACAGAAAAACCCATGGCTCAATTTTGTTCAACATAACTTAAATCAATGGGAATGTCATATGTTTGGATAGAACAAACGGTTCCGAGAGTAAATGTATTCACCTCGTCTTTGAGGCGAATAAAAGTGTCAATGATACTGCAACTCAACTTGGGAAGGTTGTTTTGTTGCTGATCAATGAATATAATGTTAAAGGGAAGTAAAACAGTTACAGTAATGGGCGAGTATGGTGTATAGATGAAATTATTATCATTTCAAACAATTCACCAATAAATGTGGGCTGCAGGGTGTGCCGATGGATTCAAATTTAAAATCTAATATGGCTGGTGGCAGCCATGTTTTGTAACTAATTTCAGAAATAATCGAAGGCTCCCATCTAGAGGTCACCACGAAGATCCGTATCAAGTTTGGTGACGACTGGATGAATTGTGTGGCCTGTAGTGCGAGTTCGTCATGCAAAGAGTAAAATCCAAGATGGCCGGATGGCAGTCATGTTTTTCTTCGAATTTCGGAAAAAATCGATGGCTCCCATCTAGAAATCACCCAAAAGATTCATATGAAGTTTTGTGACGATCGGATGAGGGGCGTGGTCAGTAAGGTGTGCCAAAGGATTTAGTCATGCAAAGAGTAAAATTCAAGATGGCTGCCGGCGGCCATTTTGTTTCATCGAAAAGCGTTGAAATTCGATGGCTCTCATCTAGAGGTGATCCGAATCATGCCTGTAAATTTACAAAACATTTCTTCGATATATATGCGGGCTGCATGGTGTATCGATAGGTTCACACTTTAAATCACAGATGGCTGCCGGTGGCCATGTTTTTTAACGAATTACAGGTTCATATGAAGTTTGGTGGCGATCAGATGAGGGGTGTGATATGTAGGGTGTGCCAAAGGATTTAGTCACGCAAGAGTAACATTCAAGATGGCATCTGGTGGCCAATATTTTCATTGAAACTCGCTAAAATTCGATAGTTCCCATCTAGAGGCTTTCCTGAACATGCTTGTAAATCTTCAAAACATTTCTTCAATAAATGCGGGCCGACGGATTCAAATTTGAACTCCAAAATGGCTGCTGGCGGCCATGTTTTTTAACGAAATGATGTATCCCATCTAGATGTCACCCTGAATACCCATATGCAGTTTGGTGATGATCGGATGGGTGTGCGGCCTGAAGGATGTGCCAAATGAAAATGTTGACGGACGAGGACGCCATCACATGACAATAGATCAAGCTTGACATTGTCAAGTTGAGCTAAAAATGACAGACACATAGCTCCATTCTCCAGATAATGGTGAACTTACTTGAGCTGAATTGTTTAATAGTGGCAAGAGACGAACACGGGTAAATCTCGAGTTATGAATGTATATTTTAAACAAAAATTGCAACGTTTTTAACTCACGAGGTTCGTGATTCATTGCACCCCATTGTCTGTTTTGATCTGAACACCCCATGTCAACCTAACAACACATTTAATGACTATATTGTGCCATACTGTTATCCCAAAACTAGAGGTAGGCTGTCTCAAATGGGACTAAGGAACGAACGAACGAATATATTATTATAGTGACATGTGTGTATAGGGTATAAAACATATCACATACAGGTGATAACAATGTCGAGTAACAAAATAAGAACACACCCGGCCAATAAGGCCTATAAGTCACTTTAAACAAAACAATAAAGGAAATTGTTGTGCATATTCATGGGATAGAAAAGGTTTTGCTAAGAAGATCTTGTCTTTTTTGATGAGCGCTTTGACGAAATTTAGCTACTTGAAGAGGATACCGATTCATTAGCCGAGTAAGCAAGCCGACGTCACTAAATTGTGTCTGTTCATATTCAATCGCGATATATGACATCAGTTTTGATCGCAAGTGTTTATACGCTTGACAGTTAAGGAGAAAGTGTGTCTCTTCTTCAACTTGGCTACAATCACACACAGAACAATATCTTTTGTCGGAATCTTCCGTATTAAACCTCCCAGTCTCAATATTCAGTCTAAGGATACCCACATGGCAGTCAGTGGCGAAAATGTTTTACGCACTCAAGTTATGCTCCGGAAAGTTAAGTCGGACGCACGTATAGATGGACAGACTGACATACTTATTTGAATGTTGCGAACATATATTAAGTCGATTAAGGGGGATAACTCAATAAAAAAAAACGTCGGACGGACCTCATAATCGCAGGTTCCCATGGTACTTAAAATATATATGCCCAGTTAAAAAAGAATTGACTGGAAAATGTAGGAATACAAGCTGGGACAAATTGGAGTTCACCCAACTTTAAAAGTGATGACAAGGCTTAAAAGTGATGACAAGGCTTGTGTTGATACGGAAACAATTGAAAGCATTTAACGTTTAATTGAATAGCAACATAAACAACAAAAACAATACAGGTAACAAAAACTTATCAATAAAAAACTTCATCATGAAAATTGTCACAATGAGTACACATTTGTAATGGTTAATGGATAGCACTATTTTCCTTTGGTGTGGTCATCACTGACGTGGTCGTTTCTGTACAGAGCAAGCATTTTAACGTCAATTACAAAGTGTTGTCGTTTCAGCACAGAACAAGCTTATTAACGTCAAACAAAGTCTTTCCTCATAATACAGCCAGCGTTTTCAAATGGGATCCGCTTTCACGTTTGAAGATTCTACAGAACTTCCGGAACTTCTTCACAACAGAACTTTTGCTGAAGCTGGTTTTGTGTGATCTGGTTGAGGTCATAGAAGGAGTCTTTGCATGCTTCCCGGAAACGTTTGAATTTTTCAAGGGCGTGGCATCCCTTTGACTATGTTTATCGGCAGATTGCTTCTGGTGCGACGTTTCTTGTTTTTCTAAAATAAGACCGAGCTGTTGAAGGGTGCTGTCGAAATCATCGAACGACCGGTCACATGGCTCGCATATTGACCAGAACTCCATATTGGCATTACAGTCACCAAGCCCGTGCAAGCAAAATGAAGAGTCTAGTGAGTCGTCGAGTGGCCAATGTCGATATGTTGTTTCGCATGGAGCTCGAACTTCGGTTGCACATGGTATCTTCTTCAGTGGGTACATCAGACTGGATGTCGGGTTTTTGTCAACGGATGCGCATCCTTTTCTACTGGAAGTTATTGGCACATACATATGATCTACTGGCATCCTCACAACAGCCGATTTTGAAGATTTCCTTCCAGACTTCATGATCTGTAAAGGGAAAAATATTTTCATATAATTGGGTGAGATGTAAATGCAATTAGATTACTCTGAATCCGCCATTGGTCCCACCCACACCAGAACTTCTACAGAACTTCCGGAACTTCTTCACAACAGAACTTTTGCTGAAGCTGGTTTTGTGTGATCTGGTTGAGGTCATAGAAGGAGTCTTTGCATGCTTCCCGGAAACGTTTGATTTTTTCAAGGGCGTGGCATCCCTTTGACTATGTTTATCGGCAGATTGCTTCTGGTGCGACGTTTCTTGTTTTTCTAAAATAAGACCGAGCTGTTGAAGGGTGCTGTCGAAATCATCGAACGACCGGTCACATGGCTCGCATATTGACCAGAACTCCATATTGGCATTACAGTCACCAAGCCCGTGCAAGCAAAATGAAGAGTCTAGTGAGTCGTCGAGTGGCCAATGTCGATATGTTGTTTCGCATGGAGCTCTAACTTCGGTTGCACATGGTATCTTCTTCAGTGGGTACATCAGACTGGATGTCGGGTTTTTGTCAACGGATGCGCATCCTTTTCTACTGGAAGTTATTGGCACATACATATGATCTACTGGCATCCTCACAACAGCCGATTTTGAAGATTTCCTTCCAGACTTCATGATCTGTAAAGGGAAAAATATTTTCATATAATTGGGTGAGATGTAAATGCAATTAGTTTACTCTGAATCCACCATTGGTCCCACCAACACCAAAACAGAAACCGGGCCCTCCTTTGTATCTATAGCTCAAAATAAGTTGTCATAATATGTAGGCTAAACAATTACAGTAAAATATATACAAATCATTTGAACTCAAATTACCTTAAAATGATGACGAGGCAGCAAATCAATTTGTTGACGATCAGACGAAACAGATGGAATATAACATCAATGATATTCGTGGATTAATGAAAAACGGGGTTGGTTCAATGATATATATGCAACCATGAGGCCCATGCACCGCGACGTGTTTTTTCTCGATGCCAATTGACAAGACAGGAGTATCTCCGCGTAGCGCTTGCAATCATTGTCAACACACGATTCGACCCATTTGTTATCACAAGGAGTCAGACAGGTCACCTTTCCAAGCATTAGATGTTTTCATAATTTTTTTTTTTAATTCCTGTCAAAACACCTTAATCACCAATGCGTTATTTATGAATCGACAAACTAATAACGATGCATGTGGAGTAAGAACCATGGGTTAATAACGATGATGTGGAGTAAGACCCATGTGTTAATAACGATGCATGTGGAGTAAGACCCATGGGTTAATCACCAATGCATTATTTATATATATATCCTTATTGTCCTCCATTGATGGAGAGTTGTTATATAATATAAATACAGTTTATCACAGTAGCATCACAAATGCAAACATATATACAAATACTGACATGGACAAAATATTACATAATAACAAGGAACTATCCAAAATATTTACAGTTAGTTTTGGCACGCACATAATGCAAAGTCACACATGTACATGTACACCGCAGTCACACAGAGACATCCACTAACATTGACATATATACATCTGTTATACCCAGCATCACACACATTCTCTCACACTCTCCCATACACAGGCGCACCCACTCTCGCACGCACGCGCATGTTAACCACTCAGACAAACATTCACACAAAATAACAGATGAGAGAATACTACATGCACTAGCTGCTTCTATTGGTGGTTATACTAAATTGGTTGTTGATCGGGTATAATGGAATCCGAATAGCGGCTATCATTTTGAAGGTGGAAGCAATACCATAGCTTTATGCTCGCTTTTGCAAAGAATCGTAAGACGAAATGAAAAGAGTTAGTTCCATCTTCAAGAACTTCACAGGGAACTTTCCCCAAAAATACTGCTAGTTGTGAGCACTTAGGTAGAGAATCTAGGAATATGAAGACGTTTATTCCGAATGTGTTGATGATATCATACCAGATTACGTTGCGTGAATTTGCAATAGATGCACATTCTATTAATACATGATTAATTAAGCACCGGTATGGCTTGTTACATAATTTACAACACCCACTATCACCATAAGCTGTGTGAGCTATCAACCGGACAAGAAAGAGATAAGTGAATTTCTCCTCCGGATATAGCCTACACGTTCGCCATATGAGCGAAGATGTCAGAGAGGCTTGCATCAGCCCATATTGTCTTAAGTTATTTTCAGCAGTTATGGAAGATCTCCACCGTTCGTCGTCTGATTTGTGTACTTCAGTTTTCACAGTATGTTTCCAGGACTCTTTAGAGGGAAAGGTACCAGTCTGTGCAAAGACTGCGAGGTACTCGTATAAGTTGTATATATGTAAAACGTGAACTATATCTGCAATGAATGATTTCTGATTAGAACATAATTCAATAATATAACTGTGCAATCTCATCAGAAATAACATTTTGGCAGTTTTACAAACATCAAGCCTACACAATGTAGCAAATAGACTCAGCTTTCTTTTGTCGATGAATGATGTAAGTTCACTGCAACCTACGAGACCCTGTACAATACATGTGCGAGTATGCGCCGGAAAACCTTGCATATTTTTGAGACAGAAGCGGTGAGCCTTTTCGAGAAAGGTATAATCAGTATTAGACAAGCCCCATATTAGCTCGCTACCGTACAGGGCCTTGGGGATCACAATTGACTTGTATATTTTAAGACAGCTGTCTGGAGTTATGGCTCCAGCATAAACGCCAGCATTCGTCAATGATAGATAGGTCCCTCTAAGTTTTGTGCAAACACTGTTGACCAGTTTAGAATTGAAGCTAAATTTTTCTATATTGATGCCCAAGTGTTTTCCAGATGAGACTTCTTCGATAATGGTATTGCCAAATTGCCATGAACGCTGGGCTTTCGCAAATTCTTTTTGCGATTCATTAAATACTATTATGAAAGTTTTCGACGAGTTATATAAGTATCTCCATTTTGTACTATACTTCAGACATATAGAACATAGTGTGGTAAGTCCTGTTTCAGATAATGACAGCAAGGCCATGTCATCTGCCTGTACTGGCGATGTGCAGTTTATTCCATTCAGACGAAGTCCACAGGAGGAATTTGCAAGATCTTCAATTAGATCGTCCACATATATCATATACAATAGAGGCGATAGAATGGACCCCTGTCTGGCTCCCTGCAGGATATCGAACCAGTCGGATGTAGATTGCCTATATTTCACACAACATTTTATACCAGATAAGAGCGATTTGAATACATGCCACATTTGGCCATCAAAGCCCCTCTTGTGCAATTTCAACATCAATCCATTTAGCCACACAGAATCAAAAGCTTTACGTACGTCTAAAAAACAAGAGAATAATTTACTATGTGATTCTTTGGTATATGTTATGCACTCCTGTAATAAATATGATGTTGCCATGCAACTAACACCCCGTTGGAATCCATGCTGTAGTGAATTGACTGTTATTAGAGTTGGTGTGTATGTTTGCATGCGCACAAGAAGGACTTTTTCAAATAATTTATATAATGAAGGCATAATGGTGATAGGTCTGTAACTATCAAATGCATGCATGGGCTTTTTGCCACCTTTGTGCAAAGAAATCATTACTCCTTTCTTTGCACTCTCAGGTACATGTGCATATTGTAGCATTTTACTGTACATATAACTTAGTCTATGCATGAGTGGCGAGCCACTATATATCATGTGCTCATTGGCTATTAAGTCATATCCCATTGCCTTATTTTTATTGAGCTTTGGGATAACATTGGTCAGCTCCGATTCAGTAATGGGATTGCAAAGAACTTCGTCTATAGTATTTGTTGAGTTTGATTTTTCCCGCGAAGATACGAAATTGTTCACAAATTCAAAGTGGACTGAGTCAAAACTCTCATCTTGCATGGGCAGAAACAAGTTTGCGTAATATGAGCCCCATGCCTTTGATATGTCGCAATTGCTGCGGAGCGTTTCTCCATTATGTATGAAATGCGGCGATGAAAGAGTATTACGCATTTTGCGTTTTGCATTAAAAATGCGGAAAAATGAATCCTGATCAACTTCTGCGCATTTGTCAATTTCTGCAACACGTTCGCGCATGAATTTTTCTGACTGTTTACGATGTTCTCGTCTGAATTCGCGCTTGGCCTCTTTATAATGAATGAACGAATGAAAGGTTTCGTCACGAGGCCGACCTTCAGCTATCCACGCTCGGCGATAAGAGCGCATACTGTAGTGAGACGCTTTCAATGTATCGTTCCAGTATGGTTTTACGTGACTTCTGAATTTTATTTTCGGGACAATATTTGAGGCGTTATTAAGGGAAGAGATTATTGCGTCATAATAGTGATCCAGAGAAGTTATATAAGTGATTTTAAATTTAGGGCAGTTATTTTCAACTTCGGTTGAAAATGTTTCAGCTAGGGATGAATTTGAACACAGAGCTGACCATTTCATTTTGAATGAACACATATTATATGACGAATAGTTCACTGGAGCATCCACCGATTCATCCATACACAATACAATTGGTCGGTGTGTAGATACATCAATACTTTCATCAATTAGGATGTCTACCATTTGTATCTTATATTCCATTGACTTATGCATGAGGAAATGATCAATTATTGACCCAGAGTCGGGTGACATAGGAGGAACGAATGTTTTCACAGGAGTTGCTTTGAACGTGTTTTCAATCGGAGAGAAGACACCCTTTTCGTTATAGAGGTCTGAGAGAGTGACACTTCGGGGATTTGCTCTTAGTGAGTTAGTATTGAAATCACCCATAACAACAACAGTTCCATGGACGCATGGACGCATCACACACTGTGTGAGAAATGTAATATTGTGATATGTACTGCATAAATGATGAGTTTGAATCTCGCAGCCAGTGTTCTGATACACCACATATATCAATGTTCTGGTTGTCCAAGATCTTTGATAGATATGATGAAGAAGAGAAAATACCAGTAGCATTCCACGACATGAGCGTGATCATGATGAAAATAGTTAGTGAACTGAGAAACTTCATACTGTTGACGACCAAACGCTTGTTTGAGAGGGACTTAAATTATCCCCAGTGAGATCTGACACTATCATTATATCCAGATCGGGAAACATCCAGGCTGGGAGTATCCAGACGAACACAAACAGCTCCATCGGGCCAGAAATCTCTGTCAAGTACAATTGATGAGTGCTCATGGAAAATATTCAATCTAGCGTATGAATCTTCACCATCTCTGGAGAACAGTCTAACTACTGAGAAATTTATCCTACTGTCGTATAAATATTGTTCGATGCTAGATTGAGTGATGTCATTTCCGAATTCTGACAGGATGAAACGTTCTGTTTTAATAGGAAATTTAGAACTATATTTTGACTTGCTAAATGCTCGGTGACTGTCAGATCTACGGTCATATTGGTCAGCTTTTCTGTCGTGATTGCGTCGGTAGTTTTGGTCTCGTTGTTGGCGGGATTGACCTCTGTATGGCGAATAACGTCTGTCACTGTAATCAGGGTAGTATCGCCTCTCTGAAGGATGAGAATTATGATGCCTTTCTCTAGAATAATGCCGTTCTCGTGATTTGTTCAGTGGATGAGAATGTTGACTTGGCTGGGATGTTCGTCGTGAACGGGAATGTTGTCGAAAGTGATGCCGACGATGCTGTGAGCGAGAACGAGGACGAGACCGAGAGCGCTGGTGCGAACTATCATTAGAGCGAGAACGGGAACGATGCGCATTCGACGTGTGACGTTGTGTTTCCTCGTTGATTGATTGTTCGACATGTGATTCGACATTGGCAGATTTAATGGAGATATCGTGGAATGATTGTCCGACATTTGACTCGATATCAGCAACGTTAACAGAATGTTCATGGACATCATCGATTTTGGTAGACGTGGACTGGACATCATCATCACTACGCTGAGTGCATTCTCTCCCGGAGCTCGTCGAAGAACGTCCCCATTGTAGATTTTATGAACTTGACACATTCTGCGGTACATGAAGAGTTATCACAAGAGTTATCACATTTGGGTTTATTTTCCGAAATCATATTTATCTTTTTCTCTAAAACTCCAATGCATCCTGTATAATAGTTTATCCTGACCCATTCCTTCTCAAACCTCTCAATCACGTGAGAGAAATCCTGGCGCATCAATTTGAAATCGGATTTAATATGATTAGCATCATTCAAGGTGTCATCTTGGATTTGTTCGATTTTAGTTTTATTGATATGTATTGCTCTCTTCATCTCAGCGAGATCCGTTTCGATTATTTTGACCCTGGCGTCTAAGCCGGAAATATTGCCTTGGATAAGCGGGACGTCGACATTTATTGTTTTATTTATAACAGAATTCCACTCCTTGAGGACACTTAACTCCACTTTTATAGCATTCATTGAGTTCAGAATAGTGTTGAGTTTTGTTTGTATATCAGAATCGTTATGTTTCGGAGTTTGGGATATTAACTGACTTCTTGTTGTAGCTCCTGTTGGATTCACCATTTCTGTGATATTATCATACGAATGATCAACCATGAACAAGAGAAGATTGTAGATATCCCGTGAAAGCTTATCTGCCAACGATAACTGGTGCGAATCTATTTTGTCTGACTTTTTTGGTTTCAGTCTCTTTTTGAGAAATACTGTCTGGTCTAATTCATGAATAGTTGACTCCTGTAGCTGAGTGAATAAATTCTGCCTAAGTTTCTCAAGATATGTCTCACAGTTATCACATGTGTGGATAATAATCCTCATGAAATCATCCTTCGGTGTATTATGAATGAAACTTGATACCCACGATATAGCTTGTCCGAGATCGTTATTACACGCGGAGTCACCTTTGATAATAGTGTTAACCAGTTTTATGGATGCAGGTAGGTCTACCGGTTCGTCTATATGTTTGTCGGGTAATGGGTTAACACATTCAATAGTTTCATGATGCGTGATGTCAGATTCTTGTGAGTAGGATTGGACGTTTGTGCCATTGAGTATATCGTAAGAGCTGGTTATCAGGTTTTCCATAATTGCAATGGGTATGGAATTGCTTCGAATCGGAACGGGCGTTAAACGTTCGTATGTCGTCGCTTTAGAACATATCCGTTAGCTGCAATGTGCCACCATACATGACCAGTGGCTATTTAATTACTTTTCCATATCACACTGTTATATACTGTCTACTGGAGCGTGACATTTTCACAGCGACGTGGAGTGTCCATAACCATGATCAATGTATAGAAAATCAATTAAGTCCAAACAATGGGTTGGGCAATATGGCGTCTACATATAGTGTCAACAAGAAGGTGGATACATTCACAATGATTAAACGACGTGATTTGCCAAAAGAGAATACTCATCCATCGGGAATGGGATATGTCCATCCATTACATCACGTTGGTGTGGCATTCCTTTCATAACATTTTGATCCAACTAAAGGTCCTATAGAAACAGTCATTTTGAAGAAAAACTGGATAATTATGACAACAAAATAAAGCTGCTTTCTTGTTTACACCGGAAGTTTGGTAACGACTGGATGAATTGTGTGGCCTGTAGTGCGAGTTCGTCATGCAAAGAGTAAAATCCAAGATGGCCGGATGGCAGTCATGTTTTTCTTCGAATTTCGGAAAAAAATCGATGGCTCCCATCTAGAAATCACCCAAAAGATTCATATGAAGTTTTGTGACGATCGGATGAGGGGCGTGGTCAGTAAGGTGTGCCAAAGGATTTAGTCATGCAAAGAGTAAAATTCAAGATGGCTGCCGGCGGCCATTTTGTTTCATCGAAAAGCGTTGAAATTCGATGGCTCTCATCTAGAGGTGATCCGAATCATGCCTGTAAATTTACAAAACATTTCTTCGATATATATGTGGGTTGCATGGTGTATCGATAGATTCACACTTTAAATCACAGATGGCTGCAGGTGGCCATGTTTTTTAACGAATTACAGGTTCATATGAAGTTTGGTGGCGATCAGATGAGGGGTGTGATATGTAGGGTGTGCCAAAGGATTTAGTCACGCAAGAGTAACATTCAAGATGGCATCTGGTGGCCAATATTTTCATTGAAACTCGCTAAAATTCGATACTTCCCATCTAGAGGATTTCCTGAACATGCTTGTAAATCTTCAAAACATTTCTTCAATAAATGCGGGCCGACGGATTCAAATTTGAACTCCAAAATGGCTGCTGGCGGCCATGTTTTTTAACGAAATGATGTATCCCATCTAGATGTCACCCTGAATACCCATAGATAGAAGTTTGGTGATGATCGGATGGGTGTGTGGCCTGAATGATGTGCCAAATGAAACTGTTGACGGACGAGGACGCCATCACATGACAATAGATCAAGCTTGACATTGTCAAGTTGAGCTAAAAATGACAGACACATAGCTCCATTCTCCAGATAATGGTGAACTTACTTGAGCTGAATTGTTTAATAGTGGCAAGAGACGAACACGGGTAAATCTCGAGTTATGAATGTATATTTTAAACAAAAATTGCAACGTTTTTAACTCACGACGTTCGTGATTCATTGCACCCCATTGTCTGTTTTGATCTGAACACCCCATGTCAACCTAACAACACATTTAATGACTATATTGTGCCATACTGTTATCCCAAAACTAGAGGTTTGAAGAAATTAAGCTTTGAAGAAATTTAGCTACTTGAAGAGGATACCGATTCATTAGCCGAGTAAGCAAGCCGACGTCACTAAATTGTGTCTGTTCATATTCAATCGCGATATATGACATCAGTTTTGATCGCAAGTGTTTATACGCTTGACAGTTAAGGAGAAAGTGTGTCTCGTCTTCAACTTGGCTACAATCACACACAGAACAATATCTTTTGTCGGAATCTTCCGTATTAAACCTCCCAGTCTCAATATTCAGTCTAAGGATACCCACATGGCAGTCAGTGGCGAAAATGTTTTACGCACTCAAGTTATGCTCCGGAAAGGTAAGTCGGACGCACGTATAGATGGACAGACTGACATACTTATTTGAATGTTGCGAACATATATTAAGTCGATTAAGGGGGATAACTCAATAAAAAAAAACGTCGGACGGACCTCATAATCGCAGGTTCCCATGGTACTTAAAATATATATGCCCAGTTAAAAAAGAATTGACTGGAAAATGTAGGAATACAAGCTGGGACAATTGGAGTTCACCCAACTTTAAAAGTGATGACAAGGCTTAAAAGTGATGACAAGGCTTGTGTTGATATGGAAACAATTGAAAGAATTTAACGTTTAATTGAATAGCAACATAAACAACAAAAACAATACAGGTAACAAAAACTTATCAATAAAAAACTTCATCATGAAAATTGTCACAATGAGTACACATTTGTAATGGTTAATGGATAGCACTATTTTCCTTTGGTGTGGTCATCACTGACGTGGTCGTTTCTGTACAGAGCAAGCATTTTAACGTCAATTACAAAGTGTTGTCGTTTCAGCACAGAACAAGCTTATTAACGTCAAACAAAGTCTTTCCTCATAATACAGCCAGCGTTTTCAAATGGGATCCGCTTTCACGTTTGAAGATTCTACAGAACTTCCGGAACTTCTTCACAACAGAACTTTTGCTGAAGCTGGTTTTGTGTGAACTGGTTGAGGTCATAGAAGGAGTCTTTGCATGCTTCCCGGAAAAGTTTGAATTTTTCAGGGGCGTGGCATCCATTTGACTATGTTTATCGGCAGATTGCTTCTGGTGCGGCGTTTCTTGTTTTTCTAAAATAAGACCGAGCTGTTGAAGGGTGCTGTCGAAATCATCGAACGACCGGTCACATGGCTCGCATATTGACCAGAACTCCATACCGACATTACAGTCACCAAGCCCGTGCAAGCAAAATGAAGAGTCTAGTGAGTCGTCGAGTGGCCAATGTCGATATGTTGTTTCGCATGGAGCTCTAACTTCGGTTGCACATGGTATCTTCTTCAGTGGGTACAGCAGACTGGATGTCGGGTTTTTGTCAACGGATGAGCATCCTTTTCTACTGGAAGTTATTGGCACATACATATAATCTACTGGCATCCTCACAACAGCCGATTTTGAAGATTTCTTTCCAGACTTCATGTTCTGTAAATGGAAAAAGATTTTCATATAATTGGGTGAGATGGAAAAGTAATTAGTTTACTCTGAATCCCCCATCGGTTCCACCCACACCAAAACAGAAACCGGGCCCTCCTTTGTATCTATAGCTCAAAAACGTTGTCATAATATGTAGGCTAAACAATTACAGTAAAATATATACAACACAGTTGAACTCAAATTACTTTAAAATGATGACGAGACAGCAACTCAATTTGATAACGATTAGGAGAAACAGATGGACTATAACACCAATGATATTCGTGGATTTATGAAAAACGGGGGTGGTTCAATGGTATATATGCATCCATGAAGCCCGCCGTGGCGTGTTTTTTCTCGATGCCATTGACAAGACAGGAGTATCTCCGCGTAGCGCTTGCAATCATTGTCAACACACGATTTGACAATTTGTTGTCACAAGGAGTCAGACAGGTCACCTTTCCAAGCATTAGATGTTTTTCATAGAAGTGTTTTGAATTCCTGTCAAAACACTTTAAGCACCAATGCAGTAACTTGGTTGATTATGTGTTGACAAACTGATAACAATGCACATGGAGTTAGACCCATGGGTTGTCTGCCTAATAATTCACAGAGACTGGTATATTTATACATAATTATTTTGTTGATCTGATCCATTATGTTGTCTGTTGTTCAATTATTTGATGAAGACAAATACATAAATTGAAAAATTTAACAATCATTGCAAATTATATAGGCCTGGAATTTTTGTGACGGGGCCCATCTGTAATTATATAGCTGCGGATAGGTTGCCTACAATGTTATATTAAGAAAATGCAGAAAAATCACCAATATTTCAGAATTGTGTCCAATAGGTCATTGTGAGATGAACATTCTGCATATCGTTGAATAACGTTAATAAGTGTACAACTCAAATTACCTCAAACGATGATGAAAGAAACAGCAACTCAATTAACGTATGACGGTTATAATCAGTGGATGGACTGTAACACAGATGAGCTTCGTGAATTAACGTATGACAGTTATAATCAGTGGATGGACTGTAACGCAGATGAGCTTCGTGAATTAACGTATGACGGTCAAGACAAGTTGCCAGTAATCGATATGATATGCGCGAACCTGACAAATTCTATTCATACCGTTCGCATACAGAACATTTCAGAAACTCTTATTTACCTAAAAGTACGTTATCCTGGAATAAACTACCAAAGCCTATTACAAATGTAAGTACTCTTCCTGAATTTAAGATGAATTTGAAATTAATTGACCCGCCCACGAAACCTCCCCAATTCTTTATTAATGGTCCAAGAAAACTAAGCATTTTACACTGCAGAATTCGCAACTATTGTAGTGAATTAAAATCAGATATGTGCAACAATTTTATCTCTGATACCTCTAAATGCACATGTGGATACGAAGTCGAAGATGCCTTTCATTATTTCTTTGAGTGCCCCCTGTATGCTACCGAAAGATGCGAACTCTTCAATAAGATTGCAGCCCACCAATTTATAATATCTAACATTTCCTCCTTACTCACAGGGATATCATCAGAATCGAATCGACGCAATGAAATTCTTTTCCATTTTGTTTATTCATACATTTCATCAACGAAACGTTTTAATTAGGCCCCCTCCGCTAACAAATATAGGCGAGATCCTCCTTTGCGTTACAAATGTTGACTACCTCAGATGAAATTTCAAAAGCAGGATAGGACTGACAGCAATCACAACCACACCATACATCACCCTGTATATATGTTATGTTCGTCATCTACTTTGTATTTGTTAAAATGTATATGGGAGAGGGGCGGATTTAAGTTGTTAAAACTTGTGCCCCGATCCCTTGTGTAATATTATATTACAATAAAATATGTTTAAACAAAAAAAACGTATGACGGTTATAATCAGTGGATGGACTGTAACACAGATGAGCTTCGTGAATTGATAAAAATATGGGTCGTTCAAGGGTTTATATACAACCACGAAACCCGCCGCGACGTATTTTCCTCGATGCCAACGACGAGACAGGAGTATCTCGGGTAGCGCTGGCAATCGTTGTCAACACACGATTCGACAATTTGTTGTCACAACAAGTCCGGCTGGTCAACTTTCCGAGCGTTAGATGTTTTCATATCTGTGTTTTGATTAACTGTCGAAACACATTAATCACCAATACCGTCCATTGTTTGATTATGTGATGTCAACACACTGATCGATAACGCTACATTTGTAGTTGTACCCATGGATCGTCTCCTCTTAATCATTCAGTCATTGCAAACATATTTACCATCTTGTGTGTCTGTATTTTAGTGACGCCGTCCACATAGCTATAGAAGCGGATCTGCTTACCGTGCTTGAATGAAATAAAATAATAATAATTATTAAAATTTGGGAAGATGGAAACTAATTAATAATATCGGTACAATGATTGTTGAAAAAACTAATATCTGAAACATAATTAAAAATCTCTCCAGCACACGAGAAGAAAGAAAGTAAGACTACGAAATAACTAAATAAATATAGAATAGATAATCATATCACAATTATCACTGATCAGATAATGTTTGGGAAGATGCAAAATCTTAACTATTTTGTACGGCGAGCGCTGTCTTTTTTCTGAATCTCATCCTCTTTGCGTTATTGGACACTAGTCAATGAAAGCGGCGATTTCTACTCAGATATTGTGAGTGCTCTTCTCGCGGCTTCTGATACTGCAGTCCCAGTGAAAAGGTACCGTTCTCGTTTAAAGCCATATTGGAACACTGATCTGAGTGGTCTTAAACGTGAACTTAAACATCTGCATAAACTGTGGGTAAATGCGGGTCGACCTAGACGTGAGTCATCCTGTTTCGACGACTACCGGAACGCCAAAAGGGCATTCCGCCGAGCACACCGCTCAGCTTTACGCATATTTCAATTGAACCAGTGCTATGAACTTGAACGATGGGCCAAGGTCAACCATACTAAATTCTGGCGCTCACTGAAAAGAAAATATACTCCTGCGAAAAAACTAGGTTCTGTGATGGAATTCCAAGGAAACACTCTGCGTGACCAGAAACTGATCTTATCTGGTTGGCGTTCCTATTTTTGTGAGCTGTACTCACCAGATAAGCATGGTCTTCCATAATTTGATCGTAAAGTGTGCAATGAGGTAAAGGAGTTCATTCTCTCAGTTGATGATAGTATAGCCGAGTGCACACAGTGCAAACCCGTGTCCATAACGGAAATAACGGACGCAATTAGAAACATGAAACCGAATAAAGCACCTGGACATGACTTAATAGTGGGCGAACATCTTAAATATAATTCTGATGGTCTCATTCATTGTCTCCGCATCCTGTTTGATGCTATTATTAAGCTCGAGTGGATTCCTCCGAAGATGAAACTCGGTATGATTGTTCCTCTCTACAAAGGACACCCAAAGCCGCCAACATCACCGGACAGTTACAGGGCGATCACACTTTTACCTGTAATTTACAAACTATTTGAGACAATCCTTCTGCATCGAATCCTTGCTAGCAAAAACGTTCAAAATTTTCCTCACGCACTTCAGTGCGGTTTTCAAAAAGGATTGGGGTGTAACATGACATCATTTATTGTACAAGAAGCGGTTTCGTATGCGAAGGACCATAACTCTCGTGTGTTCGCGGCTTTCCTCGATTCCAATAAAGCATTCGATCGTGTGTGGCATCAAGGATTGCTTTATAAGTTCAAGAAACTAGGTTTCTCAAATAACACGAGGACATTACTAGCGTCATTTTATATGACGGTAATGTCTCCGAAGAGTTTAGCATCAGCCAAGGAACAAGGCAAGGGGATGTGTTATCACCTTTTTGCTACCTTGTCTACATCAACGACCTATTGATCGACCTGAACAAGTCGCAGCTCGGTCTCAATGTCAGCTCCTTCCATTGTGCCGCACCAACGACAGCCGATGATATTGCCATTCTCGCTCTTACCAAACAAGGGCTGGACAATCTCATAAATATATGCTATGACTACAACGTTCGTTGGAGATTCGGATTTTCCTGTACAAAAAGCAAGATTGTCGTCTTCAATGAACCCAGACACGTACATGATCGACAATACAGACACTGGCAGCTCGGATCTGATACTTTAAAAGAAGACAAAGATTGCCTTCACCTTGGTTTGCTTCAGGACAAATTTTCCAGCTGTTCATCACACTCTTCTGATGTGGCAACAAAACTTCGAAAAACGTTTTTCTCTACGATAGGCAATGATTCTCTCAAATGTGGACTATGGGCCATCTCCTGCGGACAGTTGTTTTACCAAAGGCACTATATGGCACTGAAATTATTTCACTGCAATCTCAATCATCCGCCAATGTGATAGAACGTTCTCTGCGCACGTGTGTGAAGTACGCGCAGAAATTTCGAAGCGCACAAGTACGTGTCTTGCGCTAGGATTAATAGGTCAACTTCCCGCTCAGAGAGAAATGCATATACGGAAACTATGCTTCCTCGGACATTTGATTCACCTTCCTCTTGAACACCAAACTCCACTTGAACTCTTCATATTCAAAGCATACCTCTATCGTCTGTTTCACCGTCCAGTGTCCGGATTCGTCTCTGAAGTCTTTCCCTTACTCGAGCAGTATAGTCTTTTAAATCATGTAGATATTTTTCTAATCCACGGCGACTTCCCCGATAAAAACTCATGGAAGACAATTGTGAAAAGTGTCGTGAAGATCACCTACATGTCACAATGGAATCAATCCATGTCCAGTGATAAGAAATTTTCTGTTGCTACCAAAGTTCTTCGAGACCCTCTCTCTGGGTGGAAAATTTGGAGGCTTCTTCAGTCTCGCCCGAATGCAGCTGACAAATTCTTCAATTTGGCGAAACTATTGAACAAAACAACTTTCCAAAATAACCTGACGTGCCACCAATGCTACAAAACATACGATAACGAACTATATCACTTAATGTTCTCTTGTATAGGTCTGTCAATTCTACAGCTGAGGAACCGTCTATGGGAGACATTATTAAACCATCACGGCGTTGGCGTCTTCCTCTACCTGGATGGTCTATCAAGAGATGACTTTCTTGCGATGGTACTCGGCTCAGAGGACCCACACTTAACTTCACCCATCCAGAGATGCCACAATTTGATAATTGATGTAACATCATCGTATTTCGTGGCTATGTGTAGACTAATAACAAATAAACAACATATCTAGCATTCACACGGTAGGCGTTCTCAATAATAGAGAATTCTGCCTCACATCCTCGCGCGTGTGAGATATTCTATTGTGTATGTAGCTCGCAACGAGCATACGGATGCGATATTTATTTGTACATATAGGTATAAAACATTATGTAGGATATATGTGTTAGTTATCAACGTATTTCAATAACTCAATGTAATCAAGAAACCGCAGTTTTTTACCCTTTCATTTCCTTAATTTGTTTCTATTTTCAACGAATATAATATCACATTGGTGTAATTTGTTCAGCCATATGCTTGTGACATTTATGAGTATCTGTGTCTCAGTAAAAATGATTGTTTTTATTAATTTTTTTTTATTTGTTTTTTTTTTTTATTTGATTTTGATACCCCCCCCCTATTTTTCCCTTTTTATTTAAATTTGATTGTTTTTTTGTTGTTTTTTTTGTAAATAATAATATCACATATTGGTATAATTTGTCCAACCACATGCTTGTGACATTCATGTTATCTGTGTTTGTAAATAATGTTGTATATAATATACTCTCCCCAGATGGAGGCAATAAAGAAATAAATTGCACACACATACACATACATATACACATACATATATATATATATACACATACATACATATACATACATATACATACATATACATACACACACATACATACATACACATACATACACATACATACACACACACATATACATACATATCTACATATACATAAGTATACACACACACAGCGCGCAGACAAACATACATCGCACAGACGTATACATACATATCTACATATACATAAGTATACACACACAGCGCGCAGACAAACATACATCGCACAGACGCATGGCCCATCGCCACACACACATACACACAGCAGACCACGTGCAACCGCAGGCTATAAGCGTATAAACACAAGCACATATACACAGCTTGAATACTGGAGTCTACTGACACACAGACAGGTAGACAGTTATACTAATTGGCTGTATGTATACAGATGCATATATGCATATTCAATGTATGGTTCATGAACATGAAATAGTATTTAGACACATGTATTAGATTTTGTACTATGCAATCAATGTTATGTTGAGTTTATTAGCTGTTGTTCTTATAACTTAACGTCCGCGTTGTCGATTAGACTTGTCTGAGATGTGTGATAAACATGCCACAGGCAATATGTGCTACAGACCATGAAGACTGTGAACATGTCAGCTTCACGAACGATATCGAACAATTCTCTTGGCGGTGCAGTGAGGAAAACATTTAATTGGATATCTGGACTGAGACTATCAAGTTTTAGAATACATGGAATATCGAATTTATTCATCAGTTCATACCATATATCATTGCGGTATTTCGCAATCGCTGGGCAGTTCATAACAACATGTAAGGGGAGATCATCGTAATCCCCACCACACTTGCTACAAGTTAGTGATACGGACCCAGTACAAGCTATGATTCCAGCCACAGTCAGGTATGCTATTTTGTGTCTTGTGAAATTTCGACAGCAGCGCCACAGGTGAGAGACAGTTAACTTTGGGTGTATGTTATGAAAGCGAAGGAGTGATTTGTCGCTCGCCGCGCTTTCCCATTCGGATTCTGTATAGTCGGAAATTGCCTTGCGCACTATACCTTTCCAAATCTGCTTTGTTGGGAAATCACTATGAGATACATAATTGGTGAGGTATGGCATCAACTGGTGGCTCTCTATGATATCTACAATGTCGGCAATGAATGAATACTTAGAAACACCAGTTATGAAGAAAGAGTGCAGCCTTAGCAAGAATACAGATTTGGCTGCCTTCTCTGTACTGAGAGTACACAAACTGCTGAAAAATAGGAGCTTCTTTTTTTCAATAAAACTTTGAGCGTTTCCGATACCCATTAACCCTTCTGCGATGTTGGTACGTGTTTGATAATGAAGACCTTAAATCTTTTTAAGACAAAATCGGTGCGTTCTTTCCAGAGACAAAATATCTGAATCAGTCATACCACACAGAAGTTCGCATCCGAAGAGGCCCCTTGGTAAAACGATGGATGTGTATAATTTCCTACTGCTTGTTGGGGTTATACCACTTGCATACATACCTATGTTCGACAGTGAGAAATAGCTAGATCTGAGTTTTGTTTTTATTACGTCTATGGCGTTACCTTTGTGATTGAACTTGTGTATAGGGACGCCTAGGTGAACCAAACTCTCTACCTCAGACAGTTGTTTTCCACAAAGAGTCCATGCCCTATTAAAACTAGCCTTAGTGTGCTCGTTCTTGCTTTCATTGAAGACAATAACTACTGTCTTTTGTTCATTATATTTATATCTCCATTTGCGACTGTAGTTTGTGCATATATTCATTAAGTGCTGCAGGCCATTTTCCGAAACAGAGATCAATGTCATATCATCGGCTTGTGTCGGGCATGAACAATTTATAGAGAACATATTTAGTCCTGCTCCCGAATTTGCAAGCTCAGTTAAGAGCTGATCAACGAAGAGCATGTAGAACAGAGGTGACATGATGCCCCCTTGTTTTGTTCCCTGCTCTATCTGAAATTTTCTGGACTGACAATTCCCATATTTTACATGACAAGAAGTACCTGTAAGCATTTGATGAAACAGTAGCCATATTTTCTCATCAAAACCGAGGTGATGAAGTTTATAGAGAAGACCATTTATCCATACGGTATCAAATGCCTTCTGGACATCAAGGAAACATGTGAATAACTTACTGTCGTTTTCTGATGCAAATTCTTTAGATTCGTATATAAGAAACGAGTCCATGAGACAGTTGATACCCTTCTGGAAACCGTGTTGCAATGCATGTACTTTGATCATATCAGGAACATGATACTCTAGTCTTAATAAAATTATTTTTTCGAGCAATTTGTAAATGGCAGGGAGAAGGGTTATCGCGCGATAGCTGTCAAATAACTTTCGGGGTTTGTTGCCTCCTTTGTACAGAGGAACGATTATCCCAATCTTAGCCGGTTCTGGTATATGAGAAAACATCATGATACCCGTCAATAGTGCAGTTAGGCATTTGATCAATGCCGTACCACCAAGGACCAAGTGTTCATTATAAACATTATCCCACCCCGAAGCTTTGTTCAAGTTGAGTGTTTTGAGCGTGTTCGCGACTTCATCTTCAAGTACAGGTTCAGTGACATATTTAGAGTTACTCCCCGTTTTACAGTATTGGCCATTGGCGAGGTCTGCGACGGTGTCGTTCACAATTTGAAGGTGGTTCTCGTCAAAGCTATCGTGTACCAAGGGTTTGTATAGTGACTCCAAGTAGTCGGCCCACCCATCTGATATTTCTGAGGAATTTCTTAAAGTTGCCCCGTTGTATTCAAAAATCTTGTTTGGTCTATTCTCATAATTTCGCCTCGAATTTATTATTTTAAAGAATGACCCTTGATCTACTTCAGCAGCGGTGTCTAGCTCATTGCTACGATCACTCAAATGTTGATTGCAGCATTGCCTAAACTCCCGTCTGAAGGCGCATTTTCTAGACTTATATTCTACATATAACGCATTATCCACTTCCCGAGGTCTACCAGCAGTGATCCAATTCCGTCTGCTTGTTGTCATGTGAGCGTGCAAGTCATTCAAGTGACTGTTCCAAAACGGTTTGAGGTGGCTTTTGAGTGTTTTTTGTGGAATTATTTCACTCGACGCTCGCTGAATAGCTGAAATAATATTATTATAAAGAGCGTCTACATCACCTCTGCTATTTATGTTATAGCTTTGTGGAAGAAGCGATGCTATAGTGTATTTATACTGACTCACTAAGTTTGGTGAGGATTTACATTTCTTCCAGTTATACAAGGGGGTAGAGTTAGATCCCCGTTTGGAACTGTCGGCTTGAATGTCACATCTGAATAAACATACAATTGGTCTATAGTTAGAAATATCAGTAACGTCATCATCAATAATTTCAGCATGCACGAGAGTCATATAAATGTCTCTGTGTGAATACAACACATAATCAATAGACGTGCCCTCACCACCAGTGGCAGGAACAAAAGTTGCTTTTCTGCCAGCGCAAAGGTTGCTTTCATTTACTGGTACAAACTGTTTTGGTTCGAGTACTCTGCGGAGAGAGTTGTCTCGCGGACGTGATCTTGAAAGAGTACAGTTGAAATCGCCCATGACAATAACATGACCAAGAGAAAAGTAAGTATCTATGATATCACCGAGTGCTTGTGTATATTGTAAATGAAATTCGTCTGTATAGTTGGTTGACGGTAGATACACTTGGAATATGTATAGGTAATCTGCATCAGGTAATTCAACTTGGATACCACAAATTCTATCGTCATCAATTTGTATGGTTGATACATAGGGGTCTAGAACTTCTTTCCATATAAGGGCCACGCCACCTTTATGTCTCCCCCGCTGATGGGGTAGCCATGGCTCAATGTATCCTGATATGGTAACAATAAAGAGCGTTTATGCTGAAAGTTTAATACTGAACTCTGCCTTACAGTTTGGTACCACGTGACTACCATATCCTCTGATTGGCTCCGATTGCATCTTATCGCGAGTTGTGGTTGGCGGACACTATGACGTAATACTTGTTTTTAAGTAATAGGATTCCTATATATCGAACTATATGTCGAGTAGAATTATCACAATGGAATGCTCGAGACTACCACTTACCATTTGCTACATACATCTGAACACGACTGTGGACAATAAACAGAAAAACCCATGGCTCAATTTTGTTCAACATAACTTAAATCAATGGGAATGTCATATGTTTGGATAGAACAAACGGTTCCGAGAGTAAATGTATTCACCTCGTCTTTGAGGCGAATAAAAGTGTCAATGATACTGCAACTCAACTTGGGAAGGAGATTTTGTTTTGCTGATCAATGAATATAATGTTAAAGGGAAGTAAAACAGTTACATTATGGTGTATAGATGAAATTATTATCATTTCAAACATTTCACCAATAAATGTGGGCTGCAGGGTATGCCGATGGATTCAAATTTAAAATCTAATATGGCTGGTGGCAGCCATGTTTTGTAACTAATTTCAGAAATAATCGAAGGCTCCCATCTAGAGGTCACCACGAAGATCCGTATCAAGTTTGGTGACGACTGGATGAATTGTGTGGCCTGTAGTGCGAGTGAACGATTTCGTCATGCAAAGAGTAAAATCCAAGATGGCCGGATGGCAGTCATGTTTTTCTTCGAATTTCGGAAAAAATCGATGGCTCCCATCTAGAAATCACCCAAAAGATTCATATGAAGTTTTGTGACGATCGGATGAGGGGCGTGGTCAGTAAGGTGTGCCAAAGGATTTAGTCATGCAAAGAGTAAAATTCAAGATGGCTGCCGGCGGCCATTTTGTTTCATCGAAAAGCGTTGAAATTCGATGGCTCTCATCTAGAGGTAATCCGAATCATGCCTGTACATTTACAAAACATTTCTTCGATATATATGCGGGCTGCATGGTGTATCGATAGATTCACACTTGAAATCACAGATGGCTGCTGGTGGCCATGTTTTTTTTAACGAATTACAGGTTCATATGAAGTTTGCTGGCGATCAGATGAGGGGTGTGATCTGTAGGGTGTGCCAAAGGATTTAGTCACGCAAGAGTAACATTCAAGATGGCATCTGGTGGCCAATATTTTCATTGAAACTCGCTAAAATTCGATAGTTCCCATCTAGAGGCTTTCCTGAACATGCTTGTAAATCTTCAAAACATTTCTTCAATAAATGCGGGCCGACGGATTCAAATTTGAACTCCAAAATGGCTGCTGGCGGCCATGTTTTTAACGAAATGATGTATCCCATCTAGATGTTACCCTGAATACCCATATGAAGTTTGGTGATGATCGGATGGGTGTGTGTGGCCTGAAGGATGTGTCAAATGAAACTGTTGACGGACGAGGACGCCATCACATGACAATAGATCAAGCTTGCCATTGTCAAGTTGAGCTAAAAATGACAGACACATAGCTCCATTCTCCAGATAATGGTGAACTTACTTGAGCTGAATTGTTTAATTGTGGCAAGAGACGAACACGGGTAAATCTCGAGTTATGAATGTATATTTAAAACAAAAACTGCAACGTTTAACTCACGAGGTTCGTGATTCATTGCACCCCATTGTCTGTTTTGATCTGAACACCCCATGTCAACTTAACAACACATTTAATGACTATATTGTGCCATACTGTTATCCAAAACTAGAGGTAGGCTGTCTTAAATGGGAGTAAAAATGAACGAACGAATATATTATTATAGTGACATGTGTGTATAGTGTATAAAACATATCACATACAGGTGATAACAATGTCGAGTAACAAAATAAGAACACACCCGGCCAATAAGGCCTATAAGTCACTTTAAACAAAACAATAAAGAAATTTGGTGTGCACATTCATGGGATAGAAAAGCTTTTGCTAAGAAGATCTTGTCTTTTTTGATAAGCGCTTTGAAGAAATTTAGCTACTTGAAGAGGATACCGATTCATTAGCCGAGTAAGCAAGCCGACGTCACTAAATTGTGTCTGTTCATATTCAATCGCGATATATGACATCAGTTTTGATCGCAAGTGTTTATACGCTTGACAGTTAAGGAGAAAGTGTGTCTCTTCTTCAACTTGGCCACAATCACACACAGAACAATATCTTTTGTCGGAATCTTCCCTATTAAACCTCCCAGTCTCAATATTCAGTCTAAGGATACCCACATGGCAGGAGGGTGGCGAAAATGCTTTACGCACTCAAGTTATGCTCCGGAAAGGTAAGTCGGACCCACGTATAGATAGACAGACTGACATACTGATTTGAGTGTTGCGAACATATATTAAGTCGATTAAGGGGGATAACTCAATAAAAAAAACGTCGGACGGACCTCATAATCGCAGGTTCCCATGGTACTTAAAATATATATGCCCAGTTAAAAAAGAATTGACTGGAAAATGTAGGAATACAAGCTGGGACAATTGGAGTTCACCCAACTTTAAAAGTGATGACAAGGCTTAAAAGTGATGACAAGGCTTGTGTTGATATGGAAACAATTGAAAGAATTTAACGTTTAATTGAATAGCAACATAAACAACAAAAACAATACAGGTAACAAAAACTTATCAATAACAAACTTCATCATGAAAATTGTCACAATGAGTACACATTTGTAATGGTTAATGGATAGCACTATTTTCCTTTGGTGTGGTCATCACTGACGTGGTCGTTTCTGTACAGAGCAAGCATTTTAACGCCAATTACAAAGTGTTGTCGTTTCAGCACAGAGCAAGCATATTAACGTCAAACAAAGTCTTTCCTCATAATACAGCCAGCGTTTTCAATTGGGATCCGCTTTCACGTTTGAAGATTCTACAAAACTTCCGGAACTTCTTCACAACAGAACTTTTGCTGAAGCTGGTTTTGTGTGATCTGGTTGAGGTCATAGAAGGAGTCTTTGCATGCTTCCCGGAAAAGTTTGAATTTTTCAAGGGCGTGGCAACCCTTTGACTATGTTTCTCGGCAGATTCCTTCTGGTGCGACGTTTGTTGTTTTTCTAAAATAAGACCGAGCTGTTGAAGGGTGCTGTCGAAATCATCGAACGACCGGTCACATGGCTCGCATATTGACCAGAACTCCATACTGGCATTACAGTCACCAAGCCCGTGCAGGCAAAATGAAGAGTCTAGTGAGTCGTCGAGTGGCCAATGTCGATAGGTCGTTTCGCATGGAGCTAGAACTTCGGTAGCACATGGTATCTTCTTCAGTGGGTACAGCAGACTGGATGTCGGGGTGTCGGTTGAACATGGTATCTTCTTCAGTGGATACAGCAGACTGGATGTCGGTTTTTTGTCAACGGATGCGCATCCCTTTCTACTGGAAGTTATTGGCACATACATATGATCTACTGGCATCCTCACAACAGCCGATTTTGAAGATTTCCTTCCAGACTTCATAATCTGTAAAGGGAAAAATATTTTCATATAATTGGGTGAGATGTAAATGCAATTAGTTTTCTCTGAATCCGCCATTGGTCCCACCCACACCAAAACAGAAACCGGGCCCTCCTTTGTATCTATAGCTCAAAATAAGTTGTCATAATATGTTGGCTAAACAATTACAGTAAAATATATACAAATCATTTGAACTCAAATTACTTAAAATGATGACGAGGCAGCAAATCAATTTGTTGACGATCAGACGAACCAGATGGACTATAACATCAATGATATTCGTGGATTAATGAAAAACGGGGGTGGTTCAATGATATATATGCAACCGCGACTTGTTTTTTCTCGATGCAATTGACAAGACAGGAGTATCTCCGCGTAGCGCTTGCAATTATTGTCAACACACGATTCGACCCATTTGTTGTCACAAGGAGTCAGACAGGTCACTTTTCCAAGCATTAGATGTTTTCACAAAAGTTTTTTTAATTCCTGTCAAAACACCTTAATCACCAATTCATTATTTATGAATCAACAAACTAATAATGATACATGTCGAGTAAGACCCATGGGTTAATAACGATGCATGTGGAGTAAGACCCATGGGTTAATCACCAATGCATTATTTATGAATCGACAAACTAATAATGATGCATGTGGAGTAAGACCCATGTGTTAATAACGATGTATGTGGAGTAAGACCCATGTGCTAATGACGATGCATGTGGAGTAAGACCCATGGGTTAATTGTATCTGCGTAATAATTCACGGAGAATAGTATATTTGTACATAACTATTTTGTTTATCTACGTGTAATGTACTACGTTGTCTTTTGATCAATTATTTGATGAAGACAAATAAACAAATTAACAGTCATTGAAAACAATACAGGCCTGGATTTTTGTGACGGGGCCCATGTGTAATTATATAGAAGAGGATCTGTTGCGTATACAGTAATGATAAATTAAAAAATGTAGCAAAATCACAAACATTTCAGAATTTTGTCATTGTGAGATGAACATTCTGCATGTTTGAATTACGTTAAAAAGTTTACAACTCAAATTACCTTAAACTATTTTGAATAGAAACAGCAACTGAATTAACGTATGACGGTTTTTAGCAGTGGATGGACTGTAACACAGATGAGCTTCGTGAATTGATGAAAATATGGGTCGTTCAAGGGTTTATATACAACCACGAAACCAGCCGC
This sequence comes from Siphonodentalium dalli, assembly GCA_032622095.1. Lineage (NCBI taxonomy): Eukaryota > Metazoa > Mollusca > Scaphopoda > Gadilida > Siphonodentaliidae > Siphonodentalium > Siphonodentalium dalli. The sequence goes on from CP136065.1 coordinate 252,418,335, forward strand.
GACGTATTTTCCTCGATGCCAACGACGAGACAGGAGTATCTCGGGTAGCGCTGGCAATTGTTGTCAACACACGATTCGACAATTTGTTGTCACAACAACAGAACAAGTCCGGCTGGTCAACTTTCCAAGCGTTAGATGTTTTCATATCTGTGTTTTGGTTAACTGTCAAAACACCTTAATCACCAATACCGTCCATTGGTTGATTATGTGATGTCAACACACTGATCGATAACGCTACATTTGTAGTTGTACCCATGGATTGTCTCCTCTTAATCATTCAGTCATTGCAAACATATTTACCAGCATGTGTGTCTGTATTTTAGTGACGCCGTCCACATAGCTATAGAAGCGGATCTGCTTACCGTGCTTGAATGAAATAAAATAATAATAATTATTAAAATTTGGGAAGATGGAAACTAATTAATAGTATCGGTACAATGATTGTTGAAAAAACTAATATCTGAAACATAATTAAAAATCTCTCCAGCACACGAGAAGAAAGAAAGTAAGACTACGAAATAACTAAATAAATATAGAATAGATAATCATATCACAATTATCACTGATCAGATAATGTTTGGGAAGATGCAAAATCTTAACTATTTTGTACGACGAGCGCTGTCTTTTTTCTGAATCTCATCCTCTTTGCGTTATTGGACACTAGTCAATGAAAGCGGCGATTGTGATTTAGGGGCTGGAAAATTTCACTCTGTGTTAGCACGGCCGTCTTCTGTGGGTCGAAGCTATTGTACAGCAATTGTGCATTGTATGTATAACATATTAATGGAGGCACTGACTCAGAATCAAAATCATTGCTTCAAAATTCAAATGTGGTTGCTTCAGTGAGTATGAACAAATGATCATTTCTTATCAAAGTGGTCATGTATTTATCGGATGGCACAATGATATGTTCCTTGTCTCGCATCTAGCTTTAAAATCAAGAAGACGCACGTAATACTACTGTAACTGTTTTACTTCCCTTTAACATTATATTCATTGATCAGCAAAAAAACAAACTTCCCAAGTTGAGTTGCAGTATCATTGACACATTTATTCGCCTCAAAGACGAGGTGAATACATTTACCCTCGGAACCGTTTGTTCTATCCAAACATATGACATTCCCATTGATTTAAGTTATGTTGAACAAAATTGAGCCATGGGTTTTTCTGTTTATTGTCCACAGTCGTGTTCAGATGTATGTAGCAAATGGTAAGTGGTAGTCTTGAGCATTCCATTGTGATAATTCTACTCGACATATAGTTCGATATATATGAATCCTATTACTTAAAAACAAGTATTACGTCATAGTGTCCGCCAACCACAACTCGCGACAAGATGCAATCGGAGCCAATCAGAGGATATGGTAGTCACGTGGTACCAAACTGTAAGGCAGAGTTCAGTATTAAACTTTCTGCATAAACGCTCTTTATTGTTACCATATCAGGATACATTACACAATGAACGCTCTTTATTGTATTCTTCTGATGCAATATTCTTCAGTACGTTTTTCCCCGGGCACACTAAAGCACGCAATATACTGTATAAAGCGTTTTACTGTTAGTAGGCCTGATATTAAGTTTTGTGATATGATTATCTTTTATATATTTATTTAGTTATTTCGCTGTCTTACTTTCTTCTCCTGTGCTGGAGAGATTCTTAATTCTGTTGCAGATATTATTTTTTCAACAATCATGGTACCGATATTATTAGATGCATTGCAATTTCAATGTTCCCAAATTTTAATAATTATTATTTTTGTATGTCATTCAAGCACGGTAAACAGATCCGCTTCTATAGCTATGTGGACGGCGTCACTAAAATACAGACATACATGCTGGTAAATATGTTTGCAATGACTGAATGATTAAGAGGAGACAATCCATGGGTACAACTCCAAATGTAGCGTTATCGATCAGTGTGTTGACATCACATAATCAACCAACGGACTGTACTGGTGATTAAGGTGTTTGGACAGGTATTCAATATGAAAACATCTAACGCTCGGAAAGTTGACCAGCCGGACTTGTGACAACAAATTGTCGAATCGTGTGTTGACAACGATTGCCAGCGCTACGCGGAGATACTCCTGTCTCGTCGTTGGCATCGAGGAAAATACGTCGCGGTGGGTTTCGTGGTTGCATATAAACCCTTGAACGACCCATATTTACATCAATTCACGAAGCTCATCCGTGTTACAGTCCATCCACTGCTAAAAACCGTCATACGTTAATTCAGTTGCTGTTTCTATTCAAAATAGTTTAAGGTAATTTGAGTTGTAAACTTTTTAACGTAATTCAAACATGCAGAATGTTCATCTCACAATGACAAAATTCTGAAATGTTTGTGATTTTGCTACATTGTTTTAATTTATCATTACTGTATACGCAACCGATCCTCTTCTATATAGTTACACATGGGCCCCGTCACAAAAATCAAGGCCTGTATTGTTTTCAATGACTGTTAATTTGTTCAATTTGTTTATTTGTCTTCGTCAAATAATTGATCAAAAGACAACGTAGTATATTACACGTAGATAAACAAAATAGTTATGTACAAATATACTATTCTCCGTGAATTATTACGCAGATACAATTAACCCATGGGTCTTACTCCACATGCATCGTCATTAGCACATGGGTCTTACTCCACATGCATCGTTATTAACACATGGGTCTTACTCCACATTCATCATTATTAGTTTGTCGATTCATAAATAATGCATTGGTGATTAACCCATGGGTCTTACTCCACATGCATCGTTATTAACACATGGGTATCATCGTTATTAACCCATGGTTCTTACTCCACATGCATCGTTATTAGTTTGTCGATTCATAAATAACGCATTGGTGATTAAGGTGATTTGACAGGAATTAAAAAAAACTTTTATGAAAACATCTAATGCTTGGAAAGGTGACCTGTCTGACTCCTTGTGATAACAAATGGGTCGAATCGTGTGTTGACAATGATTGCAAGCGCTACGCGGAGATACTCCTGTCTTGTCAATTGGCATCGAGAAAAAACACGTCGCGGTGCATGGGCCTCATGGTTGCATATATATCATTGAACCAACCCCGTTTTTCATTAATCCACGAATATCATTGATGTTATAGTCCATCTGTTTCGTCTGATCGTCAACAAATTGATTTGCTGCCTCGTCATCATTTTAAGTAATTTGAGTTCAAATGATTTGTATATATTTTACTGTAATTGTTTAGCCTACATATTATGACAACTTATTTTGAGCTATAGATACAAAGGAGGGCCCGGTTTCTGTTTTGGTGTGGGTGGGACCAATGATGGATTCGGAGTAAACTAATTGCATTTACATCTCACCCAATTATATGAAAATATTTTTCCCTTTACAGATCATGAAGTCTGGAAGGAAATCTTCAAAATCGGCTGTTGTGAGGATGCCAGTAGATCATATGTATGTGCCAATAACTTCCAGTAGAAAAGGATGCGCATCCGTTGACAAAAACCCGACATCCAGTCTGCTGTACCCACTGAAGAAGATACCATGTGCAACCGAAGTTAGAGCTCCATGCGAAACAACATATCGACATTGGCCACTCGACGACTCTCTAGACTCTTCATTTTGCTTGCACGGGCTTGGTGACTGTAATGCCAATATGGAGTTCTGGTCAATATGCGAGCCATGTGACCGGTCGTTCGATGATTTCGACAGCACCCTTCAACAGCTCGGTCTTATTTTAGAAAAACAAGAAACGTCGCACCAGAAGCAATCTGCCGATAAACATAGTCAAAGGGGTGCCACGCCCTTGAAAAATTCAAACATTTCCGGGAAGCATGCAAAGACTCCTTGTATGACCTCAACCAGATCACACAAAACCAGCTTCAGCAAAAGTTCTGTTGTGAAGAAGTTCCGGAAGTTTTGTAGAATCTTGAAACGTAAAAGCGGATCCCATTTGAAAACGCTGGCTGTATTGTGAGGAAAGACTTTGTTTGACGTTAATAAGCTTGCTCTGTGCTGAAACGACAACACTTTGTAATTGACGTTAAAATGCTTGCTCTGTACAGAAACGACCACGTCAGTGATGACCACACCAAAGGAAAATAGTGCTATCCATTAACCATTACAAATGTGTACTCATTGTGACAATTTTCATGATGAGGTTTTTTATTGATAAGTTTTTGTTACCTGTATTGTTTTTGTTGTTTATGTTGCTATTCAATTAAACGTTAAATTCTTTCAATTGTTTCCATATCAACACTAGCCTTGTCATCACTTTTAAAGTTGGGTGAACTCCAATTGTCCCAGCTTGTATTCCTACATTTTCCAGTCAATTCTTTTTTAACTGGGCATATATATTTTAAGTACCATGGGAACCTGCGATTATGAGGTCCGTCCGACGTTTTTTTTATTGAGTTATCCCCCTTAATCGACTTAATATATGTTCGCAACACTCAAATCAGTATGTCAGTCTGTCTATCTATACGTGGGTCCGACTTAACTTTCCGGAGCATAACTTGAGTGCGTAAAACATTTTCGCCACCCTCCTGCCATGTGGGTATCCTTAGACTGAATATTGAGACTGGGAGGTTTAATACGGAAGATTCGGACAAAAGATAGATAGATATTTTAATTTAACTCAGATCGTCATAGAATAGACATAATTGAGACATAATTAGTACAGAATGTTCAATGCAGTAGAATGTTGCGCATGCGATACAGTTTAAATAGAAGGGGGCAGACTAACTCGAAAGATATATAATATAAACATATGGTAATATCGAGGGTATGGTGGGTGGGGTGGTCAGTGGCGGGGGTCGTGTGAGGTGGTAAAGAATTATGAGATAAGCCGGTAAATTTTGCCTCAGGGGGGTCCCATGATACGCTGGGCTTCGCGCAGGAAGTTTGCGATATTAGTTATCGTTTTTCTATTTGTTGTCGTGAAGAGTGCGTTTAATTTGTGTGTGTTTGGCCGAGTATAATAGAACGGTTTCAAATATTTTTTTCTGATATCTACAAGACTCTGACATTTCAGTACAATGTGATATTCGTCGCCTAGCTCTTGGTTGCATAACGTGCATTTTCTGTCTGAATAGCTTTTTTTGTACCATGATCCGGTTTCAACAGGTAGTCTGTGATTTCTGGTTCTAAATTTAGTTAGGCGCGCTACTGCTGCTTGATTTTCAATAGTGAAATATGTTTCTCTCCCTAAATCAGTTTTAATTATTCTATAAAAGGCTCCCTTGGTCGTTGATGTTATGCTTCCCCTCCATTCTTGGAGGTATATGCATCATATATACGCCTTTTAATCAAATTATTGAACGATTTGCTCTCGGGTATTGACTGATTTATCCATAAATTTGACAGGCCAAGGCCATTCAGTGAATCATGCGTGTGTTTGATCCATTTGATTTGTGCATTGGCGCCCATGAACAGTGTGTGCATGATGCTGTATAGAATCGATGGGAGTCGCCCATTCGACATATTCATGATTTTCCCCCAGTAATTAAGATATCTATTTTTTATTACTGATGCTATTGGGTATATGCCAGTTTCTCCATATACGAACGGGGTTGGGGTGGATTTTTTTTAGATTTAGGGCGAATTTTAGGAACCAGATTTCTAGTTTTTCAAGACATGTGGTGTTTTCAAAACCCCATATCTCAGACCCATAAGTCATAACCGGAGCTATCGATTTCTCGTAGATATTGTTCTGTGTGTGATTGTGGCCAAGTTGAAGACGAGACACACTTTCTCCTTAACTGTCAAGGGTATACACACTTGCGACCAAACCTGATGTCATATATCGCGATTGAATATGAACAGACACAATTTAGTGACATCGGCTTGCTTACTCGGCTAATGAATCGGTATCCTCTTCAAGTAGCTAAATTTCTTCATAGCGCTTATCAAAAAAGTCAAGATCTTCTTAGCAAAACCTTTTCTATCCCATGAATGTGCACAACAATTTTCTTTATTGTTTTGTTTAAAGTGACTTATAGGCGTTATTGGCCGGGTGTGTTCTTATTTTGTTACTCGACATTGTTATCACTTGTATATGATGTTTTATACACTATACACACATGTCACTATAATAATATATTCGTTCGTTCGTTCCTTAGTCCCATTTGAGACAGCCTACCTCTAGTTTTGGATAACAGTATGGCACAATATAGTCATTAAATGTGTTGTTATGTTGACATGGGGTGTTCAGATCAAAACAGACAATGGGGTGCAATGAATCACGAACCTCGTGAGTTAAACGTTGCAGTTTTTGTTTTAAATATACATTCATAACTCGAGATTTACCCGTGTTCGTCTCTTGCCACAATTAAACAATTCAGCTCAAGTAAGTTCACCATTATCTGGAGAATGCAGCTATGTGTCTGCCATTTTTAGCTCAACTTGACAATGTCAAGCTTGATCTATTGTCATGGGATGGCGTCTTCGTCCGTCAACAGTTTCATTTGGCACATCCTTCAGGCCACACACCCATCCGATCATCACCAAACTTCATATGGGTATTCAGGGTGACATCTAGATGGGATACATCATTTCGTTAAAAACATGGCCGCCAGCAGCCATTTTGGAGTTCAAATTTGAATCCGTCGGCCCGCATGTATTGAAGAAATGTTTTGAAGATTTACAAGCATGTTCAGGAAAGCCTCTAGATGGGAACTATCGAATTTTAGCGAGTTTCAATGAAAATATTGGCCACCAGATGCCATCTTGAATGTTACTCTTGCGTGACTAAATCCTTTGGCACACCCTACAGATCACACCCCTCATCTGATCGCCACCAAACTTCATATGAACCTGTAATTCGTTAAAAAACATGGCCACCAGCAGCCATCTGTGATTTCAAGTGTGAATCTATCGATACACCATGCAGCCCGCATATATATCGAAGAAATGTTTTGTAAATGTACAGGCATGATTCGGATTACCTCTAGATGAGAGCCATCGAATTTCAACGCTTTTCGATGAAACAAAATGGCCGCCGGCAGCCATCTTGAATTTTACTCTATGCATGGCTAAATCCTTTGGCACACTATACTGACCCCCCCCTCATACCGATCGTCACAAAACTTCATATGAATCTTTTGGGTGATTTCTAGATGGGAGCCATCAATTGTTTCCGAAATTCGAAGAAAAACATGACTGCCATCCGGCCATCTTGGATTTTACTCTTTGCATGACGAAATCGTTCACTCGCACTACAGGCCACACAATTCATCCAGTCGTCACCAAACTTGATACGGATCTTCGTGGTGACCTCTAGATGGGAGCCTTCGATTATTTCTGAAATTAGTTACAAAACATGGCTGCCACCAGCCATAAACATGGCTGCCACCAGCCATATTAGATTTTTAAAATTTGAATCCATCGGCACACCCTGCAGCCCACATTTATTGGTGAAATGTTTGAAATGATAATAATTTCATCTATACACCATACTCGCCCATTACTGTAACTGTTTTACTTCCCTTTAACATTATATTCATTGATCAGCAAAAATAAACTCCTTTCCAAGTTGAGTTGCAGTATCATTGACACTTTTATTCGCCTCAAAGACGAGGTGAATACATTTACCCTCGGAACCGTTTGTTCTATCCAAACATATGACATTCCCATTGATTTAAGTTATGTTGAACAAAATTGAGCCATGGGTTTTTCTGTTTATTGTCCACAGTCGTGTTCAGATGTATGTAGCAAATGGTAAGTGGTAGTCTCGAGCATTCCATTGTGATAATTCTACTCGACATATAGTTCGATATATATGAATCCTATTACATAAAAACAAGTATTACGTCATAGTGTCCGCCAACCACAACTCGCGACAAGATGCAATCGGAGCCAATCAGAGGATATGGTGGTCACGTGGTACCAAACTGTAAGGCAGAGTTCAGTATTAAACTTTCTGCATAAACGCTCTTTATTGTTACCATATCAGGATACATTACACAATGAACGCTCTTTATTGTATTCTTCTGATGCAATATTCTTCAGTACGTTTTTCCCCGGGCACACTAAAGCACGCAATATACTGTATAAAGCGTTTTACTGTTAGTAGGCCTGATATTAAGTTTTGTGATATGATTATCTTTTATATATTTATTTAGTTATTTCGCTGTCTTACTTTCTTCTCCTGTGCTGGAGAGATTCTTAATTCTGTTGCAGATATTATTTTTTCAACAATCATGGTACCGATATTATTAGATGCATTGCAATTTCAATGTTCCCAAATTTTAATAATTATTATTTTTGTATGTCATTCAAGCACGGTAAACAGATCCGCTTCTATAGCTATGTGGACGGCGTCACTAAAATACAGACATACATGCTGGTAAATATGTTTTGCAATGACTGAATGATTAAGAGGAGACAATCCATGGGTACAACTCCAAATGTAGCGTTATCGATCAGTGTGTTGACATCACATAATCAACCAACGGACTCTCCTGGTGATTAAGGTGTTTGGACAGGTATTCAATATGAAAACATCTAACGCTCGGAAAGTTGACCAGCCGGACTTGTTGTGACAACAAATTGTCGAATCGTGTGTTGACAACGATTGCCAGCGCTACGCGGAGATACTCCTGTCTCGTCGTTGGCATCGAGGAAAATACGTCGCGGTGGGTTTCGTGGTTGCATATAAACCCTTGAACGACCCATATTTACATCAATTCACGAAGCTCATCTGTGTTACAGTCCATCCACTACTAAAAAACGTCATACGTTAATTCAGTTGCTGTTTCTATTCAAAATAGTTTAAGGTAATTTGAGTTGTAAACTTTTTAACGTAATTCAAACATGCAGAATGTTCATCTCGCAATGACAAAATTCGGAAATGTTTGTGATTTTGCTACATTATTTGAATTTATCATTACTGCACACGCAACCGATCCTCTTCTATATAGTTACACATGGGCCCCGTCACAAAAATCCAGGCCTGTATTGTTTTCAATGACTGTTAATTTGTTCAATTTGTCTTCATCAAATAATTGATCAAAAGTCAACGTAGTATATTACACGTAGATAAACAAAATAGTTATGTACAAATATACTATTCTCCATGAATTATTACGCAGATACAATTAACCCATGGGCCTTACTCCACATGCATCGTCATTAGCACATGGGTCTTACTCCACATACATCGTTATTAACACATGGGTCTTACTCCACATGCATCATTATTAGTTTGTCGATTCATAAATAATGCATTGGTGATTAACCCATGGGTCTTACTCCACATGCATCGTTATTAACACATGGGTCTTACTCCACATGCATCGTTATTAACACATTGGTCTTAATCCACATGCATCGTTATTAGTTTGTCGATTCATAAATAACGCATTGGTGATTAACCCATGGGTCTTACTCCACATGCATCGTTATTAACACATGGGTCTTACTCCACATGCATCGTTATTAACACATTGGTCTTACTCCACATGCATCATTATTAGTTTGTCGATTCATAAATAATGCATTGGTGATTAACCCATGGGTCTTACTCCACATGCATCGTTATTAACACATGGGTCTTACTCCACATACATCGGTATTAACACATTGGTCTTACTCCACATGCATCGTTATTAGTTTGTCGATTCATAAATAACGCATTGGTGATTAAGGTGTTTTGACAGGAATTAATTTTTTTTTATGAAAACAGCTAATGCTTGGTACTATGTTGATACTATGGGTGACAATATAAATACTGCCACACAATCATATAATGAGGCCACATAGAAGATCAATGATGTGATTAATAATCAATCGGATTTGTCAACTACAGTCGACCGCCTTGAGCGTAAACAAAGCAGAATGATGGCCGAAATGGACAATGTCCGCATCGAAAATGTCAAATCTAAAGAGCGTATAGTCGACTTACAAGCAAGGAGTATGAAATATAATCTAATCTTTTCGGGAATAGCAGAAATCGAAAAAGATAAAGTTTCCACAGAAGACATCATGCGGGGGTTTATTAAAGATGAACTGAAATTAAAGGAACACATCACTTTCGGCAATGTTCATAGGCTCGGTGACAAAAAGGGAGGTCGTGATAAACATCGACCAATAATAGCCCGATTCGTTCACTATAATCAACAGGAAATGGTGAGAAAAGGGGCTGGAACACTGAAACCACCATTCTTCATATCCCAGCAATATCCTAAGGAATACCAGGATTATAGAAAAAATGTTCTTCTACCCATGAGAAAGGATGCCAAACAAGCTGGAAAAGAGGCCAGAGTGGTAGGGGACCGACTATTTATAAACAATCAACAGGTTGAACCAAATGTAAAGCCTTCTTATCGATATACCGAGGGGATGTTTAAGGCTCTCGATGATGATGAGATGTCATAGGTTACAGGGGACTGTGGGACTTTTAATAGTCACCATACAAAATTACACATTCTGTCATTGAATGTTGGTGGTATTATTTCAAAACTTATTGATCCAGAATTTATTGATTATGTATCAACATATGACATTTTATGTTTCCAAGAATGCAAGACTGATGATGCCGACGATGTGAAAATATCAGGTTTTAAACTATTAAATATACAAAATCGGCAAACATTGGCAAGGTATAGATCCGGTGGAATTGCAGTTTTCGTAAAAGATCAAATTTCTGGCCTTGTGCAAACTGTTGACATACACTCAGAGTATATAGTATGGTTCAAAATTGGGAATTCATGTCCAGTCTTCATTGGAAATGTATATGTGCCCCCCGAGGGAACTACTTATAGTTCAAGCAATTGTTTTGTTGATATTTACAGTTCAATAGTAGATGTCAAAAATTTAGGCGAAAATATATTACTGATAGGTGACTTTAATTCCAGGACGGCAAAACTCATTGATCACCTCCCATCAGAAAATGACTTTTCTAAAACTCTCCCAAAGAGGGCATCTCAAGACCCTAAAACGAATAATTTTGGGTACCGACTTATTGATATCTGCAAGTCCACAGATTTATACATTGCGAATGGTAGGTTGGGATTCGATAATGGTATTGGTCAAGTGACCTGTAGAAATGTAAGTGTCGTAGACTATATGTTGTTTAGCGAAAGCGCACTGACCCATATCCAAGATTTCGCAGTCGGCAAACACGACAGCTGTTTATCTGATGTGCACGGAACAATCTCTATCGGATTATTGCTGACCCAGAATGTGCTTGACCGAAGGCTGAGCGACATGCCTGAAGGGATTAATCAGTCTGGGTCACCGACAGTCCGTGTTAACCCATGGAATGCGGAGTTGTCCGATAAGTTTTCTGAAAACCTCGATATGCTAGCCATAGATAATTTAGTTGTGTTTCTTGATGAACTTGAGGATAGGCATTCTGTATCACCGAATGATATATCGGATGCAAATGAACTTTTGAAAACTGTTTTTAACGAAACGGCCGTCAATACACTTGGAACGCGACGCGTCGTACAAAGGAACACGAAACATGTTAAAAAAAAGATGCCTTGGTTTACCACGGATTGCATTCGCGCCAGACGTTTATATCGGAAAGCTAGAACCTCATTTAGAAAAGGGCCCTGTCCAGAACGAGAAACTGATATGATAAAAACACGAAATCAATATAAACGATCATTACACGCGAGTAAGCGGAAACATAAATTATACCTATGTAATAAAATTAAAAGTCTTAGATCTGAAAACGTCCAGGAATACTGGAAAGTTTTAAATTCATCCCGAGATGACGTAAAACCACAAAACAAACCCTTACTTTCAGAATTCTATGAATATTTTAAAAGCAAAAATGAATGTATTTTGGAAACCGATAATCCAGAAAACTATAATCTTCATGTAACTGACATTTCGCCACTCAATAATGATATTACAATAATAGAAATAGAGGAAGCGGCAAGTAGTTTAAAATTAGGGAAATCCCCTGGTATAGATAACATACGAAATGAGTATATAAAAACCACATTTGATCAACTGGCACCTGTGTATTTTCGACTAATCAACCTGATTCTGAGAACCGGTTTTATACCCAGCGAGTGGGGTGTCGGAATTATACACCCAATATACAAATCTAAAGACCCAAAGCAGCCGATAAACTACCGTCCGGTTACGTTAGTCAGCTGTGTGGCAAAATTATTCTCGTCTATCCTAAGTAATAGAATATATGGCTTTCTTCAGGCAAATAACCTACTCTCTGAAAACCAGGCGGGTTTTCGCCAAGACTACTCTACTATTGATCACATTTTCTCACTTCATGGCTTAATCGAATTGACAAAAAAGAAGAGTAAACGTAACCTATATTGTGCATTTATAGACATATCAAAGGCCTTTGATAGTGTCTGGAGAGCTGGACTGTGGCAAACATTATTTGAAATAGGAATATCCGGTAAAATTTTAAATGTTATAATGAACATGTATCGTAATATAAAATCTTGTATAACATCTGGAACAGAGCTGTCCCCCCATTTCGCATGTGATATGGGTGTCAGACAAGGGGCGAATCTATCACCCATCCTCTTTTCTATCTACCTAAATGATCTCGAAAATTTTCTTATAACTTCCAACCAAAAAGGAATAGCCCTGGCAGACTTAAATGAGACTACTTTCCACGACCACATTAAACTCTTTTGTTTACTGTATGCAGACGACACCGTATTATTCGCAGAAACCCAAACAGAAATGCAAAATATGTTAAATGCCTATGCAGAATATTGTGAAAAATGGAAATTGACAATCAACAATAGTAAAAGTAATGTTGTCTTTGGTAAGGCCAATCATAAGAACAAAAATACTTTCATATTAAATAACGAAATCATTGAGACTACAGACACGTACAGATACCTTGGTATAATATTTTCTAAAAACGGCTCATTTACTCTAGAAAAGAAAAGAAGGTGCGAAGAAGCTAGAAAAGCAATGTTCTCAATAATATGTAAGACCAGAAAAATGAAATTACCCTTGACCTGTATTATTGAATTATATGAAAAAACAGTTGTACCTATCTTAACATATGGATGTGAAGTTTGGGGTGTAGCCAACAATATAATGATTCAACGCACAGAACTCTGGTTTCTCAAATTTGTATTAAAATTAAAGAAGTCAACACCAACGGCCATGATATATGGTGAATTAGGAATTTTACCTATAACTTCCAAAATTGAACATAGAATCCTGAATTATTGGGCACGAATGATAAGCGGAAACACAAATAAAGTCTCCTACATACTCTATGCCACAATGCATAACATGATGGGAAGGTGTAAAACTGGGCTAAACTGGCCCCGGTATGTTAAACAATCCTTAAATAACCTCGGTATGTCTCACATATGGCTCTACCATAATATTAAATCTAAGTGCTGGTTTCGCGAAACAACGCGTTTAAAAATCAAGGATTCATATATTCAAACTTGGCGGACCACTATAAACTCGTCGACAAAATACCAATTTTATCGGCTAATTAAAACAGAATTTGAACCCGAAAAATACATTGCGAAATTGACAACAAACGAGGCATTAACTCTTATTAAATTTCGTACCCGAAATCATCGACTCGCGATAGAAACTTCTTCATGGAGAAATTTCCCAACAGATACAAAGTGCACATTATGTGGAAAATTTACCGGAAACGAATACCATACTTTGTTAGTGTGCGAAAGTATAAATAATGCCCGATCTAAATTTGTTGCGAAATTTTATGATACTCATCCAGATGAACGAAAACTTGCACTTCTCATGCAAAATAATAACAAAAAGGTCATGCACAATGTCTATCGTCTCGTAAAAGAGATAAATAACCTTACCGAAAAGCTAAACTGAATTGAACGATTGTAACTCACTACCCCCCCCCCCCCCCGTCACCCCCCCCCGTCACACCCCATGTATGGGGAAACCTGTTGTACTGCAGGCAATGGCAAGCCTGTGGAGATGAACACCGACCGCAAAGCGGTTGCTTTTACCCCCATAATATCCTGTATTATATGTGTTGAAAGTATAAGCCAGGAATATCGAGTCCACCCCACCCGGTATTAGTTGTGGAGTCGTACCCCCCCCCCCCCAATCTACCCGTGACAAACACCTGATATGGGTCGATGCATGCACTATGTTTCTGTATACATAAATATAAAATATAATACGTGTCTATGCCATGTATGTCCGTATATATACTCAGAGTTTACACTTAAATTATTATTCTCGATGATTATCGATACATTATTTTAACCGAAATACAAAGCCACATACATGGCTGAAGAAAAGAATCATACCCATAGCATTATCCTTTCTACATCATACATTCATACATGGTTGTAAAACGCAAATCCTAATTCTCAAATATATAATAATCGTATATAAAGCTCACCTATGTACATGTAATAATCCGAGTAATTTATCCAGAATGCAAAATCAACGGAAATCAACAGAACAAACTTGCATCGCACTCATCCATCCCGCATCGACGATTGACCCATATTTAGCGCACGGGTGAATTTAATATCACGTGACAAATCATAACGGGATCGCTATAACCTGTACGACGTCCTGGCGTATGCACGCACACCACATTTACGTGATCGCAGAAAGCATGCGAGAAACCCCTCTCTGAGGATATGCAGGCATTGTTTGATATTTTTTCGCCAACATACGATGCGACGGAACCAGTCCGCCTTTAAATGTATACGAACAGTATTTAATTGAATCAATTACATTTCTTTACTATTACTATATATATATTGTGCATGCGGTCTTGGACTATATACGAAAATCATTATGTGAATCAACGATCGACCCCTTACGAATTGCATATCGCACATGAACACTCTATACTAACCGATAAGTATATACATATATCAAATAATATTTTTAGCCAGAGAGTTTTAATGGCATATCATTATAAGAAATATATATATTGCTCTCACTTCCAAGAACTGGGACCGAAATTCTACTACATTGTATTTCTAGAACACTACGAATACTGATTGAAGACAGGTCTGTTGAACTAAATATTTGTTCCACATGACTATATTTTAGGGATTATCTGACTTAGCCATTTTCTAAGAAGGGCCTATTAAACCGACTCCGTCGCATCGTATAGGGCGAATACATGATAATAAATGCCGATGTTAATGGCGAGAATTGATTGTGTTTCTTGTATATATGTAATGTGCTTGATCACTTGTAAATAATAATTTCACATGTAAACTTATTCATATATTTTATCTCAAATACTGTATGCATATGTACGGTTTTTTATTGAGATTAAACAAATTCAGAAAGGTGACCTGTCTGACTCCTTGTGATAACAAATGGGTCGAATCGTGTGTTGACAATGATTGCAAGCGCTACGCGGAGATACTCATGTCTTGTCAATTGGCATCGAGAAAAAACACGTCGCGGTGCATGGGCCTCATGGTTGCATATATATCATTGAACCAATCCCGTTTTTCATTAATCCACGAATATCATTGATGTTATAGTCCATCTGTTTC
Source organism: Siphonodentalium dalli (assembly GCA_032622095.1). NCBI lineage: Eukaryota > Metazoa > Mollusca > Scaphopoda > Gadilida > Siphonodentaliidae > Siphonodentalium > Siphonodentalium dalli. Next base: position 252,433,783 of record CP136065.1, read on the forward strand.
GTCTGATCGTCAACAAATTGATTTGCTGCCTCGTCATCATTTTAAGTAATTTGAGTTCAAATGATTTGTATATATTTTACTGTAATTGTTTAGCCTACATATTATGACAACTTATTTTGAGCTATAGATACAAAGGAGGGCCCGGTTTTTGTTTTGGTGTGGGTGGGACCAATGGTGGATTCAGAGTAAACTAATTGCATTTTCATCTCACCCAATTATATGAAAATATTTTTCCCTTTACAGATCATGAAGTCAGGAAGGAAATCTTCAAAATCGGCTGTTGTGAGGATGCCAGTAGATCATATGTATGTGCCAATAACTTCCAGTAGAAAAGGATGCGCATCCGTTGACAAAAACCCGACATCCAGTATGCTGTATCCGCTGAAGAAGATACCATGTTCAACCGACACCCCGACATCCAGTCTGTTGTACCCACTGAAGAAGATACCATGTGCTACCGAAGTTCGAGCTCCATGCGAAACGACCTATCGACATTGGCCACTCGACGACTCACTAGACTCTTCATTTTGCCTGCACGGACTTGGTGACTGTAATGCCAGTATGGAGTTCTAGTCAATATATATATATATCTTTATTGACCTCCATAACTGAAGAGTTTATCAAATGTTATACATGTATACAGTATCAAGGTAGGCTAACATTTTAGCCAACATGAAAATAAACAAATAGCAGTATATATATACACAAATGACACAAGTGCCTCCAAGACATGGTATACATGTTGGGTCAAATATTGAGAAGCCTTACCCACAGGCAGATATAAATCCAGACATGCAATCAGACATAACGACATGCAGACATAGTATATGCAGATAGACAAACACAGGCACGCGAACATAAATTTTAAACCTGAACATATTTACATAATGCGGATAAAATTCGAAAGGTACAGAGAATAAATGCTTAAACTCGCATTTGCTAATTTACTGGCGGCAATCAGTTAGAATTTGGAATATTATTCAAATGTTAGTATTGTGTCGTTTACTATTCAAATACAATTGATATACCACAATGCATAAGTGCAAGGAATACAAAAGCGCACACAACTGCTATTTTTACATTCACACCGGTAACATCACATCCGCATGGACGAGTGATGATGACTACACCGACAGACTACAATACACAGAGATACAATTTCGAAAAAAACATATTACCTGTATCAACGTAATTGGCCTTTCGTCTGATGTGGTAATATAACTTAATTGGGAATGAAAGCTTATTTCCTTTGCATTTTTGATCCGAACATTGGAATTTGATTTCTGTGGTGATCAGTTAATAATTGGTCCTAACATACCACTGTGGAGTTTCGTTGATACGTTTGGAGATTACTCAGAATGAAGACTTGACAGCATTTTGTGTGATAGCCATAATAAGTGGGTGTGGTGAACTATAAATGATACGAAAAACATAGGGTCTTCAATGAAAGAAAATAATTCAGACGGAAGTTTTGTAAGGTGAAGCATTACAAGTTCATCATCGTCAAGCTCATCCACCCAAAGATAGAACAGTAATCCAAATGTGTCAATCATTTGGTACCACATGTCATTACGACGAGAGCACACTATATGATGAGTGCAATAAATCATAACGTGTGTTACCACGTCGTCATAAACCAAGTGACATAACGCACAAGTACCCTCGTGTTTGGTAGCAGTAGTCGCTATAAGTTGGGCAACGGTGAAAAAGTATCTCTTCCGCTCTGGATATTGCCGACAACAACGCCAAAGGAGAGACATCTGTAAGTGACTTTGGATTTGATAGAAGCATGTTAGTGTTGGGTCGTTTTGAACATGTTGCGTCCAGTCGATATCGCGCTTACTGTTGACTTCCGTTTTGACTAGTCGGGTCCACTCCGGGCGGATTGGACACGTACCGACTACTGCGAGTTGCTCAAGATATTGGTTCAAGTTGTGAGAAATAAGAATTCGTTCAATGTCAGCAAAGTATGAATGAGGATTATTATATTTACGAGAAAGATGCATGTGAAGTCTTGATACAAACATTTCCTTGCATACTTTGGAAGGCGATATGCGACAAAGGCTACCAAACAAACTGAGTTTTCGTGCATCTATAAAAGAGGAAATAGGGCCTAGGCCCATGAGACCTAGGACAATATCGGTTCTCGTCCTTACAGGCAGTCCTTGAATGCGTTTCAAGCAAAATCGGTGGATTTTCTCGAGCGAAGTAGTATCTGACACAGACATGCCACACAGAAATTCTGATCCATATAATCCTTTTGGCAGCACCATCGTTTTGTATATAGTTGCGCAACTCGACGGAGTGATCCCTCCGGCATAAAGACCAGCATTACTTAAGAGGAAAAAAGTTGACCTGATTTTGTCTACAATGACTTCAACAAATTCTTTGACAAAGCTGTACTTATTTACTTGTATGCCCAAATGAGTGATTTCGTCTGTTTCGGTCAAAGTACTACCAGCGACAGTCCATCGTCTACTTGTGTTGCAACTCTGGCGAGAAGTTTCGTTAAAAACGATGACTTTACATTTGTTTGGATTATACATGAACCGCCACTTTTGACTATATGATGTGCATATATCGCATAAACGTTGTAAGCCGTAACTTGAGAGGGACAATAATGTCATATCATCAGCTTGTGTTGGAGACGAGCAGTTGGAGGATAAAAGTCGAAAACCAAAGTTTGAAGCTTCAAGTTCATACAACAGATCATCTATGTACAACATATAGAACAGAGGGGATAAAATACCCCCTTGCCGTGCGCCTTGTTTTATCGCAATTGACTTAGACAGAATGTCTGTATGTTTGACTACACATGATATATTACTCAAAAACTCTCTTAGGAGGAGCCATATTTTGCCTTGGAACCCACGATGGTGTAGTTTCAACAATAAGCCGTTGATCCATACTGTGTCGAATGCCTTATGTACATCCAAGAAGCAGGCGAATAGATTAGACTGTTGTTCTTTTGTGAAATTCATGCTTTCATGCAATACATATGACGACATAAGACAACTGACATTTTTCTGAAAACCGTTTTGAAGGGGGTGAACTTTAATTAGATTTGGCGTATTGCGTTCCATGCGAGACAACATTATTTTTTCTAGTGTCTTATACAGAACTGGTAGAAGAGTTATTGCCCTGTAGCTGTCGAATTTAGTTTTTGGCTTATCACCCCCCTTATACAGGGAAACCATCAGGCCAGATTTTGCCATAGCGGGTATATGTTGTAGATCTAGCATTTTGTTCAAGACGTACGCTAACCGTTCATGTAACGACTCGCCTCCATACACAATGTGCTCGTAACATATCATGTCCGGACCAGGAGCTTTCCCCATATTGATTGACTTGAGAATTTCCTTTAGCTCCTGAATAGAAATAGGATATAACATATGTTTATCAAGTGGGGTAGAGACACCATGTGTGTTTATGTTAGATGCAATGTCTTCAACTGAATTATTGACATAATCGTAATGATGATGATCGAATGCGTCCGACTCAAGTTGGCAATATAATCGTTCATAATACTCAGCCCACGCAGTTGTGATTTCTTCTGGATTACGGAGCATAGCATTGTCAACTTCGAAGAAGTTATTATTAGTTGCCCTAGTTCTAGATTTGTTTTGGTTAAATAACCGAAAAAAGTGCTCTTGGTTGATTTCCGCAGCATTGTCAACTTGGTCGTTTTGGCTTGACAAGAATTTCAAGTTGCTATGTCGTAGTTCCTTGCGGAACGCACACTTCGCTGCTTTATATTGGGCATACGAGAGGTGATCCTGACCTCTTGGGCGACCTTCAACGTTCCATATACGTTTGAAGTTGCGCATTTGATTATGAAGTTCCTTCAGCTTTTCATTCCAGTATGGTTTAACGTGCGATTTGTACATTTTCTTTGGAATGAAGATTGACGACGCAGAATTAATAGCTTCGATAATGCCTGAGTAATATTTATCAAGACTAGCAGAGTCCGTAATGGGACTATTGGGTAGAAGTTCATCGACACAATTTTGATAACCAGCCATTGAAGATTCTGAAGATAAAAACTTCTTCCAGTTGACAGTGCATCGCTCGGAATTTGGACGAGTGCGGTGATTACCTAGCTCGATGAGCATTTTGATAGGACGGTGGTTGGAATAATCAGTGGCAGAGTCGTCGATGACTCTTATTTCGTTTACACGGTGCAGATTTGATTTGTGTATAAATATATGATCGATCGTGGTGCCTGAGTCGCTTGCTGCAGAAGCTGGAATGTGTGTAGCAACCAAACGTGTGACCGGATCAGACTGATTCACAGAAACGAGTTTCCTACGTGCGATAAGTTTCTTGAAACTGCGATTTCTGGCATCCGATTTCTGGATATTGCCGTTAAAATCACCCATGACAATAACTGTACCCATAGATGAGTAATAATCAATCGTAATGTCCAGCTTATTTAAATAGTCACGATAAAATGCGACTGTGTAGTTCGTTGAGGGCAGATAGACCTGTATAATATAAATGTATTGCAAGTTATCTAACTGTAATTGAATACCACATAGTCTATCGTCATTTAGGTCAAGTATTGAGACAGCGCTATCCAGCCTTCTGTGCCAGAAAATCGCTACACCACCCTTGTCACGCCCCCTCTGCATGGGTAGTCTCTGTGAGAAATCACACACTGCGTGGTACCGGTAATTGTTGCTAATAGTATCAAGTATGTGTACATTGTGATTGTGGAGCCAATGCTCGCTGATTCCAAAAAAGTCCACCTCCTGATTTGCAAGTAGATCTGACATGTAGCTGCTGCTACCCATCGCCCCAGTGGCGTTCCACGTGACGATATTCAACATCACGACTATACAAATTGACAGTGCAAAAGACCTACGTTTGTGTGAGTTCTTATACACAATACTATGTTTATCAGTGCGAATCATTTTGTGCCATGCATTAGGAATATTGTAGATCTGAAAATGAAGAAATTACTACAACATTTGGGATATCAAGCATCCTCTCCAAACCGATTTGACTGACGGTTAAAACGGACATTATTTGTTGCTGGACGTCTGTCGCCGAATGAACTCTTAGAAAGCCAGGGTCTACAAAGTACAGACTCTGGCCAGAAACCTGTCTCCAGGGCTTCTTCAAAATCATGAACATGAACATTTATACGTGCCGAGACGGGACCATCGTACTTTCCACCACGGAGAATGCGAATTACTGAGTGACGAATTTTATATTCACTAAGGTAGTCTGAGAGAACTTGGGCGTCCACTTTGGTGTCCAGATTACCAACAAAGATTCTCCGCGTCCTGATACGACGTGAGTTTTCATTTTGTTTAAAACGTACATAATCCATGTCGTGCGAATCGTCACATCTGTAGTAATCGTTACTGCGATTATCGTGGTTTGAATTATTGTCAACACGTCTATCCTCTGTTCGCCTATGATTCTGGCTGAAAGAAGATGTGGTATCTCTAGGAGATGCATGTCTAGGTCGGTTATTGAAGTCATCGACATCTACGCTCTCCAGTGTGCTGGCTGAATGGCTATTGTCAACTTTTCGACTAGAATGAGAGTTGTGCGTAGCGTTAATAGAGTTACCTCCCGTCCAATCACTGTCAACGTTGTCTGAATACTTGACATTTGGTTTAGAAGAAGTTGGGGTTGATGCGTCTTGAGGGTGTAATTGGGATGCACGGGGCACGGGTGAAGACGTATTCCCAACATTAGGCGAGTTCGCAGGCTGTATATCAACATGACTTTCTGGAGAAGATTGCTGAATTATGGACACATCAGGCACGTTTTGAGTTCTGTTTGCGTGAAGAGACATTGGCCACTCGACGACTCACTAGACTCTTCATTTTGCCTGCACGGACTTGGTGACTGTAATGCCAGTATGGAGTTCTGGTCAATATGCGAGCCATGTGACCGGTCGTTCGATGATTTCGACAGCACCCTTCAACAGCTCGGTCTTATTTTAGAAAAACAAGAAACGTCGCACCAGAAGGAATCTGCCGAGAAACATAGGCAAAGGGGTGCCACGTCCTTGAAAAATTCAAACTTTTCCGGGAAGCATGCAAAGACTCCTTGTATGACCTCAACCAGATCACACAAAACCAGCTTCAGCAAAAGTTCTGTTGTGAAGAAGTTCCGGAAGTTTTGTAGAATCTTGAAACGTAAAAGCGGATCCCATTTGAAAACGCTGGCTGTATTGTGAGGAAAGACTTTGTTTGACGTTAATATGCTTGCTCTGTGTTGAAACGACAACACTTTGTAATTGACGTTAAAATGCTTGCTCTGTACAGAAACGACCACGTCAGTGATGACCACACCAAAGGAAAATAGTGCTATCCATTAACCATTACAAATGTGTACTCATTGTGACAATTTTCATGATGAGGTTTTTTATTGATAAGTTTTTGTTACCTGTATTGTTTTTGTTGTTTATGTTGCTATTCAATTAAACGTTAAATTCTTTCAATTGTTTCCATATCAACACTAGCCTTGTCATCACTTTTAAAGTTGGGTGAACTCCAATTGTCCCAGCCAAACCAATAATGATAGAGTAACAATAGAGTTAGAGTTACGGCGCCTAGGTGAAAATGTAAATAAAATTGGGAGGAAACCGAGTTGAGAATGTTTATCTTCTAGAGTCTAGGCGGTCGCTGAAAGTCATTATATGTTTTTGTGACATTATTGTGTATTACAACGGTGCAAAAATTGGAAATCGCGGACCTTGTGATACCTCATTTCTCTGTTGTTTTTCGACACGTCACCAATTTTCGCAAATAAAAGGTAAAATGGCCGACAGCCAAGGTGAATCAAAGGGCATCGGTTATGTGGCAAATGAGTCAACTTCTGAAATACTGGTAGCTCCAATTCAAATTAATTCCAATTCAATGGACAGCCAAACGTCTAATGTTGATACTGGTGCACTAGACAATCTCTCACAAACTATTAAAAGAGTGGCAAACCAAGACTTTGCCATTCCCTCTTTTACACCAGAAACTCCCACTGGTAAATCGACAGCGTCCTTAAGATATGGCAAAGAAGATAAGAAGAGAAAGGCTATAACTGACAGGTCGCACTCACTGGAAAGGAACCTACGCCCCAGGAAATGTACCTCACCCAACTTAGATTCAACTGACTTTGAGTACATGGAGTCGGTGGTGGAGAAATCTATGAAAAATTCATTTAATAACTTTGCTGAAGAATTTAAAAGGGACATGCTCAACTCTTTCCAATCAATGATGCAGGACACCATGAAAGTCACAATAGAAACCCTTACATCAAAAATTTATGAAAATAAACACAACGTAAATACTCTTACAGACACTGTGTCCAATCTTCAGGCTGAAAATAAGTCACTCAAAGATGAGATTACAGCCCTGAAAGATACATTTACCACATCTTCTCCAGCAGCTGATAATAACTATTTGAAAAATGAACTAACCTCCCTGCAAGAATCTTTTAAAAGTTTTAAGCTGACTACCAATCAAAGCCTAGAAGATGTCAGTGCTAAAGTTGAGAGTTGTGAGGCAAGCCGTGAGGACAATGAACAGCATGGGAGACAAAGCTCTTTAAGGTTTCACAATGTGCCCATTGACTCTACCATCACAGACCCTTGGAAAGTTCCATCCAAACTGCTTATAATCAAGCTGTGTCATGATAAATTGGGTATCTCTGTGAAAGAATCCGACATCGACAGAGCTCATCCCATTGGTGGTATTAGGGACTCAGCACCTGGAACTTCCAAAACTGTCCAACTGATTGCAAGATTTCAGGAGTATGACATTAAAGACCAGATCTACTCAAAGAGACTGGCATTAAAAGGAAAATCCAACATTAAAATATCTGAAGATCTCACAGTGCAACGACAAAGCTTGGTGAAAAAAATGGCCTTAAAACGTAAAGAAAGGCAACTTCATTCGTATTGGACAAAAGATGGGAAAATATTTGCCAGGAAGACTGAGTTTGGTAAAAAGATGAAGATCTGTAAGACAAGTGACATAGGAGTACTATGCTCCAGCCCAAAATGAGAAATGTTAAATCCTACAGTTCAGTTCTTGAACATGTTTTATGTTCAAAGATGTATGTTTATAATAACTTAACACTCGAAGATGTAATCAGGGTCTCACAGAATAAATGTTTCTTAAAGTATCCCCTTGATATATTGTTAAATGCCACAATTTTTCCTCTTCCTTGTGATAGAGAATGACTAGTACTTTGTGTTTTATAAACAAAACTTGTGCTCATTTGTTTTAGCATTTAAACTCTAAGAAGGTATAATTATGTGAGGACAAAAATATCCTTGTTCTATTATTTTATTCGTCTCCAAATGATACACAGCTTTGTAGACAAATTAATTAAATTGATATGTCAAAACATAGATAGGAAAGTAGAACAAACCTTAATTTCATAAATGCTGTTATTGTTGTTGGAAGCCGAGGTCTGACTGAAATCCTGAATACATCATACTATATTTATCATACTATATTTAAATGCAAATATGTTTTGAGCTATATTTCCAGGTTTATTTATTGTCAAAATATGCCAAAGATTATTGAAATTATTTCTTCCAATATTTAAGGGTGCGAGTTGTGACCAGACTAGAATGGGGATTTCCATTACACTCTCCAGAGCAATAGCCCGAGTTAAATATGAGTCAAATGCCCAAGAACTAATTTAACTAAAGCAAACAATTGCACTCGATCTAGTGCATGGTGGGGAAAGAAAAAAAAATCCAAAAATAACACCAAACAAATAAATAATATAAGAATAATAATTCACTTTACAAATTTAAATGTGTTTAAATCGGTTTTCCAATCTCACACCATAATATACTTTACATGCCCAAATAATATATAGCATTCAAATAATTAAAAATTTTTTTTTATGAAAGTTAGATAAATCCTCTCTGTGAGACCACATTGACTCTTGCTCTGGAGACTGGGAAGGCCCCCTTGTGCAACTTGTCGGCTAACCAAAAATAACATGTTCGGATGAAACGCATGCACATGAAACTCCATTATCATAAAATGAGTGAAAGATGTCTATTTTTACTCTTCACCAACTTTAACCACTCTAGCTCTATGTAGTGACAAAATTTTAATTGTTAGTAAACAAATCGAGCCCCCCAAATAAAAACAGAAAAGAAAAAAAAGCATATACGCTGGTAACAACCCATAATTCGAACCTTATACGAACCTAACATGATTATTCCAATTCCAATTCCGACCCCGTTGAAGGTACACACATGCACTAACCAGTGGACTCATGCACGAAACTGGGCTAAGCGGTTTAGCTGTGAGGCACGCGACGGGTCTAGCTTTTGTTATTTTACGTTAAATATATACTTATTCTAGTTGTTTTTCTCCTATGTTCTGATTCATATACACATGCATAATTTTAAACGTGATAACCAGCTCCTTTCGCTCATAGCATATTGCCATTATTTATAAAAATTTATAATATCAATCACAAGCATGCGCCCACCCCACATTACACCAACGCGTTGGAGTGACACTTTTGAAACTCGGTCAAGTAAATAATCGCACAGAAGTATTGTTGACCTCGTGTATGCGGGTCACTGACATGAGGCAGACACAACAAAGCACCGTCCGCACGATTGGCGGACAATACCTGTGGTGTTTTGTTTTTCTTTCTTTTTGGATGATTGTTCAATCTGCGAGTAGGGTTTCTATGGGCAGTAAGGTTATCGGTGTCTGGTGACTGGTGTTTTGAACTTCAAGAATTGGCTCATCAGCCACTGATATTTCAGCCACACGTCAGGTCGAATATGTCTGTCCGTCCACATAACTGTTTGTTCATTTGACGATATGATCTTAAAGTCACTACACGATCTCATACGAGGCACTATCAGTAACGGAATTAATCGTTCCTCCTAACTTAGAAAGGTGATTATACTATTATCTGATATTTATAATTATCCTAAAAAAAAACAAAAACAAAGTATTTGTTTATTTCATATTCATGAACATAGATTATAATTTAATTTGATCACTTTCTACGGGAACCATGCTCCCACATGACTTATACTATTCGGCCAGTTTGATTCCTGAATGTGTTCTCTTACATATGCTGGCCTCCCTATATATGGTGGACTCGCATATGCGAGGGAGTACATATGCATATTTTTTATTTATTTTTATTTTTTTTTGTTTTTTTGTTTTTTGTTTTTTTTCAGGGAACTCTAGCCATGGAAATTAAAGTGACATTTCCCATATATTACATTTTGGAACCACCTACATGTTATATGTATTTTGTGAATTTGCATTCTCAATTCTTTTTCCTCCCATATTCTCATATATGTTAATTATGTGCATATTTATACTGACACACGTTTTCTTTTCTTTATATTTATGTAGTATCTCTATATCTGATATTACTATATCTACTCCTGAAAAGGGTTCAAAAGTGTTTCTGATACCTACTCAGGAATACTTCCAAACTTTTATTGCGTCAAATGAGTTCAGTCCTTTTGTTCATGATGTGATTATCCTTTCGATTCCTATCCTGGCACTTATATATTTTTATGTAATACATTATATGATCCCATGGGGATAACACTAGTTGACTATCGTGCTAGGATAGGAACATTTAATTGTTCGCTAGGAAAAACAAAGCAGTTCACTCAAAATTTGAATCAAAAGCGACGATTTCTATTCCAACGTTTACCTAATGTCAGTTTTCTTCTCATTATTGGCTTATTGATTATTCTTTCGGGTGATGTTCATGAACACCCTGGACCAAACGTGAATCAGCCTGTTATATCGGTATTCCACAACAATATAAGAAGCATTCGATATAAACTATCTCTAATTAATGACATTTTAAGCGAAAATTTTGACGTTATTTGTTTTTCTGAAACTCACCTATGTGAATCTTATCCTTCTAGCGAGCTACGAATCCCTGCATACTCAGAGCCTATTCGGAAAGATAGGGACCAATACGGAGGGGGATATGTATGTACATTTCTTCCAGTCTGTCCTTCAGACGTCGCGTGGACTTGGAACCGACGATAGTATATGGATCGAAATTTTGTCTAAAAAAACGTGCTATTTAATTGGACTGTCATATAGATCTGAACAATTCGCCAGTCTAACCTACTGGGATGAACTTGAAAGCTCAATTGAAAAAGCTCTGGAAACCTGCAATCCAATGGTACTAGTAGCTGATTTTAATTATAATATGCTACAAACAAACTCCAAGTCATCAGATATTAAGTCACGGAAACATCTCCGTAATTTGATTGTTAACCCAACCCGAGTAACCGCTACCACTCAAGACTCTATTAGACCCAATACTAGTAAGCGATAATGTTGTTTGTCACGATGCTGATACCATTGACTTGTCTATTTCTGACCACTTTGGGGTTTATGCAGTTTTATCATTCGATTTTGAATTAAATACTTTATTCAAGCGAACCGTTTGGAATTACAAAAAGGGCAATTTTGATAAGGCTCGTAGTTTGATCCAGGCCGTCGAGTGGCACGACTTATTGCACCCACTCTCAATTGATGATGCTGTTAACACTTTCACAGAAATGTTCTTGGATATAATTAAAAAAACTACTCCAACCAGTGAGGTGTCAATCAGACCTAATGATAAAATATGGTTTAACTCTGATATAAGAAGAGAGTTACGTCGTAGAGATCGAGCCAGGAGAACGTTTATTAAAAGTCAGAAATGTTCAGATCTTGATAACTTTAAGAGAATTAGAAACAAAGTTAACAACATGATAAAATATGCAAAGAATTCATTTGAATCAAACCTACAAAACAATATCGAAAGATCCAACTCTCCGAAATTATTTTGGAAAGTAGCCAGCAACTTGATGGGAAAAACAGATGTTCTACTATTCCTCCCCTATATGATAAAGATAACAACTCCAACACGAATCAAGCACCCGTTATAGTTAATGATACAGATAAAGCCATCCTAATTAATGATACCTTCATAAACAATGGGAAAATCGACAACGAACCTCACTGTTTCCCTGATTTTGATACACAATGTGACAGTACCATATCATCGGTGACTATTGATAAAAACAATATTCTCAGAGAAATCAGGTCTCTCAAGATTAATAAAGCCCATGGTCTTGATGGAATAAGCGCCAGAATGCTGAAGGAGACTGCTGATGCCATTGTGGAACCTCTTTATATAATTTACAAAAAATCGATGGATACTTGTACATTCCCCATGACATGGAAACAAGCAAATGTCATTCCAATTTTCAAAAAAGGTGATCCTGCTGATGCAGGTAATTACCGCCCAATATTCCTTTTATGCTGTGTTGGGAAAATACTTGAAAAATTAGTCTTGAAAACTTTAACTCAACATTTTGAAACCAATCAGCTGATATATAAACACCAATCAGGCTTCCTCCCTGGACATAGCACTACATTCTCGTTACTAGAGTTACACCATGACATATGTCGATCTCTCGAAGGACATTTGCACACTTGTGCTGTATTTTGTGATGTTTCTAAAGCATTCGAGAGAGTGTGGCACACGGACTACTTCTCAAACTTAGGAAGTATGGGGTTACCGGTGATCTTTTAATTTGGCTCAAGAGTTATTTAATGGACAGAGCAAAGGGTAATTTTGAATAACACTGCATCCCCTTTCAGAACACTTTCAGCGGGAGTCCCCCAGGGATCAGTAATCGGACCTTTCTTGTTCCTTATATATGTTAATGATATTCACCAAGATTTAGAATCCCTGACTAGACTTTATGCTGATGATACATGCATCACCACAGCGGAAACTGATCCGATCCATCTTGTTACTAAAGTCAACAATGACTTGGACAAACTTACCGATTGGTCCAAAAAATGGCTTATCAATTTCAACCCCACCAAAACTACCCTGATAAGATTTCAAATATCTCCCCAGAAGGAATCCCCAACATTCTCCCCAATCCTTTTTGGTGGCACCCAACTCGAGGAAACGGTCTCACAAAAACACTTAGGTTTAAACTTCCAATCCAACTTAGGGTGGGACATTCAAATAAATGATATAGTAACTCGTGTTTCTGGTCGATTAGCCATGCTTAGAAAAATTAAATATAAACTTAGTCGCAAATCCTTAAATCTAATGTACACATCTTACATTCTTCCTCTTATGGATTATGGAGATATTACCTGGGACTGTGCTCCCGACTCCCTTCTAAATACGCTAGACAAATTACACATAGATGCGGCTCGAATTGTATCGGGCTTAACTCGCTCGTGTGCTATACATAAATTATTTACAGAATTGGGTTGGCAATCACTGCAAGAACGAAGAAAATTTCATAAATTCAAAATGTTCAACAGAATCCAAGCTGGAGACGCTCCGAAATATTTGACTGATATATTACCTGCGCGTTACGGAGACAACACAAAATATCCTTCCAGATATCCCCACCGATTTAACTCTTTATCTAGAAAGGCTGAATATTATAATAAATCGTTCTTTCCCTCAATGATTATCCAGTGGAACAAATTCCTAGATGACCTCACCAAGAGTGACGATAAAGGCAATAAGAAGACAATAAATAAAGATAATATAGAGAAAAAAATAGCTGCTATGTTTGTTGTATTGAAACCGCCTCCCTTCTACCTAGTTGGAAGCCGAGAAAGGAACATACTACACGCTAAATTGCGAAATAACTGTAGTAATCTTAATTTTGATAAGCATATCAATCATATTGCCGATTCGCCGAAATGCTGTTGCGGTGCACCAGAGGAAACAGCATATCACTTTTTCTTCGAATGTCCTTACTTTATTCATGAAAGATTAAAACTGTTTGATAGTATATCTAAACTGGGCGTACTGCACTTGACCATTGGGAATATACTTTTCGGCTCCACCCATGAGACTGACCAAATAAATTCCAAGTTATTCATTTTTGCTCAAAAGTATATTATAGAAACACAACGATTTAATGATTAATAGTGTATTAAACCTAGCGAATGGAAATAGTATTATATAAATTAGGAAACAAAATATCACATCATCGATCGAAGGCCCACAATCATACCCTCATTCTGACGCAAACAGTACACTTTGACATCTTAACGTGTATCCCCACTTTACTATCATATTTTAATCATACAATTGTTGTTTGTATACCTTTGTATTATATGTATTGCAGGCAGGAAGCCTAACTCTTTTGTTAATTGTTAATTGTTTGTTGGAAAGGGGTGTCAATAAGTTAGCAATAACTTGTGCCCCAATCCAATTAGCTATTCTTTGCTAATAAAATATGTTTAAACTAATTGTCCCAGCTTGTATTCCTACATTTTCCAGTCAATTCTTTTTTAACTGGGCATATATATTTTAAGTACCATGGGAACCTGCGATTATGAGGTCCGTCCGACGTTTTTTTTATTGAGTTATCCCCCTTAATCGACTTAATATATGTTCGCAACACTCAAATCAGTCTGTCTATCTATAGGTGGGTCCGACTTACCTTTCCGGAGCATAACTTGAGTGCGTACAACATTTTCGCCACCCTCCTGCCATGTGGGTATCCTTAGACTGAATATTGAGACTGGGAGGTTTAATACGGAAGATTCCGACAAAAGATATTGTTCTGTGTGTGATTGTAGCCAAGTTGAAGACGAGACACACTTTCTCCTTAACTGTCAAGCGTATAAACACTTGCGATCAAAACTGATGTCATATATCGCGATTGAATATGAACAGACACAATTTAGTGACGTCGGCTTGCTTACTCGGCTAATGAATCGGTATCCTCTTCAAGTAGCTAAATTTCTTCAAAGCGCTTATCAAAAAAGACAAGATCTTCTTAGCAAAACCTTTTCTATCCCATGAATGTGCACAACAATTTTCTTTATTGTTTTGTTTAAAGTGACTTATAGGCCTTATTGGCCGGGTGTGTTCTTATTTTGTTACTCGACATTGTTATCACCTGTATGTGATATGTTTTATACCCTATACACACATGTCACTATAATAATATATTCGTTCGTTCGTTCCTTAGTCCCATTTGAGACAGCCTACCTCTCGTTTTGGATAACAGTATGGCACAATATAGTCATTAAATGTGTTGTTAGGTTGACATGGGGTGTTCAGATCAAAACAGACAATGGGGTGCAATGAATCACGAACCTCGTGAGTTAAAAAACTTTGCAATTTTTGTTTTAAATATACATTCATAACTCGAGATTTACCCGTGTTCGTCTCTTGCCACTATTAAACAATTCAGCTCAAGTAAGTTCACCATTATCTGGAGAATGGAGCTATGTGTCTGTCATTTTTAGCTCAACTTGACAATGTCAAGCTTGATCTAGTGTCATGTGATGGCGTCCTCATCCGTCAACAGTTTCATTTGGCACATCCTTCAGGCCACACACCCATCCGATCATCACCAAACTTCATATGGGTATTCAGGGTGACATCTAGATGGGATACATCATTTCGTTAAAAAACATGGCCGCCAGCAGCCATTTTGGAGTTCAAATTTGAATCCGTCGGCCCGCATTTATTGAAGAAATGTTTTGAAGATTTACAAGCATGTTCAGGAAAGCCTCTAGATGGGAACTATCGAATTTTAGCGAGTTTCAATGAAAATATTGGCCACCAGATGCCATCTTGAATGTTACTCTTGCGTGACTAAATCCTTTGGCACACCCTACATATCACACCCCTCATCTGATCGCCACCAAACTTCATATGAACCTGTAATTCGTTAAAAAACATGGCCACCGGCAGCCATCTGTGATTTAAAGTGTGAATCTATCGATACACCATGCAGCCCGCATATATATCGAAGAAATGTTTTGTAAATTTACAGGCATGATTCGGATCACCTCTAGATGAGAGCCATCGAATTTCAACGCTTTTCGATGAAACAAAATGGCCGCCGGCAGCCATCTTGAATTTTACTCTTTGCATGACTAAATCCTTTGGCACACCTTACTGACCACGCCCCTCATCCGATCGTCACAAAACTTCATATGAATCTTTTGGGTGATTTCTAGATGGGAGCCATCGATTTTTTCCGAAATTCGAAGACATGACTGCCATCCGGCCATCTTGGATTTTACTCTTTGCATGACGAAATCGTTCACTCGCACTACAGGCCACACAAATCATCCAGTCGTCACCAAACTTGATACGGATCTTCGTGGTGACCTCTAGATGGGAGCCTTCGATTATTTCTGAAATTAGTTACAAAACATGGCTGCCACCAAACATGGCTGCCACCAGCCATATTAGATTTTAAATTTGAATCCATCGGCACACCCTGCAGCCCACATTTATTGGTGAAATGTTTGAAATGATAATAATTTCATCTATACACCATACTCGCCCATTATTGTAACTGTTTTACTTCCCTTTAACATTATATTCATTGATCAGCAAAAAAACACTTCCCAAGTTGAGTTGCAGTATCATTGACACTTGTATTCGCCTCAAAGACGAGGTGAATACATTTACCATCGGAACCGTTTGTTCTATCCAAACATATGACATTCCCATTGATTTAAGTTATGTTGAACAAAATTGAGCCATGGGTTTTTCTGTTTATTTTCCATAGTCGTGTTCAGATGTATGTAGCAAATGGTAAGTGGTAGTCTCGAGCATTCCATTGTGATAATTCTACTCGACATATAGTTCGATATATATGAATCCTATTACTTAAAAACAAGTATTACGTCATAGTGTCCGCCAACCACAACTCGCGACAAGATGCAATCGGAGCCAATCAGAGGATATGGTAGTCACGTGGTACCAAACTGTAAGGCAGAGTTCAGTATTAAACTTTCTGCATAAACGCTCTTTATTGTTACCATATCAGGATACATTACACAATGAACGCTCTTTATTGTATTCTTCTGATGCAATATTCTTCAGTACGTTTTTCCCCGGGCACACTAAAGCACGCAATATACTGTATAAAGCGTTTTACTGTTAGTAGGCCTGATATTAAGTTTTGTGATATGATTATCTTTTATATATTTATTTAGTTATTTCGCTGTCTTACTTTCTTCTCCTGTGCTGGAGAGATTCTTAATTCTGTTGCAGATATTATTTTTTCAACAATCATGGTACCGATATTATTAGATGCATTGCAATTTCAATGTTCCCAAATTTTAATAATTATTATTTTTGTATGTCATTCAAGCACGGTAAACAGATCCGCTTCTATAGCTATGTGGACGGCGTCACTAAAATACAGACATACATGCTGGTAAATATGTTTGCAATGACTGAATGATTAAGAGGAGACAATCCATGGGTACAACTCCAAATGTAGCGTTATCGATCAGTGTGTTGACATCACATAATCAACCAACGGACTGTACTGGTGATTAAGGTGTTTGGACAGGTATTCAATATGAAAACATCTAACGCTCGGAAAGTTGACCAGCCGGACTTGTTGTGACAACAAATTGTCGAATCGTGTGTTGACAACGATTGCCAGCGCTACGCGGAGATACTCCTGTCTCGTCGTTGGCATCGAGGAAAATACGTCGCGGTGGGTTTCGTGGTTGCATATAAACCCTTGAACGACCCATATTTACATCAATTCACGAAGCTCATCCGTGTTACAGTCCATCCACTGCTAAAAACCGTCATACGTTAATTCAGTTGCTGTTTCTATTCAAAATAGTTTAAGGTAATTTGAGTTGTAAACTTTTTAACGTAATTCAAACATGCAGAATGTTCATCTCACAATGACAAAATTCTGAAATGTTTGTGATTTTGCTACATTTTTTTAATTTATCATTACTGTATACGCAACCGATCCTCTTCTATATAGTTACACATGGGCCCCGTCACAAAAATCAAGGCCTGTATTGTTTTCAATGACTGTTAATTTGTTCAATTTGTTTATTTGTCTTCATCAAATAATTGATCAACAGACAACGTAGTATATTACACGTAGATAAACAAAATAGTTATGTACAAATATACTATTCTCCGTGAATTATTACGCAGATACAATTAACCCATGGGTCTTACTCCAAATGCATCGTTATTAGCACATGGGTCTTACTCCACATGCATCGTTATTAACACATGGGTCTTACTCCACATTCATCATTATTAGTTTGTCGATTCATAAATAATGCATTGGTGATTAACCCATGGGTCTTACTCCACATGCATCGTTATTAACACATGGGTCTTACTCCACATCATCGTTATTAACCCATGGTTCTTACTCCACATGCATCCTTATTAGTTTGTCGATTCATAAATAACGCATTGGTGATTAAGGTGTTTTGACAGGAATTAAAAAAATTTTTTATGAAAACATCTACACTGTAAAAATAGGTGTTTAGGATCTCAACACAATCTTAAACGCAATACCGTTACAGTTTTCACACGCGTCAACGCATTTATTTTCTAAATGGAATGTTTATTATATAAACGTCACGTTTTTAATGAATAAATGTCAAATATATTTAGAAAATAAACTAATGTGTTTAAGGAATAAACACATAGTGTTAACATGGCGTTTAGTTTCCAAACATATTGATGTGTTTATTACCTAAACACCACGTTTGTGTCATTAAACACATATAATGTTTTGGAAATAAACGCATTATAATAACATGCCATTTAGGTTATAAACATAATAATGTGTTTAGCTGATGTGTTGATGTGTTTAGGTTAAAAACACATCCGGGCGTTTATGGGGTTGTTCCACTTTACACACACATGGACACGTTTATAAGACGAAATATGTTTATAAAATGGAATGTGTTTATTCATTTCAACATAGTATGACAACGAACATAGCAGCAATGGCGATAGACATGAAAAATAAGGGAACATTTGAAAATGTGCATTACGAATCTGACAACAAAGCACTAAAAAGATGCACTTACGCAATGTTATCACATTTGGCAAAAATAAAAAAATAATCTTAGGTTAACAAGATGGGTTATAATTTCCAACATGTTATGTTTTAAAATAAGATCCAGTCACAGTCCGATATAACAATGAGTCTAAAAGAGGAATAAACTATTTTTTTGCTATTTCTTCAACGAATTAGGTCCGGGAATATTTTTCCTTTTTAGAACAATACATGCGTATGACATCGACTCACTATTAATAGTGTCGGAGTATATCCCCAAATTTCACAATCACAACACTCTTGTGAGTACCAAATTCACATATGTTTTGGGGTAAAGATATCACGTGTAGTTACTGTATGATGACCTTGAGGAAGCTGCACATGTATTTCCGTCGTGTTATATCATACAGTAACGTCCAGATGTACAGAATGACACCGACACAACGAACGCACAGCGAAATACTGTTCCTGATAGATGTAGCATTTTAACTAAACGTTCGTACTTATTTCTTGCTTCCAGTGGCTCCAGTACAGCTGTCAGTTGTGCATTTATTAATATCCATATGTATGCACAGCCTTTGAGATTCAGCGTTTATCGTCACATTTCATCCAGCATTAGCTTGTGGGTGATTTTTCTGTAAATTCCCGATCACTTCCGATTCATGCATGGGAGAGCGGTCACAACACTTTTGATTTTTACACCACTCCGAAGTGTCCTGTCGATAGTTCTTGATATTCTTTCTGGTTCGATCGAACTTATATCTAGAAAAGAAATATAAATAATTGTTAATAAAATTGAAATACTATGTATACATGTGCGTACATGCGTGTGTCGATGCCGACGAAGAGTGAAAAGGAATTACTGAACAAGCCGGTTGTAGTGCTTATGGACAAATAAAACGTGTATCCTCGAATAAAGTCATCGATGACCACATATGTCTTACTTTCAAAAACATTCAAATTAATCATATATAGCTATAATTTTGGCATAATGTAAAATATACTGCCACAATTTCCCCCTGAAATATCATTAAATTTGCCCGAAAATTGTCCAAATTTTACCGAAAATTGTCCGAATTTGTAGCTTTCAACACGTGGGGGGGGGGGGGCTGCAGCTCCCACAGCCCGCGGTCCTTACGGCTATGATTACTTTTATTACATAAAATACATAGTATATATCGGTACTCGGTTAATTGAACGTATACAGAGTGTCGCAGTTGTAAAATTATAAAATGTTGAAATTAAATTGATAACAACAGAACGTACCTCATATCTGTGATTTCCATCTGTGGTAGTTCTTCATAAATCAATTGCCTTCCGAATGTTCGTCTCTCAAGCTATGCCTGTGAATTTGTGATGCCCTGCTGTTTCTATAACACCCTGAATAAACCCCATCTGGTAATCATATACACAGCCCATGGTTAGATGTCTGGACATACTACATAATGTATTCACCAAGTAACACGATGCAGGCTTTGTTTCCAACTACATAATGGCCTTTCCGTGATATCGCTTAAACGCCAATATGGCTATTTTATTGCCCATTGAATAAACGCCTCGTTTAGGTTTAGGTCCTGTAACAGGTCGAGATTTTCCATCGTTGTGGAATATGATCAGATACAGAATATAACTGCAACCATTGATCCTAATTCCACGCATATTTAACTCATTTGAAATATTAGATATATTTTATGTACTTTACTAAGTTTAGTGAACTATATCCCTATAACAGGCAGACCTTAATCTACATGCATGATGTACTGAACTGGGGCACTAAGTTAGTATCATAATCCACCAACAGGCGATCTAACAACCGGTGGAAAAATGCTTACGCGTTCAATCACGTGTACGGATTGCATTTGTGTACGTTTTTCTTCTAAATTGGGAGTTAAGACAATTGATACAAACACTTGTGATTGGACATATGGTGCAGCTAGTTAAACACTTAATTAAAATACACCAGAAAATAAACACGAACGCAAAATGCATTGAAATATTAAACAATCCGTTTAAGTTCTAGACATCTTATACACACATGAATGTCTAATAAACGCATATAACGTCAATTCGTATTTACAGTGTAATGCTTGGAAAGGTGACCTGTCTGACTCCTTCTGATAACAAATGGGTCGAATCGTGTGTTGACAATGATTGCAAGCGCTACGCGGAGATACTCCTGTCTTGTCAATTGGCATCGAGAAAAAACACGTCGCGGTGCATGGGCCTCATGGTTGCATATATATCATTGAACCAACCCCGTTTTTCATTAATCCACGAATATCATTGATGTTATAGTCCATCTGTTTCGTCTGATCGTCAACAAATTGATTTGCTGCCTCGTCATCATTTTAAGGTAATTTGAGTTCAAATAATTTGTATATATTTTACTGTAATTGTTTAGCCTACATATTATGACAACTTATTTTGAGCTATAGATACAAAGGAGGGCCCGGTTTCTGTTTTGGTGTGGGTGGGACCAATGGTGGATTCAGAGTAAACTAATTGTATTTACATCTCACCCAATTATATGAAAATATGTTTCTCTTTACAGATCATGAAGTCTGGAAGGAAATCTTCAAAATCGGCTGTTGTGAGGATGCCAGTAGATCATATGTATGTGCCAATAACTTCCAGTAGAAAAGGATGCGCATCCGTTGACAAAAACCCGACATCCAGTCTGCTGTATCCACTGAAGAAGATACCATGTTCAACCGACACCCCGACATCCAGTCTGCTGTACCCACTGAAGAAGATACCATGTGCTACCGAAGTTCGAGCTCCATGCGAAACGACCTATCGACATTGGCCACTCGACGACTCACTAGACTCTTCATTTTGCTTGCACGGGCTTGGTGACTGTAATGCCAATATGGAGTTCTGGTCAATATGCGAGCCATGTGACCGGTCGTTCGATGATTTCGACAGCACCCTTCAACAGCTCGGTCTTATTTTAGAAAAACAAGAAACGTCGCACCAGAAGCAATCTGCCGATAAACATAGTCAAAGGGATGCCACGCCCTTGAAAAATTCAAACGTTTCCGGGAAGCATGCAAAGACTCCTTCTATGAGCTCAACCAGATCACACAAAACCAGCTTCAGCAAAAGTTCTGCTGTGAAGAAGTTCCGGAAGTTCTGTAGAATCTTCAAACGTGAAAGCGGATCCCATTTGAAAACGCTGGCTGTATTGTGAGGAAAGACTTTGTTTGACGTTAATAAGCTTGCTCTGTGCTGAAACGACAACACTTTGTAATTGACGTTAAAATGCTTGCTCTGTACAGAAACGACCACGTCAGTGATGACCACACCAAAGGAAAATAGTGCTATCCATTAACCATTACAAATGTGTACTCATTGTGACAATTTTCATGATGAAGTTTTTTATTGATAAGTTTTTGTTACCTGTATTGTTTTTGTTGTTTATGTTGCTATTCAATTAAACGTTAAATTCTTTCAATTGTTTCCATATCAACACAAGCCTTGTCATCACTTTTAAGCCTTGTCATCACTTTTAAAGTTGGGTGAACTCCAATTGTCCCAGCTTGTATTCCTACATTTTCCAGTCAATTCTTTTTTAACTGGGCATATATATTTTAAGTACCATGGGAACCTGCGATTATGAGGTCCGTCCGACGTTTTTTTTATTGAGTTATCCCCCTTAATCGACTTAATATATGTTCGCAACATTCAAATAAGTATGTCAGTCTGTCCATCTATACGTGCGTCCGACTTACCTTTCCGGAGCATAACTTGAGTGCGTAAAACATTTTCGCCACTGACTGCCATGTGGGTATCCTTAGACTGAATATTGAGACTGGGAGGTTTAAAACGGAAGATTCCGACAAAAGATATTGTTCTGTGTGTGATTGTAGCCAAGTTGAAGACGAGACACACTTTCTCCTTAACTGTCAAGCGTATAAACACTTGCGATCAAAACTGATGTCATATATCGCGATTGAATATGAACAGACACAATTTAGTGACGTCGGCTTGCTTACTCGGCTAATGAATCGGTATCCTCTTCAAGTAGCTAAATTTCTTCAAAGCGCTTATCAAAAAAGACAAGATCTTCTTAGCAAAACCTTTTCTATCCCATGAATGTGCACAACAATTCTCTTTATTGTTTTGTTTAAAGTGACTTATAGGCCTTATTGGCCGGGTGTGTTCTTATTTTGTTACTCGACATTGTTATCACCTGTATGTGATATGTTTTATACCCTATACACACATGTCACTATAATAATATATTCGTTCGTTCGTTCCTTAGTCCCATTTGAGACAGCCTACCTCTAGTTTTGGGATAACAGTATGGCACAATATAGTCATTAAATGTGTTGTTAGGTTGACATGGGGTGTTCAGATCAAAACAGACAATGGGGTGCAATGAATCACGAACCTCGTGAGTTAAAAACGTTGCAATTTTTGTTTTAAATATACATTCATAACTCGAGATTTACCCGTGTTCGTCTCTTGCCACTATTAAACAATTCAGCTCAAGTAAGTTCACCATTATCTGGAGAATGGAGCTATGTGTCTGTCATTTTTAGCTCAACTTGACAATGTCAAGCTTGATCTAGTGTCATGTGATGGCGTCCTCGTCCGTCAACAGTTTCATTTGGCACATCCTTCAGGCCACACACCCATCCGATCATCACCAAACTTCATATGGGTATTCAGGGTGACATCTAGATGGGATACATCATTTCGTTAAAAAACATGGCCGCCAGCAGCCATTTTGGAGTTCAAATTTGAATCCGTCGGCCCGCATTTATTGAAGAAATGTTTTGAAGATTTACAAGCATGTTCAGGAAAGCCTCTAGATGGGAACTATCGAATTTTAGCGAGTTTCAATGAAAATATTGGCCACCAGATGCCATCTTGAATGTTACTCTTGCGTGACTAAATCCTTTGGCACACCCTACATATCACACCCCTCATCTGATCGCCACCAAACTTCATATGAACCTGTAATTCGTTAAAAAACATGGCCACCGGCAGCCATCTGTGATTTAAAGTGTGAATCTATCGATACACCATGCAGCCCGCATATATATCGAAGAAATGTTTTGTAAATTTACAGGCATGATTCGGATAACCTCTAGATGAGAGCCATCGAATTTCAACGCTTTTCGATGAAACAAAATGGCCGCCGGCAGCCATCTTGAATTTTACTCTTTGCATGACTAAATCCTTTGGCACACCTTACTGACCACGCCCCTCATCCGATCGTCACAAAACTTCATATGAATCTTTTGGGTGATTTCTAGATGGGAGCCATCGATTTTTTCCGAAATTCGAAGAAAAACATGACTGCCATCCGGCCATCTTGGATTTTACTCTTTGCATGACGAAATCGTTCACTCGCACTACAGGCCACACAATTCATCCAGTCGTCACCAAACTTGATACGGATCTTCGTGGTGACCTCTAGATGGGAGCCTTCGATTATTTCTGAAATTAGTTACAAAACATGGCTGCCACCAGCCATATTAGATTTTAAATTTGAATCCATCGGCACACCCTGCAGCCCACATTTATTGGTGAAATATTTGCAATGATAATAATTTCATCTATACACCATACTCGCCCATTACTGTAACTGTTTTACTTCCCTTTAACATTATATTCATTGATCAGCAAAAAAAAAAACTTCCCAAGTTGAGTTGCAGTATCATTGACACTTTTATTCGCCTCAAAGACGAGGTGAATACATTTACCCTCGGAACCGTGTGTTCTATCCAAACATATGACATTCCCATTGATTTAAGTTATGTTGAACAAAATTGAGCCATGGGTTTTTCTGTTTATTGTCCACAGTCGTGTTCAGATGTATGTAGCAAATGGTAAGTGGTAGTCTCGAGCATTCCATTGTGATAATTCTACTCGACATATAGTTCGATATATATGAATCCTATTACTTAAAAACAAGTATTACGTCATAGTGTCCGCCAACCACAACTCGCGACAAGATGCAATCGGAGCCAATCAGAGGATATGGTAGTCACGTGGTACCAAACTGTAAGGCAGAGTTCAGTATTAAACTTTCTGCATAAACGCTCTTTATTGTTACCATATCAGGATACATTACACAATGAACGCTCTTTATTGTATTCTTCTTATGCAATATTCTTCAGTACGTTTTTCCCCGGGCACACTAAAGCACGCAATATACTGTATAAAGCGTTTTACTGTTAGTAGGCCTGATATTAAGTTTTGTGATATGATTATCTTTTATATATTTATTTAGCTATTTCGCTGTCTTACTTTCTTCTCCTGTGCTGGAGAGATTCTTAATTCTGTTGCAGATATTATTTTTTCAACAATCATGGTACCGATATTATTAGATGCATTGCAATTTCCATGTTCCCAAATTTTAATAATTATTATTATTGTATGTCATTCAAGCACGGTAAACAGATCCGCTTCTATAGCTATGTGGACGGCGTCACTAAAATACAGACACACATGCTGGTAAATATATTTTCAATGACTGAATGATTAAGAGGAGGCAATCCATGGGTAAAACTCCAAATGTAGCGTTATCAAGATTCAAGATTCTGTATTTTTGTTCTAATTACATGTGTAATACACAAACAAATCAAATATAATAGATAGCACTGTGGTGTAAACAAATAAAATAGTAAGTATAACAATTGAAATTTAATAAAGTCATTGTAAACATTTGCCGTCGTCGCATGTATATGTCTAGAGATGGTAGGGTAGGGTGGTGCTGCGGTGTGTTGACATCACATAATCAACCAACGGACTGTACTGGTGATTAAGGTGTTTGGACAGGTATTCAATATGAAAACATCTAACGCTCGGAAAGTTGACCAGCCGGACTTGTTGTGACAACAAATTGTCGAATCGTGTGTTGACAACGATTGCCAGCGCTACGCGGAGATACTCCTGTCTCGTCGTTGGCATCGAGGAAAATACGTCGCGGTGGGTTTCGTGGTTGCATATAAACCCTTGAACGACCCATATTTACATCAATTCACGAAGCTCATCCGTGTTACAGTCCATCCACTGCTAAAAACCGTCATACGTTAATTCAGTTGCTGTTTCTATTCAAAATAGTTTAAGGTAATTTGAGTTGTAAACTTTTTAACGTAATTCAAACATGCAGAATGTTCATCTCACAATGACAAAATTCTGAAATGTTTGTGATTTTGCTACATTTTTTTAATTTATCATTACTGTATACGCAACCGATCCTCTTCTATATAGTTACACATGGGCCCCGTCACAAAAATCAAGGCCTGTATTGTTTTCAATGACGTTCAATTTGTTCAATTTGTTTATTTGTCTTCATCAAATACTTGATCAAAAGACAACGCAGTACATTACACGTAGATAAACAAAATAGTTACATACAAATATACTATTCTCCGTTAATTATTACACAGAGACAATTAACCCATGGTTCTTACTCCACACGCATCGTTATTAGTTTGTCGATTCATAAATAATGAATTGGTGATTAAGGTGTTTTGACAGGAATTCAAAAAACTTTTACGAAAACATCTAATGCTTGGAAAGGTGACCTGTCTGACTCCTTGTGACAACAAATGAGTCGAATCGTGTGTTGACAATGATTGCAAGCGCTACACGGAGATACTCCTGTCTTGTCAATTGGCATCGAGAAAAACACGTCGCGGTGCATGGGCCTCATGGTTGCATATATATCATTGAAACAACCCTGTTTTTCATTAATCCACGAATATCATTGATGTTATAGTCCATCTGTTTCGTCTGATCGTCAACAAATTGATTTGCTGCCTCGTCATCATTTTAAGTAATTTGAGTTCAAATGATTTGTATCTATTTTACTGTAATTGTTTAGCCTACATATTATGACAACTTATTTTGAGCTATATATACAAAGGAGGGCCCGGTTTCTGTTTTGGTGTGGGTGGGACCAATGGCGGATTCAGAGTAAACTAATTGCATTTACATCTCACCCAATTATATGAAAATATATTTCCCTTTACAGATCATGAAGTCTGGAAGGAAATCTTCAAAATCGGCTGTTGTGAGGATGCCAGTAGATCATATGTATGTGCCAATAACTTCCAGTAGAAAAGGATGCGCATCCGTTGACAAAAACCCGACATCCAGTCTGCTGTATCCACTGAAGAATATACCGTGTTCAACCGACACCCCGACATCCAGTCTGTTGTACCCACTGAAGAAGATACCATGTGCTACCGAAGTTCGAGCTCCATGCGAAACGACCTATCGACATTGGCCACTCGACGACTCACTAGACACTTCATTTTGCCTGCACGGGCTTGGTGACTGTAATGCCAGTATGGAGTTCTGGTCAATATGCGAGCCATGTGACCGGTCGTTCGATGATTTCGACAGCACCCTTCAACAGCTCGGTCTTATTTTAGAAAAACAAGAAACGTCGCACCAGAAGGAATCTGCCGAGAAACATAGTCAAAGGGGTGCCACGCCCTTGAAAAATTCAAACTTTTCCGGGAAGCATGCAAAGACTCCTTGTATGACCTCAACCAGATCACACAAAACCAGCTTCAGCAAAAGTTCTGTTGTGAAGAAGTTCCGGAAGTTTTGTACAATCTTGAAACGTAAAAGCGGATCCCATATGAAAACGCTGGCTGTATTGTGAGGAAAGACTTTGTTTGACGTTAATATGCTTGCTCTGTGCTGAAACGACAACACTTTGTAATTGACGTTAAAATGCTTGATCTGTACAGAAACGACCACGTCAGTGATGACCACACCAAAGGAAAATAGTGCTATCCATTAACCATTACAAATGTGTACTCATTGTGACAATTTTCATGATGAAGTTTTTTATTGATAAGTTTTTGTTACCTGTATTGTTTTTGTTGTTTATGTTGCTATTCAATTAAACGTTAAATTCTTTCAATTGTTTCCATATCAACACTAGCCTTGTCATCACATTTAAAGTTGGGTGAACTCCAATTGTCCCAGCTTGTAGTCCTACATTTTCCAGTCAATTCTTTTTTAACTGGGAATATATATTTTAAGTACCATGGGAACCTGCGATTATGAGGTCCGTCGGACGTTTTTTTTTATTGAGTTATCCCCCTTAATCGACTTAATATATGTTCGCAACACTCAAATCAGTATGTCAGTCTGTCTATCTATACGTGGGTCCGACTTACCTTTCCGGAGCATAACTTGAGTGCGTAAAACATTTTCGCCACCCTCCTGCCATATGCATGTGGGTATCCTTAGAGATATCTGTATTACCTCCAAGTATAGGAGAGATCGATACACATGACATATAAATACAGTTGGATTAAAGTGGGCTCCCCTGACCAATGTGGTGGGCCGTTATGTACAAGTATGGAGAGGTGTTGGAAACCACGAGAGTGAAGTATATATGCATTTGAATGTTCACAACAGCTTTTGTTGCAGGAAAATCTGATTTGTCCAACAGATATGACAGTTAGTCGTTACAACATGCGTGGGTGTTGAGAAGATAATTACAATGGACGAGGCACGGTTGCTGTACGCCATTCCTTATCATTGTGCTGAGAACGTACAGGAACTTCGCAGAATATAGTACTAGTTCCTTGAGGCAGTGAGATATGTGTTCTGTTAGGGTTTCCAGAGAACTTCCTAGGAGGGTTGCTACCAGGTCATCTTTGGCTAACGACGCAAGGTGAAAATATTCGGGTATGCCGAAACGAGAGATAATCCCTTCCCAAAAAAGAGTTTCTAATAATGAGTGCGGCTGGAGAAGAGCATACGAACATGGCGTGGTCGATTTCGTTCGAGTACACTTCGCTGCAGAGATGACACAATAAATTGTTGGCATAGGTAGTCCTGTTGAGAAGCAGTACTAAGTTTTTGAGATATTTCAACATGTGGGCGTTTCCAATGAGAAGTTTCCAGACTGCCCAGTTTGATAGGGGATTAGGGTGAACTTTCCACATAATTCGCAAGGATGGATCGGACGAAACTTTGGTCTGTCACGAGGAAATGAACGTTCCCCTGACAGCTGCCTTCACAAGAGTTATCCACGTTGACAGTTTTGGGAAGACCCCAATGTCCAGGTAGTCGTTCAAATAGTTCAAAAAATCGTATTTGGCTAATATGGAGAACATTTCCTGTACAAAACCACTGGAGCGACTGTATAGTATGTAGAGGTGTGCTTTCAGGACAAACAGTCGTAATGGTAATTGATGGCCGAACGGTAGATGGATAAGACGTCCCATAAAGCAAAGTTTTTTTTATATGCAGTTGATATTCAATTGGTAAAAATCCAAGAAGACCTAGCGATAGCCTAGTTGACGCTCGTTTTGGGAGGGATTGTGCGTATTTGAGACATGTTCTGGCGGCTTTGTTCATAATGGTGATGGCGGAACTTTGATAAAAAGGAACCACCTCGACACCGTAGAGAGCTCTCGGTAGAACAACAGTTTTGAGGACATTTGTCATGGTGATGGGTGTAGTGGATTTCATAAGTTTGTTACCCATGATATTGAAAAAGTTGTTCCTCATTTTTGTCGACACAGAAGAGGCGGAATTGACCTGCTTCGCAAACTTGTCCTGAATTAAACCAAGATGGGCACATTCTGTAACTTCCTGAATAGTTTGATTGCCCAACCTCCATATCCTTCCCGAGCGGTCATATGAGTTTTTATTCTCGTTGAATACAACAATTTTGCTCTTCGTAGAGGAGAATTCGAATCGCCACCGCCTGCTATATTTCACACATATGTTCAACAAGGATTCTAGACCGGATTTCGATAGCGACAGAAGAGCGATGTCGTCGGCAGTAGTAGGAACGCCACATGGGATATTGCAGATTCTTAGTCCGTATGGAGAAGTTGCTAGTTCGTTAAGTAGGTCGTCTATGAAGACGAGATAGCAGAGAGGTGACAGAACGCCACCTTGTCGAGTAGATTGCAGTATTTTGAAACTTTGCGACATGCGGCCGTCATATAGTACTTTGCTAGTCACATCCGAATGGATGTTCTCCAACAAACTGACAAAGTGTGGCGAAAATCCGAGCTGAATGAATTTGTACAGGAGGCCAGTGTGCCATACTTTATCAAAGGCTTTCTTGGAGTCAAGGAAGGCAACATATAAATTGGAGTTATTGTCTTTGGCATATGATACAGATTCCGAGAGAATGAATGACGTCATCGAACAGCTGATACCTTTCTGAAAACCCATTTGTTTTGCATTCGGAAATCGTTTCATTTGGTGGCTTTGAAGAAGACGGCTAAACAGAATGGACTCGAATAGTTTGTATAGGACCGATATAAGTGTTATAGCACGGTAACTATCAGGAGATGTCGGTGGTTTAGGCGGTCCTTTGTATAACGGAATGACTATTCCTTCTTTCATCGTTGGTGGAATCCACCCCATGCAGAATATACCGTCATATAGTCTTTTGGTGCATTCTATGAAGGAAGTCGGAGCGTGCAACAAATGTTCATTCAATAAGTCATCTGCCCCACTCGCTTTGTTCTTTTTCAGTTTCCTCACATGAAGAACGATTTCGGTGAGTTCGACTGGTTGACACTGTGGGCAGTTCGGTTGCACGGGATCTTTAGCAAGAGAAACACAGCTGACAACTTCTCTGGTAACGTGGTCCTCAAACTCTGGCTCAGAGTGGGGTGGTGGATTGAACAATTCTCTGAAGTACTCAGACCATCCAGAAAGTGTTTCATCTGCGTCACGTGTCAGAGACCCATTGAATTCCATAACCGATCCGATTTGAGAGACATGCGAACGGTTTCGGTTGATAGACCGCCAGAAGGACGTTTGGTTGGAGGCAGCGTCGCACTCAAGTTTGTTTTGTTGATCGGATAGGTACGCATTGAACGCAGAGCGATGAGCTTTCCTAAAAGTCCTTTTAGCGTCTTTATACTGAACATACGTGGAGGAGGTAAATACTCGTGGGCGACCAGCAAGCGACCACAATTTGTATTTTGACTTGCAATCAGAGCTCAGACTGCTGAGTTGTTTATTCCAGTATGGTTTCAAGTGTGCGTGGTAGGACATTGGAGGGATAGTCTTTTCTGCGCTATCAATTAAAATGTCGACACAATTGCGATAATACGAATCAATGTAATTTTTGTCGTTTAACTCTTTGGTCAGTAACGGTTTGCACAGGGAAGTTAGATTGTCTTGATAAGACTTCATGTATTCACATTTCCAGCGATATTTTTTCCTCGTGTAATTTGATGGTGGTTTTAGTGTAGGAGCTACATCTATACAACAGAACACTGGGCTGTGGTTTGAACTATTAGTTGCTGCATCTTCTGTGACATGAGTTTTAGATACACAATTAACCATCATGTCGGAGATGACAATGTGATCGAGCAGCGAAGGAGTCGCGCCGTCATAGTAAGGGACGTATGAGAAGTCACTGCCAGTACAAGATGATAATGTAGTGAGTGCTGTCAGGTTGTGCAGTTCGAAGAAGGCATATAATGCTCTAGCACGTGGACACGTTAAACTTGAAAGTATCGTTCTATAGTTTTTCCCCAAATTCGCATTCATATCTCCCATTAATATCACAGGACCATTCGATTCCAGGCGTGAGGTAATGTCAGCTAAGTCTGATAAACAGTCGAGAAAATATGAAATATCGTGATTGGCACCGGGTAGATATACTTGAATCACGGAGAGAAAAGAACTATTATTCATCTTGATCTGCAGAGAGATCATTCTATCATTTGTAGATTCAATCTCGATACACTGGATACTTTTGTGGACCAGGATAGCTATACCGTCTTTCACAAGACAACCTCCATTCGCAGTTCGAATCGAACGACCCGGTTTCGCAATGTAAATGTAATCATGTGAGAGAAATCCGAAGGACGACAGTGAAAATTCATCAAGCCAATGTTCAGAAATGCCGACGATCTGGAAATAGCCCGATGCCAGCATATCACTTAAATGGGAAGCACTCCCCTTGAAACCTGTCATATTCCAGGTGCATAGTTTCAGCTTATTTGTAATAGCCATTGTTTGTTGAGCTGGGAGCCTCTGAGTACCAAGCCCTGCAGTAGACACATGCGGGCCAGAAACGATTGTCAAGTAGTGGGATGCTTTCGTCTTTTGATACATTTAAACGAGCACTCACAGTCCCAATTCTGGAACTAGTGATGAGCTTCAAGAACGTTGGCTCGATACCTCTTTCAGAGAGAAAGTGAGCGAGGCCATTCTCTGTAGAACTTTCATCGATACCGCCCACGAAAAGACGCACTGTTCTTGTCCGGTGGACGCCTGAGAATCCATTTCGGTCATTATCTGAACGAGGATTCCTGTCAGAAATATGTGCGGTTTTGCGACTGGGGTCCCTCTTTAATGCCGCGGGACGTCTGTCGTTCCGTATTAGAGTTTCGATTTGCCTCGGTGCGCTCAGAGCATCGGCATAAGAATAAGGCGGACCGTCAGTGTTCACATGCTCAGCATGTTGTCGAGGAGGGGGTCTTTGTGTAGGATAATCTATACTACGTTCGCCATGTGTTGACAAATTATGAGCAGGTTCGTCACTGTCCACGGCTGCTCGTTGTATATCGCTGTAGTTGTCGATGAACTTGAATATTTCTGACATATGTTTGCCAGCGTCTGGTTCGGTTATTACTTCAATGGGAGAAGGTTTTATACGAACAGGGGTGCGTTTAGAGTTGGAGTAATCATCGCTATTGATCGAGAGATTTACTTCGCAGACATTCAGATTTGCACTGTTCGACGTATTGAGCTTCGAGTCTATATGGACAGATGTGTCAGCATCAACATGAAGTTTTGCCTGTTTGTTAGAATCACATTTTGTGTTCATGTTGGCTGTTACAGGAGAAACAGAGTTGTACACACGTTCACTTGAGTTATCGGGGGATGTGGAGGGCCTAATGACAGATCAACTCCGCTTCGCGTGTGTTTCGAATGGAGAAACAGTTTCGGTGCATGGGGTGTCGGGCCGGGTGGCATTCGGAATATGGGTCTGAACAATGGATCGGATTTCATCATATTTGTTTGCAGTATTGTCGGCATAAAGTTCGAAGACTTCCGCAAGCTGTTTGAATGTCGAATTCAAATGCTCCTTTGTTTCCTTAGAAGACGACTTGCATTTCTGGGAACACTGCGTGACTTTGAGTTCAAGGCTGCGCGACTTTTGGGAGATTTTCGATGCGCGTGATTCAATGTTCTTGAACTGTGAATCAACAGAATCGTTATTTGACTTTAAGTCGTTTTCAAGAACTTTGAGGCTGGATTTCAGTCCTGTTATTCCGTTCTTGGCTTCGTCATTCAGTCGTTCAACATCCAGTTTGATATTTTTCTGCTCGTCGACCACAGCCTTAATATCAGAGTTCAGTAAAGAGATAGATTCTTCTAGGCTGAGTATCGTTGTGTTTAGGTTTGCTTGAAAGACTGTCATTTGAGTCAGCACTTCTCCGAGTTTATTTTGAACACATATAGAGTTGCATGCACAGGTCGATACATCATTTTTAGGAGGTATCGGCGTCGCAGATTTCAACCGAGAAGATGGCGAAGTTAGCATGTCACGAATCTCATCCATGTTTCCGCCATTCATAAACTGAACGAGGTTAAACACGTCTCTTGCGAGTTTTTTTGGAACAGGTATACCCTGGTCTCTGTTAATACGGTTTTTCAATTCATAGTCGAAGAGATCGGGGCACACACCGCGCGCTTCAATAAATATGTTGCGGCGAAGACTTTCTAAACTGAAGCGATCCGGCATATCAATCAGAAGAGATGAAACGAACTGATCCCTTGGTTGATTCTGCAAACGTCGTAGATCAAACAAGGAATTATATTTGGGAATCTTCCTCTCAACGACATCTTTATCGGAATCAATAACACTGAATTCATCACGGACACACTCCTCGCTGAGGAAATTATCACATGCCTCATCCAACTGAGAATCATCAATATTCTGAATAGAATTCAAATGGGACAGAGAAGCACACCCTAGAACAGTATATGTTTTCCCATCAACAATATTAATATGCTCACCCATGTTCATATTCGTACACCCAGATGGCTGTTCCATACTTGTACGACCCACCAGGCCAGGGGAATAAAGAGACAGTACACAAATATTTATTTAAACAAACAATCAATATATGCAGTGCACATCACCGCTGTTTTTTTGTAGTGTTTTTTTTTTTTTTTAAAACAGTAATTGTCACTGGGTGAAACACTCCAACATGGAGAAGCACTATCAGTAGGAAGCGCGATTTGTCGGTAAACTGTTTCTTTCTGACAGACATCAGCTGAGACAGTACGTCAATCCGTGAACAATTTTTGGTCCTTCGAAACGACGATGCCGGGAGTACATCTCCGGAATTGTCCGAACTTATTAGGTCCTACAAATCAGCGACGAAGAGAGAACGTCTACCGGTTTGTTTTCCTTACCCGATAGCAATCAGTCCAATGTCCCTATTGTCTGCATTGACACTGGAAGAGACACCGTTTGTCACTGTCCATTATCGCTGTTGACACACAGACGAATTGAAGCGTGAAGAGTTTTGTCGAGCAAGGTCCACCTCCTTTCAATTAGCAAGCTGTGCGACTACACAATGGCGATTATATAACAGTGGCTTTCCGGGTAAATGGACAAAGGAGTAATGGCGACATAATTACATACGACAATGGGTGTTGTATTTCCGAGGAATAAAACAGGAAAATCCTTGCATTCTGGAAAACATAGACCGAACATTCCGCGAGAGGCACCAAAATGGTCCATGGTTTGTTCCTCACATGCTCGATCCTAGATTGAATCCATAGATGCACAGAAAAACAGGAATTTTACGAATATATCGGGAGCAAATAAAGTTGACATTTATTAGCAAACGACCTTGACCTTTTTTTCGTATAAACACTTGCGATCAAAACTGATGTCATATATCGCGATTGAATATGAACATACACAATTTAGTCACGTCGGCTTGCTTACTCGGCTAATGAATCGGTATCCTCTTCAAGTAGCTAAATTTCTTCAAAGCGCTTATCAAAAAAGACCAGATCTTCTTAGCAAAACCTTTTCTATCCCATGAATGTGCACAACAATTTTCTTTATTGTTTTGTTTAAAGTGACTTATAGGCCTTATTGGCCGGGTGTGTTCTTATTTTGTTACTCGACATTGTTATCACCTGTATGTGATATGTTTTATACACTATACACACATGTCACTATAATAATATATTCGTTCGTTCGTTCCTTAGTCCCATTTGAGACAGCCTACCTCTAGTTTTTGGATAACAGTATGGCACAATATAGTCATTAAATGTGTTGTTAGGTTGACATGGGGTGTTCAGATCAAAACCGACAATGGGGTGCAATGAATCACGAACCTCGTGAGTTAAACGTTGCAGTTTTTGTTTTAAATATACATTCATAACTCGAGATTTACACGTGTTCGTCTCTTGCCACAATTAAACAATTCAGCTCAAGTAAGTTCACCATTATCTGGAGAATGGAGCTATGTGTCTGTCATTTTTAGCTCAACTTGACAATGTCAAGCTTGATCTATTGTCATGTGATGGCGTCCTCGTCCGTCAACAGTTTCATTTGGCACATCCTTCAGGCCACACACCCATCCGATCATCACCAAACTTCATATGGGTATTCAGGGTGACATCTAGATGGGATACATCATTTCGTTAAAAACATGGCCGCCAGCAGCCATTTTGGAGTTCAAATTTGAATCCGTCGGCCCGCATTTATTGAAGAAATGTTTTGAAGATTTACAAGCATGTTCAGGAAAGCCTCTAGATGGGAACTATCGAATGTTAGCGAGTTTCAATGAAAATATTGGCCACCAGATGCCATCTTAAATGTTACTCTTGCGTGACTAAATCCTTTGGCACACCCTACAGATCACACCCCTCATCTGATCGCCACCAAACTTCATATGAACCTGTAATTCGTTAAAAAACATGGCCACCAGCAGCCATCTGTGATTTCAAGTGTGAATCTATCGATACACCATGCAGCCCGCATATATATCGAAGAAATGTTTTGTAAATTTACAGGCATGATTCGGATTACCTCTAGATGAGAGCCATCGAATTTCAACGCTTTTCGATGAAACAAAATGGCCGCCGGCAGCCATCTTGAATTTTACTCTTTGCATGACTAAATCCTTTGGCACACCTTACTGACCACGCCCCTCATCCGATCGTCACAAAACTTCATATGAATCTTTTGGGTGATTTCTAGATGGGAGCCATTGATTCCGAAATTCGAAGAAAAACATGACTGCCATCCGGCCATCTTGGATTTTACTCTTTGCATGACGAAATCGTTCACTCGCACTACAGGCCACACAATTCATCCAGTCGTCACCAAACTTGATACGGATCTTCGTGGTGACCTCTAGATGGGAGCCTTCGATTATTTCTGAAATTAGTTACAAAACATGGCTGCCACCAGCCATATTAGATTTTAAATTTGAATCCATCGGCACACCCTGCAGCCCACATTTATTGGTGAAATGTTTGAAATGATAATAATTTCATCTATACACCATACTCGCCCATTACTGTAACTGTTTTACTTCCCTTTAACATTATATTCATTGATCAGCAAAAAAAACTTCTTCCCAAGTTGATTTGCAGTATCATTGACACTTTTATTCGCCTCAAAGACGAGGTGAATATATTTACCCTCGGAACCGTTTGTTCTATCCAAACATATGACATTCCCATTGATTTAAGTTATGTTGAACAAAATTGAGCCATGGGTTTTTTTGTTTATTGTCCACAGTCGTGTTCAGATGTATGTAGCAAATGGTAAGTGGTAGTCTCGAGCATTCCATTGTGATAATTCTACTCGACATATAGTTCGATATATAGGAATCCTATTACTTAAAAACAAGTATTACGTCATAGTGTCCGCCAACCACAACTCGCGACAAGATGCAATCGGGGCCAATCAGAGGATATGGTAGTCACGTGGTACCAAACTGTAAGGCAGAGTTCAGTATTAAACTTTCTGCATAAACGCTCTTTATTGTTACCATATCAGGATACATTACAAAATGAACGCTCTTTATTGTATTCTTCTGATGCAATATTCTTCAGTACGTTTTTCCCCTGGCGCACTAAAGCACGCAATACACTGTATAAAGCGTTTTACTGTTAGAAGGCCTGATATTAAGTTTTGTGATATGATTATCTTTTATATATTTATTTAGTTATTTCGCTGTCTTACTTTCTTCTCCTGTGCTGGAGAGATTTTTAATTCTGTTGCAGATATTATTTTTTCAACAATCATGGTACCGATATTATTAGATGCATTGCAATTTCAATGTTCCAAAATTTTAATAATTATTATTTTTGTATGTCATTCAAGCACGGTAAACAGATCCGCTTCTATAGCTATGTGGACGGCGTCACTAAAATACAGACACACATGATGGTAAATATGTTTGCAATGACTGAATGATTAATAGTGTGGTCGTGGGAGAGTTGAACCCGGAAGAAATTGGATACAAGCTGATTTTGGTGTCATTCGAAGCGGAAAAACACCAGGAACAACATATCCAAAATCCGCAAAAATCCGCTCATGGGAAAATTCAGGATCCAAGATGGCGTCCAATATGGCTAACACAATACGTAAATTTCCCATTTGTGCCCAATAACACATGAAACCTCAGTAATTGTGGAAAATAGCGCACCAAAACATATTCCACATTGAAAGTAACACATGTCAGAAAACGCATACTGTCAAGCTTGTTGTCTTTGGGGGCAGATGGCTATCAATATGGCCGCTGAATTCGGGAAAATTCTAATTTTTAAGTGTATACAAATATTCTTCTAATAAAAATGTCTATTATTAGCATATCCTACATTTCAATAAAAGCAGTTTTGGTACATTTTGACGCAGAAAGGAACCGAGACCAACATATAAATTTATTTTAAAAATAGCACAAGCAGTCAGGATACAAGATGGCGTCCAATATGGCGGTCAAATGATGATATTTCGAGTCAGTGCCCATTAGCACGCAAACTCCGGGTTATATGGAAACTATTTAACCAAAACGGAAGCTACATTGACTTAGTCATGATACAGATGATACATAAATGTCCTTCTCGCGTTGTGCAATTGCTATAAATCGTGAGAATAACACAGTCGGGTTGAATTGCATTCGATCATTCTCGACTCTGATCCCAGGATATAAATGGTCAAGAGATTTTATTTGATCCTTCCGCTTGATCGAGGCATCTGTGATACTCATGCCGTTAAGGTTTTTGTGAATCTCGAAACCGACACGTTCAGAGTCAATACAGTTAACACTGTCCCCATCACTAGATGTTAACCCAGACGACAGGGAGCGTAGTTTACCTTCACTCAAATCAAAAGGTTCATGTTCGTCAAACCAACGTTGTATGATTATCAAATCATCAGAGTCACGTTTGCTCCTACTTGCCCCGAACTCCGCGTGCTGTTCACTGGTGGTATGTCTAAGTTTGGTTAATTCGGTCATGGCATCATGAATCTCGGCACACCTATGCATGCTATATATCCATTGCATTCGGACATATTCGGTCATTCCCCTACCTCTTGTCAGACCTCCTCTGCTTTTGATAGAACGCATAAGGACTTGTTCTATTTATGAGATCTGTTGATAATCTATTGCCCATAATCTATTGCTTCTACGTACAGCATGAAACCCATTTTCAGCGAAACATTTGTACAGCCAAGGGTGTTTATTAGGTAGTTCCAACATTTGCTGTAGATAGAGTCGACAGCTCTTGGCATAGTTGGCGTGACCGATAGCGGCAAATAGATTGAGCATTTTCCCCACAGTAGCGATATGCAGACTCCAATTTCCTGTCCTCTCTGCTCTAATGAAATTCTTCAACGTTTGCACATATTCCAAATACTGAACCCACAACTTTGCTGTCGGAGATTTCTCAATAAGCAACGATTTATACTTGTTCAAACATTCCTCGAGTTTCATCAATGGTTGAGACCCAGAAACAGCACTTGCAGGAATTACTCTACTTTCAATAGATTTGTAAAAATCACTTATTGCGTTCATCTCATCCTTCTCGATTCTAGGTATTGTTTTTTCTTCAGACTGATTTATAGCTACTGTGGAATCAGGCGAAGCATCGAGCACCTTCTCATTCTGCACTGTTCGGCCACCCCATGGGCTTGTCGGACTTGTACTTGTTTCTGTAGATGGCACAATGTCTGAGATCAGCTTATTTGTAAGAGCAGCATCAATTAAGAAATGTCCACGCACTGCCCTTGATATTGCCTTCCCAGAAGTCATATGCGTAACTGCGTTAGGGCGATAGACATTCTCCAGAGCCTCTTCCAAACCCGAACCCTTCATTAGTGAACCAATACTACCCATGGAACTCATAATGGTATGAAAGCCACCCAGCCTGCAGACTATATTCAGGGACTTTGTCATTATAATATTCGTGGCCTTTATCCGCAATGGCTGATCAAATGTGGTACATGGTGTCAGGATGTTTAGTTTGGTCGCTTGACCCTGAACATAAAGGAGAGTTGAATATATACAATCCTCATCGGACGGATTCAAATCTATAATCGGCAAAAACAGAACATCAGACTTCGTTGGGCACTTCTGGTCATCAGTCGTAATATATTGCATGAAGCCCGACCAATTTGTCCGAGGCTTTGTAGATTGGTTCACAAACCACCCTGAATGCCACAGTAGATCAGTGTTGAGCTCTGTGGGGGCAATGGGTGTGGAGTAATCAGTTGAAGCAAAGGTTTGTAAGACAACGATGAAAGGCCTTTACCGGGAGAATCAACATAATGGCATATCTGGACCCCTTTACCTCGAACTAGCTCATCAACCTTCGAACGCTGGCACCTGTTAATGGTGTGTGGCCTGAGGCTAAGCTGTGTTTGATCTTTTGGAGTAGAGATTGCTATCATACACATACCATGGAATGTTCCCTGACCATCTAAAGTTGCTATGTTATGGTCTACATTGTCGGCAACCCACTGTGTACATGTTCCGGGGAAATAGTCGGTTAGAATATCGTCAGGACGTTCGGTTTGGATGACAGACTGTTTGTATCTTTCTACTTCGTCGTGTGTAATGGAGAACCCCAACCTAGATAACTCATTCACCAACCATTTTGAACCGAACATGTGATCCATCTACACACCGAAACAAAAGAGCGTTGGTGTTATAACAGATCGGGGTCGAGCAGATTGAATTATGGAGTGCCCAATGCTATTTATCTTCAAATCGGATAGAATCAGAACACTTAACATCGTGTGCAAATAATGCGGAACCCACTGTCGACCCCGTTCAATGGAAGATATATCTTCACTGGTTGAATTAGTGTCACACAGTCTCTCTTATTTCTGCTCGTAATGTCCTTGCTGCTGTCAACATTATCCTTTCAGTTTCCTCTTCAATACTATCTCTCTTATCACAGTACCATTTTTCGTTTATGATAAACTTTGCCATGTTCCGAAAACACACTATATTGTTCCGTCCCTCAACTTCGGCGAAAAATATAAACTCCCCGTAGTGGTCCTGTAGTTTCTCTTTGAGCCATTTCATACTATACACATGACAATCACCGGCAAACTCAATCATTTTGTCATGCAACTCCCCAGAGTATATAATTCTGCACCAGCTTCGAGCCAACTACAAACCATCTCAAACCATTGCTGCATTCCCTGGTCCGATCTCCTACCACTTTTCGCCTTATCGACCAATGTTGGATTTTCTTTACCCTACTGGAAATCAGTATAACAGCGTGAGTGGTAGACAGATTCTGCTGCTACCAAGTCTATACAACCATACAAACGATCCTGCACATCGGATGCCCATTTGGTCCCACTTTTATCACAATTTTAGGATATTGTCCCGAATTGGGAGGGTTGTTACTTGCCTCACCCCTGATTTGTCGGGATGTCGAGGATCTATAGTGGATGGCGTACCACAAAACATACAGTCTGTCTTGAAATCAAACGGTGACACACCAGATCTCAGTTGTTTATTTGGAGGTACTTCGGTAGTTATTTCGACAGAACGGTGTCGCCTTTTTGGATCTGTGAAATATCTACGACAATTCGAATGGACAAGAACTTTACCGACTGGTGTCATCTGATAGCGCTCATTCAGATAATCTTTCAGGTCGTGCCTCCCACATTTATCACAGAAATTGATCAATGTCAAAATGCCTCTCTTAGACACGATGACGGGAGGTTTGTCATCAAAACCCGATGGGCACAAAACACACATGTCATCCCGAAATTGCGTAATTTCTTGCGCCTCGCAAAATTCTGCCATAACTATATATTCAATACAAGACCAACTGATATATGGACTGACACTACATTTAAATGATAGAAATATAGAATATGTATAGTAACAGGTCTCCTGTGTGCCTTGGCACCGTTAGGTTTCAACAGGAGAACAGTTATAAGCCTTCAATCCAGTGGTTTGCAAATCAAAGTATTACTACTTGGACATACACAGCCGGAATGATACAATACAAGCAACGAAGCTATATGCGAAAAAGCAGCCGATAGGCGAGACCTTTTATGTGCATCTGTGAGAACAAGCATATAGTACGTGTTCTGTTATAAACGCTCTTTATATTCTGTTCTGTTCTGTTATACACACGCTATTTATGACATTTCCTGGAAGGGTATAGCAAAACACGTGTTCTGTAGCAAACGCTCTTTATTGTTGAACGAACCGACATTGCCAGCCAGCTAATATATATATCAGTGATACACATAAACTTGGTTTATTCGCTGTATGGACTTACAAATCGCAGTTATAGTAAATTATATAGACACATTAAGCACATAAATTCGTCAATGTTCATAACTGGTTGAATAAATTGATAAAAACGGCATTTGAGAGTCAAACATGTGTTGTATTTCAAAGTGCTCTGAAATCCTTGTCCATGTGCGGATTTTGGCAAATTGTGGATATGTTGTTTCTGTGGCTGTATCGGTTAGATTGATACCAAATTTAACATGTATTCCAGAAAATATGACAAACCAATATAATTGACTGTTGTCTTAGACAAATATATACTTGAAAATTATAATTTTCTCGAATTTGGCTGTTATATTAACAGAAGTATGTCCCAATTGACAACAAAATTGTTTATATATTTTTTGTAATGTTCTAACATATGTTACTATCAATGCGGAATCCGTTTTTGGTGAGATTTTTCCATATTCACTGAGGGTTTGTGTGTCAATGTGCGTTGACTGGAAAATTATTCATTTGGCGGCCATCTTTTACGCCATCTTGGATCCTGAATTTTCCCATGAGCGGATTTTTGCGGATTTTGGATATGTTGTTCCTGAAGCTTTTCCCCGTCGAATGACACCAAAATCAGCTTGTATCCAATTTCTTCCGGGTTGACCCCCAAATTCAGCTTCAACGACCATACTATAAGGGTACGTTCATACGCTGGCAATATTGCACTGCAAACTGCAAAAATGCCAGCTGCAAAGGTTGTTTTGTTTTGTTTTGTTAGCTGGCATTTTTGCCAGCAAACGACTAGCTCGTGCTGTGTCGTGGCTGGTCGTCAACAATCAACGGTGATATATGATAACGGCGTATACCTCTCTGTCGGTGGCCACAACACAAGGCCACTGACAATAATTGATTGTGTCTGTACCGTCCTTGATACGATCGAATGGGATCGGGTGTGTTCTCTGTGATTCTCGTACACATAATTATACATGTGTACTTACTAATCTCCGTTATATGATGATATGGCGTGATACAAAGAGTACCAAAAGTGATGCTTCCCGAGTCATAACTGTGGGAGGCAGGACCCACTATGAGTATCCATGCATTGCTTCAAATGTGCTTACTTCAGTGAGCGTGCACAAATTCTCAATTGTTATCGAAATGGTCATGTATCGATCAGAATGGCAGATTGAGATATCACTCAATTCAGATCAAGCTGGGTTCGAATACGTGCCAACACCATCTACCAAGACTGATATATCGATGTAATTGTAGTGGTTTAAACGTGACTGCTTGTGTCGTGGTGGTGGGGGTGGGGTCTAGCAGTAGGGATAATGGAAGACCAACGAGTTTGTGACTAAAATTATTGGAATGACAAGTTTGGTGTTTGGGATGATACCCGGTAAGATTTGAATTCGTCGGGTATCTTCGTTGAGCCAAGTGCGGACCCACCATCTCCTGTCTAGGTGACGTTTATTGTACTCATATATGAGCAGCATCCCAGCGAGAGAGCTGGTCGTGGCGATATCACATTCCAACATGTCAAGTGACATTATTCTGACTGGCCTAAGAATACCAACACGCATCGTGTTCTAATATATTGCAAACAGCTCATCAATCACGCAAAACGGCTGTCGTTCATTGATCACTACTAACACTGATTTGTTGACAGCTGGCAGAAATTAATCCGTTTTGGCAATTTTGTAGCTGACATCTTTGCAGTTTGCGGTGCATTATTGCCAGCGTATGAACGTACCCTAAGAGGAGACAATCCATGGGTACAACTCCAAATGCAGCGTTATCGATCAGTGTGTTGACATAACATAATCAACCAATGGACTGTACTGGTGATTAAGGTGTTTGGACAGGTATTCAATATGAAAACATCTAACGCTCGGAAAGTTGACCAGCCGGACTTGTTGTGACAACAAATTGTCCAATCGTGTGTTGACAACGATTGCCAGCGCTACGCGGAGATACTCCTGTCTCGTCGTTGGCATCGAGGAAAATACGTGGCGGTGGGTTTCGTGGTTGCATATAAACACTTGAACGACCCATATTTACATCAATTCACGAAGCTCATCTGTGTTACAGTCCATCCACTGCTAAAAACCGTCATACGTTAATTCAGTTGCTGTTTCTATTCAAAATAGTTTAAGGTAATTTGAGTTGTAAACTATTTAACGTAATTCAAACATGCAGAATGTTCATCTCACAATGACAAAATTCTGAAATGTTTGTGATTTTGCTACATTTTTTTATTTATCATTACTGTATACGCAACCGATCCTCTTCTATATAATTACACATGGGCCCCGTCACAAAAATCAAGGCCTGTATTGTTTTCAATGACGTTCAATGACGTTCAATTTGTTTATTTGTCTTCATCAAATAATTGATCAAAAGACAACGTAGTACATTACACGTAGATAAACAAAATAGTTACGTACAAATATACTATTCTCCGTTAATTATTACGCAGAGACAATTAACCCATGGGTCTTACTCCACGTGCATCGTTATTAACCCATGGGTCTTACTCCACATGCATCGTTATTAGTTTGTCGATTCAAAAATAATGCATTGGTGATTAACCCATGGGTCTTACTCCACATGCATCGTTATTAGTTTGTCGATTCATAAATAATGCATTGGTGATTATCCCATGGGTCTTACTCCGCGTGCATCGTTATTAACCCATGGGTCTTACTCCACATGCATCGTTATTAGTTTGTCGATTCATAAATAATGCATTGGTGATTAAGGTGTTTTGACATGAATTTAAAAAACTTTTATGAAAACATCTAATGCTTGGAAAGTTGACCTGTCTGACTTCTTGTGACAACACATGGGTAGAATCCTGTGTTGACAATGATTGC
Organism: Siphonodentalium dalli; assembly: GCA_032622095.1. Taxonomy (NCBI): domain Eukaryota; kingdom Metazoa; phylum Mollusca; class Scaphopoda; order Gadilida; family Siphonodentaliidae; genus Siphonodentalium; species Siphonodentalium dalli. The sequence continues at coordinate 252,478,197 of CP136065.1, forward strand.
AAGCGCTACGCGGAGATACTCCTGTCTTGTCAATTGGGCCTCATGGTTGCATATATATAATTGAATCACCCCCGTTTTTTCATTAATCTACGAATATCATTGGTGTTATAGTCCATCTGTTTCTCCTAATCGTTATCAAATTGATTTGCTGTCTCGTCATCATTTTAATTATTTGAGTTCAAATCAGTGGTATATATTTTACTGTAATTGTTTAGCCTACATATTATGACAACGTTTTTGAGCTATAGATACAAAGGAGGGCCCGGTTTCTGTTTTGGTGTGGGTGGAACCGATGGGGGATTCAGAGTAAACTAATTACTTTTCCATCTCACCCAATTATATGAAAATCTTTTTCCATTTACAGAACATGAAGTCTGGAAAGAAATCTTCAAAATCGGCTGTTGTGAGGATGCCAGTAGATCATATGTATGTGCCAATAACTTCCAGTAGAAAAGGACGCTCATCCGTTGACAAAAACCCGACATCCAGTCTGCTGTACCCACTGAAGAAGATACCATGTGCAACCGAAGTTAGAGCTCCATGCGAAACAACATATCGACATTGGCCACTCGACGACTCACTAGACTCTTCATTTTGCTTGCACGGGCTTGGTGACTGTAATGCCGGTATGGAGTTCTGGTCAATATGCGAGCCATGTGACCGGTCGTTCGATGATTTCGACAGCACCCTTCAACAGCTCGGTCTTATTTTAGAAAAACAAGAAACGTCGCACCAGAAGCAATCCGCCGAGAAACATAGTCAAAGGGGTGCCACGCCCTTGAAAAATTCAAACTTTTCCGGGAAGCATGCAAAGACTCCTTCTATGACCTCAACCAGATCACACAAAACCAGCTTCAGCAAAAGTTCTGTTGTGAAGAAGTTCCGGAAGTTCTGTAGAATCTTCAAACGTGAAAGCGGATCCCATTTGAAAACGCTGGCTGTATTGTGAGGAAAAGAGGAAAGACTTTGTTTGACGTTAATAAGCTTGCTCTGTGCTGAAACGACAACACTTTTGTAATTGACGTTAAAATGCTTGCTCTGTACAGAAACGACCACGTCAGTGATGACCACACCAAAGGAAAATAGTGCTATCCATTAACAATTACAAATGTGTACTCATTGTGACAATTTTCATGATGAAGTTTTTTATTGATAAGTTTTTGTTACCTGTATTGTTTTTGTTGTTTATGTTGCTATTCAATTAAACGTTAAATTCTTTCAATTGTTTCCATATCAACACAAGCCTTGTCATCACTTTTAAAGTTAGGTGAACTCCAATTGTCCCAGCTTGTATTCCTACATTTTCCAGTCAATTCTTTTTTAACTGGGCATATATATTTTAAGTACCATGGGAACCTGCGATTATGAGGTCCGCCCGACGTTTTTTGTATTGAGTTATCCCCCTTAATCGACTTAATATATGTTCGCAACATTCAAATAAGTATGTCAGTCTGTCCATCTATACGTGCGTCCGACTTACCTTTCCGGAGCATAACTTGAGTGCGTAAAACATTTTCGCCACTGACTGCCATGTGGGTATCCTTAGACTGAATATTGAGACTGGGAGGTTTAATACGGAAGATTCCGACAAAAGATATTGTTCTGCGTGTGATTGTAGCCAAGTTGAAGACGAGACACTCTTTCTCCTTAACTGTCAAGCGTATACACACTTGCGATCAAAACTGATGTCATATATCGCGATTGAATATGAACAGACACAATTTAGTGCCGTCGGCTTGCTTACTCGGCTAATGAATCGGTATCCTCTTCAAGTAGCTAAATTTCTTCAAAGCGCTTATCAAAAAAGACAAGATCTTCTTAGCAAAACCTTTTCTATCCCATGAATGTGCACAACAATTTTCTTTATTGTTTTGTTTAAAGTGACTTATAGGCCTTATTGGCCGGGTGTGTTCTTATTTTGTTACTCGACATTGTTATCACCTGTATGTGATATGTTTTATACACTATACACACATGTCACTATAATAATATATTCGTTCGTTCGTTCCTTAGTCCCATTTGAGACAGCCTACCTCTAGTTTTGGGATAACAGTATGGCACAATATAGTCATTAAATGTGTTGTTAGGTTGACATGGGGTGTTCAGATCAAAACAGACAATGGGGTGCAATGAATCACGAACCTCGTGAGTTAAAAACGTTGCAATTTTTGTTTTAAATATACATTCATAACTCGAGATTTACCCCGTGTTCGTCTCTTGCCACTATTAAACAATTCAGCTCAAGTAAGTTCACCATTATCTGGAGAATGGAGCTATGTGTCTGTCATTTTTAGCTCAACTTGACAATGTCAAGCTTGATCTAGTGTCATGTGATGGCGTCCTCGTCCGTCAACAGTTTCATTTGGCACATCCTTCAGGCCACACACCCATCCGATCAATCAAAATCGCCTGTAGATTCTAAACGTGTCACGTCATCAAAGGATCACAAGGAGAGAAACCCCAGTGAAATTTCTAAATTTGGAAAAATACACCTTGTTGTGGGAGACTCAGTACTTCGATTTGTTAATTCGGCGTCTTTCCCACCCTGGTGAGTTCGTAAAGAAGGTTTCGATCGGTGGAATGAGGATAATGGGGCTTCTAGCGTGGCTGACAGATTCGTCGAATTTTGTGGAGGGGAATGTGACAAAATTTACATTCCACGTAGGCATCAACTCATGCCGAAATGGGTTAGTGACCGACAAACAACTATTACTGAGTGTTATCGATGAGGTGAAACGCCGATACCCTAAGGCGACAATTCGAATATCATCAGTGCTACCCTCACCGCACAACCACGGAACAAATCGTTTGATTTTCGAAACAAACGAATGCTACAAATCAATCTGTGCGCTAACTGGGTGTGAATACATAGATAACGCCCAATCATTTGTGGAACCACGAACCACCCGCATAGCAGTACATCTGTTCCATGACAAATGGCATCCCAACACTGATGGCGTGGAACGATTGGGCAGAAACATTCGCCACGGGACGAACAGTCGACAGACCTTTGACCCTTCGTTTCATCAGCATGGTCGGTGGTCACACTCACAACCTGCGACGAATCACCAGTCCCCAGCGGGTGACTTGAAAGACTCCCAAACTTTAATGGCTTCTGAACTCGGTAGTTTGATAGCAGAACTGAGAGCGTGCATCAAAGGGACAAATTAGTTCCATGTGGTTTTTGTAGGCATGGCACAGCTTAATCTCCAGTAAGATGGACTTTGGTTTCATCGCACTTGTATACAAATTGAATAACGTTTTAATTACTTGTTTAACATCCGACATCGACCCTTTAAGTCGGCACGTTTTATGTACCGACAATGAACGCATTGTTGGTAATTATCTACCATAATCTCACTTGTTAGCACCATGTATCAATTAAATGATGACCACCAGCTTGTTATCAAAACATCTATAACGATCTTCATACGAACCAATGTGGATACAATAACAGGCCATCAGTGTAAACAATATGTGTTATGAAAGCAAACAAAAGCATTTCGCCCAGTGGATAAGTAACTTTCATTTCTGTATGATTTCAAAATATTCCTTAAGTAAAATGTGTCCCTCTGTAGATTATGCTGTTGCCATGCACGATGAAGCACTATAATGGTATACTCTTTGTTTTTTAGTATTGTTGTTAAATTTTATTAGTATGAACGCATTATATACGTATACTTCAAATGTTTGATTTAGGTAAATTGTACAATTGTAGGGAGAATAGGAAATCTTACCAGCTCCATGGCTAGTACACTGAAATAATGTCTGACACTAGTTCAACAGATCACAGTAATACAATCCGATATACAAGCTGGAATGTGCAAGGGATCCGTAAAAAAATAAGAGATCTAGATTTTAGAAACCAAATAGAGAGATATGAGTTTATTACTCTGGTAGAAACGTGGCATCAAGATTCACCAGATATTCATTTAGAAGGGTATGAAAATCTAAATTTAAGTCGTTCCCAGGCCAAGAAAAAGGGTGGTATAGCCTTTTATTTTCTCTCAAAATTCAAAAAGTACATGCGAAAAGTCTACACTGTAAACGAGGTAGCACTATGTGTCGAGTTCGATGGTCAAATGCTTAACCAATCCACAAAAGTAATATTTGTGTCATTGTATATTCCGCCCAGCAATTCTAGTTTTTGGAAGACGAAAGATAAAGACGATGATATATTTGAATGTGTCGAGAAGGCTTTAGCTCGATACAAGAGCGGTGAACTATTAATTCTCGGCGGGGATTTCAATGCACGCACAGGTGAATTGCCAGACCACGTGGTATCTGACAGTGATAAGCACACGCCACTCCCAGCTGATTACATAATTGACACGTGCCCCAATAGAGCCAGTATGGATAGTCGTATAAACTCTTTTGGTCGCCAGCTCATAAATCTCAGCCGAAGTTGTGGTATTCGTGTAATTAATGGACGATCTACAGGCGATAGACTTGGTCATTTCACAAGCTATCAATATAATGGGGCGAGCGTCGTTGATTATATCCTTATAACAGAGAGTTTTCTTTGCGCGGTTGATTACTTTTGTGTTAAACTTCCAACTGAATTCTCTGACCATTGTCAATTAGTTCTTCACTTAAAATATGACAATGAACGATGCCAATCACAAAACAAATATAAATATACCCAACTTAGAACACATCTTAAATGGGCAGAGCATAGTGAGGAGAAATTACGCAACGCCATGCATAATACGTCCATTCGCGGACGCTTAGCTGATTATAAAACGTATCACTATCAGCATGATGTTTATGGTGCCAAAAATGCGACCAAAGACCTTATGCAAATAGTAAAAGACGTAAACATGTACGCATGTGTACGAAGGGTAGTTAATAGGAAGAAAACTCCGCGTAAAAGAAAATGGTTTGACGGACAATGTAGGGAATTTAAGCGCGATCTCGGAAAAATCATTAATGATATGAGGAATAACCCATTTGACCCAAACCTAAGAACGCGATACCATGTGAAACGAAAAGCGTACAAAAAGGCGCTGAAGGCTAAACGACGAGCATTCTACGCAGATATATATTGTAAACTAGATACTTTAGAAACAACCAACCCAAAACAATATTGGGAAATCATAACAAAAATGCGGCAGAGACCGCTCTCACAAAATGAACTTGATGCTGATCAATCAGTTGATTTTGTCACTGAGCTTTATTGTCCGAAACCTGATAATCCAGATTGTGGATTATCTTCGGACACATATCAAACTTGTAATCAACCTATCAATAATGATGATATCACGACAGAGGAAGTTCTTGGCGCTACACGAGAACTAAAAAACGGAAAGGCGATTGGACCCGACCAAATTTCGAACGAATTGCTGAAGTCACTCGTTCCATTGATAATTGATGAAATTGTTTAACTTAATTCTGGAGACAGGACATTATCCGAGTGATTGGAGCGAATCTACCCTCACTTGAATTCACAAAAAAGGAGACAAAAGTGATCCCAATAACTACAGGGCAATAGCAATATCATCGGCGGTCGGTAAATTGTTTAACAAAATAATTAATCGTCGGTTAATCGATTTCTTACATGTAAACACTATTATCAGCGAAAACCAATTTGGTTTTTCGAAAGGGAAGAGCACCATTGATGGAGCATTTGTTCTGCACGCGGCCATTAAAAAATACAAACGATTGGGAAAGCCCCTATATGCTGCATTCATAGATTTCAGAAAAGCGTTCGATACAGTAAACAGACAATTACTTTAAAAAAAATTAAAATGCGCGGGCATTAAGGGACTCATACTACGGATAATACAGTCACTATATGACAATAGCTACTATATCACCAAAACAAACAAAGGGTTGGGGCCTCCATGCTTATCCACGATAGGTGTTAGGCAGGGACACATATTGTCCCCAAACCTGTTCAAAATCTTTATTGACGACATTAAAAAAGAGTTTGACAGTCCTTGCGAGGCTGTCCATTTAGGCAATGATACACTTAATCACATTTTATTCGCTGACGACCTGGTTTTACTTTCTGATACTCCAAGTGGGCTACAGTGCTGTCTAAACAGACTAAATAGATACACTGAGAACAATAAACTCACCGTGAACACTGATAAAACTAAATGTGTGGTGTTTAGAAGTAGGAAAACAAAAACTTTACCAGACTTTCACATTGGAAATCAAAAGTTGGAAATTGTTAATGAATACAATTATCTTGGAATTAAATTTAGTAATACGGGTAGATTATCACTTGCAATGGAAGAATTGAGTGCTAAAGGACTCAAAGCAATGCATTCTTTATTTAACGCATGTACAAACGACGCACCGATTCCACTAGTGACTTCTGTAAAACTCTTCGATAGATTAATTAAGCCGATATTGTTATATGGTAGCGAAATATGGGGTGTGGAAATAACCACTAAAAATCACGACCGCCTTCCATGTGAGAAGGTACACATAAAATATTGTAAGCGGTTACTCGGAGTCGGCAGATTTTCTTCGAACAACGCGGTTCGCGCCGAGTTAGGGAGCCACCCATTATTTATTGACGTGGCATGCAGACTTTCATCTTATGTAATTAAGATAATTTCACGGTCGGACTGTAATCTGCTCCGTAATGCTGCGTTGGAACAACAAGTGGCATCGGTTAAGAAATCAATCTTCAAAACGGCAGAATCACTGGGGTGGAATATTTCAGACCTAAACAATCCGGGTCCAGTTGTGAGTCAATTCAAAAGAAATCTTATTGAAGATTATTATATATATTTCGGACAGAGTCTCACTGATGAATGCTCAAAAACGGGAAGTAATAAATTACGAACATACCGACTTTTCAAACTTAAGTACGAAATAGAACCTTATCTTCTTCACACACCATCAATAGAAAATAGAATCGTTTTTACTAGACTGCGTTTAAGTAATCATAAACTGGCTATTGAAAAGGGACGCCACACCCAACCACCGACGGTATTGGAACAAAGACTATGTATATTTTGTTCCGATGATGCTATTGAAGATGAAAAACACTTTCTTTTGGAATGTAGTGCTTACCGCACACCGCGGCTCGAACTAATAACTCTTATGAAGACACAGTTCCCAGACTTTGAAAACATGACACAAACTGAACAGCTTGTCAAAATCCTATCCAACAATATTTCAAATTCATGCACTTCAATATGTCATATAATCCGAAAATTATTTTCCGCACGCGATGAGCTTCGCCTCATAAGCAATGAATAAATGAAGACGAGACGACCCTATGCACATTCAGCTGTACTTAAATGGTTATATATTACCATCTATTATTATATCATTTATTGTATTGTTCAATGTACAACTATATATTAATATGTTTGCATACTGTCCTTATAAGGATGTTTTGCCTATTAAACTTATCTTATCTTATCACCAAACTTCATATGTGTATTCAGGGTGACATCTAGATGGGATACATCATTTCGTTAAAAAACATGGCCGCCAGCAGCCATTTTGGAGTTCAAATTTGAATCCGTCGGCCCGCATTTATTGAAGAAATGTTTTGAAGATTTACAAGCATGTTCAGGAAAGCCTCTAGATGGGAACTATCGAATTTTAGCGAGTTTCAATGAAAATATTGGCCACCAGATGCCATCTTGAATGTTTCTCTTGCGTGACTAAATCCTTTGGCACACCCTACATATCACACCCCTCATCTGATCGCCGCCAAACTTCATATGAACCTGTAATTCGTTAAAATACATGGCCACCGGCAGCCATCTGTGATTTAAAGTGTGAATCTATCGATACACCATGCAGCCCCCATATATATCGAAGAAATGTTTTGTAAATGTACAGGCATGATTCGGATCACCTCTAGATGAGAGCCATCGAATTTCAACGCTTTTCGATGAAACAAAATGGCCGCCGGCAGCCATCTTGAATTTTACTCTTTGCATGACTAAATCCTTTGGCACACCTTACTGACCACGCCCCTCATCCGATCGTCACAAAACTTCATATGAATCTTTTGGGTGATTTCTAGATGGGAGCCATCGATTTTTTCCGAAATTCGAAGAAAAACATGACTGCCATCCGGCCATCTTGGATTTTACTCTTTGCATGACGAAATCGTTCACTCGCACTACAGGCCACACAATTCATCCAGTCGTCACCAAACTTGATACGGATCTTCGTGGTGACCTCTAGATGGGAGCCTTCGATTATTTCTTAAATTAGTTACAAAACATGGCTGCCACCAGCCATATTAGATTTTAAATTTGAATCCATCGGCACACCCTGCAGCCCACATTTATTGGTGAAATGTTTGAAATGATAATAATTTCATCTATACACCATACTCGCCCATTACTGTAACTGTTTTACTTCCCTTTAACCTTATATTCATTGATCAGCAAAACAAAAAAACTTCCCAAGTTGAGTTGCAGTATCATTGACACTTTTATTCGCCTCAAAGACGAGGTGAATACATTTACCCTCGGAACCGTTTGTTCTATCCAAACATATGACATTCCCATTGATTTAAGTTATGTTGAACAAAATTGAGCCATGGGTTTTTCTGTTTATTGTCCACAGTCGTGTTCAGATGTATGTAGCAAATGGTAAGTGGTAGTCTCGAGCATTCCATTGTGATAATTCTACTCGACATATAGTTCGATATATATGAATCCTATTACTTAAAAACAAGTATTACGTCATAGTGTCCGCCAACCACAACTCGCGACAAGATGCAATCGGAGCCAATCAGAGGATATGGTAGTCACGTGGTACCAAACTGTAAGGCAGAGTTCAGTATTAAACTATCTACATAAACGCTCTTTATTGTTACCATATCAGGATACATTACACAATGAACGCTCTTTATTGTATTCTTCTGATGCAATATTCTTCAGTACGTTTTTCCCCGGGCACACTAAAGCATGCAATATACTGTATAAAGCGTGTTACTGTTAGTAGGCCTGATATTAAGTTTTGTGATATGATTATCTTTTATATATTTATTTAGTTATTTCGCTGTCTTACTTTCTTCTCCTGTGCTGGAGAGATTCTTAATTCTGTTGCAGATATTATTTTTTCAACAATCATGGTACCGATATTATTAGATGCATTGCAATTTCAATGTTCCCAAATTTTAATAATTATTATTTTTGTATGTCATTCAAGCACGGTAAACAGATCCGCTTCTATAGCTATGTGGACGGCGTCACTAAAATACAGACACACATGCTGGTAAATATGTTTGCAATGACTGAATGATTAAGAGGAGACAATCCATGGGTACAACTCCAAATGTAGCGTTATCGATCAGTGTGTTGACATCACATAATCAACCAACGGACTGTACTGGTGATTAAGGTGTTTGGACAGGTATTCAATATGAAAACATCTAACGCTCGGAAAGTTGACCAGCCGGACTTGTTGTGACAACAAATTGTCGAATCGTGTGTTGACAACGATTGCCAGCGCTACGCGGAGATACTCCTGTCTCGTCGTTGGCATCGAGGAAAATACGTCGCGGTGGGTTTCGTGGTTGCATATAAACCCTTGAACGACCCATATTTACATCAATTCACGAAGCTCATCCGTGTTACAGTCCATCCACTGCTAAAAAACATCATACGTTAATTCAGTTGCTGTTTCTATTCAAAATAGTTTAAGGTAATTTGAGTTGTAAACTTTTTAACGTAATTCAAACATGCAGAATGTTCATCTCACAATGACATAATTCTGAAATGTTTGTGATTTTGCTACATTTTTTTAATTCATCATTACTGCATACGCAACCGATCCTCTTCTATATAGTAACACATGGGCCCCGTCACAAAAATCCAGGCATGTATTGTTTTCAATGATTGTTAATTTGTTCAATTTGTTTATTTGTCTTCGTCAAATAATTAATCAAAAGACAACGTAGTATATAACACGTATATAAACAAAATAGTTATGTACAAATATACTATTCTCCGTTAATTATTACGCAGAGACAATTAACCCATGGTTCTTACTCCACACGCATCGTTATTAGTTTGTCGATTTCTCCTAATCGTTATCAATTTGAGTTGCTGTCTCTTCATCGTTTTAACGTAATTTGAGTTCAAAAGCGTTGCATATATTTTAATGTAAATGTTTAGCTTACAAAATTATAATGACCACTTTTTTTTTTTAGATATTTATACAAAGGAGAGCCGGTTTCTGTTGGGTGTGGGGCCAATGGCGGATTCAGAGTAAACTAATTGCATTTCCATCTCACCCAATTATATGAAAATCTTTTTCCAATTACAGAACATGAAGTCTGGAAGGAAATCTTCAAAATCGGCTGTTGTGAGGATGCCAGTAGATCATATGTATGTGCCAATAACTTCCAGTAGAAAAGGATGCGCATCCGTTGACAAAAACCCGACATCCAGTCTGCTGTATCCACTGAAGAAGATACCATGTGCAACCGAAGTTCGAGCTCCATGCGAAACGACCTATCGACATTGGCCACTCGACGACTCGTTGGATTCTTCAGTTTGCCTGCACGGGCTTGGTGACTGTAATGCCAGAATGGAGTTCTGGTCAACATGTGAACCCAGCGACAAGTCGTTCGATTATTTGGACAGCACCCTTCATCAGCTCGGTCTTATTTTAGAAAACGAAGAAACGTCACACCAGAAACAATCTGTCGAGAAACAAAGTCAAAGAAGTATCACGCACTCAAAACGTTCATCCTTTTCCGGGAAGCATACGAAGACTCCTATGACATCAACCAGATCACACAAAACCAGCTTCAGCAAAAGTTCTGTTGTGAAGAAGTTCCGGAAGTTCTGTAGAATCTTCAAACGTGAAAGCGGATCCCATTTGAAAACGCTGGCTGTATTGTGAGGAAAGACTTTGTTTGACGTTAATATGTTTGCTCTGTACTGAGACGACCATGTCATCACACCAAAGGAAACTAGTGCTATCCATTAACCATTACAAATGTGCACACATTTGACCTTTTTTATGATGAAGTTCGTTATTGATTAAGTCATTGTTACCTGTATATTGTTTTTGTTATTTGTTATTTTGTTATTCAATTAAACATATACATTCACACCTTTCATTCACAATTGTCCCGCGTGAACTCTAGCCTTGTCCACCCTATTGAAAGATGTGTGAGTCCCACTCCATCTTGAGCGCTCAGAAAAATAGATGATGCTTCGTTGGTTAAGTTTGATGGTATGTTATCTCCTCATGTCGAACTCATCAACATATATATATATATTGACAATGACTCTCTTAAAGGCGCTACTCCTCTGATAATGAAACATATGTTGCGGACCGTTGTCCTACCCAAAGCATTATACGGCAGTGAAATCACTTCACCTCAAACCCAATAATCTGTTAACACAATAGAACGTTCTCTGCGCACGTGTGTAAAATACTCGCAGCAATTGCCAAAACGCACAAGTACGAATCTTGCGCTTGTATTAGTAGGACCTCTTGCTCAACGAGAAATAGATGTTCGCAAACTGATTTCTGGGACAGTTGATTAACATTCCTCGTGGACATCAAACTCCACTTAAATTTTCGTCTATTTCGTCGCCAGTTTCCGGATTTGTCTCTGATATTTTCCATTTACTTGAGCAGTATGGACTCATTGCTCACGTTTATAATTGTCTACTCCACGACAACTTCCCTGATCATAACTTATGGAAGACAATCGTTGAAAGTGGTGTGAAGATAACTTACACGACACAGTGGAACGCAACTATTTCCAACGATAGGAGGTTTACTGTTGTCTACCAAGTTATCCGTGACCCCCCTATCCGGATGGAAAATATGGAGACTCTTTCAATGTCATCCGAACGCAGTTGATAAATTCTATAACTTGGCCAAACTTCTCAACAAAACAACCTACCCGAATACGTTGATCTGCTACAATATACCAGTGTTACACAGCATACGACATCGAATTGATCATGTAATGTTCTGATGTACAGCACATCCAGTTCTGATGTTAAGGAACCAGTTATGGGGGACAATGCTTAATCATATATAACGGTGTGTCAGCGTTCCTCTACTTTGGCGGCTTATCTAATGAAAGTGTCTATGACACTAGGTCAACTTGGAAATGGAATAATTTCAAGTGTTGCAGTCAATGGAGTGATTAGGAATGCTGAAAGTTGAAACGTCTAAATAATACTAGATTATCAACATGAAGAGATATCAAATAAAATTCAAGATGGCCACTGGCGGCTATGTTTTCCAGTGAATATCAAAAACATTTGATAGCTTCCATCTAGTTGATCAATATTAACGCCACCGGTATATACTGTTCTAAACAATTTAGAAATCTGTGGTCCTATGGGCATTTTATAAATAGATAATTGTTTTTTCCGGTTATTTTGGGACGCGTTAAAGTTGTACTGCAACCCCGAGTCCGGTAAAATATGTAGTTGGAATGTCCAAGTTCGTGAAAGTTCTATTGACTATGCCGATGATTTGAGAAGCTTTATTGTTTTAGGATATTGAAAGGCTAGTCTGGCCGTGTCAAATTGAGCTATAGCGATGGGATATCTCGCAGGACAACACATTTCGGGTTTTCGTGTGGTGTGTAGTCGCCGGATGTCTTATAGTTGCAGTATGTAACTATTATGACCGCGTTAATTGCGTTCGATGTTTAGTTATGAACAATGGCTGGGCCATGCACACTTGAAGATTTTATGGCGGGAACACAATTTTTGATCCGCATTTAGAAGCTTTCTGGTTTGGTGAATGAAAAATTTGCAGTATTAAGCCATAGTTTTTTGTAATAATTTGAAGGATTGGTTGTTTTAACGGAATTCTGAGGCGGTGCATTCATGTAACCAATATATTTTATATTATAATTTATATATTTATGGCTAATAATATGATCTTGGTGGCGTTACCATTTCTGACTATGGTTTTCTTGTATATAATTGGTGTGTGTTGGTGGGTCGATTCGGTGGCAGTGTGGCATTGACGTCGGACTTTGCCTCAAGTCGCGCTCCGGTGCAGCTAGTGCCAGTGGAATTGTTGTCAATGGGTAGCTGTGAGCTTCAATGGGAGACAGTGCTCTACCGACAAGGGCTCCAAGAGCCTGTCTATCTTCTTTGAGTACATTAACGATCTTTATATCTTTCTTCTCTCTATCCATACCTGTTTAATCTTCGGTTTCTTTATCTTATCGAATATGCTAGGTTTTCCCCTTTCTTCACTCATCAGTTTGTCCTCAAAGAAAGCTTGAATAATAACTTACCCCGTCGAAATTGCAGTCAGTAACCCATTTAGCTGGTTCAACCTCTGCTCCTGTGACTAGATATCGTGCTGTGCCTTCCTGGAATGGATCAAAATAAGAGTGCAGCTGCCCAACAAGGTTCGTCACCATCTTCTCGGTGTGATCTTAGCTTTGGATGTTGTCTCTTTGTGTACCGGTGTTGCACGCGTGGGTCAACTGTGTCTTTGTAGAATACAGCGTCTTAACTGTGTCCAGCTCAGCGGCAGCACTTTCCGAGCAATCTGTGGTTGTCCTGAAATGCTTGTCCGCTACATTCTGTTGATACTCCTTTTTACTGCCGTGTGGGAAGGTAATAGCCTGAACTGCGTCGTCTATCATGCCGGCTGTCTCTGCCTTCTCCCCCATGCATAAGGTACCACCCCTCTTTGCAAGTCTCACGCAATAAAGGCTGAGATGTACGTTCATTATAGAGTCCGTTGTAGGCGTCCAGCATTGAAACAGGCCGTTGGGCAGTTCTACAACGCCTATGTGTCCCCTCTTGTTAAGTACAGCTCTCATGCCATCCCAGATTTTGCAAAGTTTTATGTCACTTCTGGCATTGGTTGTCCGGTCGATGTAGTCATGGTGTCTCGCCCATGCCTCCCTGCCCCCCTTGTCAGACCAGCAAGTTGCATCCTGAGAGATAACCAATGTTCCATTACTAGAGTATAACGAGTTGCATATCCTAGTTAGGACTCCCTCGGAGCTTGCCTCGCTCTTCCTGGAGGTTACCCCGGAAAAGACAGATGCTAAAGGGACTGCAGCTCTGTCGTAGGCTGTTGTTGCTTCGCTCGTACAATCGTCGCCTGACCAAGTACACCTCACCTTGTTACCAGCCTTCGTGTTTTCGCTTTTTGCTGCCATCATTGCTATAGTATCATAGGACTTCCTACCCTTTGCTATCTGGGCTACTACATCATTAGGTTCGTGTACCTCGCTGAGCCTCGGGGCATGCTTCAGTGCGTAGAGTAACCCATTGTGCATCTCCTTCTTAAGCCTCGCACATTCTGAGACTGTATTATAAGTGCTAAGGTCAGACATCACATGGGTGACAGATGACTCCCAATACCAATCGCTCAGACTGTAGTCGTAGGAGAAGTTGCCCTCGAGCCAACACTTGCCCATCTCCTCGTCCGGAGGTAATTTCCAGACATGCACCTCTTGAACCACTTCTTCTCTATAGGCGTGTAGCCCTCTGAGCTCTTAAACTTAGTTGAGTCTTTGTATACACACAAGACCTTGCACAGGTCAATAGCTTTACAGTAGTTTATAAACTCGGTAAATAATGGTTCTTTAGCAGTGTTCGGAGACAGCATCATCACACTGGCTTTCTCAAACAGGAGAGTGAGGTCGCAGTCGGGAGCTGTGAGCCCGTGAAAGACATAAGCAACATCTACCATGACCCTCCTGTTGAGGCCTGATCCAACAAGAAACTCGCTCCACGTTTGCCCACCCTCAAGGACATCCCTCTCCTTGTCTAGCAGATCTCTCCCTTTTCTTTCACAGCCTACATCGAGTGACTCATTGTGGGCATGAAATATAGTTTGTATTCTCGCAAGCCCTATCTTCATGGCTCTAGGAATTAAGAGCTTATTCTCAACCCTGCTATAAGTATCAGACACCCAAATGGCCAGATCTTCACCATAATGCGAGTAGTTTTGACATATGTGTTAACTGCTCGTGTATCTACAAAATCCACCCTGCATTAGTCCTCCTCTCACCTTCACCTATTGATGGTTGCTTCTGTTATCAGGTCGCCGTGGATGGTCGAAAACGGTTCACCCGATCTTGATCCTCCAATTGTTTAGACAGATCTACCCACGCCGGATCATTTGATATATGCATCTGTTCCATGCGAACATGTTGGAAGGTCAAGTATCTGGAATAATGTGTATGACCAAAGGCAAAACACATTGGTAGGTTACATCTTTCAGCTGCCATGTGCCTTCGATACAATGTTCTCTAACAGCACTTATCATTGAGAGCATTGTGGAAACGTCACGCAGATAACCAACTACCATCTCTGATTCTGTTCCTGTTGATTTCGTCACAAGTTCACAAATAGTTTTAACTTCTGGAGAATTCAACACTGGAGATATTGTTTCAGGAGCTGGTCGGTGTCTGAGATTAGCTAACAGTACTCCAAGATGCTCACCGATTGGTGCCCCATTATGCTGTAGTCGTGACCTGACTAGGGCCACAATTTGTGCGTGAAGTTGTTACTAGATTTGACAGAAAATTTATTTTGTGGGCGCTTGAAATTGTAAACTGACTTCCCAAATGGATCGTTATAATTAAAATATTCACTTGTTGTGTTTTAAAAGTAGTTAATATTCGCAAACATTGAATATAAAGCATGCTTGAGTGGTCCGTCGATCGCCGATGCAAAAGCAAATTCAGAATTCTCGGAGTCGGACATCGTACATCGGTAGTGCGTACACAGTGATTTGTAATCAGTGAAATAGATCACATGATTCGGGGGATTTTCATCTAATGATCAATGGAGAACATACGATGGCTTCGAATATGCCATATTATTAACATTTTGAAGGTATGTAACTGCATAGTGCTTCTCAAATTAGCTGTAAACAGCGACTTTCATTTTGACTTTGTTACGTTATTTACGTCTGGAGTAATCTCCCTTCTACTAAATTCCGTACGGCGTAACATTTTTATGACAACTTGACTTAAAAAAGTTTCAGCCCCTAGTGCGATATATGGGCCATTTTTAAGGTGGCCCCCTTTTGCAATTTATTTTAGATATAACATGAACGTATAGTAGAAAGTTTGACCCGAAAAAAATTTAAATTCCATTTGCTGTGTACCTGTCTATAACATCCACGATAAATTTCACGATGATCATACGAACACTCCGACCTGTAACCCGGGCTAATGGATTGAATTTCGAAATCCAAGATAGCCGCTGGCGGCCATGTTTTTTTTGTCGAATGACCCCAAAATGATTCGTTCCCATATACATGTCAATATCAACAGCTCTGACAAATTTCATAATGTAGTCCGTGCTAAAGGAAACTGTTGACGGACGCACACAAACACATGAACGACGGATACCAAACCATGGCAATAGCTCAAACATTACACAACAAGAAAACCAATGTTAGAAATGGTAACGCGCTCAAGATCATATATTATATACCCATGATTGTAATTATAGAATATAAAATATATAGAGGATCTACAACGAGTCCCCAGTTTATAGCGGAATTTACAAAACGAGTCCAGTAAATTAGGTCTGGACCGAGCCTTTGGCGAGGTACATACCTAATTTACTGGACGAGTTTTGTAAATTCCGCTATAAACTTGGGACGAGTTGTAGATTCTATTTATTACATGATCCAAAACCTCGACAAAACATACTTAAATCAACAAATGGGACGCGAAACTAACATCAACTTCTATAAGGCATGCGATGACGTGTCTCACAACTCTACGTTGTTTGCCCGCGCAAAGAAATAGTCCCAGATAAATAAAGACTGTTTGGCGTACTTAATGGCGTATATTTAATGACATAACTTTTCAAAATCTTCATTCATTATAGTTTGTTGAAATTATATTGGAAGCCATAGTATTTCGAGACGTAGCGTGCGGAATGTAAAGAAACCACAAACCGGAAGTCAAAGGTCACCTGGCACTATTTCCTGTTATTAAACGAACGTTTAATATCACAATTTATAGAATGGGTTTATTGAATGGAATAAAGGTAGGATCATGTAATAAATTGGTTTTGTGAATGACCAACTCAGAATTCCGTTAAAATAACAATAACAACCAGCACCTAATTAACGAACCGGCGGCCGACTCGGCCGTCTCCGACCACAACCCCCAATGGGCTGCAGAACGAAAAATGTCTATAACAGTTGAAATATAAGACTTACAAATTATCTTTTTCATTAGTAATTGACATAGCTTGTCACAAACCAAAAATCAACATTATTGACATAATAATGTAAAGGACAGTAAACGAAATTGAAATTCCCAACTACACCTTTTACCGGACTCGGCCTCCGGTTCACAGTTCGACTTTTAATCCTCCCAAAAAAAAAACATTATCTATAAATAAAACGCCCAGCTAACCATAGCTATCTAGAATATCTAGGACAGTATACACGCGGCGCGCGTAATAAAGTTGAGCTAAAAATTAATTCACATCAATAATTCTTGGGACCTAGGATCCGTACTTAACGTATCCAATTCAGAAATGTCACAATCTGATTATCGAGGTGTCATCATCTTTTTTTCTGACAATGTCCAGACAAACACATATCAACTGATAAAACAATGTCCGGATACTTTTCTAAATAGTACATGCTTGCATAACTATTATCATAACAACCTCACGCATGTGATGTGTTCCTTAGTGACGCCCATTGACTATATGGGTGATGCATACGTAAATCTGCTTTGTGCATATGTTTTCTAAATTATCTAAAAACAAGAAATGTCTCAAAATCGTCCCTTTAATTTTATTACCCAATTTTACGGTAGTGTAGATATTTCATGCACTTGTCATTCTGCTTTGCTACTAGGAACAAACCAAATTCGCACAATTATTACGATTTATATTATTAGACAAATCGTTGCTCGCTTTTATCACATTCTGAGGTTGAAAGTAAGTCGACAAATGTATTAAATACTCGTATACGGACTGCTACACGCTTGAAAGACACATCGTATTGTCAGAACATCATCAACGGTATTAAACTTTCTGCATAAACGCTCTTTATTGTTACCATATCAGGATACATTACACAATGAACGCTCTTTATTGTATTCTTCTGATGCAATATTCTTCAGTACGTTTTTCCCCGGGCACACTAAAGCACGCAATATACTGTATAAAGCGTTTTACTGTTAGTAGGCCTGATATTAAGTTTTGTGATATGATTATCTTTTATATATTTATTTAGTTATTTCGCTGTCTTACTTTCTTCTCCTGTGCTGGAGAGATTTTTAATTCTGTTGCAGATATTATTTGTTCAACAATCATGGTACCGATATTATTAGATGCATTGCAATTTCAATGTTCCCAAATTTTAATAATTATTATTTTTGTATGTCATTCAAGCCCGGTAAACAGATCCGCTTCTATAGCTATGTGGACGGCGTCACTAAAATACAGACACACATGCTGGTAAATATGTTTGCAATGACTGAATGATTAAGAGGAGACAATCCATGGGTACAACTCAAAATGCAGCGTTATCGAGCAGTGTGTTGACATAACATAATCAACAAACGGACTGTACTGGTGATTAAGGTGTTTGGACAGGTATTCAATATGAAAACATCTAACGCTCGGAAAGTTGACCAGCCGGACTTGTTGTGACAACAAATTGTCCAATCGTGTGTTGACAACGATTGCCAGCGCTACGCGGAATACTCCTGTCTCGTCGTTGGCATCGAGGAAAATACGTCGCGGTGGGTTTCGTGGTTGCATATAAACCCTTGAACGACCCATATTTACATCAATTCACGAAGCTCATCTGTGTTACAGTCCATCCACTGCTAAAAACCGTCATACGTTAATTCAGTTGCTGTTTCTATTCAAAATAGTTTAAGGTAATTTGAGTTGTAAACTTTTTAACGTAATTCAAACATGCAGAATGTTCATCTCACAATGACAAAATTCTGAAATGTTTGTGATTTTGCTACATTTTTTTAATTTATCATTACTGTATACGCAACCGATCCTCTTCTATATAATTACACATGGGCCCCGTCACAAAAATCAAGGCCTGTATTGTTTTCAATGACGTTCAATTTGTTTATTTGTCTTCATCAAATAATTGATCAAAAGACAACGTAGTACATTACACGTAGATAAACAAAATAGTTATGTACAAATATACTATTCTCCGTTAATTATTACGCAGAGACAATTAACTCATGGTTCTTACTCCACACGCATCGTTATTAGTTTGTCGATTCATAAATAATGAATTGGTGATTAAGGTGTTTTGACAGGAATTCAAAAAACTTTTATGAAAACATCTAATGCTTGGAAAGGTGACCTGTCTGACTCCTTGTGACAACAAATGGGTCGAATCGTGTGTTGACAATGATTGCAAGCGCTACGCGGAGATACTCCTGTCTTGTCAATTGCATCGAGAAAAAACACGTCGCGGTGCATGGGCCTCATGGTTGTATATATATCATTGAACCACCCCCGTTTTTCATTAATCCACGAATATCATTGGTGTTATAGTCCATCTGTTTCGTCTGATCGTCAACAAATTGATTTGCTGCCTCGTCATCATTTTAAGTAATTTGAGTTCAAATGATTTGTATATATTTTACTGTAATTGTTTAGCCTACATATTATGACAACTTATTTTGAGCTATAGATACAAAGGAGGGCTCGGTTTCTGTTTTGGTGTGGTGGGACCAATGGCGGATTCAGAGTAAACTAATTGCATTTCCATCTCACCCAATTATATGAAAATGTTTTTCCATTTACAGATCATGAAGTCTGGAAGGAAATCTTCAAAATCGGCTGTTGTGAGAATGCCAGTAGATCATATGTATGTGCCAATAACTTCCAGTAGAAAAGGATGCGCATCCGTTGACAAAAACCCGACATCCAGTCTGCTGCATCCGCTGCAGAAGATACCATGTGCAACCGAAGTTAGAGCTCCATGCGAAACGACCTATCGACATTGGCCACTCGACGACTCACTAGACTCTTCATTTTGCCTGCTCGGGCTTGGTGACTGTAATGCCAGTATGGAGTTCTGGTCAATATGCGAGCCATGTGACCGGTCGTTCGATGATTTCGACAGCACCCTTCAACAGCTCGGTCTTATTTTAGAAAAACAAGAAACGTCGCACCAGAAGGAATCTGCCGAGAAACATAGTCAAAGTGGTGCCACGCCCTTGAAAAATTCAAACTTTTCCGGGAAGCATGCAAAGACTCCTTCTATGACCTCAACCAGATCACACAAAACCAGCTTCAGCAAAAGTTTTGTTGTGAAGAAGTTCCGGAAGTTTTGTAGAATCTTGAAACGTAAAAGCGGATCCCATTTGAAAACGCTGGCTGTATTGTGAGGAAAGACTTTGTTTGACGTTAATATGCTTGCTCTGTGCTGAAACGACAACACTTTGTAATTGACGTTAAAATGCTTGCTCTGTACAGAAACGACCACGTCAGTGATGACCACACCAAAGGAAAATAGTGCTATCCATTAACCATTACAAATGTGTACTCATTGTGACAATTTTCATGATGAAGTTTTTTATTGATAAGTTTTTGTTACCTGTATTGTTTTTGTTGTTTATGTTGCTATTCAATTAAACGTTAAATTCTTTCAATTGTTTCCATATCAACACTAGCCTTGTCATCACTTTTAAAGTTGGGTGAACTCCAATTGTCCCAGCTTGTATTCCTACATTTTCCAGTCAATTCTTTTTTAACTGGGCATATATATTTTAAGTACCATGGGAACCTGATATTATGAGGTCCGTCCGACGTTTTTTTTATTGAGTTATCCCCCTTAATCGACTTAATATATGTTCGCAACATTCAAATAAGTATGTCAGTCTGTCCATCTATACGTGCGTCCGACTTACCTTTCCGGAGCATAACTTGAGTGCGTAAAACATTTTCGCCACTGACTGCCATGTGGGTATCCTTAGACTGAATATTGAGACTGGGAGGTTTAATACGGAAGATTCCGACAAAAGATATTGTTCTGTGTGTGATTGTAGCCAAGTTGAAGACGAGACACACTTGCTCCTTAAAGGCACGTGCGTCCTTAGTTGTCGAAAATATTCATATTTGTTCCAATCACCGTAAACAGAAAAACATTAAAACGCATACAATTTCGTTCATATATACCACGACCATCGCGTAAACAGCATGTTATCATAAAGATTTACTATATTTTACCTAAGCAAGAGCCTGATTGTGTTACATAAGACAGCACAATGCTGCTGGCTAATCACACACAAATGGCATAAACGCTCTTTATTCGTTCCATATCAGGAATTCACCAACAAAGAACGCTCTTTATGTTTACCATCATACTATAAACAAACACCAGAAAAGTAACTTTTTATGCTTTTGTTTACACAACAATGGTCAAATATATGACAATAACATACTGTTTATGCGATATTTCTTATTTGTATACGGACAAAGTCTGTCTACATTTTGTTATTCTTTCTGTTTGTAGCGGTTTTTGACGGGTGGAAATATATTCACAGGATACCCACCGCCAAGGCCAACCGTACCTTTAACTGTCAAGCGTATAAACACTTGCGATCAAAACTGATGTCATATATCGCGATTGAATATGAACAGACACAATTTAGTGACGTCGGCTTGCTTACTCGGCTAATGAATCGGTATCCTCTTAAAGTAGCTAAATTTCTTCAAAGCGCTTATTAAAAAAGACAAGATCTTCTGAGCAAAACCTTTTCTATCCCATGAATGTGCACAACAATTTTCTTTATTGTTTTGTTTAAAGTGACTTATAGGCCTTATTGGCCGGGTGTGTTCTTATTTTGTTACTATACATTGTTATCACCTGTATGTGATATGTTGTATACACTATACACACATGTCACTATAATAATATATTCGTTCGTTCGTTCCTTAGTCCCATTTGAGACAGCCTACCTCTAGTTTTGGGATAACAGTATGGCACAATATAGTCATTAAATGTGTTGTTAGGTTGACATGGGGTGTTCAGATCAAAACAGACAATGGGGTGCAATGAATCACGAACCTCGTGAGTTAAAGGTACGGTTGGCCTTGGCGGTGGGTATCCTGTGAATATATTTCCACCCGTCAAAAACCGCTACAAACAGAAAGAATAACAAAATGTAGACAGACTTTGTCCGTATACAAATAAGAAATATCGCATAAACAGTATGTTATTGTCATATATTTGACCATTGTTATGTAAACAAAAGCATAAAAAGTTACTTTTCTGGTGTTTGTTTATATTATGATGGTAAACATAAAGAGCGTTCTTTGTTGATGAATTCTTTATATGGAACGAATAAAGAGCGTTTATGCCATTTGTGTGTGATTAGCCAGCAGCATTGTGTTATCTTCTGTGACACAATCAGGCTCTTGCTTATGTAAAATATAGTAAATCTGTATGATAACATGCTGTTTACGCGATGGTCATGGTATATATGAACGAAAGTGTATGCGTTTTAATGTTTTTCTGTTTACGGTGATTGGAACAAATATGAATATTTTCGACAACTAAGGCCTCACGTGCCTTTAAGAGGAGACAATCCATGGGTACAACTCCAAATGTAGCGTTATCGATCAGTGTGTTGACATCACATAATCAACCAACGGACTGTACTGGTGATTAAGGTGTTTGGACAGGTATTCAATATGAAAACATCTAACGCTCGGAAAGTTGACCAGCCGGACTTGTTGTGACAACAAATTGTCGAATCGTGTGTTGACAACGATTGCCAGCGCTACGCGGAGATACTCCTGTCTCGTCGTTGGCATCGAGGAAAATACGTCGCGGTGGGTTTCGTGGTTGCATATAAACCCTTGAACGACCCATATTTACATCAATTCACGAAGCTCATCCGTGTTACAGTCCATCCACTGCTAAAAACCGTCATACGTTAATTCAGTTGCTGTTTCTATTCAAAATAGTTTAAGGTAATTTGAGTTGTAAACTTTTTAACGTAATTCAAACATGCAGAATGTTCATCTCACAATGACAAAATTCTGAAATGTTTGTGATTTTGCTACATTTTTTTAATTTATCATTACTGTATACGCAACCGATCCTCTTCTATATACATGTAGTTACACATGGGCCCCGTCACAAAAATCAAGGCCTGTATTGTTTTCAATGACTGTTAATTTGTTCAATTTGTTTATTTGTCTTCATCAAATAATTGATCAAAAGACAACGTAGTATATTACACGTAGATAAACAAAATAGTTATGTACAAATATACTATTCTCCGTGAATTATTACGCAGATACAATTAACCCATGGGTCTTACTCCACATGCATCGTCATTAGCACATGGGTCTTACTCCACATGCATCGTTATTAACACATGGGTCTTACTCCACATTCATCATTATTAGTTTGTCGATTCATAAATAATGCATTGGTGATTAACCCATGGGTCTGACTCCACATGCATCGTTATTAACACATGGGTCTTACTCCACATCATCGTTATTAACCCATGGTTCTTACTCCACATGCATCGTTATTAGTTTGTCGATTCATAAATAACGCATTGGTGATTAAGGTGTTTTGACAGGAATTAAAAAAAACTTTTATGAAAACATCTAATGCTTGGAAAGGTGACCTGTCTGACTCCTTGTGATAACAAATGGGTCGAATCGTGTGTTGACAATGATTGCAAGCGCTACGCGGAGATACTCCTGTCTTGTCAATTGGCATCGAGAAAAAACACGTCGCGGTGCATGGGCCCCATGGTTGCATATATATCATTGAACCAACCTCGTTTTTCATTAATCCACGAATATCACTGATGTTATAGTCCATCTGTTTCGTCTGATCGTCAACAAATTGATTTGCTGCCTCGTCATCATTTTAAGGTAATTTGAGTTCAAATAATTTGTATATATTTTACTGTAATTGTTTAGCCTACATATTATGACAACTTATTTTGAGCTATAGATACAAAGGAGGGCCCGGTTTCTGTTTTGGTGTGGGTGGGACTAATGGTGGATTCCGAGTAAACTAATTGCATTTACATCTCACCCAATTATATGAAAATATTTTTCCCTTTACAGATCATGAAGTCTGGAAGGAAATCTTCAAAATCGGCTGTTGTGAGGATGCCAGTAGATCATATGTATGTGCCAATAACTTCCAGTAGAAAAGGATGCGCATCCGTTGACAAAAACCCGACATCCAGTCTGCTGTACCCACTGAAGAAGATACCATGTGCAACCGAAGTTAGAGCTCCATGCGAAACAACATATCGACATTGGCCACTCGACGACTCACTAGACTCTTCATTTTGCTTGCACGGGCTTGGTGACTGTAATGCCAATATGGAGTTCTGGTCAATATGCGAGCCATGTGACCGGTCGTTCGATGATTTCGACAGCACCCTTCAACAGCTCG
Source organism: Siphonodentalium dalli (assembly GCA_032622095.1). NCBI lineage: Eukaryota > Metazoa > Mollusca > Scaphopoda > Gadilida > Siphonodentaliidae > Siphonodentalium > Siphonodentalium dalli. The sequence continues at coordinate 252,502,548 of CP136065.1, forward strand.
GTCTTATTTTAGAAAAACAAGAAACGTCGCACCAGAAGCAATCTGCCGATAAACATAGTCAAAGGGATGCCACGCCCTTGAAAAATTCAAACGTTTCCGAGAAGCATGCAAAGACTCCTTGTATGACCTCAACCAGATCACACAAAACCAGCTTCAGCAAAAGTTCTGTTGTGAAGAAGTTCCGGAAGTTCTGTAGAATCTTCAAACGTGAAAGCGGATCCCGTTTGAAAACGCTGGCTGTATTGTGAGGAAAGACTTTGTTTGACGTTAATAAGCTTGCTCTGTGCTGAAACGACAACACTTTTGTAATTGACGTTAAAATGCTTGCTCTGTACAGAAACGACCACGTCAGTGATGACCACACCAAAGGAAAATAGTGCTATCCATTAACCATTACAAATGTGTACTCATTGTGACAATTTTCATGATGAAGTTTTTTATTGATAAGTTTTTGTTACCTGTATTGTTTTTGTTGTTTATGTTGCTATTCAATTAAACGTTAAATTCTTTCAATTGTTTCCATATCAACACAAGCCTTGTCATCACTTTTAAGCCTTGTCATCACTTTTAAAGTTGGGTGAACTCCAATTGTCCCAGCTTGTATTCCTACATTTTCCAGTCAATTCTTTTTTAACTGGGCATATATATTTTAAGTACCATGGGAACCTGCGATTATGAGGTCCGTCCGACGTTTTTTTTATTGAGTTATCCCCCTTAATCGACTTAATATATGTTCGCAAGATTCAAATAAGTATGTCAGTCTGTCCATCTATACGTGCGTCCGACTTACCTTTCCGGAGCATAACTTGAGTGCGTAAAACATTTTCGCCACTCACTGCCATGTGGGTATCCTTAGACTGAATATTGAGACTGGGAGGTTTAATACGGAAGATTCCGACAAAAGATATTGTTCTGTGTGTGATTGTAACCAAGTTGAAGACGAGACACACTTTCTCCTTAACTGTCAAGCGTATAAACACTTGAGATCAAAACTGATGTCATATATCGCGATTGAATATGAACAGACACAATTTAGTGACGTCGGCTTGCTTACTCGGCTAATGAATCGGTATCCTCTTCAAGTAGCTAAATTTCTTCAAAGCGCTTATCAAAAAAGACAAGATCTTCTTAGCAAAACCTTTTCTATCCCATGAATGTGCACAACAATTTTCTTTATTGTTTTGTTTAAAGTGACTTATAGGCCTTATTGGCCGGGTGTGTTCTTATTTTGTTACTCGACATTGTTATCACCTGTATGTGATATGGTTTATACCCTATACACACATGTCACTATAATAATATATTCGTTCGTTCGTTCCTTAGTCCCATTTGAGACAGCCTACCTCTAGTTTTGGATAACAGTATGGCACAATATAGTCATTAAATGTGTTGTTAGGTTGACATGGGGTGTTCAGATCAAAACAGACAATGGGGTGCAATGAATCACGAACCTCGTGAGTTAAAAACGTTGCAATTTTTGTTTTAAATATACATTCATAACTCGAGATTTACCCGTGTTCGTCTCTTGCCACTATTAAACAATTCAGCTCAAGTAAGTTCACCATTATCTGGAGAATGGAGCTATGTGTCTGTCATTTTTAGCTCAACTTGACAATGTCAAGCTTGATCTATTGTCATATGATGGCGTCCTCGTCCGTCAACAGTTTCATTTGGCACATCCTTCAGGCCACACACCCATCCGATCATCACCAAACTTCATATGGGTATTCAGGGTGACATCTAGATGGGATACATCATTTCGTTAAAAAACATGGCCGCCAGCAGCCATTTTGGAGTTCAAATTTGAATCCGTCGGCCCGCATTTATTGAAGAAATGTTTTGAAGATTTACAAGCATGTTCAGGAAAGCCTCTAGATGGGAACTATCGAATTTTAGCGAGTTTCAATGAAAATATTGGCCACCAGATGCCATCTTGAATGTTACTCTTGCGTGACTAAATCCTTTGGCACACCCTACATATCACACCCCTCATCTGATCGCCACCAAACTTCATATGAACCTGTAATTCGTTAAAAAACATGGCCACCGGCAGCCATCTGTGATTTAAAGTGTGAATCTATCGATACACCATGCAGTCCGCATATATATCGAAGAAATGTTTTGTAAATTTACAGGCATGATTCGGATCACCTCTAGATGAGAGCCATCGAATTTCAACGCTTTTCGATGAAACAAAATGGCCGCCGGCAGCCATCTTGAATTTTACTCTTTGCATGACTAAATCCTTTTGGCACACCTTACTGACCACGCCCCTCATCCGATCGTCACAAAACTTCATATGAATCTTTTGGGTGATTTCTAGATGGGAGCCATCGATTTTTTCCGAAATTCGAAGAAAAACATGACTGCCATCCGGCCATCTTGGATTTTACTCTTTGCATGACGAAATCGTTCACTCGCACTACAGGCCACACAATTCATCCAGTCGTCACCAAACTTGATACGGATCTTCGTGGTGACCTCTAGATGGGAGCCTTCGATTATTTCTGAAATTAGTTACAAAACATGGCTGCCACCAGCCATATTAGATTTTAAATTTGAATCCATCGGCACACCCTGCAGCCCACATTTATTGGTGAAATGTTTGAAATGATAATAATTTCATCTATACACCATACTCGCCCATTACTGTAACCGTTTTACTTCCCTTTAACATTATATTCATTAATCAGCAAAAAAAAACACTTCCCAAGTTGAGTTGCAGTATCATTGACACTTTTATTCGCCTCAAAGACGAGGTGAATACATTTACCCTCGGAACCGTTTGTTCTATCCAAACATATGACATTCCCATTGATTTAAGTTATGTTGAACAAAATTGAGCCATGGGTTTTTCTGTTTATTGTCCACAGTCGTGTTCAGATGTATGTAGCAAATGGTAAGTGGTAGTCTCGAGCATTCCATTGTGATAATTCTACTCGACATATAGTTCGATATATATGAATCCTATTACTTAAAAGCAAGTATTACGTCATAGTGTCCGCCAACCACAACTCGCGACAAGATGCAATCGGAGCCAATCAGAGGATATGGTAGTCACGTGGTACCAAACTGTAAGGCAGAGTTCAGTATTAAACTTTCTGCATAAACGCTCTTTATTGTTACCATATCAGGATACATTGCACAATGAACGCTCTTTATTGTATTCTTCTGATGCAATATTCTTCAGTACGTTTTTCCCCGGGCACACTAAAGCACGCAATATACTGTATAAAGCGTTTTACTGTTAGTAGGCCTGATATTAAGTTTTGTGATATGATTATCTTTTATATATTTATTTAGTTATTTCGCTGTCTTACTTTCTTCTCCTGTGCTGGAGAGATTCTTAATTCTGTTGCAGATATTATTTTTTCAACAATCATGGTACCGATATTATTAGATGCATTGCAATTTCAATGTTCCCAAATTTTAATAATTATTATTTTTGTATGTCATTCAAGCACGGTAAACAGATCCGCTTCTATAGCTATGTGGACGGCGTCACTAAAATACAGACATACATGCTGGTAAATATGTTTGCAATGACTGAATGATTAAGAGGAGACAATCCATGGGTACAACTCCAAATGTAGCATTATCGATCAGTGTGTTGACATCACATAATCAACCAACGGACTGTACTGGTGATTAAGGTGTTTGGACAGGTATTCGATATGAAAACATCTAACGCTCGGAAAGTTGACCAGCCGGACTTGTGACAACAAATTGTCGAATCGTGTGTTGACAACGATTGCCAGCGCTACGCGGAGATACTCCTGTCTCGTCGTTGGCATCGAGGAAAATACGTCGCGGTGGGTTTCGTGGTTGCATATAAACCCTTGAACGACCCATATTTACATCAATTCACGAAGCTCATCCGTGTTACAGTCCATCCACTGCTAAAAACCGTCATACGTTAATTCAGTTGCTGTTTCTATTCAAAATAGTTTAAGGTAATTTGAGTTGTAAACTTTTAAACGTAATTCAAACATGCAGAATGTTCATCTCACAATGACAAAATTCTGAAATGTTTGTGATTTTGCTACATTTTTTTAATTTATCACTACTGTATACGCAACCGATCCTCTTCTATATAGTTACACATGGGCCCCGTCACAAAAATCAAGGCCTGTATTGTTTTCAATGACTGTTAATTTGTTCAATTTGTTTATTTGTCTTCATCAAATAATTGATCAAAAGACAACGTAGTATATTACACGTAGATAAACAAAATAGTTATGTACAAATATACTATTCTCCGTGAATTATTACGCAGATACAATTAACCCATGGGTCTTACTCCACTTGCATCGTCATTAGCACATGGGTCTTACTCCACATGCATCGTTATTAACACATGGGTCTTACTCCACATTCATCATTATTAGTTTGTCGATTCATAAATAATGCATTGGTGATTAACCCATGGGTCTTACTCCACATGCATCGTTATTAACACATGGGTCTTACTCCACATCATCGTTAGTAACCCATGGTTCTTACTCCACATGCATCGTTATTAGTTTGTCGATTCATAAATAACGCATTGGTGATTAAGGTGTTTTGACAGGAATTAAAAAAAAACTTTTATGAAAACATCTAATGCTTGGAAAGGTGACCTGTCTGACTCCTTGTGATAACAAATGGGTCGAATCGTGTGTTGACAATGATTGCAAGCGCTACGCGGAGATACTCCTGTCTTGTCAATTGGCATCGAGAAAAAACACGTCGCGGTGCATGGGCCTCATAGTTGCATATATATCATTGAACCAACCCCGTTTTTCATTAATCCACGAATATCATTGATGTTATAGTCCATCTGTTTCGTCTGATCGTCAACAAATTGGTTTGCTGCCTCGTCATCATTTTAAGGTAATTTGATTTCAAATGATTTGTATATATTTTACTGTAATTGTTTAGACTACATATTATGACAACTTATTTTGAGCATTAGATACAAAGGAGGGCCCGGTTTCTGTTTTGGTGTGGGTGGGAACAATGGTGGATTCAGAGTAAACTAATTGCATTTACATCTCACCCAATTATATGAAAATATTTTTCCCTTTACAGATCATGAAGTCTGGAAGGAAATCTTCAAAATCGGCTGTTGTGAGGATGCCAGTAGATCATATGTATGTGCCAATAACTTCCAGTAGAAAAGGATGCGCATCCGTTGACAAAACCCGACATCCAGTCTGCTGTATCCACTGAAGAAGATACCATGTTCAACCGACACCCCGACATCCAGTCTGCTGTACCCACTGAAGAAGATACCATGTGCTACCGAAGTTCGAGCTCCATGCGAAACGACCTATCGACATTGGCCACTCGACGACTCACTAGACTCTTCATTTTGCTTGCACGGGCTTGGTGACTGTAATGCCAATATGCAGTTCTGGTCAATATGCGAGCCATGTGACCGGTCGTTCGATGATTTCGACAGCACCCTTCAACAGCTCGGTCTTATTTTAGAGAAACAAGAAACGTCGCACCAGAAGCAATCTGCCGATAAACTTAGTCAAAGGGATGCCACGCCCTTGAAAAATTCAAACGTTTCCGGGAAGCATGCAAAGACTCCTTCTATGACCTCAACCAGATCACACAAAACCAGCTTCAGCAAAAGTTCTGCTGTGAAGAAGTTCCGGAAGTTCTGTAGAATCTTCAAACGTGAAAGCGGATCCCATTTGAAAACGCTGGCTGTATTGTGAGGAAAGACTTTGTTTGACGTTAATAAGCTTGCTCTGTGCTGAAACGACAACACTTTTGTAATTGACGTTAAAATGCTTGCTCTGTACAGAAACGACCACGTCAGTGATGACCACACCAAAGGAAAATAGTGCTATCCATTAACCATTACAAATGTGTACTCATTGTGACAATTTTCATGATGAAGTTTTTTATTGATAAGTTTTTGTTACCTGTATTGTTTTTGTTGTTTATGTTGCTATTCAATTAAACGTTAAATTCTTTCAATTGTTTCCATATCAACACAAGCCTTGTCATCACTTTTAAGCATTGTCATCACTTTTAAAGTTGGGTGAACTCCAATTGTCCCAGCTTGTATTCCTACATTTTCCAGTCAATTCTTTTTTAACTGGGCATATATATTTTAAGTACCATGGGAACCTGCGATTATGAGGTCGTCCGACGTTTTTTTTTATTGAGTTATCCCCCTTAATCGACTTAATATATGTTCGCAAGATTCAAATAAGTATGTCAGTCTGTCCATCTATACGTGCGTCCGACTTACCTTTCCGGAGCATAACTTGAGTGCGTAAAACATTTTCGCCACTGACTGCCATGTGGGTATCCTTAGACTGAATATTATATATATATATCTTTAATTCCTCCATATAAATGAAGATATGATATACACATGTAATACAAGAACATAGGAACGAGAACATAACATATATACATGTACACACTTTATGTATGAGCAAAGCAAAACGAATATAGATGGAAACAGATCGGCCGGGCACACGAACAAGAGAGAGAGAGAGGAGAGAGAGAGAGAGAGAGAGAGAGAGAGAGAGAGAGAGAGAGAGAGAGAGAGAGAGAGAGAGAGAGAGAGAGAGAGAGAGAGAGAGAGAGAGAGAGAGAGAGAGGTATGGGAAAATAGAATGAAATGAGTTAAGTTAGAGAAAAGTGGGGAGATACAGAGAGGGGTTAATTGAAGCTAGATAATCCTAAATTCATGGAGAACTGTAGCACCCAGCCGACCACACGACCAGATGTTCACTCACATCACAGTTGTCAGACACCGTTATTGGACATTACAAACAAATAGTAGACCCAACACAACACCATTGTATATAAGAGGGCTACCAATTATTTATATTTGCCAACAATGGTGACTTTCTTCTCCCACTGACTACATGTATATAAGTGACAAACAATTATGACGCCAATGACGAACGATGGTTCCATTCGCACCACAGCGCCCTAGTCGCCTTCAAGAAGTATCTCAATATGGTTTGAGGTGGAATGCATGCAATGTCCAAAAGTTCAATAGGCAAATAGCCTAGAAAGAGGGCAATAAGTCTCTGCTGATCAAAAGAATCCACAAGTTGAAATGCCCCTAAAGGCAACATATCTATAAAGTGATACCAAAAATGATTACGCGACGCTGCAAGTTCTGGGCAAACCGCTATAATGTGTTGCGGTAGGTCTATATAACTTCGCGCACATAACAGGCACTGAGTTTCGCCAGCAAAATTTCGGTAACACAGTAGCTGTGTCGCGATGAAAAATGACTCCTTCTCATCTGGGTACTTTTGGCAGACTTTCCATAAAAACGATAATTCTGGACTGCTGTGAACCAAACGAAATCTATCAAAGGTGGGTTCCGTGCGCACCCTGTGAGACCATTCAGATTTCCAAACATGACTGCCCTGTTTCGATAGGGTTTTCCAAACTGTTTTCTCTGGAAACAGAGCTGTTGATATGTATTGAGACATATAGGAGGACAAACTCCACTTATCAATAATACTGGATAGGTCCTGAAAAAACACATTCTTCGATGCAGTGTTGGATTCATATGAAAAGATCAGTAATCTGATAATGAATACATCTTTAACAGTTTTTTTAGACTCGAGTAAACAAAATGACGAAAACAAGGACACTTTTCTACAATTAATGAATGTGATTAAAGGAGGAATACCAAGCAGACCCAAGACCATGTCTGTGCTAGTCCTAGTTTTGAGGCCTTGTATAAGTTTGAGGCACATACGATGTGCTTTCTCTAGTTGAACAGTGTCCGATTGAGAGAGACCACACAAAAATTCACTACCGTATAAGCCTCGCGGTAAGACCACGGACTTGTAAATCTTGAGAGAGCTCGCTGGGGTAATACCGCCTGCATGCAGGCCAGCATTAGCCAAAGAGAAGAAAGCATTCTTCGTTTTTGTACAAATATTGTCAACAAGTTTTGAGCGAAAATTATATTTCTCAAGCGGAATACCTAAATGAGTAACACTGTCGGTTTCTGTTAGGCCATGAGAAGACATGTGCCAGTTCTTATGACGTTTAAGTGCTGCGTTAGCACTTTCATTGAAAACAATGACATGGGTTTTGTTTGGGTTGTATCTATAACGCCATTTCAAGCTATATTCGACACATATATCGACAAGAGACTGAAGTCCATATGCAGTTAAAGAGAAAAGTGCCATGTCATCGGCATGCGTTGGACACGTGCAATTTGCACCTTGCATCGAAAGGCCATATCCTGATGACTTTAGATTTGACAAAAGATCATTGATATATATAATATAAAAGAGGGGAGATAATGTACCTCCCTGCCTTGTTCCTTGCAGCATTGGGATCCACCTAGAGCAACCACCTTGGTATTTAATGCAGCAGCTAATATTGTTCAACAAGTGGTAAAATAGCCTCCAAATTTTTCCCTGTAATTGCCTCTTATGCAGTTTATACAATAAACACTATCGAAAGCTTTCCATACATCCAAGAAACAGGCAAACAGTTTGCTCTGTCTCTCGGATGTATACGCTATACTTTCTGTTACAAGAAAAGAAGACATGTTGCAACTTATGCCCCGCTGGAACCCATTCTGCAAGGAATCAACTTCAATTGCAAAGGCAGTATACTTCTCCATTCTCGATAATAAAAGTTTCTCAAATAGTTTATATATTGCTGGTAGCAGAGTAATTGCTCTGTAGCTATCAAAGGAATCTTTTGGTTTAGGATGTCCCTTATATAGAGATATTATACAACCACGCTTAGCACCAAGTGGTATATGTTCAAATTGGAAGAAATAGTTGTACAAGGTAGCAATGCAGCGGGCAAGAGCCTCACCACCAAAAATAATATGCTCATAATTTACACCATCTGTACCAGCTGCTTTGTTGAGGTTTAAAGTGCGACAAAGAGATGTGATTTCCTTCATATTAGTTGGAAAAGTTAACAATCCGTCTAATGGGCATGTTGAATTTTTCATCGATTCGGTCTCTACAAATTGGTTGACATGGTTAAAATGTGATTCGTCAAACTTGGGATCCGTTAGCGGTGTGGAAAAAATGTTATAATAGTACTCAGCCCAAGCTTCAAGAATATCTGGGGTTTCTCGTACTATCGAATTTTGAAAGGAGAAGTGTGTGCTACCAAGTGTCCCTAATGATTTGCGTTTCGCGTTGAAGAGTCTGAAGAAAGTATCTTGATCACACTCAGCGCTTTTATCTATGTCATCGTTAAAAGAGCGAAGAAAATTAGTTGATGCCCTCCGGTATTCGCGCCTGAAAGAGCATTTGGCATCTTTATAACAGCGATATAAACCAGTTGCATCATTAATTGGCCTACCAACCGAAATCCAAACAGATCTGTGATATCGCATACCCTTGTGAAGTAAGCTTAATTCTTTCGACCAGTAAGGTTTAAGAAACTTCTTAAAACGTTTCTTTGGGATATTATTCTGAGCAGAAACTGTGATAGAGTTAACTATGTTTCATAAAATGTATCCAACTCAGATTTGTTATTTACGTCATCGCGTGGTAACGATGTAGCTAAATCTGACTGATACGACAATTGCATTACAGTGTCTAGCTTAAACTTCTTCCAACTGAACTTACATGTACTATGGCTTGGAATTGTACTACTTCGAGGTGTATATGTATAGTCATCGTACTTCATCATGACGTAAATGGGCCTATGGTTGGACACATTGATTGCATCATCATCCAGAATTTCGCAATGAAAAATAAGATCAGTGTTGTCTTTGTTGACGACAATGTGATCGATCACTGAACCAGGATAACCCATGGCAGGAACGTGTGTTGCAGGTATATTCAGGGGAAAAGACACGACATTGACAGAGATAAACTTATTGTCTAAAAACTTCTTAAATGATTTGGCACGCGCATCATCACGCTGAAGGCTTGCATTGAAGTCGCCCATAAAAACCACTTTGCCGAGAACACTATATGTATCGCGGAGGTCAATCAACTTCTGGATGTACTCCCGGAAAAATGCTACAGTATTGTTCGTAGACGGAAGATAAACTTGGAATATGAAAATATATCTCCTTCCCATGTTTACTTGTATGCCGATAATGCGATCATCATTTATATCAAGAGGGGTTACTTTGCTCCCGAGCCTATCGCGATTCCACATGAGGCATACGCCACCAGAGTAACGCCCGCGTTTCCAAGGGAGGCGTTGAGAAAAATCGCTAACAGCAAAAAAGTCATATTTTGAGTTAATGTGGCGAAAGTAAGGTAAATCTGCATCACATAACCAATGCTCGGTGATGCCACAGATATCCAGGTTCAGTTTGTCAAGAAAATTACTGAGATAACACGCAGACGAAAGAATACCAGTCGCGTTCCATGTGCCAAAGGAAAGCATTTTGTGGATCAAGATACTTTGCACCAGTGGAAAATCATACATTTGAGCCACCGCAGGAAGCTCATCCTTCTTTGATAAATACTGAAAATGTGAGACACAGAATAATAGCGACAAAATACTTATCAAATACATTAACAAAGTAACAATTCTGCACTTATTTCCCTTCATGTCTCGCTGAAGAATGCGAAACTGTTAAAAGAGTACTGTCCCTTTTGTGTTGTAGATTTATAAACTTTGTGTTCGACCCACTCTTTACATTGAACGTCGTTGGGCCAAAAGTGAGGTTCCAGAACGTCACCTACGTTATCTACACACACATTGATTCTTGCCGATGTGTAACTAGAACGTCGTGTCCTGAAAATTCTGATGATGGTGTACGGAATGTCATACTTTTCCAAATAGGAATTCAAAACATTAGCATCACAATTTAATGGCAGGTTAGTAACAAAGAGACGAGCTGTCTTCATGGGATTATCATGTTTTTGATGCATAAATTTCCGATAGCGTTGATTATGAGAATAATGAGAACGATCACTGCTGTCAGATGCATGTCGTCGTCGATCAAAGTTTTCCTCAGGTTTACTTGTATTGCTGTGGCGATATTTTGTGGCAGCACCCCTTGATTCACCAGGGGAATCTTCAACAGTGATGTCTTCCAAGTACGATTCCTTACGATAAGCTGTCTGAGAGGCTGTTTCCTTTACCGAGATAGGCGATGATTTCGGGGATTGCCGAGAAGTAGGTGATTTCCCATCAAAAGTGTTGTTTGCAGAGGAGTCACAAAATTGCAAGAAGCCACGGGATATGTCAGATTGACATTGGTTTATATACAACAAAGACTTTTGTAGCGAGTCAGCGAATTCACTCATTTTATTAAATGTTTTTGTACTTAAAACATCGACGGCCTTTTCCGTGAATTTTAGAAATTCCTTTGTTGCTTCCTGTGTAGCTCTATCCGTAGGTGTAAGTTTTTTCTTCATTGTGTCACTGAGTGAAGCAATCGATCCAGATTGGCTAGCTATTTTCCTGTCTAACTCATTACACCTTAGCTCAAGCTCTGTTACATCCTTGGATACATGTTTGTTATCACGTTTATTGCACATTTTAAAATCGGTCAAATCAGATGAAATTCCATTTGCGAATCTATAATGTTCATCATATATTTCAAAAATGTTATTGACTTTGGTTTCAAGAGTATCCACGCGCGTCACGAGAGCAGGGATCGACGAGACTGTTGATAACTTATTTTCTATGGAAACTAAACGTGATTCAAAGTTAGTAATCATTCCTCTAAGAAGTGGAAGTTCGCGCAGTGCAGCCTGAGTCGTGGAGATTTGATCTTCCTTCATTAGTAATATATCCTTCTGAATTTCAAGTAGAGATGAAGCCAACGATGGCATTTGTGAGGAGTTAATGCTGACTGGAGTGTCAGTCTGCGATGCTGAAAAGTTTGATGGATTGTGGCGTGATTTGCTTTTACTGATCATTTCTGATAAAACTTCGGAGTCACCATCCACCAAGAAACATACTAGATAATAAATGTCGGATGCAAGTTTAGACGACACTGATTTAGCGGAAACTTGAGTTGATTTGATTCTTTTCTTAAGGAGGGAATCGACATCAAGTGAGAAAAACGAACACTTTTTGACTTCAATAAATATAAAGTGTCTCATACGTTCTAGAGATTCCTCGTCTGGAATTGTATTCAAAATGGTGTCCACAATTTCCTCCCTGGAAAGACAGTGTGAGGCATTTTTACCTCGGGCCAACATTTGTAGCGCCACATATTCATCATATGTGCTTATTGACTCTGATGAGAAATCTATACATCTCAGCTCTTTATCAAGCGAGTCTAACAGTTTTGACAGTTCATGTATGCTTGTACATTTGTTATCCTTATGATCGTTTGGCGATGTTTGGAAATTGCTGTCAGCACCAGGGATAGAGTTTTCAAGTTGAGTCATATTAATATCAGGGTTATTCAAAAGATCCATCGAGGAAGTGATAAGACCATCCATTATTGACAACAAAGCACTTAGGTGAAAACTGCAATCAGTTGTCACAATGTGTTGTTGATATCTTCACGCTGGAGTAATTACGTTAAGTCGACACTCGGCCAATGACCGTTGGTCAACGCCGATATGGAATGTTTGTGCGTCGCTCATCACGCTCCTATGAAGTTTGTGCGCGTTTCAGCTAAACTGGGATAGTTCTGAAAATATTGGGCTGAAGTTTCCACACAGAGAGTCATGGCAGTGTTTCCAAAAGTCCGTCCCAATTTTTTGACATCAATCCCGGCTGGGAATAACAAAATTTCAAAGAGAAATGCAAACATGTCCTATTACAAGTGAAATGTTCAAAATTTAAAGAATATAAACGAACGGTGATTTTGCAGATACTTCACCACTCATGTCCATGCCATCATTACTGAAGCTCATGTCATCTAGCGGTGAAAAAGAGGCATCTTGCACAGTCGACTTGAGCGAGTGTCCAGCCGATCCGCCATTGTCCGTTGTATTCCAACTGATAAACTGTCAAGCGTATAAACACTTGCGATCAAAACTGATGTCATATATCGCGATTGAATATGAACAGACACAATTTAGTGACGTCGGCTTGCTTACTCGGCTAATGAATCGGTATCCTCTTCAAGTAGCTAAATTTCTTCAAACCGCTTATCAAAAAAGACAAAATCTTCTTAGCAAAACCTTTTCTATCCCATGAATGTGCACAACAATTTTCTTTATTGTTTTGTTTAAAGTGACTTATAGGCCTTATTGGCCGGGTGTGTTCTTATTTTGTTACTCGACATTGTTATCACCTGTATGTGATATGTTTTATACCCTATACACACATGTCACTATAATAATATATTCGTTCGTTCGTTCCTTAGTCCCATTTGAGACAGCCTACCTCTAGTTTTGGGATAACAGTATGGCACAATATAGTCATTAAATGTGTTGTTAGGTTGACATGGGGTGTTCAGATCAAAACAGACAATGGGGTGCAATGAATCACGAACCTCGTGAGTTAAAAACGTTGCAATTTTTGTTTTAAATATACATTCATAACTCGAGATTTACCCCGTGTTCGTCTCTTGCCACTATTAAACAATTCAGCTCAAGTAAGTTCACCATTATCTGGAGAATGGAGCTATGTGTCTGTCATTTTTAGCTCAACTTGACAATGTCAAGCTTGATCTAGTGTCATGTGATGGCGTCCTCGTCCGTCAACAGTTTCATTTGGCACATCCTTCAGGCCACACACCCATCCGATCAATCAAAATCGCCTGTAGATTCTAAATGTGTCACGTCATCAAAGGATCACAAGGAGAGAAACCCCAGTGAAATTTCTAAATTTGGAAAAATACACCTTGTTGTGGGAGACTCAGTACTTCGATTTGTTAATTCGGCGTCTTTCCCACCCTGGTGAGTTCGTAAAGAAGGTTTCGATCGGTGGAATGAGGATAATGGGGCTTCTAGCGTGGCTGACAGATTCGTCGAATTTTGTGGAGGGGAATGTGACAAAATTTACATTCCACGTAGGCATCAACTCATGCCGAAATGGGTTAGTGACCGACAAACAACTATTACTGAGTGTTATCGATGAGGTGAAACGCCGATACCCTAAGGCGACAATTCGAATATCATCAGTGCTACCCTCACCGCACAACCACGGAACAAATCGTTTGATTTTCGAAACAAACGAATGCTACAAATCAATCTGTGCGCTAACTGGGTGTGAATACATAGATAACGCCCAATCATTTGTGGAACCACGAACCACCCGCATAGCAGTACATCTGTTCCATGACAAATGGCATCCCAACACTGATGGCGTGGAACGATTGGGCAGAAACATTCGCCACGGGACGAACAGTCGACAGACCTTTGACCCTTCGTTTCATCAGCATGGTCGGTGGTCACACTCACAACCTGCGACGAATCACCAGTCCCCAGCGGGTGACTTGAAAGACTCCCAAACTTTAATGGCTTCTGAACTCGGTAGTTTGATAGCAGAACTGAGAGCGTGCATCAAAGGGACAAATTAGTTCCATGTGGTTTTTGTAGGCATGGCACAGCTTAATCTCCAGTAAGATGGACTTTGGTTTCATCGCACTTGTATACAAATTGAATAACGTTTTAATTACTTGTTTAACATCCGACATCGACCCTTTAAGTCGGCACGTTTTATGTACCGACAATGAACGCATTGTTGGTAATTATCTACCATAATCTCACTTGTTAGCACCATGTATCAATTAAATGATGACCACCAGCTTGTTATCAAAACATCTATAACGATCTTCATACGAACCAATGTGGATACAATAACAGGCCATCAGTGTAAACAATATGTGTTATGAAAGCAAACAAAAGCATTTCGCCCAGTGGATAAGTAACTTTCATTTCTGTATGATTTCAAAATATTCCTTAAGTAAAATGTGTCCCTCTGTAGATTATGCTGTTGCCATGCACGATGAAGCACTATAATGGTATACTCTTTGTTTTTTAGTATTGTTGTTAAATTTTATTAGTATGAACGCATTATATACGTATACTTCAAATGTTTGATTTAGGTAAATTGTACAATTGTAGGGAGAATAGGAAATCTTACCAGCTCCATGGCTAGTACACTGAAATAATGTCTGACACTAGTTCAACAGATCACAGTAATACAATCCGATATACAAGCTGGAATGTGCAAGGGATCCGTAAAAAAATAAGAGATCTAGATTTTAGAAACCAAATAGAGAGATATGAGTTTATTACTCTGGTAGAAACGTGGCATCAAGATTCACCAGATATTCATTTAGAAGGGTATGAAAATCTAAATTTAAGTCGTTCCCAGGCCAAGAAAAGGGGTGGTATAGCCTTTTATTTTCTCTCAAAATTCAAAAAGTACATGCGAAAAGTCTACACTGTAAACGAGGTAGCACTATGTGTCGAGTTCGATGGTCAAATGCTTAACCAATCCACAAAAGTAATATTTGTGTCATTGTATATTCCGCCCAGCAATTCTAGTTTTTGGAAGACGAAAGATAAAGACGATGATATATTTGAATGTGTCGAGAAGGCTTTAGCTCGATACAAGAGCGGTGAACTATTAATTCTCGGCGGGGATTTCAATGCACGCACAGGTGAATTGCCAGACCACGTGGTATCTGACAGTGATAAGCACACGCCACTCCCAGCTGATTACATAATTGACACGTGCCCCAATAGAGCCAGTATGGATAGTCGTATAAACTCTTTTGGTCGCCAGCTCATAAATCTCAGCCGAAGTTGTGGTATTCGTGTAATTAATGGACGATCTACAGGCGATAGACTTGGTCATTTCACAAGCTATCAATATAATGGGGCGAGCGTCGTTGATTATATCCTTATAACAGAGAGTTTTCTTTGCGCGGTTGATTACTTTTGTGTTAAACTTCCAACTGAATTCTCTGACCATTGTCAATTAGTTCTTCACTTAAAATATGACAATGAACGATGCCAATCACAAAACAAATATAAATATACCCAACTTAGAACACATCTTAAATGGGCAGAGCATAGTGA
This sequence comes from Siphonodentalium dalli, assembly GCA_032622095.1. NCBI lineage: Eukaryota > Metazoa > Mollusca > Scaphopoda > Gadilida > Siphonodentaliidae > Siphonodentalium > Siphonodentalium dalli. The sequence goes on from CP136065.1 coordinate 252,518,468, forward strand.
GGAGAAATTACGCAACGCCATGCATAATACGTCCATTCGCGGACGCTTAGCTGATTATAAAACGTATCACTATCAGCATGATGTTTATGGTGCCAAAAATGCGACCAAAGACCTTATGCAAATAGTAAAAGACGTAAACATGTACGCATGTGTACGAAGGGTAGTTAATAGGAAGAAAACTCCGCGTAAAAGAAAATGGTTTGACGGACAATGTAGGGAATTTAAGCGCGATCTCGGAAAAATCATTAATGATATGAGGAATAACCCATTTGACCCAAACCTAAGAACGCGATACCATGTGAAACGAAAAGCGTACAAAAAGGCGCTGAAGGCTAAACGACGAGCATTCTACGCAGATATATATTGTAAACTAGATACTTTAGAAACAACCAACCCAAAACAATATTGGGAAATCATAACAAAAATGCGGCAGAGACCGCTCTCACAAAATGAACTTGATGCTGATCAATCAGTTGATTTTGTCACTGAGCTTTATTGTCCGAAACCTGATAATCCAGATTGTGGATTATCTTCGGACACATATCAAACTTGTAATCAACCTATCAATAATGATGATATCACGACAGAGGAAGTTCTTGGCGCTACAAGAGAACTAAAAAACGGAAAGGCGATTGGACCCGACCAAATTTCGAACGAATTGCTGAAGTCACTCGTTCCATTGATAATTGATGAAATTGTTTAACTTAATTCTGGAGACAGGACATTATCCGAGTGATTGGAGCGAATCTACCCTCACTTTAATTCACAAAAAAGGAGACAAAAGTGATCCCAATAACTACAGGGCAATAGCAATATCATCGGCGGTCGGTAAATTGTTTAACAAAATAATTAATCGTCGGTTAATCGATTTCTTACATGTAAACACTATTATCAGCGAAAACCAATTTGGTTTTTCGAAAGGGAAGAGCACCATTGATGGAGCATTTGTTCTGCACGCGGCCATTAAAAAATACAAACGATTGGGAAAGCCCCTATATGCTGCATTCATAGATTTCAGAAAAGCGTTCGATACAGTAAACAGACAATTACTTTAAAAAAAATTAAAATGCGCGGGCATTAAGGGACTCATACTACGGATAATACAGTCACTATATGACAATAGCTACTATATCACCAAAACAAACAAAGGGTTGGGGCCTCCATGCTTATCCACGATAGGTGTTAGGCAGGGACACATATTGTCCCCAAACCTGTTCAAAATCTTTATTGACGACATTAAAAAAGAGTTTGACAGTCCTTGCGAGGCTGTCCATTTAGGCAATGATACACTTAATCACATTTTATTCGCTGACGACCTGGTTTTACTTTCTGATACTCCAAGTGGGCTACAGTGCTGTCTAAACAGACTAAATAGATACACTGAGAACAATAAACTCACCGTGAACACTGATAAAACTAAATGTGTGGTGTTTAGAAGTAGGAAAACAAAAACTTTACCAGACTTTCACATTGGAAATCAAAAGTTGGAAATTGTTAATGAATACAATTATCTTGGAATTAAATTTAGTAATACGGGTAGATTATCACTTGCAATGGAAGAATTGAGTGCTAAAGGACTCAAAGCAATGCATTCTTTATTTAACGCATGTACAAACGACGCACCGATTCCACTAGTGACTTCTGTAAAACTCTTCGATAGATTAATTAAGCCGATATTGTTATATGGTAGCGAAATATGGGGTGTGGAAATAACCACTAAAAATCACGACCGCCTTCCATGTGAGAAGGTACACATAAAATATTGTAAGCGGTTACTCGGAGTCGGCAGATTTTCTTCGAACAACGCGGTTCGCGCCGAGTTAGGGAGCCACCCATTATTTATTGACGTGGCATGCAGACTTTCATCTTATGTAATTAAGATAATTTCACGGTCGGACTGTAATCTGCTCCGTAATGCTGCGTTGGAACAACAAGTGGCATCGGTTAAGAAATCAATCTTCAAAACGGCAGAATCACTGGGGTGGAATATTTCAGACCTAAACAATCCGGGTCCAGTTGTGAGTCAATTCAAAAGAAATCTTATTGAAGATTATTATATATATTTCGGACAGAGTCTCACTGATGAATGCTCAAAAACGGGAAGTAATAAATTACGAACATACCGACTTTTCAAACTTAAGTACGAAATAGAACCTTATCTTCTTCACACACCATCAATAGAAAATAGAATCGTTTTTACTAGACTGCGTTTAAGTAATCATAAACTGGCTATTGAAAAGGGACGCCACACCCAACCACCGACGGTATTGGAACAAAGACTATGTATATTTTGTTCCGATGATGCTATTGAAGATGAAAAACACTTTCTTTTGGAATGTAGTGCTTACCGCACACCGCGGCTCGAACTTATAACTCTTATGAAGACACAGTTCCCAGACTTTGAAAACATGACACAAACTGAACAGCTTGTCAAAATCCTATCCAACAATATTTCAAATTCATGCACTTCAATATGTCATATAATCCGAAAATTATTTTCCGCACGCGATGAGCTTCGCCTCATAAGCAATGAATAAATGAAGACGAGACGACCCTATGCACATTCAGCTGTACTTAAATGGTTTGCATACTGTCCTTATAAGGATGTTTTGCCTATTAAACTTATCTTATCTTATCACCAAACTTCATATGTGTATTCAGGGTGACATCTAGATGGGATACATCATTTCGTTAAAAAACATGGCCGCCAGCAGCCATTTTGGAGTTCAAATTTGAATCCGTCGGCCCGCATTTATTGAAGAAATGTTTTGAAGATTTACAAGCATGTTCAGGAAAGCCTCTAGATGGGAACTATCGAATTTTAGCGAGTTTCAATGAAAATATTGGCCACCAGATGCCATCTTGAATGTTTCTCTTGCGTGACTAAATCCTTTGGCACACCCTACATATCACACCCCTCATCTGATCGCCGCCAAACTTCATATGAACCTGTAATTCGTTAAAATACATGGCCACCGGCAGCCATCTGTGATTTAAAGTGTGAATCTATCGATACACCATGCAGCCCCCATATATATCGAAGAAATGTTTTGTAAATGTACAGGCATGATTCGGATCACCTCTAGATGAGAGCCATCGAATTTCAACGCTTTTCGATGAAACAAAATGGCCGCCGGCAGCCATCTTGAATTTTACTCTTTGCATGACTAAATCCTTTGGCACACCTTACTGACCACGCCCCTCATCCGATCGTCACAAAACTTCATATGAATCTTTTGGGTGATTTCTAGATGGGAGCCATCGATTTTTTCCGAAATTCGAAGAAAAACATGACTGCCATCCGGCCATCTTGGATTTTACTCTTTGCATGACGAAATCGTTCACTCGCACTACAGGCCACACAATTCATCCAGTCGTCACCAAACTTGATACGGATCTTCGTGGTGACCTCTAGATGGGAGCCTTCGATTATTTCTTAAATTAGTTACAAAACATGGCTGCCACCAGCCATATTAGATTTTAAATTTGAATCCATCGGCACACCCTGCAGCCCACATTTATTGGTGAAATGTTTGAAATGATAATAATTTCATCTATACACCATACTCGCCCATTACTGTAACTGTTTTACTTCCCTTTAACCTTATATTCATTGATCAGCAAAACAAAAAAACTTCCCAAGTTGAGTTGCAGTATCATTGACACTTTTATTCGCCTCAAAGACGAGGTGAATACATTTACCCTCGGAACCGTTTGTTCTATCCAAACATATGACATTCCCATTGATTTAAGTTATGTTGAACAAAATTGAGCCATGGGTTTTTCTGTTTATTGTCCACAGTCGTGTTCAGATGTATGTAGCAAATGGTAAGTGGTAGTCTCGAGCATTCCATTGTGATAATTCTACTCGACATATAGTTCGATATATATGAATCCTATTACTTAAAAACAAGTATTACGTCATAGTGTCCGCCAACCACAACTCGCGACAAGATGCAATCGGAGCCAATCAGAGGATATGGTAGTCACGTGGTACCAAACTGTAAGGCAGAGTTCAGTATTAAACTATCTGCACAAACGCTCTTTATTGTTACCATATCAGGATACATTACACAATGAACGCTCTTTATTGTATTCTTCTGATGCAATATTCTTCAGTACGTTTTTCCCCGGGCACACTAAAGCACGCAATATACTGTATAAAGCGTTTTACTGTTAGTAGGCCTGATATTAAGTTTTGTGATATGATTATCTTTTATATATTTATTTAGTTATTTCGCTGTCTTACTTTCTTCTCCTGTGCTGGAGAGATTCTTAATTCTGTTGCAGATATTATTTTTTCAACAATCATGGTACCGATATTATTAGATGCATTGCAATTTCAATGTTCCCAAATTTTAATAATTATTATTTTTGTATGTCATTCAAGCACGGTAAACAGATCCGCTTCTATAGCTATGTGGACGGCGTCACTAAAATACAGACACACATGCTGGTAAATATGTTTGCAATGACTGAATGATTAAGAGGAGACAATCCATGGGTACAACTCCAAATGTAGCGTTATCGATCAGTGTGTTGACATCACATAATCAACCAACGGACTGTACTGGTGATTAAGGTGTTTGGACAGGTATTCAATATGAAAACATCTAACGCTCGGAAAGTTGACCAGCCGGACTTGTTGTGACAACAAATTGTCGAATCGTGTGTTGACAACGATTGCCAGCGCTACGCGGAGATACTCCTGTCTCGTCGTTGGCATCGAGGAAAATACGTCGCGGTGGGTTTCGTGGTTGCATATAAACCCTTGAACGACCCATATTTACATCAATTCACGAAGCTCATCCGTGTTACAGTCCATCCACTGCTAAAAACCGTCATACGTTAATTCAGTTGCTGTTTCTATTCAAAATAGTTTAAGGTAATTTGAGTTGTAAACTTTTTAACGTAATTCAAACATGCAGAATGTTCATCTCACAATGACATAATTCTGAAATGTTTGTGATTTTGCTACATTTTTTTAATTCATCATTACTGCATACGCAACCGATCCTCTTCTATATAGTAACACATGGGCCCCGTCACAAAAATCCAGGCATGTATTGTTTTCAATGATTGTTAATTTGTTCAATTTGTTTATTTGTCTTCGTCAAATAATTAATCAAAAGACAACGTAGTATATTACACGTATATAAACAAAATACTTATGTACAAATATACTATTCTCCGTTAATTATTACGCAGAGACAATTAACCCATGGTTCTTACTCCAAACGCATCGTTATTAGTTTGTCGATTTCTCCTTATCGTTATCAATTTGAGTTGCTGTCTCTTCATCGTTTTAACGTAATTTGAGTTCAAAAGCGTTGCATATATTTTAATGTAAATGTTTAGCTTACAAAATTATAATGACCACTTTTTTTTTTAGATATTTATACAAAGGAGAGCCGGTTTCTGTTGGGTGTGGGGCCAATGGCGGATTCAGAGTAAACTAATTGTATTTCCATCTCACCCAATTATATGAAAATCTTTTTCCAATTACAGAACATGAAGTCTGGAAGGAAATCTTCAAAATCGGCTGTTGTGAGGATGCCAGTAGATCATATGTATGTGCCAATAACTTCCAGTAGAAAAGGATGCGCATCCGTTGACAAAAACCCGACATCCAGTCTGCTGTATCCACTGAAGAAGATACCATGTGCAACCGAAGTTCGAGCTCCATGCGAAACGACCTATCGACATTGGCCACTCGACGACTCGTTGGATTCTTCAGTTTGCCTGCACGGGCTTGGTGACTGTAATGCCAGAATGGAGTTCTGGTCAACATGTGAACCCAGCGACAAGTCGTTCGATTATTTGGACAGCACCCTTCATCAGCTCGGTCTTATTTTAGAAAACGAAGAAACGTCACACCAGAAACAATCTGTCGAGAAACAAAGTCAAAGAAGTATCACGCACTCAAAACGTTCATCCTTTTCCGGGAAGCATACGAAGACTCATATGACATCAACCAGATCACACAAAACCAGCTTCAGCAAAAGTTCTGTTGTGAAGAAGTTCCGGAAGTTCTGTAGAATCTTCAAACGTGAAAGCGGATCCCATTTGAAAACGCTGGCTGTATTGTGAGGAAAGACTTTGTTTGACGTTAATATGTTTGCTCTGTACTGAGACGACCATGTCATCACACCAAAGGAAACTAGTGCTATCCATTAACCATTACAAATGTGCACACATTTGACCTTTTTTATGATGAAGTTCGTTATTGATTAAGTCATTGTTACCTGTATATTGTTTTTGTTATTTGTTATTTTGTTATTCAATTAAACATATACATTCACACCTTTCATTCACAATTATCCCGCGTGAACTCTAGCCTTGTCCACCCTATTGAAAGATGTGTGAGTCCCACTCCATCTTGAGCGCTCAGAAAAATAGATGATGCTTCGTTGGTTAAGTTTGATGGTATGTTATCTCCTCATGTCGAACTCATCAACATATATATATATATTGACAATGACTCTCTTAAAGGCGCTACTCCTCTGATAATGAAACATATGTTGCGGACCGTTGTCCTACCCAAAGCATTATACGGCAGTGAAATCACTTCACCTCAAACCCAATAATCTGTTAACACAATAGAACGTTCTCTGCGCACGTGTGTAAAATACTCGCAGCAATTGCCAAAACGCACAAGTACGAATCTTGCGCTTGTATTAGTAGGACCTCTTGCTCAACGAGAAATAGATGTTCGCAAACTGATTTCTGGGACAGTTGATTAACATTCCTCGTGGACATCAAACTCCACTTAAATTTTCGTCTATTTCGTCGCCAGTTTCCGGATTTGTCTCTGATATTTTCCATTTACTTGAGCAGTATGGACTCATTGCTCACGTTTATAATTGTCTACTCCACGACAACTTCCCTGATCATAACTTATGGAAGACAATCGTTGAAAGTGGTGTGAAGATAACTTACACGACACAGTGGAAAGCAACTATTTCCAACGATAGGAGGTTTACTGTTGTCTACCAAGTTATCCGTGACCCCCCTATCCGGATGGAAAATATGGAGACTCTTTCAATGTCATCCGAACGCAGTTGATAAATTCTATAACTTGGCCAAACTTCTCAACAAAACAACCTACCCGAATACGTTGATCTGCTACAATATACCAGTGTTACACAGCATACGACATCGAATTGATCATGTAATGTTCTGATGTACAGCACATCCAGTTCTGATGTTAAGGAACCAGTTATGGGGGACAATGCTTAATCATATATAACGGTGTGTCAGCGTTCCTCTACTTTGGCGGCTTATCTAATGAAAGTGTCTATGACACTAGGTCAACTTGGAAATGGAATAATTTCAAGTGTTGCAGTCAATGGAGTGATTAGGAATGCTGAAAGTTGAAACGTCTAAATAATACTAGATTATCAACATGAAGAGATATCAAATAAAATTCAAGATGGCCACTGGCGGCTATGTTTTCCAGTGAATATCAAAAACATTTGATAGCTTCCATCTAGTTGATCAATATTAACGCCACCGGTATATACTGTTCTAAACAATTTAGAAATCTGTGGTCCTATGGGCATTTTATAAATAGATAATTGTTTTTTCCGGTTATTTTGGGACGCGTTAAAGTTGTACTGCAACCCCGAGTCCGGTAAAATATGTAGTTGGAATGTCCAAGTTCGTGAAAGTTCTATTGACTATGCCGATGATTTGAGAAGCTTTATTGTTTTAGGATATTGAAAGGCTAGTCTGGCCGTGTCAAATTGAGCTATAGCGATGGGATATCTCGCAGGACAACACATTTCGGGTTTTCGTGTGGTGTGTAGTCGCCGGATGTCTTATAGTTGCAGTATGTAACTATTATGACCGCGTTAATTGCGTTCGATGTTTAGTTATGAACAATGGCTGGGCCATGCACACTTGAAGATTTTATGGCGGGAACACAATTTTTGATCCGCATTTAGAAGCTTTCTGGTTTGGTGAATGAAAAATTTGCAGTATTAAGCCATAGTTTTTTGTAATAATTTGAAGGATTGGTTGTTTTAACGGAATTCTGAGGCGGTGCATTCATGTAACCAATATATTTTATATTATAATTTATATATTTATGGCTAATAATATGATCTTGGTGGCGTTACCATTTCTGACTATGGTTTTCTTGTATATAATTGGTGTGTGTTGGTGGGTCGATTCGGTGGCAGTGTGGCATTGACGTCGGACTTTGCCTCAAGTCGCGCTCCGGTGCAGTTAGTGCCAGTGGAATTGTTGTCAATGGGTAGCTGTGAGCTTCAATGGGAGACAGTGCTCTACCGACAAGGGCTCCAAGAGCCTGTCTATCTTCTTTGAGTACATTAACGATCTTTATATCTTTCTTCTCTCTATCCATACCTGTTTAATCTTCGGTTTCTTTATCTTATCGAATATGCTAGGTTTGCCCCTTTCTTCACTCATCAGTTTGTCCTCAAAGAAAGCTTGAATAATAACTTACCCCGTCGAAATTGCAGTCAGTAACCCATTTAGCTGGTTCAACCTCTGCTCCTGTGACTAGATATCGTGCTGTGCCTTCCTGGAATGGATCAAAATAAGAGTGCAGCTGCCCAACAAGGTTCGTCACCATCTTCTCGGTGTGATCTTAGCTTTGGATGTTGTCTCTTTGTGTACCGGTGTTGCACGCGTGGGTCAACTGTGTCTTTGTAGAATACAGCGTCTTAACTGTGTCCAGCTCAGCGGCAGCACTTTCCGAGCAATCTGTGGTTGTCCTGAAATGCTTGTCCGCTACATTCTGTTGATACTCATTTTTACTGCCGTGTGGGAAGGTAATAGCCTGAACTGCGTCGTCTATCATGCCGGCTGTCTCTGCCTTCTCCCCCATGCATAAGGTACCACCCCTCTTTGCAAGTCTCACGCAATAAAGGCTGAGATGTACGTTCATTATAGAGTCCGTTGTAGGCGTCCAGCATTGAAACAGGCCGTTGGGCAGTTCTACAACGCCTATGTGTCCCCTCTTGTTAAGTACAGCTCTCATGCCATCCCAGATTTTGCAAAGTTTTATGTCACTTCTGGCATTGGTTGTCCGGTCGATGTAGTCATGGTGTCTCGCCCATGCCTCCCTGCCCCCCTTGTCAGACCAGCAAGTTGCATCCTGAGAGATAACCAATGTTCCATTACTAGAGTATAACGAGTTGCATATCCTAGTTAGGACTCCCTCGGAGCTTGCCTCGCTCTTCCTGGAGGTTACCCCGGAAAAGACAGATGCTAAAGGGACTGCAGCTCTGTCGTAGGCTGTTGTTGCTTCGCTCGTACAATCGTCGCCTGACCAAGTACACCTCACCTTGTTACCAGCCTTCGTGTTTTCGCTTTTTGCTGCCATCATTGCTATAGTATCATAGGACTTCCTACCCTTTGCTATCTGGGCTACTACATCATTAGGTTCGTGTACCTCGCTGAGCCTCGGGGCATGCTTCAGTGCGTAGAGTAACCCATTGTGCATCTCCTTCTTAAGCCTCGCACATTCTGAGACTGTATTATAAGTGCTAAGGTCAGACATCACATGGGTGACAGATGACTCCCAATACCAATCGCTCAGACTGTAGTCGTAGGAGAAGTTGCCCTCGAGCCAACACTTGCCCATCTCCTCGTCCGGAGGTAATTTCCAGACATGCACCTCTTGAACCACTTCTTCTCTATAGGCGTGTAGCCCTCTGAGCTCTTAAACTTAGTTGAGTCTTTGTATACACACAAGACCTTGCACAGGTCAATAGCTTTACAGTAGTTTATAAACTCGGTAAATAATGGTTCTTTAGCAGTGTTCGGAGACAGCATCATCACACTGGCTTTCTCAAACAGGAGAGTGAGGTCGCAGTCGGGAGCTGTGAGCCCGTGAAAGACATAAGCAACATCTACCATGACCCTCCTGTTGAGGCCTGATCCAACAAGAAACTCGCTCCACGTTTGCCCACCCTCAAGGACATCCCTCTCCTTGTCTAGCAGATCTCTCCCTTTTCTTTCACAGCCTACATCGAGTGACTCATTGTGGGCATGAAATATAGTTTGTATTCTCGCAAGCCCTATCTTCATGGCTCTAGGAATTAAGAGCTTATTCTCAACCCTGCTATAAGTATCAGACACCCTCCACGTTGCGACACCCTCCACCATAATGCGAGTAGTTTTGACATATGTGTTAACTGCTCGTGTATCTACAAAATCCACCCTGCATTAGTCCTCCTCTCACCTTCACCTATTGATGGTTGCTTCTGTTATCAGGTCGCCGTGGATGGTCGAAAACGGTTCACCCGATCTTGATCCTCCAATTGTTTAGACAGATCTACCCACGCCGGATCATTTGATATATGCATCTGTTCCATGCGAACATGTTGGAAGGTCAAGTATCTGGAATAATGTGTATGACCAAAGGCAAAACACATTGGTAGGTTACATCTTTCAGCTGCCATGTGCCTTCGATACAATGTTCTCTAACAGCACTTATCATTGAGAGCATTGTGGAAACGTCACGCAGATAACCAACTACCATCTCTGATTCTGTTCCTGTTGATTTCGTCACAAGTTCACAAATAGTTTTAACTTCTGGAGAATTCAACACTGGAGATATTGTTTCAGGAGCTGGTCGGTGTCTGAGATTAGCTAACAGTACTCCAAGATGCTCACCGATTGGTGCCCCATTATGCTGTAGTCGTGACCTGACTAGGGCCACAATTTGTGCGTGAAGTTGTTACTAGATTTGACAGAAAATTTATTTTGTGGGCGCTTGAAATTGTAAACTGACTTCCCAAATGGATCGTTATAATTAAAATATTCACTTGTTGTGTTTTAAAATTAGTTAATATTCGCAAACATTGAATATAAAGCATGCTTGAGTGGTCCGTCGATCGCCGATGCAAAAGCAAATTCAGAATTCTCGGAGTCGGACATCGTACATCGGTAGTGCGTACACAGTGATTTGTAATCAGTGAAATAGATCACATGATTCGGGGGATTTTCATCTAATGATCAATGGAGAACATACGATGGCTTCGAATATGCCATATTATTAACATTTTGAAGGTATGTAACTGCATAGTGCTTCTCAAATTAGCTGTAAACAGCGACTTTCATTTTGACTTTGTTACGTTATTTACGTCTGGAGTAATCTCCCTTCTACTAAATTCCGTACGGCGTAACATTTTTATGACAACTTGACTTAAAAAAGTTTCAGCCCCTAGTGCGATATATGGGCCATTTTTAAGGTGGCCCCCTTTTGCAATTTATTTTAGATATAACATGAACGTATAGTAGAAAGTTTGACCCGAAAAAAATTTAAATTCCATTTGCTGTGTACCTGTCTATAACATCCACGATAAATTTCACGATGATCATACGAACACTCCGACCTGTAACCCGGGCTAATGGATTGAATTTCGAAATCCAAGATAGCCGCTGGCGGCCATGTTTTTTTTGTCGAATGACCCCAAAATGATTCGTTCCCATATACATGTCAATATCAACAGCTCTGACAAATTTCATAATGTAGTCCGTGCTAAAGGAAACTGTTGACGGACGCACACAAACACATGAACGACGGATACCAAACCATGGCAATAGCTCAAACATTACACAACAAGAAAACCAATGTTAGAAATGGTAACGCGCTCAAGATCATATATTATATACCCATGATTGTAATTATAGAATATAAAATATATAGAGGATCTACAACGAGTCCCCAGTTTATAGCGGAATTTACAAAACGAGTCCAGTAAATTAGGTCTGGACCGAGCCTTTGGCGAGGTACATACCTAATTTACTGGACGAGTTTTGTAAATTCCGCTATAAACTTGGGACGAGTTGTAGATTCTATTTATTACATGATCCAAAACCTCGACAAAACATACTTAAATCAACAAATGGGACGCGAAACTAACATCAACTTCTATAAGGCATGCGATGACGTGTCTCACAACTCTACGTTGTTTGCCCGCGCAAAGAAATAGTCCCAGATAAATAAAGACTGTTTGGCGTACTTAATGGCGTATATTTAATGACATAACTTTTCAAAATCTTCATTCATTATAGTTTGTTGAAATTATATTGGAAGCCATAGTATTTCGAGACGTAGCGTGCGGAATGTAAAGAAACCACAAACCGGAAGTCAAAGGTCACCTGGCACTATTTCCTGTTATTAAACGAACGTTTAATATCACAATTTATAGAATGGGTTTATTGAATGGAATAAAGGTAGGATCATGTAATAAATTGGTTTTGTGAATGACCAACTCAGAATTCCGTTAAAATAACAATAACAACCAGCACCTAATTAACGAACCGGCGGCCGACTCGGCCGTCTCCGACCACAACCCCCAATGGGCTGCAGAACGAAAAATGTCTATAACAGTTGAAATATAAGACTTACAAATTATCTTTTTCATTAGTAATTGACATAGCTTGTCACAAACCAAAAATCAACATTATTGACATAATAATGTAAAGGACAGTAAACGAAATTGAAATTCCCAACTACACCTTTTACCGGACTCGGCCTCCGGTTCACAGTTCGACTTTTAATCCTCCCAAAAAAAAAACATTATCTATAAATAAAACGCCCAGCTAACCATAGCTATCTAGAATATCTAGGACAGTATACACGCGGCGCGCGTAATAAAGTTGAGCTAAAAATTAATTCACATCAATAATTCTTGGGACCTAGGATCCGTACTTAACGTATCCAATTCAGAAATGTCACAATCTGATTATCGAGGTGTCATCATCTTTTTTTCTGACAATGTCCAGACAAACACATATCAACTGATAAAACAATGTCCGGATACTTTTCTAAATAGTACATGCTTGCATAACTATTATCATAACAACCTCACGCATGTGATGTGTTCCTTAGTGACGCCATTGACTATATGGGTGATGCATACGTAAATCTGCTTTGTGCATATGTTTTCTAAATTATCTAAAAACAAGAAATGTCTCAAAATCGTCCCTTTAATTTTATTACCCAATTTTACGGTAGTGTAGATATTTCATGCACTTGTCATTCTGCTTTGCTACTAGGAACAAACCAAATTCGCACAATTATTACGATTTATATTATTAGACAAATCGTTGCTCGCTTTTATCACATTCTGAGGTTGAAAGTAAGTCGACAAATGTATTAAATACTCGTATACGGACTGCTACACGCTTGAAAGACACATCGTATTGTCAGAACATCATCAACGGTATTAAACTTTCTGCATAAACGCTCTTTATTGTTACCATATCAGGATACATTACACAATGAACGCTCTTTATTGTATTCTTCTGATGCAATATTCTTCAGTACGTTTTTCCCCGGGCACACTAAAGCACGCAATATACTGTATAAAGCGTTTTACTGTTAGTAGGCCTGATATTAAGTTTTGTGATATGATTATCTTTTATATATTTATTTAGTTATTTCGCTGTCTTACTTTCTTCTCCTGTGCTGGAGAGATTTTTAATTCTGTTGCAGATATTATTTGTTCAACAATCATGGTACCGATATTATTAGATGCATTGCAATTGCAATTTCAATGTTCCCAAATTTTAATAATTATTATTTTTGTATGTCATTCAAGCCCGGTAAACAGATCCGCTTCTATAGCTATGTGGACGGCGTCACTAAAATACAGACACACATGCTGGTAAATATGTTTGCAATGACTGAATGATTAAGAGGAGACAATCCATGGGTACAACTCCAAATGCAGCGTTATCGAGCAGTGTGTTGACATAACATAATCAACCAACGGACTGTACTGGTGATTAAGGTGTTTGGACAGGTATTCAATATGAAAACATCTAACGCTCGGAAAGTTGACCAGCCGGACTTGTTGTGACAACAAATTGTCCAATCGTGTGTTGACAACGATTGCCAGCGCTACGCGGAATACTCCTGTCTCGTCGTTGGCATCGAGGAAAATACGTCGCGGTGGGTTTCGTGGTTGCATATAAACCCTTGAACGACCCATATTTACATCAATTCACGAAGCTCATCTGTGTTACAGTCCATCCACTGCTAAAAACCGTCATACGTTAATTCAGTTGCTGTTTCTATTCAAAATAGTTTAAGGTAATTTGAGTTGTAAACTTTTTAACGTAATTCAAACATGCAGAATGTTCATCTCACAATGACAAAATTCTGAAATGTTTGTGATTTTGCTACATTTTTTTAATTTATCATTACTGTATACGCAACCGATCCTCTTCTATATAATTACACATGGGCCCCGTCACAAAAATCAAGGCCTGTATTGTTTTCAATGACGTTCAATTTGTTTATTTGTCTTCATCAAATAATTGATCAAAAGACAACGTAGTACATTACACGTAGATAAACAAAATAGTTATGTACAAATATACTATTCTCCGTTAATTATTACGCAGAGACAATTAACTCATGGTTCTTACTCCACACGCATCGTTATTAGTTTGTCGATTCATAAATAATGAATTGGTGATTAAGGTGTTTTGACAGGAATTCAAAAAACTTTTATGAAAACATCTAATGCTTGGAAAGGTGACCTGTCTGACTCCTTGTGACAACAAATGGGTCGAATCGTGTGTTGACAATGATTGCAAGCGCTACGCGGAGATACTCCTGTCTTGTCAATTGCATCGAGAAAAAACACGTCGCGGTGCATGGGCCTCATGGTTGTATATATATCATTGAACCACCCCCGTTTTTCATTAATCCACGAATATCATTGGTGTTATAGTCCATCTGTTTCGTCTGATCGTCAACAAATTGATTTGCTGCCTCGTCATCATTTTAAGTAATTTGAGTTCAAATGATTTGTATATATTTTACTGTAATTGTTTAGCCTACATATTATGACAACTTATTTTGAGCTATAGATACAAAGGAGGGCTCGGTTTCTGTTTTGGTGTGGTGGGACCAATGGCGGATTCAGAGTAAACTAATTGCATTTCCATCTCACCCAATTATATGAAAATGTTTTTCCATTTACAGATCATGAAGTCTGGAAGGAAATCTTCAAAATCGGCTGTTGTGAGAATGCCAGTAGATCATATGTATGTGCCAATAACTTCCAGTAGAAAAGGATGCGCATCCGTTGACAAAAACCCGACATCCAGTCTGCTGCATCCGCTGCAGAAGATACCATGTGCAACCGAAGTTAGAGCTCCATGCGAAACGACCTATCGACATTGGCCACTCGACGACTCACTAGACTCTTCATTTTGCCTGCTCGGGCTTGGTGACTGTAATGCCAGTATGGAGTTCTGGTCAATATGCGAGCCATGTGACCGGTCGTTCGATGATTTCGACAGCACCCTTCAACAGCTCGGTCTTATTTTAGAAAAACAAGAAACGTCGCACCAGAAGGAATCTGCCGAGAAACATAGTCAAAGTGGTGCCACGCCCTTGAAAAATTCAAACTTTTCCGGGAAGCATGCAAAGACTCCTTCTATGACCTCAACCAGATCACACAAAACCAGCTTCAGCAAAAGTTTTGTTGTGAAGAAGTTCCGGAAGTTTTGTAGAATCTTGAAACGTAAAAG
Organism: Siphonodentalium dalli; assembly: GCA_032622095.1. Classification (NCBI taxonomy): domain Eukaryota; kingdom Metazoa; phylum Mollusca; class Scaphopoda; order Gadilida; family Siphonodentaliidae; genus Siphonodentalium; species Siphonodentalium dalli. The sequence continues at coordinate 252,533,996 of CP136065.1, forward strand.
CGGATCCCATTTGAAAACGCTGGCTGTATTGTGAGGAAAGACTTTGTTTGACGTTAATATGCTTGCTCTGTGCTGAAACGACAACACTTTGTAATTGACGTTAAAATGCTTGCTCTGTACAGAAACGACCACGTCAGTGATGACCACACCAAAGGAAAATAGTGCTATCCATTAACCATTACAAATGTGTACTCATTGTGACAATTTTCATGATGAAGTTTTTTATTGATAAGTTTTTGTTACCTGTATTGTTTTTGTTGTTTATGTTGCTATTCAATTAAACGTTAAATTCTTTCAATTGTTTCCATATCAACACTAGCCTTGTCATCACTTTTAAAGTTGGGTGAACTCCAATTGTCCCAGCTTGTATTCCTACATTTTCCAGTCAATTCTTTTTTAACTGGGCATATATATTTTAAGTACCATGGGAACCTGATATTATGAGGTCCGTCCGACGTTTTTTTTATTGAGTTATCCCCCTTAATCGACTTAATATATGTTCGCAACATTCAAATAAGTATGTCAGTCTGTCCATCTATACGTGCGTCCGACTTACCTTTCCGGAGCATAACTTGAGTGCGTAAAACATTTTCGCCACTGACTGCCATGTGGGTATCCTTAGACTGAATATTGAGACTGGGAGGTTTAATACGGAAGATTCCGACAAAAGATATTGTTCTGTGTGTGATTGTAGCCAAGTTGAAGACGAGACACACTTGCTCCTTAAAGGCACGTGCGTCCTTAGTTGTCGAAAATATTCATATTTGTTCCAATCACCGTAAACAGAAAAACATTAAAACGCATACAATTTCGTTCATATATACCACGACCATCGCGTAAACAGCATGTTATCATAAAGATTTACTATATTTTACCTAAGCAAGAGCCTGATTGTGTTACATAAGACAGCACAATGCTGCTGGCTAATCACACACAAATGGCATAAACGCTCTTTATTCGTTCCATATCAGGAATTCACCAACAAAGAACGCTCTTTATGTTTACCATCATACTATAAACAAACACCAGAAAAGTAACTTTTTATGCTTTTGTTTACACAACAATGGTCAAATATATGACAATAACATACTGTTTATGCGATATTTCTTATTTGTATACGGACAAAGTCTGTCTACATTTTGTTATTCTTTCTGTTTGTAGCGGTTTTTGACGGGTGGAAATATATTCACAGGATACCCACCGCCAAGGCCAACCGTACCTTTAACTGTCAAGCGTATAAACACTTGCGATCAAAACTGATGTCATATATCGCGATTGAATATGAACAGACACAATTTAGTGACGTCGGCTTGCTTACTCGGCTAATGAATCGGTATCCTCTTAAAGTAGCTAAATTTCTTCAAAGCGCTTATTAAAAAAGACAAGATCTTCTGAGCAAAACCTTTTCTATCCCATGAATGTGCACAACAATTTTCTTTATTGTTTTGTTTAAAGTGACTTATAGGCCTTATTGGCCGGGTGTGTTCTTATTTTGTTACTCTACATTGTTATCACCTGTATGTGATATGTTGTATACACTATACACACATGTCACTATAATAATATATTCGTTCGTTCGTTCCTTAGTCCCATTTGAGACAGCCTACCTCTAGTTTTGGGATAACAGTATGGCACAATATAGTCATTAAATGTGTTGTTAGGTTGACATGGGGTGTTCAGATCAAAACAGACAATGGGGTGCAATGAATCACGAACCTCGTGAGTTAAAGGTACGGTTGGCCTTGGCGGTGGGTATCCTGTGAATATATTTCCACCCGTCAAAAACCGCTACAAACAGAAAGAATAACAAAATGTAGACAGACTTTGTCCGTATACAAATAAGAAATATCGCATAAACAGTATGTTATTGTCATATATTTGACCATTGTTATGTAAACAAAAGCATAAAAAGTTACTTTTCTGGTGTTTGTTTATATTATGATGGTAAACATAAAGAGCGTTCTTTGTTGGTGAATTCCTGATATGGAACGAATAAAGAGCGTTTATGCCATTTGTGTGTGATTAGCCAGCAGCATTGTGCTGTCTTATGTAACAATCAATCAAGTTTATTGTCTATGTAAATCAATAAATGACATTTAGACATCAATTAACATATATACATATAATTTACAGGTTACACGCGTGCGTTGTAATATGTTTCCCCACAGCAACCGGCAGCCTTGAGCATATTAAAGCCGCACACATTTCTTGGAAGTCCAAAAAATGCATGCAGCTCCAATCTACCCACGACTACCAACCACTGTGGTAACACCCTCATTCCCACCACCCTGCCATACCACTTCACCGGGCGCCTTGGTGGAGCACACCCCGCTCCACGCGAGACAAATGCACCGCGTGGAGCGGGGCCCGATCGGCCCAGGCATCCCTCCCCGGCACCGCAGAGCTGGTGCACTTTTACTGACCATCTCTTATTTTCCATATATCTGGCGAAATATTCTGATTTCAATTAAAATTAAAATAAACTTTAGATGAGCCTAAATAGTTCATTAATAATATAAAACACGGTATTAAAATTAGTTAATATCACTAGCATTGTCGCTGTTGGCATTGATTTCGATAGCTCACGGTAGATATAATGTATCGGCACAGAACTACACGCCTCTAAGCTACCTCTTCACGCCCCTGTTTTCATTACTGCTATTTTTGGCACATTGTCAAATTAGATGAGGGACCACATAAGCGCACGTGCAGATCATGCTGAGCGGGTAACATGACACGATGACACAGCCAAAAGGCAGTGACCGACTGACGTGTTCGTGAATTTGTGATTTATTTCTGGAGTTGTTCGGTAAGATTTAAGGAGTGAATTGTGAATGTATATGGAGTCTTTACGCGTAATTCTAGGTCTGAGCTTACTCGAAACAATGACACACTTTAATCTGTCATTTATCATTTGAGTCAAATACACTTCAATTCTTAAAAGTAACTACATGATTGGACCCCGCCTGGCTCAGTGACTGCGTGTCGTAGAGTGCCGATTCATTACATTATCTGTGTTAGAGATATGGTGTTTGAAATTCCAGTCTCATTAATATTTTCACCATTGCGGCATGGTCAGAAGACCGAGAAAGTGAGGGGTTGTAATATATACATGGTGAGTATCATATAGATTAAATTAAATATCATTTCATGCATATTATTATTACCACTATTCCGGAAATTTCAGGGGGGGGGGGGGGGGGGTCAGTTGACCAGAACTGTATGGGGACCTCCAAGCAAATCTCCACAGCATAAGTTATATATAAGCAGTTATCTGTGACGTAAATCAGAAGTATCTTTAAACATACTTTTCATTTAACTGACGGATTGGGTTTGGTAAAATATCTTTTTTGCTATAAATTTATGGAGATTTTTCCCTGGATTTGCAACATTTGACAAAAATTTAGAATAATTACACCAGCTTTCTAGTGCTATAATGGTACATCGACCCGACTTTCTGATAAATTATGTATTATTTCCAATACCACAAAACATCACAATCAGAACATTTTGAAACTCTGTAAACCTTGCTGCAGAGGCTCGCATAAAGGTGCCCACCCTACAATGGCCACCCAACCGCCTCCCCAAATACCTACAATAATATTAAATACATTCATAACTGAGAGTGACATTAGATGAATGAACTCCCATAATTTATTAACCTCATACTAGTATATCTATCATCGGTATCACTAATTATTATTACATATTTATTATAATATATATCAAAGACAGAATTTATTTAGTTTAATTTTGTTATCTGAGTTCAATTTTACATTTAGATTTAAATTTGGGATTGGTTGGTTGACTGCACCTCATATGAGTTCTCTTTAAAGGATCTGACAGATTAGTATTATCCATGACCATTGAAAATAAGTTGAAATTGTTCATGTTTTCTAAGATAGTAATTTAAATCAAATAATACTGATTAGAAATGGACAATTCATTCAATTGCTTGTATTAAATTAAAATTCATTTTATTTGTTTTTTCAGTTAATGACACATCGAGTAGTCACTTAGAATAGATTATTTCATAAGTTTTCATAAGAGGACCAGTCAGTTCACCAATCTCCCCAGTTCCCCAGAATTGAGGTTGTTGGGCTTTAGATCTATTTTTAACGTTTACAGATTAATTACTATGACAATGCACAAAAGGGATTCGTGTGATGTGTTAAAGTGACACACACACAATATCTGAGAGGCATGTGTATGCACCAATGCTGACTTGTTAACCGGGTCTCCTTGTTTGGTCTCATATTATACGGTACATGTATATAATAACTTTTATACGTTTGATATTCATATATTTGTGTGGACACTTTTAAAAAAAAGAAAAAAAACTAAAATTGTGGGACACCAGTATACATTACATATCCCATATTCTCAGTTGGTTGCACTTTTAGTCTGACACATTAATACTTTGTAGTAGCATATTTGGTTAATTATCTTATTTGACAATGAGTCATTTGAGATTTGGGTAAACAATATATACTTATAATCATAATATTTTTAATTTAAAGTTACCCTTTAACCTTAATATTCAATATATATATCATTTATATGACCTACATAGTACTCATAGATTTATAAAATTTTGTATTCTGTCTCTTATACATGTAACTCAATTTGTACAGGTATTTCACTCATACATAAGAATTTAATTGGTCAAATTTCTTATTCCATCTTATATAATTAGATAAATTTCAGTATTTCAGTATAACACAATCAGGCTCTTGCTTAGGTAAAATATAGTAAATCTTTATGATAACATGCTGTTTACGCGATGGTCGTGGTATATATGAACGAAACTGTATGCGTTTTAATGTTTTTCTGTTTACGGTGATTGGAACAAATATGAATATTTTCGACAACTAAGGCCGCACGTGCCTTTAAACGTTGCAGTTTTTGTTTTAAATATACATTCATAACTCGAGATTTACCCGTGTTCGTCTCTTGTCACTATTAAACAATTCAGCTCAAGTAAGTTCACCATTATCTGGAGAATGGAGCTATGTGTCTGTCATTTTTAGCTCAACTTGGCAATGTCAAGCTTGATCTATTGTCATGTGATGGCGTCCTCGTCCGTCAACAGTTTCATTTGGCACATCCTTCAGGCCACACACCCATCCGATCATCACCAAACTTCATATGGGTATTCAGGGTGACATCTAGATGGGATACATCATTTCGTTAAAAAACATGGCCGCCAGCAGCCATTTTGGAGTTAAAATTTGAATCCGTCGGCCCGCATTTATTGAAGAAATGTTTTGAAGATTTACAAGCATGTTCAGGAAAGCCTCTAGATGGGAACTATCGAATTTTAACGCTTTTCGATGAAACAAATGGCCGCCGGCAGCCATCTTGAATTTTACTCTTTGCATGACTAAATCCTTTGGCACACCTTACTGACCACGCCCCTCATCCGATCGTCACAAAACTTCATATGAATCTTTTGGGTGATTTCTAGATGGGAGCCATCGATTTTTTCCGAAATTCGAAGAAAAACATGACTGCCATCCGGCCATCTTGGATTTTACTCTTTGCATGACGAAATCGTTCACTCGCACTACAGGCCACACAATTCATCCAGTCGTCACCAAACTTGATACGGATCTTCGTGGTGACCTTTAGATGGGAGCCTTCGATTATTTCTGAAATTAGTTAGTAAACATGGCTGCCACCAGCCATATTAGATTTTAAATTTGAATCCATCGGCACACCCTGCAGCCCACATTTATTGGTGAAATGTTTGAAATGATAATAATTTCATCTATACACCATACTCGCCCATTACTGTAACTGTTTTACTTCCCTTTAACATTATATTCATTGATCAGCAAAAAAAAAAAAAATCCCAAGTTGAGTTGCAGTATCATTGACACGTTTATTCGCCTCAAAGACGAGGTGAATACATTTACCATCGGAACCGTTTGTTCTATCCAAACATATGACATTCCCATTGATTTAAGTTATGTTGAACAAAATTGAGCCATGGGTTTTTCTGTTTATTGTCCACAGTCGTGTTCATATGTATGTAGCAAATGGTAAGTGGTAGTCTCGAGCATTCCATTGTGATAATTCTACTCGACATATAGTTCGATATATATGAATCCTATTACTTAAAAACAAGTATTACGTCATAGTGTCCGCCAACCACAACTCGCGACAATATGCAATCGGAGCCAATCAGAGGATATGGTAGTCACGTGGTACCAAACTGTAAGGCAGAGTTCAGTATTAAACTTTCTGCACAAACGCTCTTTATTGTTACCATATCAGGATACATTACACAATGAACGCTCTTTATTGTATTCTTCTGATGCAATATTCTTCAGTACGTTTTCCCCCGGGCCCACTAAAGCACGCAATATACTGTATAAAGCGTTTTACTGTTAGTAGGCCTGATATTAAGTTTTGTGATATGATTATCTTTTATATATTTATTTAGTTATTTCGCTGTCTTACTTTCTTCTCCTGTGCTGGAGAGATTCTTAATTCTGTTGCAGATATTATTTTTTCAACAATCATGGTACCGATATTATTAGATGCATTGCAATTTCAATGTTCCCAAATTTTTATAATTATTATTTTTGTATGTCATTCAAGCACGGTAAACAGATCCGCTTCTATAGCTATGTGGACGGCGTCACTAAAATACAGACATACATGCTGGTAAATATGTTTGCAATGACTGAATGATTAAGAGGAGACAATCCATGGGTACAACTCCAAATGTAGCGTTATCGATCAGTGTGTTGACATCACATAATCAACCAACGGACTGTACTGGTGATTAAGGTGTTTGGACAGGTATTCAATATGAAAACATCTAACGCTCGGAAAGTTGACCAGCCGGACTTGTTGTGACAACAAATTGTCGAATCGTGTATTGACAACGATTGCCAGCGCTACGCGGAGATACTCCTGTCTCGTCGTTGGCATCGAGGAAAATACGTCGCGGTGGGTTTCGTGGTTGCATATAAACCCTTGAACGACCCATATTTACATCAATTCACGAAGCTCATCCGTGTTACAGTCCACCCACTGCTAAAAACCGTCATACGTTAATTCAGTTGCTGTTTCTATTCAAAATAGTTTTAGGTAATTTGAGTTGTAAACTTTTTAACGTAATTCAAACATGCAGAATGTTCATCTCACAATGAAAAAATTCTGAAATGTTTGTGATTTTGCTACATTTTTTTAATTTATCATTACTGTATACGCAACCGATCCTCTTCTATATAGTTACACATGGGCCCCGTCACAAAAATCATGGCCTGTATTGTTTTCAATGACTGTTAATTTGTTCAATTTGTTTATTTGTCTTCATCAAATAATTGATCAAAAGACAACGTAGTATATTACACGTAGATAAACAAAATAGTTATGTACAAATATACTATTCTCCGTGAATTATTACGCAGATACAATTAACCCATGGGTCTTACTCCACATGCATCGTCATTAGCACATGGGTCTTACTCCACATGCATCGTTATTAACACATGGGTCTTACTCCACATTCATCATTATTAGTTTGTCGATTCATAAATAATGCATTGGTGATTAACCCATGGGTCTTACTCCACATGCATCGTTATTAACACATGGGTCTTACTCCACATCATCGTTATTAACCCATGGTTCTTACTCCACATGCATCGTTATTAGTTTGTCGATTCATAAATAACGCATTGGTGATTAAGGTGTTTTGACAGGAATTAAAAAAAATTTTTATGAAAACATCTAATGCTTGGAAAGGTGACCTGTCTGACTCCTTGTGATAACAAATGGGTCGAATCGTGTGTTGACAATGATTGCAAGCGCTACGTGGAGATACTCCTGTCTTGTCAATTGGCATCGAGAAAAAACACGTCGCGGTGCATGGGCCTCATGGTTGCATATATATCATTGAACCAACCCCGTTTTTCATTAATCCACGAATATCATTGATGTTATAGTCCATCTGTTTCGTCTGATCGTCAACAAATTGATTTGCTGCCTCGTCATCATTTTAAGGTAATTTGAGTTCAAATGATTTGTATATATTTTACTGTAATTGTTTAGCCTACATATCATGACAACTTATTTTGACCTATAGATACAAAGGAGTGCCCGGTTTCTGTTTTGGTGTGGGTGGGACCAATGGTGGATTCAGAGTAAACTAATTGCATTTACATCTCACCCAATTATATGAAAATATTTTTCCCTTTACAGATCATGAAGTCTGGAAGGAAATCTTCAAAATCGGCTGTTGTGAGGATGCCAGTAGATCATATGTATGTGCCAATAACTTCCAGTAGAAAAGGATGCGCATCCGTTGACAAAAACCCGACATCCAGTCTGCTGTATCCACTGAAGAAGATACCATGTTCAACCGACACCCCGACATCCAGTCTGCTGTACCCACTGAAGAAGATTCCATGTGCTACCGAAGTTAGAGCTCCATGCGAAACAACATATCGACATTGGCCACTCGACGACTCACTAGACTCTTCATTTTGCTTGCACGGGCTTGGTGACTGTAATGCCAATATGGAGTTCTGGTCAATATGCGAGCCATGTGACCGGTCGTTCGATGATTTCGACAGCACCCTTCAACAGCTCGGTCTTATTTTAGAAAAACAAGAAACGTCGCACCAGAAGCAATCTGCCGATAAACATAGTCAAAGGGATGCCACGCCCTTGAAAAATTCAAACGTTTCCGAGAAGCATGCAAAGACTCCTTCTATGACCTCAACCAGATCACACAAAACCAGCTTCAGCAAAAGTTCTGTTGTGAAGAAGTTCCGACAGTTCTGTAGAATCTTCAAACGTGAAAGCGGATCCCATTTGAAAACGCTGGCTGTATTATGAGGAAAGACTTTGTTTGACGTTAATATGCTTGCTCTGTGCTGAAACGACAACACTTTGTAATTGACGTTAAAATGCTTGCTCTGTACAGAAACGACCACGTCAGTGATGACCACACCAAAGGAAAATAGTGCTATCCATTAACCATTACAAATGTGTACTCATTGTGACAATTTTCATGATGAAGTTTTTTATTGATATGTTTTTGTTACCTGTATTGTTTTTGTTGTTTATGTTGCTATTCAATTAAACGTTAAATTCTTTCAATTGTTTCCATATCAACACAAGCCTTGTCATCACTTTTAAGCCTTGTCATCACTTTTAAAGTTGGGTGAACTCCAATTGTCCCAGCTTGTATTCCTACATTTTCCAGTCAATTCTTTTTTAACTGGGCATATATATTTTAAGTACCATGGGAACCTGCGATTATGAGGTCCGTCCGACGTTTTTTTTATTGAGTTATCCCCCTTAATCGACTTAATATATGTTCGCAACATTCAAATAAGTATGTCAGTCTGTCCATCTATACGTGCGTCCGACTTACCTTTCCGGAGCATAACTTGAGTGCGTAAAACATTTTCGCCACTGACTGCCATGTGGGTATCCTTAGACTGAATGTTGAGACTGGGAGGTTTAATACGGAAGATTCCGGCAAAAGATATTGTTATGTGTGTGATTGTAGCCAAGTTGAAGACGAGACACACTTTCTCCTTAACTGTCAAGCGTATAAACACTTGCGATAAAAACTGATGTCATATATCGCGATTGAATATGAACAGACACAATTTAGTGACGTCGGCTTGCTTACTCGGCTAATGAATCGGTATCCTCTTCAAGTAGCTAAATTTCTTCAAAGCGCTTATCAAAAAAGACAAGATCTTATTAGCAAAACCTTTTCTATCCCATGAATGTGTACAACAATTTTCTTTATTGTTTTGTTTAAAGTGACTTATAGGCCTTATTGTCCGGGTGTGTTCTTATTTTGTTACTCGACATTGTTATCACCTGTATGTGATATGTTTTATACCCTATACACACATGTCACTATAATAATATATTCGTTCGTTCGTTCCTTAGTCCCATTTGAGACAGCCTACCTCTAGTTTTGGGATAACAGTATGGCACAATATAGTCATTAAATGTGTTGTTAGGTTGACATGGGGTGTTCAGATCAAAACAGACAATGGGGTGCAATGAATCACGAACCTCGTGAGTTAAAAACGTTGCAATTTTTGTTATAAATATACATTCATAACTCGAGATTTACCCGTGTTCGTCTCTTGCCACTATTAAACAATTCAGCTCAAGTAAGTTCACCATTATCTGTGAATGGAGCTATGTGTCTGTCATTTTTAGCTCAACTTGACAATGTCAAGCTTGATCTATTGTCATGTGATGGCGTCCTCGTCCGTCAACAGTTTCATTTGGCACATCCTTCAGGCCACACACCCATCCGATCATCACCAAACTTCATATGGGTATTCAGGGTGACATCTAGATGGGATACATCATTTCGTTAAAAAACATGGCCGCCAGCAGCCATTTTGGAGTTCAAATTTGAATCCGTCGGCCCGCATTTATTGAAGAAATGTTTTGAAGATTTACAAGCATGTTCAGGAAAGCCTCTAGATGGGAACTATCGAATTTTAGCGAGTTTCAATGAAAATATTGGCCATCTTGAATGTTACTCTTGCGTGACTAAATCCTTTGGCACACCCTACATATCACACCCCTCATCTGATCGCCACCAAACTTCATATGAACCTGTAATTCGTTAAAAAACATGGCCACCGGCAGCCATCTGTGATTTAAAGTGTGAATCTATCGATACACCATGCAGCCCGCATATATATCGAAGAAATGTTTTGTAAATTTACAGGCATGATTCGGATCACCTCTAGATGAGAGCCATCGAATTTCAACGCTTTTCGATGAAACAAAATGGCCACCGGCAGCCATCTTGAATTTTACTCTTTGCATGACTAAATCCTTTGGCACACCTTACTGACCACGCCCCTCATCCGATCGTCACAAAACTTCATATGAATCTTTTGGGTGATTTCTAGATAGGAGTCATCGATTTTTTCCGAAATTCGAAGAAAAACATGACTGCCATCCGGCCATCTTGGATTTTACTCTTTGCATGACGAAATCGTTCACTCGCACTACAGGCCACACAATTCATCCAGTCGTCACCAAACTTGATACGGATCTTCGTGGTGACCTCTAGATGGGAGCCTTCGATTATTTCTGAAATTAGTTACAAAACATGGCTGCCACCAGCCATATTAGATTTTAAATTTGAATCCATCGGCACACCCTGCAGCCCACATTTATTGGTGAAATGTTTGAAATGATAATAATTTCATCTATACACCATACTCGCCCATTACTGTAACTGTTTTACTTCCCTTTAACATTATATTCATTGATCAGCAAAATAAAACTTCCCAAGTTGAGTTGCAGTATCATTGACACTTTTATTCGCCTCAAAGACGAGGTGAATACATTTACCCTCGGAACCGTTTGTTCTATCCAAACATATGACATTCCCACTTTGGCAATGATTTAAGTTATGTTGAACATAATTGAGCCATGGGTTTTTCTGTTTATTGTCCACAGTCGTGTCCAGATGTATGTAGCAAATGGTATGTGGTAGTCTCGAGCATTCCATTGGGATAATTCTACTCGACATATAGTTCGATATATAGGAATCCTATTACTTAAAATCAAGTATTACGTCATAGTGTCCGCCAACCACAACTCGCGACAAGATGCAATCGGAGCCAATCAGAGGATATGGTAGTCACGTGGTACCAAACTGTAAGGCAGAGTTCAGTATTAAACTTTCTGCATAATCGCTCTTTATTGTTACCATATCAGGATACATTACACAATGAACGCTCTTTATTGTATTCTTCTGATGCAATATTCTTCAGTACGTTTTTCCCCGGGCACACTAAAGCACGCAATATACTGTATAAAGCGTTTTACTGTTAGAAGGCCTGATATTAAGTTTTGTGATATGATTATCTTTTATATATTTATTTAGTTATTTCGCTGTCTTACTTTCTTCTCCTGTGCTGGAGAGATTCTTAATTCTGTTGCAGATATTATTTTTTCAACAATCATGGTACCGATATTATTAGATGCATTGCAATTTCAATGTTCCCAAATTTTAATAATTATAATTTTTGTATGTCATTCAAGCACGGTAAACAGATCCGCTTCTATAGCTATGTGGACGGCGTCACTAAAATACAGACATACATGCTGGTAAATATGTTTGCAATGACTGAATGATTAAGAGGAGACAATCCATGGGTACAACTCCAAATGTAGCGTTATCGATCAGTGTGTTGACATCACATAATCAACCAACGGACTGTACTGGTGATTAAGGTGTTTGGACAGGTATTCAATATGAAAACATCTAACGCTCGGAAAGTTGACCAGCCGGACTTGTTGTGACAACAAATTGTCGAATCGTGTGTTGACAACGATTGCCAGCGCTACGCGGAGATACTCCTGTCTCGTCGTTGGCATCGAGGAAAATACGTCGCGGTGGGTTTCGTGGTTGCATATAAACCCTTGAACGACCCATATTTACATCAATTCACGAAGCTCATCCGTGTTACAGTCCATCCACTGCTAAAAACCGTCATACGTTAATTCAGTTGCTGTTTCTATTCAAAATAGTTTAAGGTAATTTGAGTTGTAAACTTTTTAACGTAATTCAAACATGCAGAATGTTCATCTCACAATGAACAAATTCTGAAATGTTTGTGATTTTGCTACATTTTTTTAATTTATCATTACTGTATACGCAACCGATCCTCTTCTATATAATTACACATGGGCCCCGTCACAAAAATCAAGGCCTGTATTGTTTTCAATGACTGTTAATTTGTTCAATTTGTTTATTTGTCTTCATCAAATAATTGATCAAAAGACAACGTAGTATATTACACGTAGATAAACAAAATAGTTATGTACAAATGTACTATTCTCCGTGAATTATTACGCAGATACAATTAACCCATGGGTCTTACTCCACATGCATCGTCATTAGCACATGGGTCTTACTCCACATGCATCGTTATTAACACATGGGTCTTACTCCACATTCATCATTATTAGTTTGTCGATTCATAAATAATGCATTGGTGATTAACCCATGGGTCTTACTCCACATGCATCGTTATTAACCCATGGGTCTTACTCCACATCATCGTTATTAACCCATGGTTCTTACTCCACATGCATCGTTATTAGTTTGTCGATTCATAAATAACGCATTGGTGATTAAGGTGTTTTGACAGGAATTAAATTTTTTTTTTATGAAAACATCTAATGCTTGGAAAGGTGACCTATCGGACTCCGTGTGATAACAAATGGGTCGAATCGTGTGTTGACAATGATTGCAAGCGCTACGCGGAGATACTCCTGTCTTGTCAATTGGCATCGAAAAAAAACGCGTCGCGGTGCATGGGCCTCATGGTTGCATATATATCATTGAAACAAACCCGTTTTTCATTAATCCACGAATATCATTGATGTTATAGTCAATCTGTTTCGTCTGATCGTCAACAAATTGATTTGCTGCCTCGTCATCATTTTAAGGTAATTTGAGTTCAAATGATTTGTATATATTTTACTGTAATTGTTTAGCCTACATATTATGACAACTTATTTTGAGCTATAGATACAAAGGAGGGTCCGGTTTCTGTTTTGGTGTGGGTGGGACCAATGGTGGATTCAGAGTAAACTAATTGCATTTACATCTCACCCAATTATATGAAAATATTTTTCCCTTTACAGATCATGAAGTCTGGAAGGAAATCTTCAAAATCGGCTGTTGTGAGGATGCCAGTAGATCATATGTATGTGCCAATAACTTCCAGTAGAAAAGGATGCGCATCCGTTGACAAAAACCCGACATCCAGTCTGCTGTACCCACTGAAGAAGATACCATGTGCAACCGAAGTTAGAGCTCCATGCGAAACAACATATCGACATTGGCCACTCGACGACTCACTAGACTCTTCATTTTGCTTGCACGGGCTTGGTGACTGTAATGCCAATAGGGAGTTCTGGTCAATATGCGAGCCATGTGACCGGTCGTTCGATGATTTCGACAGCACCCTTCAACAGCTCGGTCTTATTTTAGAAAAACAAGAAACGTCGCACCAGAAGCAATCTGCCGATAAACATAGTCAAAGGGATGCCACGCCCTTGAAAAATTCAAACGTTTCCGGGAAGCATGCAAAGACTCCTTCTATGACCTCAACCAGATCACACAAAACCAGCTTCAGCAAAAGTTATGTTGTGAAGAAGTTCCGGAAGTTCTGTAGAATCTTCAAACGTGAAAGCGGATCCCATTTGAAAACGCTGGCTGTATTGTGAGGAAAGACTTTGTTTGACGTTAATAAGCTTGCTCTGTGCTGAAACGACAACACTTTGTAATTGACGTTAAAATGCTTGCTCTGTACAGAAACGACCACGTCAGTGATGACCACACCAAAGGAAAATAGTGCTATCCATTAACCATTACAAATGTGTACTCATTGTGACAATTTTCATGATGAAGTTTTTTATTGATAAGTTTTTGTTACCTGTATTGTTTTTGATGTTTATGTTGCTATTCAATTAAACGTTAAATTCTTTCAATTGTTTCCATATCAACACAAGCCTTGTCATCACTTTTAAGCCTTGTCATCACTTTTAAAGTTGGGTGAACTCCAATTGTCCCAGCTTGTATTCCTACATTTTCCAGTCAATTCTTTTTTAACTGGGCATATATATTTTAAGTACCATGGGAACCTGCGATTATGAGGTCCGTCCGACGTTTTTTTTATTGAGTTATCCCCCTTAATCGACTTAATATATGTTCGCAACATTCAAATAAGTATGTCAGTCTGTCCATCTATACGTGCGTCCGACTTACCTTTCCGGAGCATAACTTGAGTGCGTAAAACATTTTCGCCACTGACTGCCATGTGGGTATCCTTAGACTGAATATTGAGACTGGGAGGTTTAATACGGAAGATTCCGACAAAAGATATTGTTCTGTGTGTGATTGTAGCCAAGTTGAAGACGAGACACACTTTCTCTTTAACTGTCAAGCGTATAAACACTTGCGATCAAAACTGATGTCATATATCGCGATTGAATATGAACAGACACAATTTAGTGACGTCGGCTTGCTTACTCGGCTAATGAATCGGTATCCTCTTCAAGTAGCTAAATTTCGTCAAAGCGCTTATCAAAAAAGACAAGATCTTCTTAGCAAAACCTTTTCTATCCCATGAATGTGCACAACAATTTTCTTTATTGTTTTGTTTAAAGTGACTTATAGGCCTTATTGGCCGGGTGTGTTCTTATTTTGTTACTCGACATTGTTATCACCTGTATGTGATATGTTTTATACCCTATACACACATGTCACTATAATAATATATTCGTTCGTTCGTTCCTTAGTCCCATTTGAGACAGCCTACCTCTAGTTTTGGGATAACAGTATGGCACAATATAGTCATTAAATGTGTTGTTAGGTTGACATGGGGTGTTCAGATCAAAACAGACAATGGGGTGCAATGAATCACGAACCTCGTGAGTTAAAAACGTTGCAATTTTTGTTTTAAATATACATTCATAACTCGAGATTTACCCGTGTTCGTCTCTTGCCACTATTAAACAATTCAGCTCAAGTAAGTTCACCATTATCTGTGAATGGAGCTATGTGTCTGTCATTTTTAGCTCAACTTGACAATGTCAAGCTTGATCTATTGTCATGTGATGGCGTCCTCGTCCGTCAACAGTTTCATTTGGCACATCCTTCAGGCCACACACCCATCCGATCATCACCAAACTTCATATGGGTATTCAGGGTGACATCTAGATGGGATACATCATTTCGTTAAAAAACATGGCCGCCAGCAGCCATTTTGGAGTTCAAATTTGAATCCGTCGGCCCGCATTTATTGAAGAAATGTTTTGAAGATTTACAAGCATGTTCAGGAAAGCCTCTAGATGGGAACTATCGAATTTTAGCGAGTTTCAATGAAAATATTGGCCACCAGATGCCATCTTGAATGTTACTCTTGCGTGACTAAATCCTTTGGCACACCCTACATATCACACCCCTCATCTGATCGCCACCAAACTTCATATGAACCTGTAATTCGTTAAAAAACATGGCCACCGGCAGCCATCTGTGATTTAAAGTGTGAATCTATCGATACACCATGCAGCCCGCATATATATCGAAGAAATGTTTTGTAAATTTACAGGCATGATTCGGATCACCTCTAGATGAGAGCCATCGAATTTCAACGCTTTTCGATGAAACAAAATGGCCACCGGCAGCCATCTTGAATTTTACTCTTTGGATGACTAAATCCTTTGGCACACCTTACTGAC
This sequence comes from Siphonodentalium dalli, assembly GCA_032622095.1. Taxonomy (NCBI): domain Eukaryota; kingdom Metazoa; phylum Mollusca; class Scaphopoda; order Gadilida; family Siphonodentaliidae; genus Siphonodentalium; species Siphonodentalium dalli. Next base: position 252,550,271 of record CP136065.1, read on the forward strand.
CGCGCCCCTCATCCGATCGTCACAAAACTTCATATGAATCTTTTGGGTGATTTCTAGATAGGAGCCATCGATTTTTTCCGAAATTCGAAGAAAAACATGACTGCCATCCGGCCATCTTGGATTTTACTCTTTGCATGACGAAATCGTTCACTCGCACTACAGGCCACACAATTCATCCAGTCGTCACCAAACTTGATACGGATCTTCGTGGTGACCTCTAGATGGGAGCCTTCGATTATTTCTGAAATTAGTTACAAAACATGGCTGCCACCAGCCATATTAGATTTTAAATTTGAATCCATCGGCACAACCTGCAGCCCACATTTATTGGTGAAATGTTTGAAATGATAATAATTTCATCTATACACCATACTCGCCCATTACTGTAACTGTTTTACTTCCCTTTAACATTATATGCATTGATCAGCAAAAAAAAACTCTTTCCCAAGTTGAGTTGCAGTATCATTGACACTTTTATTCGCTTCAAAGACGAGGTGAATACATTTACCCTCGGAACCGTTTGTTCTATCCAAACATATGACATTCCCACTTTGGCATTGATTTAAGTTATGTTGAACATAATTGAGCCATGGGTTTTTCTGTTTATTGTCCACAGTCGTGTCCAGATGTATGTAGCAAATGGTATGTGGTAGTCTCGAGCATTCCATTGTGATAATTCTACTCGACATATAGTTCGATATATAGGAATCCTATTACTTAAAAACAAGTATTACGTCATAGTGTCCGCCAACCACAACTCGCGACAAGATGCAATCGGAGCCAATCAGAGGATATGGTAGTCACGTGGTACCAAACTGTAAGGCAGAGTTCAGTATTAAACTTTCTGCATAATCGCTCTTTATTGTTACCATATCAGGATACATTACACAATGAACGCTCTTTATTGTATTCTTCTGATGCAATATTCTTCAGTACGTTTTTCCCCGGGCACACTAAAGCACGCAATATACTGTATAAAGCGTTTTACTGTTAGAAGGCCTGATATTAAGTTTTGTGATATGATTATCTTTTATATATTTATTTAGTTATTTCGCTGTCTTACTTTCTTCTCCTGTGCTGGAGAGATTCTTAATTCTGTTGCAGATATTATTTTTTCAACAATCATGGTACCGATATTATTAGATGCATTGCAATTTCAATGTTCCCAAATTTTAATAATTATTATTTTTGTATGTCATTCAAGCACGGTAAACAGATCCGCTTCTATAGCTATGTGGACGGCGTCACTAAAATACAGACATACATGCTGGTAAATATGTTTGCAATGACTGAATGATTAAGAGGAGACAATCCATGGGTACAACTCCAAATGTAGCGTTATCGATCAGTGTGTTGACATCACATAATCAACCAACGGACTGTACTGGTGATTAAGGTGTTTGGACAGGTATTCAATATGAAAACATCTAACGCTCGGAAAGTTGACCAGCCGGACTTGTTGTGACAACAAATTGTCGAATCGTGTGTTGACAACGATTGCCAGCGCTACGCGGAGATACTCCTGTCTCGTCGTTGGCATCGAGGAAAATACGTCGCGGTGGGTTTCGTGGTTGCATATAAACCCTTGAACGACCCATATTTACATCAATTCACGAAGCTCATCCGTGTTACAGTCCATCCACTGCTAAAAACCGTCATACGTTAATTCAGTTGCTGTTTCTATTCAAAATAGTTTAAGGTAATTTGAGTTGTAAACTTTTTAACGTAATTCAAACATGCAGAATGTTCATCTCACAATGAAAAAATTCTGAAATGTTTGTGATTTTGCTACATTTTTTTAATTTATCATTACTGTATACGCAACCGATCCTCTTCTATATAGTTACACATGGGCCCCGTCACAAAAGTCAAGGCCTGTATTGTTTTCAATGACTGTTAATTTGTTCAATTTGTTTATTTGTCTTCATCAAATAATTGATCAAAAGACAACGTAGTATATTACACGTAGATAAACAAAATAGTTATGTACAAATATACTATTCTCCGTGAATTATTACGCAGATACAATTAACCCATGGGTCTTACTCCACATGCATCGTCATTAGCACATGGGTCTTACTCCACATGCATCGTTATTAACACATGGGTCTTACTCCACATTCATCATTATTAGTTTGTCGATTCATAAATAATGCATTGGTGATTAACCCATGGGTCTTACTCCACATGCATCGTTATTAACCCATGGGTCTTACTCCACATCATCGTTATTAACCCATGGTTCTTACTCCACATGCATCGTTATTAGTTTGTCGATTCATAAATAACGCATTGGTGATTAAGGTGTTTTGACAGGAATTAATTTTTTTTTTTATGAAAACATCTAATGCTTGGAAAGGTGACCTGTCTGACTCCTTGTGATAACAAATGGGTCGAATCGTGTGTTGACAATGATTGCAAGCGCTACGCGGAGATACTCCTGTCTTGTCAATTGGCATCGAGAAAAAACACGTCGCGGTGCATGGGCCTCATGGTTGCATATATATCATTGAACCAAACCCGTTTTTCATTAATCCACGAATATCATTGATGTTATAGTCCATCTGTTTCGTCTGATCGTCAACAAATTGATTTGCTGCCTCGTCATCATTTTAAGGTAATTTGAGTTCAAATGATTTGTATATATTTTACTGTAATTGTTTAGCCTACATATTATGACAACTTATTTTGAGCTATAGATACAAAGGAGGGCCCGGTTTCTGTTTTGGTGTGGGTGGGACCAATGGTGGATTCAGAGTAAACTAATTGCATTTACATCTCACCCAATTATATGAAAATATTTTTCCCTTTACAGATCATGAAGTCTGGAAGGAAATCTTCAAAATCGGCTGTTGTGAGGATGCCAGTAGATCATATGTATGTGCCAATAACTTCCAGTAGAAAAGGATGCGCATCCGTTGACAAAAACCCGACATCCGGTCTGCTGTATCCACTGAAGAAGATACCATGTTCAACCGACATCCAGTCTGCTGTACCCACTGAAGAAGATAACATGTGCAACCGAAGTTATAGCTCCATGCGAAACAACATATCGACATTGGCCACTCGACGACTCACTAGACTCTTCATTTTGCTTGCACGGGCTTGGTGACTGTAATGCCAATATGGAGTTCTGGTCAATATGCGAGCCATGTGACCGGTCGTTCGATGATTTCGACAGCACCCTTCAACAGCTCGGTCTTATTTTAGAAAAACAAGAAACGTCGCACCAGAAGCAATCTGCCGATAAACATAGTCAAAGGGATGCCACGCCCTTGAAAAATTCAAACGTTTCCGGGAAGCATGCAAAGACTCCTTCTATGACCTCAACCAGATCACACAAATCCAGCTTCAGCAAAAGTTCTGTTGTGAAGAAGTTCCGGAAGTTCTGTAGAATCTTCAAACGTGAAAGCGGATCCCATTTGAAAACGCTGGCTGTATTGTGAGGAAAGACTTTGTTTGACGTTAATAAGCTTGCTCTGTGCTGAAACGACAACACTTTGTAATTGACGTTAAAATGCTTGCTCTGTACAGAAACGACCACGTCAGTGATGACCACACCAAAGGAAAATAGTGCTATCCATTAACCATTACAAATGTGTACTCATTGTGACAATTTTCATGATGAAGTTTTTTATTGATAAGTTTTTGTTACCTTATGGGTATCCTTAGACTGAATATTGAGACTGGGAGGTTTAATACGGAAGATTCCGACAAAAGATATTGTTCTGTGTGTGATTGTAGCCAAGTTGAAGACGATACACACTTTCTCCTTAACTGTCAAGCGTATAAACACTTGCGATCAAAACTGATGTCATATATCGCGATTGAATATGAACAGACACAATTTAGTGACGTCTGCTTGCTTACTCGGCTAATGAATCGGTATCCTCTTCAAGTAGCTAAATTTCTGCAAAGCGCTTATCAAAAAAGACAAGATCTTCTTAGCAAAACCTTTTCTATCCCATGAATGTGCACAACAATTTTCTTTATTGTTTTGTTTAAAGTGACTTATAGGCCTTATTGGCCGGGTGTGTTCTTATTTTGTTACTCGACATTGTTATCACCTGTATGTGATATGTTTTATACACTATACACACATGTCACTATAATAATATATTCGTTCGTTCGTTCCTTAGTCCCATTTGAGACAGCCTACCTCTTGATAGTATTTATTTGATAACCTCCAAGATGGAGAGCGTATGTACATGCATGGTTTTAAATATGATACAATATGTATATACAAAGTTACTATTGTCTGTCACATGAGTTCATAGCTCACGGAAAGAGAGTCCATATATATGAGGTATATTGCGGAGGATGGATGGTCACAAACATCAAATCAGCGTCCAGCTATTAGGCTTCTGTGTATGGGTTCTCCTCTGATGATACCACACATGCGGTACAGGAATCTTGATGTAGCAAGGATGATGTGATCTGTCGCTTGGGATATAAAGTTTGGTAGACACAATGATTTGCTTCCAAATAAGTACATTTGGAGATGTTGACACGTGAGGCTATCCAGAAAACATACGTTTGTATTCCAAAACGATTGATGATGAAGTCCCAGTAATCATTCCTCATAGCCCATGCGAAGGTAGAGCTGCACAGGAACATGGCGTGTGACATCTCACTATCATATGATACAGCACAGAGATTACATATCATGTTATTGGGATAAGTCGTTTTGTTTAAAAGTGAGCCAAGATGTTTCAGCTCGTATGTATATTTTGGGAACATTCTTAATAGACGCCATGTGGACCAGCAGTTTGTTGGTACTGAATGAACACATCGGAATATTTCGAGATCACAGTTGTTGCTAACCTCGGATGACCATTCCTGACTGTATACTGAGGTAACGCTCTCGTTGACTAGTTCCATGTTACCCTATCTGGGAAATAACCTGATACGAGGAAAGTTTCTAGGTGGCCTGTCAGGTGATATTTCTTCAGAAGAAGCGTGATATCGGAACTAAATCCGGACGTATGACGATTGAATAGTCTGGCACAATATAGTTTGAACAGAAACAGCTTGAGTGGCACTCTATGGCCTTCTGGCACGTGTAATAATCTTTCGAGAAAGCGCAGTCTTTGTATGTCTATCTCGGACGCAAGCGGTTTGGTCCCCATCAGTCCCAGCGCTACATTCGTGTTCGTGCGAGTGGGTAGAGACTGTGCGTTTTTTATGCACGCACGGAATGAGCGTTCCATACGTTGGTGGTCGGTTGCACTCATATCTGGTAGAATTTCACAACCATAAAGGGCTTTTGGGAGCACAACACATTTTAGTAATTTTTGGAGAGTCTGTGGAGTAGCCTTACTTAGAAGACTACGCCCAGTCAGGCCGAAATATGTCCTCCTCAACCGTTCAGCAACAAGAGAGGCACGCGTTTTTCCGTTATCGAATTTCGACTGTTGAAGTCCTAGATGAACACATTCTGAGCTTTCCGGTAGTAGTTTGTCACCCAATTGCCAGGTCCTATTGTGAAGTTCTTGTTGGCGTTTCGTTTCGTTAAAAACCACCACTGTACTTTTAGTTACAGAAAAATTAAATCGCCATCGTTTGCTGTAGATATAGCACATATCAATGAGGCTATCGAGGCCAGATTTCGTCAGCGATATCAGGGCGATGTCGTCGGCGGTCGTGGGCGAGGTGCAGGTAGTCCCACCAACTATCAATCCATGACCGGAGTTTTGCAGCGATTTTTATACACTATACACACATGTCACTATAATAATATATTCGTTCGTTCGTTCCTTAGTCCCATTTGAGACAGCCTACCTCTAGTTTTGGGATAACAGTATGGCACAATATAGTCATTAAATGTGTTGTTATGTTGACATGGTGTGTTCAGATCAAAACAGACACTGGGCTGCAATGAATCACGAACCTCGTGAGTTAAACGTTACAGTTTTTGTTTTAAATATACATTCATAACTCGAGATTTACCCGTGTTCGTCTCTTGCCACAATTAAACAATTCAGCGCAAGTAAGTGCACCATTATCTGGAGAATGGAGCTATGTGTCTGTCATTTTTAGCTCAACTTGACAATGTCAAGCTTGATCTATTGTCATGTGATGGCGTCCTCGTCCGTCAACAGTTTCATTTGACACATCCTTCAGGCCACACACCCATCCGATCATCACCAAACTTCATATGGGTATTCAGGGTGACATCTAGATGGGATACATCATTTCGTTAAAAAAATGGCCGCCAGCAGCCATTTTGGAGTTCAAATTTGAATCCGTCGGCCCGCATTTATTGAAGAAATGTTTTGAAGATTTACAAGCATGTTCAGGAAAGCCTCTAGATGGGAACTATCGAATTTTAGCGAGTTTCAATGAAAATATTGGCCACCAGATGCCATCTTGAATGTTACTCTTGCGTGACTAAATCCTTTGGCACACCCTACAGATCACACCCCTCATCTGATCGCCACCAAACTTCATATGAACCTGTAATTCGTTAAAAAACATGGCCACCAGCAGCCATCTGTGATTTCAAGTGTGAATCTATCGATACACCATGCAGCCCGCATATATATCGAAGAAATGTTTTGTAAATTTACAGGCATGATTCGGATTACCTCTAGATAAGAGCCGTCGAATTTCAACGCTTTTCGATGAAACAAAATGACCGCCGGCAGCCATCTTGAATTTTACTCTTTGCTTGACTAAATCCTTTGGCACACCTTACTGACCACGCCCCTCGTCCGATCGTCACACAACTGCATATGAATCTTTTGGGTGATTTCTAGATGGGAGTCATCGATTTTTTCCGAAATTCGAAGAAAAACATGACTGCCATCCGGCCATCTTGGATTTTACTCTTTGCATGACGAAATCGTTCACTCACACTACAGGCCACACAATTCATCCAGTCGTCACCAAACTTGATACGGATCTTCGTGGTGACCTCTAGATGGGAGCCTTCGATTATTTATGAAATTAGTTACAAAACATGGCTGCCACCAGCCATATTAGATTTTAAATTTGAATCCATCGGCACACCCTGCAGCCCACATTTATTGGTGAAATGTTTGAAATGATAATAATTTCATCTATACACCATACTCGCCCATTACTGTAACTGTTTTACTTCCCTTTAACATTATATTCATTGATCGGCAAAAAAAAACTCCTTCCCAAGTTGAGTTGCAGTATCATTGACACTTTTATTCGCCTCAAAGACGAGGTGAATACATTTACCCTCGGAACCGTTTGTTCTATCCAAACATATGACATTCCCACTTTGGCATTGATTTAAGTTATGTTGAACATAATTGAGCCATGGGTTTTTCTGTTTATTGTCCACAGTCGTGTCCAGATGTATGTAGCAAATGGTATGTGGTAGTCTCGAGCATTCCGTTGTGATAATTCTACTCGACATATAGTTCGATATATAGGAATCATATTACTTAAAAACAAGTATTACGTCATAGTGTCCGCCAACCACAACTCGCGACAAGACGCAATCGGAGCCAATCAGAGGATATGGTAGTCACGTGGTACCAAACTGTAAGGCAGAGTTCAATATTAAACTTTCTGCATAATCGCTCTTTATTGTTACCATATCAGGATACATTACACAATGAACGCTCTTTATTGTATTCTTCTGATGCAATATTCTTCAGTACGTTTTTCCCCGGGCACACTAAAGCACGCAATATACTGTATAAAGCGTTTTACTGTTAGTAGGCCTGATATTAAGTTTTGTGATATGATTATCTTTTATATATTTATTTAGTTATTTCGCTGTCTTACTTTCTTCTCCTGTGGTGGAGAGATTCTTAATTCTGTTGCAGATATTATTTTTTCAACAATCATGGTACCGATATTATTAGATGCATTGCAATTTCAATGTTCCCAAATTTTTATAATTATTATTTTTGTATGTCATTCAAGCACGGTAAACAGATCCGCTTCTATAGCTATGTGGACGGCGTCACTAAAATACAGACATACATGCTGGTAAATATGTTTGCAATGACTGAATGATTAAGAGGAGACAATCCATGGGTACAACTCCAAATGTAGCGTTATCGATCAGTGTGTTGACATCACATAATCAACCAACGGACTGTACTGGTGATTAAGGTGTTTGGACAGGTATTCAATATGAAAACATCTAACGCTCGGAAAGTTGACTAGCCGGACTTGTTGTGACAACAAATTGTCGAATCGTGTGTTGACAACGATTGCCAGCGCTACGCGGAGATACTCCTGTCTCGTCGTTGGCATCGAGGAAAATACGTCGCGGTGGGTTTCGTGGTTGCATATAAACCCTTGAACGACCCATATTTACATCAATTCACGAAGCTCATCCGTGTTACAGTCCATCCACTGCTAAAAACCGTCATACGTTAATTCAGTTGCTGTTTCTATTCAAAATAGTTTAAGGTAATTTGAGTTGTAAACTTTTTAACGTAATTCAAACATGCAGAATGTTCATCTCACAATGACAAAATTCTGAAATGTTTGTGATTTTGCTACATTTTTTTAATTTATCATTACTGTATACGCAACCGATCCTCTTCTATATAGTTACACATGGGCCCCGTCACAAAAATCAAGGCCTGTATTGTTTTCAATGACTGTTAATTTGTTCAATTTGTTTATTTGTCTTCATCAAATAATTGATCAAAAGACAACGTAGTATATTACACGCAGATAAACAAAATAGTTATGTACAAATATACTATTCTCCGTGAATTATTACAAATATACTATTCTCCGTGAATTATTACGCAGATACAATTAACCCATGGGTCTTACTCCACATGCATCGTCATTAGCACATGTGTCTTACTCCACATGCATCGTTATTAACACATGGGTCTTACTCCACATTCATCATTATTAGTTTGTCGATTCATAAATAATGCATTGGTGATTAACCCATGGATCTTACTCCACATGCATCGTTATTAACACATGGGTCTTACTCCACATCATCGTTATTAACCCATGGTTCTTACTCCACATGCATCATTATTAGTTTGTCGATTCATAAATAACGCATTGGTGATTAAGGTGTTTTGACAGGAATTAAAAAAAACTTTTATGAAAACATCTAATGCTTGGAAAGGTGACCTGTCTGACTCCTTGTGATAACAAATGGGTCGAATCGTGTGTTGACAACGATTGCAAGCGCTACGCGGAGATACTCCTGTCTTGTCAATTGGCATCGAGAAAAAACACGTCGCGGTGCATGGGCCTCATGGTTGCATATATATCATTGAACCAAACCCGTTTTTCATTAATCCACGAATATCATTGATGTTATAGTCCATCTGTTTCGTCTGATCGTCAACAAATTGATTTGCTGCCTCGTCATCATTTTAAGGTAATTTGAGTTCAAATGATTTGTATATATTTTACTGTAATTGTTTAGCCTACATATTATGACAACTTATTTTGAGCTATAGATACAAAGGAGGGCCCGGTTTCTGTTTTGGTGTGGGTGGGACCAATGGTGGATTCAGAGTAAACTAATTGCATTTACATCTCACCCAATTATATGAAAATATTTTTCCCTTTACAGATCATGAAGTCTGGAAGGAAATCTTCAAAATCGGCTGTTGTGAGGATGCCAGTAGAACATATGTATGTGCCAATAACTTCCAGTAGAAAAGGATGCGCATCCGTTGACAAAAACCCGACATCCAGTCTGCTGTATCCACTGAAGAAGATACCATGTTCAACCGACACCCCGACATCCAGTCTGCTGTACCCACTGAAGAAGATACCATGTGCAACCGAAGTTAGAGCTCCATGCGAAACAACATATCGACATTGGCCACTCGACGACTCACTAGACTCTTCATTTTGCTTGCACGGGCTTGGTGACTGTAATTCCAATATGGAGTTCTGGTCAATATGCGAGCCATGTGACCGGTCGTTCGATCATTTCGACAGCACCCTTCAACAGCTCGGTCTTATTTTAGAAAAACAAGAAACGTCGCACCAGAAGCAATCTGCCGATAAACATAGTCAAAGGGATGCCACGCCCTTGAAAAATTCAAACGTTTCCGGGAAGCATGCAAAGACTCCTTCTATGACCTCAACCAGATCACACAAATCCAGCTTCAGCAAAAGTTCTGTTGTGAAGAAGTTCCGGAAGTTCTGTAGAATCTTCAAACGTGAAAGCGGATCCCATTTGAAAACGCTGGCTGTATTGTGAGGAAAGACTTTGTTTGACGTTAATAAGCTTGCTCTGTGCTGAAACGACAACACTTTGTAATTGACGTTAAAATGCTTGCTCTGTACAGAAACGACCACGTCAGTGATGACCACACCAAAGGAAAATAGTGCTATCCATTAACCATTACAAATGTGTACTCATTGTGACAATTTTCATGATGAAGTTTTTTATTGATAAGTTTTTGTTACCTGTATTGTTTTTGTTGTTTATGTTGCTATTCAATTAAACGTTAAATTCTTTCAATTGTTTCTATATCAACACAAGCCTTGTCATCACTTTTAAGCCTTGTCATCACTTTTAAAGTTGGGTGAACTCCAATTGTCCCAGCTTGTATTCCTACATTTTCCAGTCAATTCTTTTTTAACTGGGCATATATATTTTAAGTACCATGGGAACCTGCGATTATGAGGTCCGTCCGACGTTTTTTTTATTGAGTTATCCCCCTTAATCGACTTAATATATGTTCGCAACATTCAAATAAGTATGTCAGTCTGTCCATCTATACGTGCGTCCGACGTACCTTTCCGGAGCATAACTTGAGTGCGTAAAACATTTTCGCCACTGACTGCCATGTGGGTATCCTTAGACTGAATATTGAGACTGGGAGGTTTAATACGGAAGATTCCGACAAAAAATATTGTTCTGTGTGTGATTGTAGCCAAGTTGAAGACGAGACACACTTTCTCCTTAACTGTCAAGCGTATAAACACTTGCGATCAAAACTGATGTCATATATATATATATATATCTTTAATTCCTCCATATAAATGAAGATATGATATACACATGTAATACAAGAACATACAAAAACAATAGAACATATGAACGAGAACATAACATATATACATGTACACACTTTATGTATGTGCAAAGCAAAACGAATATAGATGGAAACAGATCGGCCGGGCACACGAACAAGACAGAGAGAGATAGAGAGAGAGAGAGAGCGCCGGATACAGATAGAGACAGTATGGGAAAATAGAATGAAATGAGTTCAGTTAGAGAAAAGTGGGGAGAAACAGAGAGGGGTTAATTGAAGCTAGATAATCCTAAATTCATGGAGAACTGTAGCGCCCAGCCGACCACACGACCAGATGTTCACTCACATCACAGTTGTCAGACACCGTTGTTGGACATTACAAACAAATAGTAGACCCAACACAACACCATTGTATATAAGAGGGCTACCAATTATTTATATTTGCCAACAATGGTGACTTTCTTCTCCCACTGACTACATGTATATAAGTGACAAACAATTATGACGCCAATGACGAACGATGGTTCCATTCGCACCACAGCGCCCTAGTCGCCTTCAAGAAGTATCTCAATATGGTTTGAGGTGGAATGCATGCAATGTCCAAAAGTTCAATAGGCAAATAGCCTAGAAAGAGGGCAATAAGTCTCTGCTGATCAAAAGAATCCACAAGTTGAAATGCCCCTAAAGGCAACATATCTATAAAGTGATACCAAAAATGATTACGCGACGCTGCAAGTTCTGGGCAAACCGCTATAATGTGTTGCGGTAGGTCTATATAACTTCGCGCACATAACAGGCACTGAGTTTCGCCAGCAAAATTTCGGTAACACAGTAGCTGTGTCGCGATGAAAAATGACTCCTTCTCATCTGGGTACTTTTGGCAGACTTTCCATAAAAACGATAATTCTGGACTGCTGTGAACCAAACGAAATCTATCAAAGGTGGGTTCCGCGCGCACCCTGTGAGACCATTCAGATTTCCAAACATGACTGCCCTGTTTCGATAGGGTTTTCCAAACTGTTTTCTCTGGAAACAGAGCTGTTGATATGTATTGAGGACAAACTCCAGTTATCAAGAATACTGGATAGGTCCTGAAAAAACACATTCTTCGATGCAGTGTTTGATTCATATGAAAAGCTCAGTAATCTGATAATAAATACATCTTTAACAGTTTTTTTAGACTCGAGTAAACAAAATGACGAAAACAAGGACACTTTTCTACAATTAATGAATGTGATTAAAGGAGGAATACCAAGCAGACCCAAGACCATGTCTGTGCTAGTCCTAGTGTTGAGGCCTTGTATAAGTTTGAGGCACATACGATGTGCTTTCTCTAGTTGAACAGTGTCCGATTGAGAGAGACCACACAAAATTCACTACCGTATAAGCCTCGCGGTAAGACCACGGACTTGTAAATCTTGAGAGAGCTCGCTGGGGTAATACCGCCTGCATGCAGGCCAGCATTAGCCAAAGAGAAGAAAGCATTCTTCGTTTTTGTACAAATATTGTCAACAAGTTTTGAGCGAAAATTATATTTCTCAAGCGGAATACCTAAATGAGTAACACTGTCGGTTTCTGTTAGGCCATGAGAAGACATGTGCCAGTTCTTATGACGTTTAAGTGCTGCGTTAGCACTTTCATTGAAAACAATGACATGGGATTTGTTTGGGTTGTATCTATAACGCCATTTCAACCTATATTCGACACATATATCGACAAGAGACTGAAGTCCATATGCAGTTAAAGAGAAAAGTGCCATGTCATCGGCATGCGTGGGACACGTGCAATTTGCACCTTGCATCGAAAGGCCATATCCCGATGACTTTAAATTTGACAAAAGATCATTGATATATATAATATAAAAGAGGGGAGATAATGTATCTCCCTGCCTTGTTCCTTGCAGCATTGGGATCCACCTAGAGCAACCACCTTGGTATTTAATGCAGCAGCTAATATTGTTCAACAAGTGGTAAAATATCCTCCAAATTTTTCCCTGTAATTGCCTCTTATGCAGTTTATACAATAAACCGTTTATCCAAACACTATCGAAAGCTTCCATACATCCAAGAAACAGGCAAACAGTTTGCTCTGTCTCTCGGATGTATACGCTATACTTTCTGTTACAAGAAAAGAAGACATGTTGCAACTTATGCCCCGCTGGAACCCATTCTGCAAGGAATCAACTTCAATTGCAAAGGCAGTATACTTCTCCATTCTCGATAATAAAAGTTTCTCAAAAAGTTTATATATTGCTGGTAGCAGAGTAATTGCTCTGTAGCTATCAAAGGAATCTTTTGGTTTAGGATGTCCCTTATATAGAGATATTATACAACCACGCTTAGCACCAAGTGGTATATGTTCAAATTGGAAGAAATAGTTGTACAAGGTAGCAATGCAGCGGGTAAGAGCCTCACCACCAAAAATAATATGCTCATAATTTACACCATCTATACCAGCTGCTTTGTTAAGGTTTAAAGTGCGACAAAGAGATGTGATTTCCTTCATATTAGTTGGAAAAGTTAACAATCCGTCTAATGGGCATGTTGAATTTTTCATCGATTCGGTCTCTACAAATTGGTTGACATGGTTAAAATGTGATTCGTCAAACTTGGGATCCGTTAGCGGTGTGGAAAAAATATTATAATAGTACTCAGCCCAAGCTTCAAGAATATCTGGGGTTTCTCGTACTATCGAATTTTGAAAGGAGAAGTGTGTGTTACCAAGTGTCCCTAATGATTTGCGTTTCGCGTTGAAGAGTCTGAAGAAAGTATCTTGATCACACTCAGCACTTTTATCTATGTCATCGTTAAATAAGCGAAGAAAATTAGTTGATGCCCTCCGGTATTCGCGCCTGAAAGAGCATTTGGCATCTTTATAACAGCGATATAAACCAGTTGCATCATTAATTGGCCTACCAACCGAAATCCAAACAGATCTGTGATATCGCATACTCTTGTGAAGTAAGCTTAAAGTGATGTGAAACGTAAATTGAACCTCACAATTGAGTTCCCTGCGTCATTCTGTGGGAAGAGTGAATAAAATAACTCAGATACACGAAATCCCCCATCCTGAAGTCACTTTGTACACATTATACGGCCATTCGGCTAACTATTTATATTCATCAATCGTCCCGATTAATCTCACCATAATAACACGAAAATACAAACCGATGCGTTGTCTTGTGCAGTCACGGAAATGCCCGAGCACTTCCGACTCGATTGGGATTGAATCGGGTTTCGTTCTCAGAAATGGCTTCTAGGGAGGATGACCGTTCGCTGGAATAGCGTCATGCACATCAGAATATTAAAGCGAAAAACAAATTGACATCGCAATCGGTAGTCAATTCGACAGGGAAGGAATAGAAAGGGAATTGTTACGTGAAATCACAAACGGAAGAACATTGGCCGAGTTAGTGGCAAAGATTATAATCGAACAGTGATCCAGAGGTAATAATTCCAAAATGTTACTATTTATAGAAAATTGTAAGCGCATTGACCGAATTTTTACATCAATCTGGCCGCAAGCACAGTACCGTGCAGAAAGAGTTGTCTTACTTTTGTAACTCAAAACTGTTTAATTACATTATACCTGTACAATAGTACAAATAATTGGTATTCAATATGCCAGTACAGAACATTTGTTAGCTCATTGGCCATGAAATGTTTTTAATGGCAAATTCTGTTGTCAAGCTTTAGTAAGCACTATTCATTCTGATGGATGATAACTATAATGGAAAGCCTTTTTCACATGTATTAGCTAATTGCACATTAGCGTAAGTGAATTACAATTAAGCGTAATGTATTACACTCAGGTGTAATGCACACATATAAAGCGTACTTCACTTACGCTTAACCGTATGATGTAGATAAAGCATTACTCCTATGAGTAATAGAATTATGACTAGTGTGTTAAGCGTAATTGATTAATGTGTGCTTAAGCGTAATTGATTTACGCTTAAGCTCACTGGTCATTTATTTTCATTGATAGATTAATTACACTTAATCATAAATGAATTATGCTTAAGCGATTATACGAGAAGCCGTTTTCACATTTATTCTGATTCTGCTTAATCGCAAATCATTTACGCTTAAGTGTAAATCATTTGCACTTAAGAGCAAATCATTTATACTTAAATACAAATCATATGCGCTTTAGCGGAAATAGTATGGGAGGCCCTTTTCACATTTATTATTTATTTGCGCTTAAGCGCAAATATTTGTGCTTAAGCATAAATCATTATGCGCAAATATTTGTGCTTAAGCGTAAATCATTTGCGCTTAAGCACAAATATGTGTCTATCAATTTATTTGCGCTTAAGCGCAAATACCTAACACTCCATTACATCCCTCTGATGTGAATGATTGAGTCCATCTCATATTATATTAGCTGGGCCCATAGTAATAGCCCCATACAGACTCGAAGTTGAAGAAAAAACATATTTCCATATGCATATCAGCATCTCTGTCCCTGGTGTCCCAAGATTTGGTGCCTCACTCCCAGAGCTCATGTATATTTTATTATCTCCTGCACAGATATATACCATTTCCATGGCCATAAATAGGGAATTAGGGGTTACTGGGGTTTGCTTCCCTCATATGGTGTACTCATTGACTTGAAGTTGTGGAAAAACCCCTATTTTCATAATATCAGCATCCCTGTCCCCAAGAATTTGTGTCGCCATCCCAGAGATATAGTATATTTTATAAAAGAGACATATCCTACACAGATCTATATCATTTCCATGGTCATAAAACAGATCTTGGGGTTTCTGGGGGATTGTTTCCCTCATATGGTGGGGCTATATCAACTTTAGTGATGTGTTTAGGCCTGTGCGATGTAAAATTAATTCAGGGGGGATCATTGCATATTGATTTTTATTTGCGCTTAAGTGCAAATGATTTGCGCTTAAGCGCAAATATGATCTATTTGCTTAATTGCAAATGATAGAGGTTATTTGCGCTTAACCGTAAATAAATAATAAATGTTAAAAGGGCCTCCCATATAATAGATCACATTTATGGCAATTTTATGCTAAAGCGCAAATATATTATTAGACACATATTTTTTTGCGCTTGAGCGCAATTGATTTACACTAATAAATAATATATTTGAAAAGGCTGTCTCCCATGCGATTTCCTCTAAACTCAAATTTACTCTGGCAATAAGACATCAATCAAACATCGGTTTAGACTCCCCCATATACTATGAGATGGACTCAATTATTCAGACAGAGGAAATCAGTTGGAGTTAGGTATTTGCTTAAGCATGCGATTAAGTTCAATAAGGAAATATCTAATTGCGCTTAGCACAATAAGGAATATCTTATTGCACTTAAGCACAAAAAGGAATATCGTATTGCACTTAAGCGCAATAAGGAATCTCTAAGCGCAATAAGGAATCTTCTTATTGCACTTAAGCGCGATAAGAATCGTAAGTTAATTATGCTTAAGCATAAATAATTTATGCTTAAGTGTAATTAGCTACTATAAAGTGAATCTGGGATAAGGGGAGTACTCTAAATTGTTCTTTCGACCAGCTGTTTCTACCAATTAAAAAAAATTCTCATTTATTTTGAAACTAATGAAAGACAATGGTATATTTTTTTACTAGTAATATTCATTATAAACTTGTACAAATCTGAAAACAAACAAAATTTTAATATTTAAGAAATTTAGAGTTCCCTCTCTTACAGCAGCAACCACTATGCCAGGAAGACCAATCGATCTAGTTCAGCCCGATTGGGCTATTATAATTTATAGATCGATCGGTGGTTCATGCACTCTCTGCGTTTGAAATATTGCTAATAATTTCCATTTACATAAGTCAATAATGCCATTGCAGATAACTTCATCTTAAATTCGACCAAATGTGTTGACGTTTGATAAGAAGGGCAGGAATTCCCCGATTTGTTTATTTTCAATCGATGAGAAGCATGACGACCTGGATCAGCTGATCGGTTCGGAGGTGTGCCAATCGTATTTTGCATGCTGTGCACGAATACCCATTCACGCCTAAATTTGCAAACAATCCATATATAACATATACACAGTGTGTACACTTTGTTAGTTGCCAATTAATTCTCGACATTTCAATTAGAAAACATGAGATATCGATGCAAAAATCAAGACATAATCACATTATCTAGTTTGTGTTTTGTTGAATCTACTTTCGGTTATCGACATGTCGGCTATTGTTTTGGCTGTTCTCTTAACCGTGCGTGCCAGCCGATCGTCGTTTTTCGGGCGGTTCCGATTTCTTCCGAATATAATTCCATGACCTCCACGCGATGATTCGCGCCGAAAATGTGGTTGTATCTGAGAAGATTTCTTACTCTGACCGCAGTTTTCAACAATTTAATACGGGGCGAATACCGCATCAATAATATGCAACCTTGGGGTTTTATTTCTAGTTTTTTATGACCTTTCTTATGGTATATCGGAGACAGTTCTGTCTGACATGAAATATATACCCACCGGGAGTGAAGCTAATGACTTTAATTCTTTCGACCAGTAAGGTTTAAGAAACTTCTTAAAACGTTTCTTTGGGATATTATTCTGAGCAGAAACTGTGATAGAGTTAACTATGTTTTCATAAAATGTATCCAACTCAGATTGTTATTTACGTCATCGCGTGGTAACGATGTAGCTAAATCTGACTGATACGACAATTGCATTACAGTGTCTAGCTTAAACTTCTTCCAACTGAACTTACATGTACTATGGCTTGGAATTGTACTACTTCGAGGTGTATATGTATAGTCATCGTACTTCATCATGACGTAAATGGGCCTATGGTTGGACACATTGATTGCATCATCATCCAGAATTTCGCAATGAAAAATAAGATCAGTGTCGTCTTTGTTGACGACAATGTGATCGATCACTGAACCAGGATAACCCATGGCAGGAACGTGTGTTGCAGGTATATTCAGGGGAAAAGACACGACATTGACAGAGATAAACTTATTGTCTAAAAACTTCTTAAATGATTTGGCACGCGCATCATCACGCTGAAGGCTTGCATTGAAGTCGCCCATAAAAACCACTTTGCCGAGAACACTATATGTATCGCGGAGGTCAATCAACTTCTGGATGTACTCCCGGAAAAATGCTACAGTATAGTTCGTAGACGGAAGATAAACTTGGAATATGAAAATATATCTCCTTCCCATGTTTACTTGTATGCCGATAATGCGATCATCATTTATATCAAGAGGGGTTACTCTGCTCCCGAGCCTATCGCGATTCCACATGAGGCATACGCCACCAGAGTAACGCCCGCGTTTCCAAGGGAGGCGTTGAGAAAAATCGCTAACAGCAAAAAAGTCATATTTTGAGTTAATGTGGCGAAAGTAAGGTAAATCTGCATCACATAACCAATGCTCGCTGATGCCACAGATATCCAGGTTCAGTTTGTCAAGAAAATTACTGAGATAACACGCAGACGAAAGAATACCAGTCGCGTTCCATGTGCCAAAGGAAAGCATTTTGTGGATCAAGATACTTTGCACCAGTGGAAAATCATACATTTGAGCCACCGCAGGAAGCTCATCCTTCTTTGATAAATACTGAAAATGTGAGACACAGAATAATAGCGACAAAATACATATCAAATACATTAACAAAGTAACAATTCTGCACTTATTTGCCTTCATGTCTCGCTGAGGAATGCGAAACTGTTAAAAGAGAGATAACTCCATTCTGTAAATGAGTTAACTAGAGTACTGTCCCTTTTGTGTTGTAGATTTATAAACTTTGTGTTCGACCCACTCTTTACATTGAACGTCGTTGGGCCAAAAGTGAGGTTCCAGAACGTCACCTACGTTATCTACACACACATTGATTCTTGCCGATGTGTAACTAGAACGTCGTGTCCTGAAAATTCTGATGATGGTGTACGGAATGTCATACTTTTCCAAATAGGAATTCAAAACATTAGCATCACAATTTAATGGCAGGTTAGTAACAAAGAGACGAGCTGTCTTCATGGGATTATCATGTTTTTGATGCATAAATTTCCGATAGCGTTGATTATGAGAATAATGAGAACGATCACTGCTGTCAGATGCACGTCGTCGTCGATCAAAGTTTTCCTCAGGTTTACTTGTATTGCTGTGGCGATATTTTGTGGCAGCACCCCTTGATTCACCAGGGGAATCTTCGACAGTGATGTCTTCCAAGTACGATTCCTTACGATAAGCTGTCTGAGAGGCTGTTTCCTTTACCGAGATAGGCGATGATTTCGGGGATTGCCGAGAAGTAGGTGATTTCCCATCAAAAGTGTTGTTTGCAGAGGAGTCACAAAATTGCAAGATGCCACGGGATATGTCAGATTGACATTGGTTTATATACAACAAAGACTTTTGTAGCGAGTCAGCGAATTCACTCATTTTATTAAATGTTTTTGTACTTAAAACATCGACGGCCTTTTCCGTGAATTTTAGAAATTCCTTTGTTGCTTCCTGTGTAGCTCTATCCGTAGGTGTAAGTTTTTTTTTCATTGTGTCACTGAGTGAAGCAATCGATCCAGATTGGCTAGCTATTTTCCTGTCTAACTCATTACACCTTAGCTCAAGCTCTGTTACATCCTTGGATACATGTTTGTTATCACGTTTATTGCACATTTTAAAATCGGTCAAATCAGATGAAATTCCATTTGCGAATCTATAATGTTCATCATATATTTCAAAAATGTTATTGACTTTGGTTTCAAGAGTATCCACGCGCGTCACGAGAGCAGGGATCGACGAGACTGTTGATAACTTATTTTCTATGGAAACTAAACGTGATTCAAAGTTAGTAATCATTCCTCTAAGAAGTGGAAGCTCGCGCAGTGCAGCCTGAGTCGTGGAGATTTGATCTTCCTTCATTAGTAATATATCCTTCTGAATTTCAAGTAGAGATGAAGCCAAAGATGGCATTTGTGAGGAGTTAATGCTGACTGGAGTGTCAGTGCGATGCTAAAAAGTTTGATGGATTGTGGCGTGATTTGCTTTTACTGATCATTTCTGATAAAACTTCGGAGTCACCATCCACCAAGAAACATACTAGATAATAAATGTCGGATGCAAGTTTAGACGACACTGATTTAGCGGAAACTTGAGTTGATTTGATTCTTTTCTTAAGGAGGGAATCGACATCAAGTGAGAAAAACTAACACTTTTTGACTTCAATAAATATAAAGTGTCTCATACGTTCTAGAGATTCCTCGTCTGGAATTGCATTCAAAATGGTGTCCACAATTTCCTCCCTGGGAAGACAGTGTGAGGCATTTTTAACTCGGGCCAAAATTTGTAGCGCCACATATTCATCATATGTGCTTATTGACTCTGATGAGAAATCTATACATCTCAGCTCTTTATCAAGCGAGTCTAACAGTTTTGACAGTTCATATATGCTTGTACATTTGTTATCCTTATGATCGTTTGGCGATGTTTGGAAATTGCTGTCAGCACCAGGGGTAGAGTTTTCAAGTTGAGTCATATTAATATCAGGGTTATTCAAAAGATCCATCGAGGAAGTGATAAGACCATCCATTATTGACAACAAAGCACTTAGGTGAAAACTGCAAAACTCGACGACTCACTAGACTCTTCATTTTGCTTGCACGGGCTTGGTGAATGTAATGCCAATATGGAGTTCTGGTCAATATGCGAGCCATGTGACCGGTCGTTCGATGATTTCGACAGCACCCTTCAACAACTCGGTCTTATTTTAGAAAAACAAGAAACGTCGCACCAGAAGCAATCTGACGATAAACATAGTCAAAAGGATGCCACGCCCTTGAAAAATTCAAACGTTTCCGGGAAGCATGCAAAGACTCCTTCTATGACCTCAACCAGATCACACAAAACCAGCTTCAGCAAAAGTTATGTTGTGAAGAAGTTCCGGAAGTTCTGTAGAATCTTCAAACGTGAAAGCGGATCCCATTTGAAAACGCTGGCTGTATTGTGCGGAAAGACTTGTTTGACGTTAATAAGCTTGCTCTGTGCTGAAACGACAACACTTTGTAATTGTCGTTAAAATGCTTGCTCTGTACAGAAACGACCACGTCAGTGATGACCTCACCAAAGGAAAATAGTGCTATCCATTAACCATTACAAATGTGTACTCATTGTGACAATTTTCATGATGAAGTTTTTTATTGATAAGTTTTTGTTACCTGTATTGTTTTTGTTGTTTATGTTACTATTCAATTAAACGTTAAATTCTTTCAATTGTTTCCATATCAACACAAGCCTTGTCATCACTTTTAAGCCTTGTCGTCACTTTTAAAGTTGGGTGAACTCCAATTGTCCCAGCTTGTATTCCTACATTTTCCAGTCAATTCTTTTTTAACTGGGCATATATATTTTAAGTACCATGGGAACCTGCGATTATGAGGTCCGTCCGACGTTTTTTTTTATTGAGTTATCCCCCTTAATCGACTTAATATATGTTCGCAACATTCAAATAAGTATGTCAGTCTGTCCATCTATACGTGCGTCCGACTTACCTTTCCGGAGCATAACTTGAGTGCGTAAAACATTTTCGCCACTGACTGACATGTGGGTATCCTTAGACTGAATATTGAGACTGGGAGGTTTAATACGGAAGATTCCGACAAAAGCTATTGTTCTGTGTGTGATTGTAGCCAAGTTGAAGACGAGACACACTTTCTCCTTAACTGTCAAGCGTATAAACACTTGCGATCAAAACTGATGTCATATATCGCGATTGAATATGAACAGACACAATTTAGTGACGTCGGCTTGCTTACTCGGCTAATGAATCGGTATCCTCTTCAAGTTGCTAAATTTCTTCAAAGCGCTTATCAAAAAAGACAAGATCTTCTTAGCAAAACCTTTTCTATCCCATGAATGTGCACAACAATTTTCTTTATTGTTTTGTTTAAAGTGACTTATAGGCCTTATTGGCCGGGTGTGTTCTTATTTTGTTACTCGACATTGTTATCACCTGTATGTGATATGTTTTATACCCTATACACACATGTCACTATAATAATATATTCGTTCGTTCGTTCCTTAGTCCCATTTGAGACAGCCTACCTCTAGTTTTGGGATAACAGTATGGCACAATATAGTCATTAAATATGTTGTTAGGTTGACATGGGGTGTTCAGATCAAAACAGACAATGGGGTGCAATGAATCACGAACCTCGTGAGTTAAAAACGTTGCAATTTTTGTTTTAAATATACATTCATAACTCGAGATTTACCCGTGTTCGTCTCTTGCCACTATTAAACAATTCAGCTCAAGTAAGTTCACCATTATCTGGAGAATGGAGCTATGTGTCTGTCATTTTTAGCTCAACTTGACAATGTCAAGCTTGATCTATTGTCATGTGATGGCGTCCTCGTCCGTCAACAGTTTCATTTGGCACATCCTTCAGGCCACACACCCATCCGATCATCACCAAACTTCATAATGGTATTCAGGGTGACATCTAGATGGGATACATCATTTCGTTAAAAACATGGCCGCCAGCAGCCATTTTGGAGTTCAAATTTGAATCCGTCGGCCCGCATTTATTAAAGAAATATTTTGAAGATTTACAAGCATGTTCAGGAAAGCCTCTAGATGGGAACTATCGAATTTTAGCGAGTTTCAATGAAAATATTGGCCACCAGATGCCATCTTGAATGTTACTCTTGCGTAACATGGTAAACAGATCCGCTTCTATAGCTATGTGGACGGCGTCACTAAAATACAGACATACATGCTGGTAAATATGTTTGCAATGACTGAATGATTAAGAGGAGACAATCCATGGGTACAACTCCAAATGTAGCGTTATCGATCAGTGTGTTGACATCACATAATCAACCAACGGACTACTGGTGATTAAGGTGTTTGGACGGGTATTCAATATGAAAACATCTAACGCTCGGAAAGTTGACCAGCCGGACTTGTTGTGACAACAAATTGTCGAATCGTGTGTTGACAACGATTGCCAGCGCTACGCTGAGATACTCCTGTCTCGTCGTTGGCATCGAGGAAAATACGTCGCGGTGGGTTTCGTGGTTGCATATAAACCCTTGAACGACCCATATTTACATCAATTCACGAAGCTCATCTGTGTTACAGTCCATCCACTGCTAAAAACCGTCATACGTTAATTCAGTTGCTGTTTCTATTCAAAATAGTTTAAGGTAATTTGAGTTGTAAACTTTTTAACGTAATTCAAACATGCAGAATGTTCATCTCACAATGACAAAATTCTGAAATGTTTGTGATTTTGCTACATTTTTTTAATTTATCATTACTGTATACGCAAGCGATCCTCTTCTATATAGTTACACATGGGCCCCGTCACAAAAATCAAGGCCTGTATTGTGTTCAATGACTGTTAATTTGTTCAATTTGTTTATTTGTCTTCATCAAATAATTGATCAAAAGACAACGTAGTATATTACACGTAGATAAACAAAATAGTTATGTACAAATATACTATTCTCCGTGAATTATTACGCAGATACAATTAATCCATGGGTCTTACTCCACATGCATCGTCATTAGCACATGGGTCTTACTCCACATGCATCGTTATTAACACATGGGTCTTACTCCACATTCATCATTATTAGTTTGTCGATTCATAAATAATGCATTGGTGATTAACCCATGGGTCTTACTCCACATGCATCGTTATTAACACATGGGTTTTACTTCACATCATCGTTATTAACCCATGGTTCTTACTCCACATGCATCGTTATTAGTTTGTCGATTCATAAATAACGCATTGGTGATTAAGGTGTTTTGACAGGAATTAAAAAAAACTTTTATGAAAACATCTAATGCTTGGAAAGGTGACCTGTCTGACTCCTTGTGATAACAAATGGGTCGAATCGTGTGTTGACAATGATTGCAAGCGCTACGCGGAGATACTCCTGTCTTGTCAATTGGCATCGAGAAAAAACACGTCGCGGTGCATGGGCCTCATAGTTGCAAATATATCATTGAACCAACTCCGTTTTCATTAATCCACGAATATCATTGATGTTATAGTCCATCTGTTTCTTGTGATCGTCAACAAATTGATTTGCTGCATCGTCATCATTTTAAGGTAATTTGAGTTCAAATGATTTGTATATATTTTACTGTAATTGTTTAGCCTACATATTATGACAACTTATTTTGAGCTATAGATACAAAGGAGGGCCCGGTTTCTGTTTTGGTGTGGGTGGGACCAATGGTGGATTCAGAGTAAACTAATTGCATTTACATCTCACCCAATTATATGAAAATATATTTCCCTTTACAGATCATGAAGTCTGGAAGGAAATCTTCAAAATCGGCTGTTGAGAGGATGCCAGTAGATCATATGTATGTGCCAATAACTTCCAGTAGAAAAGGATGCGCATCCGTTGACAAAACCCCGACATCCAGTCTGCTGTATCCACTGAAGAAGATACCATGTTCAACCGACACCCCGACATCCAGTCTGCTGTACCCACCGAAGAAGATACCATGTGCAACCGAAGTTAGAGCTCCATGTGAAACAACATATCGACATTGGCCACTCGACGACTCACTAGACTCTTCATTTTGCTTGCACGGGCTTGGTGACTGTAATGCCAGTATGGAGTTCTGGTCAATATGCGAGCCATGTGACCGGTCGTTCGATGATTTCGACAGCACCCTTCAACAGCTCGGTCTTATTTTAGAAAAACAAGAAACGTCGCACCAGAAGCAATCTGCCGATAAACATAGTCAAAGGGATGCCACGCCCTTGAAAACTTCAAACGTTTCCAGGAAGCATGCAAAGACTCCTTCTATGACCTCAACCAGATCACACAAAACCAGCTTCAGCAAAAGTTCTGTTGTGAAGAAGTTCTGGAAGTTCTGTAGAATCTTCAAACGTGAAAGCGGATCCCGTTTGAAAACGCTGGCTGTATTGTGAGGAAAGACTTTGTTTGACGTTAATAAGCTTGCTCTGTGCTGAAACGACAACACTTTGTAAATGACGTTAAAATGCTTGCTCTGTACAGAAACGACCACGTCAGTGATGACCACACCAAAGGAAAATAGTGCTATCCATTAAACATTACAAATGTGTACTCATTGTGACAATTTTCATGATGAAGTTTTTTATTGATAAGTTTTTGTTACCTGTATTGTTTTTGTTGTTTATGTTGCTATTCAATTAAACGTTAAATTCTTTCAATTGTTTCCATATCAACACAAGCCTTGTCATCACTTTTAAGCCTTGTCATCACTTTTAAAGTTGGGTGAACTCCAAGTGTCCCAGCTTGTTTTCCTACATTTTCCAGTCAATTCTTTTTTAGCTGGGCATATATATTTTAAGTACCATGGGAACCTGCGATTATGAGGTCCGTCCGACGTTTTTTTTTATTGAGTTATCCCCCTTAATCGACTTAATATATGTTCGCAACATTCAAATAAGTATGTCAGTCTGTCCATCTATACGTGCGTCCGACTTACCTTTCCGGAGCATAACTTGAGTGCGTAAAACATTTTCGCCACTGACTGCCATGTGGGTATCCTTAGACTGAATATTGAGACTGGGAGGTTTAATACGGAAGATTCCGACAAAAGATATTGTTCTGTGTGTGACTGTAGCCAAGTTGAAGACGAGACACACTTTCTCCTTAACTGTCAAGCGTATAAACACTTGCGATCAAAACTGATGTCATATATCGCGATTGAATATGAACAGACACAATTTAGTGACGTCGGCTTGCTTACTCGGCTAATGAATCGGTATCCTCTTCAAGTAGCTAAATTTCTTCAAAGCGCTTATCAAAAAAGACAAGATCTTCTTAGCAAAACCTTTTCTATCCCATGAATGTGCACAACAATTTTCTTTATTGTTTTGTTTAAAGTGACTTATAGGCCTTATTGGCCGGGTGTGTTCTTATTTTGTTACTCGACATTGTTACCACCTGTATGTGATATGTTTTATACCCTATACACACATGTCACTATAATAATATATTCGTTCGTTCGTTCCTTAGTCCCATTTGAGACAGCCTACCTCTAGTTTTGGGATAACAGTATGGCACAATATAGTCATTAAATGTGTTGTTAGGTTGACATGGGGTGTTCAGATCAAAACAGACAATGGGGTGCAATGAATCACGAACCTCGTGAGTTAAAAACGTTGCAATTTTTGTTTTAAATATACATTCATAACTCGAGATTTACCCGTGTTCGTCTCTTGCCACTATTAAACAATTCAGCTCAAGTAAGTTCACCATTATCTGGAGAATTGAGCTATGTGTCTGTCATTTTTAGCTCAACTTGACAATGTCAAGCTTGATCTATTGTCATGTGATGGCGTCCTCGTCCGTCAACAGTTTCATTTGGCACATCCTTCAGGCCACACACCCATCCGATCATCACCAAACTTCATATGGGTATTCAGGGTGACATCTAGATGGGATACATCATTTCGTTAAAAAACATGGCCGCCAGCAGCCATTTTGGAGTTCAAATTTGAATCCGTCGGCCCGCATTTATTGAAGAAATGTTTTGAAGATTTACAAGCATGTTCAGGAAAGCCTCTAGATGGGAAGTATCGAATTTTAGCGAGTTTCAATGAAAATATTGGCCACCAGATGCCATCTTGAATGTTACTCTTGCGTGACTAAGGGGGTGTTTATACATTACCCGGCGAAGATCGTATTCGCTTTAGCCGGTAGCGATAACAATAGAGTGTTTATACTTCGCCGGATAAGAATTACGGCTATCCGTATACTCAGCTATACGGTTTTCCACTTTTGGATAAAATGATTTATTACAAGCACCTGATTGTCGTATGGATTCTAATTCGCTTTGCGGTTAAGTTAGATGTTTATCTGGGGTCATGCCGTCATGGGTGATTTCCTTTCAACAATTAACTCGAACAATATTATTGTGCAATCGCTGATAGACCAGCCCGCTTTTCACCTGTGTATATATGGGTCAGTGTGCCAGTTTGATGGTCACACACCTTGGTTATAAGCTATTATTATAAATACTACCTGATGATGGTACACTTACTCTGCATGTGCATGGTACATAAAAAAATTTGCGCATTCGAGGGAATTAAATGTGCGTGTTCATGTACATGTATGTTCATCTATATATGTATATATATGGAAGAAATGGGATGGCACGTTTCAATGGATTCAAACTGAATGGACAATTAGTTCAATAATCTAAATCTGAGTGCGCCGTGGACATATATACACAGAGACGGGTCCAGATGGCCTGATTTGAAGGTGTGGGACTGTTCATCTTTGGAATTTCCAACTGCACCAAACCTTGAATCTCACCAAACTCACAAGTTCGCGTAAATACATGTACGCACCACGTTGGGCTTTAATCTAACTTTCCACTCACAGTAATCCTCCAGGCGGCCCCGTATTGAGCAATTTCCTTTAAATCTGAACCTGTGTCTAAACCTGGAAATTGCCCAATCCTAACATGTTTAGTGATCTGACGTAAAGGAACTTGAACTCCGATTTGATTCAGTTAAATTAGATAGCTGTTTAACTGACAACGGGGGCGGGAACAAGACATAGTATTATTGACCGACCATGGTTATGACCAGGTGTGAGAACATTTTTAAATCTGAACCCTGAAAATTACAAAATCCTAGCATCCAGACTTGCCTTAAGATTTCCAATTGTTGGACATTTTCCAAACTTGACACACCTCCAAGGTTGGATCATTTCCAACTGATGGCCATTTCAGTCCAATAATTTGGCAAAAATAATAAGCAAATGTTGGTCTAAAAAAATCACCACTAATAAATTTAGGAAAATCAAACTACGTGAACAATTTCAACATATTGTTGATGTCAAATTTCCAACTAATGTCGTGTCATGTATGAAATTTCTAGCTTTGGAATATTTTTATTAAAGTTCGGATGAAACACCCCATCGCCACGGCCCTGTATTCATGGACATGATGAACGCCCAAGTAAAATGAAAAACATATTTTATTGTATAATGTGCAAACGGCAAATGTGTCACAATTGATTCGCGTTGTTGAAACTGATATATAAAATATATAATATAAAATCCAATCCGAATAATTATACACCAATTTGTGGATGTATGCGACGAAAAGATCTCAAAACTGACAATGGCCATTCTTTTTGTGCGACACTCACTTCACAGCTTGTCTATGAACTCAAACAAACCTTTAACAATGTTGTTTAAATATCTTTAAAATTACCAATAGCAATACCTGAAAGTTTGAGTTGGATATTAATAATTTCGACATTTCCATTTATAAAATTTTTCACTTCACTATACTGCCCAACCCGACCTCTAGCAGGAAGCGGCTGGATGTTTACAGCTGTACAGCAATATCATATTGCAGTTTAGAACTAAAATGAAAACTATTAACAAGCAAAGGAGACACATGGATATATGCGTATCTTCGCCGGCGATGTATAAACGCTATGCAGTAACCTTCGCCGGATAACGCGTTCGCCGGTAAGATCGATAGCCGGATATGTGTAAACATCACCTAAATCCTTTGGCACACCCTACATATCACACCCCTCATCTGATCGCCACCAAACTGCATATGATCCTGTAATTCGTTAAAAAACATGGCCACCGGCAGCCATCTGTGATTTAAAGTGTGAATCTATCGATACACCATGCAGCCCGCATATATATCGAAGAAATGTTTTGTAAATTTACAGGCATGATTCGGATCACCTCTAGATGAGAGCCATCGAATTTCAACGATTTTCGATGAAACAAAATGGCCGCCGGCAGCCATCTTGAATTTTACTCTTTGCATGACTCTTTGGCACACCTTACTGACCACGCCCCTCATCCGATCGTCACAAAACTTCATATGAATCTTTTGGGTGATTTCTAGATGGGAGCCATCGATTTTTTCCGAAATTCGAAGAAAAACATGACTGCCATCCGGCCATCTTGGATTTTACTCTTTGCATGACGTAATCGTTAACTCGCACTACAGGCCACACAATTCATCCAGTCGTCACCAAACTTGATACGGATCTTCGTGGTGATCTCTAGATGGGAGTCTTCGATTATTTCTGAAATTAGTTACAAAACATGGCTGCCACCAGCCATATTAGATTTTAAATTTGAATCCATCGGCACACCCTGCAGCCCACATTTATTGGTGAAATGTTTGAAATGATAATAATTTCATCTATACACCATACTCGCCCATTACTGTAACTGTTTTACTTCCCTTTAACATTATATTCATTGATCAGCAAAAAAAAAAAAAAATTCCCAAGTTGAGTTGCAGTATCATTGACACTTTTATTCGCCTCAAAGACGAGGTGAATACATTTACCCTCGGAACCGTTTGTTCTATCCAAACATATGACATTCCCATTGATTTAAGTTATGTTGAACAAAATTGTGCCATGGGTTTTTCTGTTTATTGTCCACAGTCGTGTTCAGATGTATGTAGCAAATGGTAAGTGGTAGTCTCGAGCATTCCATTGTGATAATTCTACTCGACATATAGTTCGATATATATGAATCCTATTACTTAAAAACAAGTATTACGTCATAGTGTCCGCCAACCACAACTCGCGACAAGATGCAATCGGAGCCAATCAGAGGATATGGTAGTCACGTGGTACCAAACTGTAAGGCAGAGTTCAGTATTAAACTTTCTGCACAAACGCTCTTTATTGTTACCATATCAGGATTCATTACACAATGAACGCTCTTTATTGTATTCTTCTGATGCAATATTCTTCAGTACGTTTTTCCCCGGGCACACTAAAGCACGCAATATACTGTATAAAGCGTTTTACTGTTAGTAGGCCTGATATTAAGTTTTGTGATATGATTATCTTTTATATATTTATTTAGTTATTTCGCTGTCTTACTTTCTTCTCCTGTGCTGGAGAGATTCTTAATTCTGTTGCAGATATTATTTTTTCAACAATCATGGTACCGATATTATTAGATGCATTGCAATTTGAACGTTTAAACGACGAAAAGTGTACTGGAATTTCAAGTCTTAGATCAACTGTGAAGGTAGTCGAAGAAAACATTAAATCGAACTCTGATGCTCCCGATACCCATGTGTCAAACATAGAATCACGGATATCTAAGTTTAACAAATCTATCAACAGAGCAAAAAGTTTTGAGATAAAACTGTCTCAAATAAGTCAAAAATGTAAATCTGCATCTAAATCTTCTACTGGCTATGTTGATACAACCTTTAAAAAAATGGCCAAAATGTTTGAGCTGCACGCCAAATATACTGCCGATAAGTATGACAATTTGGAAAAAGCTGTAAATAGTTTTGTTTTGAATGATAAAGTGCCGAAGACAGACACAGCCACTGCTCACAGTCTTCACGATTATCCGAGCGGAAATTCGTCAACTGGAACGAGTCGCACGCTTCCGGACAGAGACAAATATAGCAGCAAACAAAGCTCACCAATTGGAGTAGACAATAATTTTATCCAGTCGTAATGAAAACGTGAACTCTGATGCCTTATATGATAGCATGGAACCCTCCAACATTCCCAATGAGCACCAGTCAGTCGATAATCTTTCGCAGACAATCGCATCTGTTGACAATGATGATTGCAGCAGTCAACCAATTGTAGATAATTTGTCCATAAATAGTGATGATTTTGCTCCAATATTCACAATGAACAAGATGCCTGTTCCAACAAGTAACTCATTCGCCCCAACTGATCCACATGTGTATAACTTGCCGCCTATGTGTACTGCTGGTCAAAGTTACCAAACACGCACACATCCGATGCCAATTTATGTAGCTCAAACCCATGTGGGCACATCTCGAACTTCTGCCTCAACACAGATTACAAATCACATATTTCGACAATCCACGCCAGATAATACGTATAGTGAAAGTAGTGTCAAATTAAACGTGTCCAATACTAGTTCCGATGTGGGTGATATTCAGTATGCGAGGTACAATACGCAGAACACTCAGCATAAAAACGACACTGAATTAAAAACTACTTTGGTAGCGAGTGATTCGATGCGGGACAATTTCCCTCGACACATACCCGAGTGCGATAAGATACAGTCAGTGTCTGTATCATTGTCTAGTTCTCTCTCAGCCCCTGTAAATAATTTACAAGACAATCCACACCATAGATCCTATGAGCATGAGGAGAATGACACATTGCGTACTGCAGACGAATCTGTGAATACAGATAAAAATTGTACCAAACCCGGTGAACGCACCCGATATTTATATCCATTGCCGTCAACGAATCATACTACATGCAGTTCATCATCGAGAGACGAGAGTTCACCCCCAAAATCTATAGACACTATCATACGGAGAGACAAATGGGCCGCCACGTTAAACGCACAGTCGCAAGCAAGTGGATTCAATGACGTTCCTACGCGGTCCCGACCCAATTCAGAAGTCTCAAGTAAATTCATTGGAGTAGTACGTGAGAAAAATGAACGCTTCTACCTTGGTGGTATTGATCCTTCCTCGACACCACATGGAATTAAACAATTCCTTGTGGAAAAGGGTATTGTGCCAACATTTATAAAACTTATGTCTAGTTCTAGACAGGGTACGATAAGCGCCCGTTTGAATGTGTCAAAGGAGCAGGGTGTTCCACTTCTAGACAAAGGATTTTGGCCAGTGGGTGTCTATTGCAGACGATGGTCGAATAACGCCCCTTCTTCAACTTCTAATGGCAAGAATACATCAACTTAAGTTGTTTTCATGGAACGCTACTGGTCTAGCCAGCAGTAGCTCTTATTTATCAAGTATTCTCCAAAAGAACATATATGATGTTGTTGGTGTTTCGGAACACTGGCAAGGTGATCATGAACTAAAACTTTTTAATATTTTGTCAGACAATTATACGAGTTTATCGAAGCCAGGGAGATTCATTTCCACAGTGAATGGCGGAGGCTTCTATCGAGATGGGGTGGCACCTTTAATACACAAACGTATAATGAACCACTGCACTCAAATTGAAACGAGCGACGACAGAAGTATTGGAATTCAGATGAAAATTGATAGAAACTCTTTTCTTTCTGTATTACAAGTATATATGCCAAGTTCTAACAACGACCACTCATATTTCAAACAATGCCTGGACAACTTGGACAATGTACACGCTATGCTGGTGCCCAATGGACCTATTATAATAATGGGGGATGTGAATGTGCATATACCTAAAACATACGATCATCACAACTCATATATCACAAGCGAAAGGGCTAAAACTTTCTGTTCGTTTCTCAACCGCGTTGGACTTGTGTCCGTTACCGCTTCGAAGAACTGCAAAGGCTGTGATTTTTCTTTCTTTCCGTACTATACAGTGGACGAGCCTTCATTGATAGACCATATTATTGTATCAAAGTCTCACACTCGTATGGTATATTCTTCTGAGATTCTGAACGACGATGCACTCAACACCTCGAATCATCTCCCTGCCGTATGTGCATTGTCCATCCCATGCGAAACTCGCCAACAACATACCACTAGAAAGCGTTATGCATGGGAACGCGCAAATTTGGAACTATACTGTTCTTTGATAGACCATGAGTGTGCGACGTTATGCGAAAGTGTTTTATGTACGAAGCAGGACCTGTGTACGTTCTACGATCGCTTAGTGGCTGCCATTATTTTAGCTGCAGATTATTCTGTTCCCCAGATAAAGTATCGCCCTCACTTACGACCTTATTGGAATTCTGATCTTGATAAACTAAAAACAGAAACCAAGAAATTACACGAATGTTGGGCAGCTGAAGGACGACCACGAAATTTACATCATTCTTCATATGTTTTATATAAACGATCTAAACGGGACCTCAGACGTGAGCACCGTAAATCAGTGAAAGGTTATCTTCACAACCAACAAATGGAAGTCGAGAGAAGTTCTGTACATAACCAAAATAAGTTCTGGAGGCTCCTCAATAATAAGCGTTCACCGACTTCGAAGGTCGGTTATTTAATGGAATTTGGTGGGGCGACTTATCGAGATCCGAATGATATATTGTCTGGATGGTGTAATTATTTTAGCGATCTCTATACACCACTCCGACACTCGGATGAATTGTTTGAGATTTTTGTTGAACGCGAAGTTGCCTCGGTGCTCGCCAAAGAGGAGGTCATGAATTCAGGCGACGAATGTCCTCAATGCTCACCTGTTACAACGAACGAACTTCGCTTACTGGTTCGAAAACTCAAACCAGGAAAATCTGCGGGACACGATGATATAGTCGGCGAACATTTAAAACATGCCCCTGATTCGTTACTGGTTTGTGTCAGAAAGTTGTTCGATTGCATGTTTGAAATGGTCTGGATCCCTCCAAAAATGAAAGCTGGCATTGTGATCCCTTTGTATAAAGGCTATCCCAAACCTGCATCTTTGCCGGACAGTTGCAGGGCTATAACGCTGCTTCCAGTGGTTTACAAACTGTTCGAAAGCATACTCCTTCAGAGAATTCTCAAAAGTCATCAAATCCATAGTTTCCCCGACGATCTCCAACATGGCTTTCAGGAAGGTATCAGTTGTTCCATGCCTTCTTTCATACTAACGGAATCAATTCACTATGCCCGAGACAATGGTTCAAAATTGTTTGTGGGCTTCCTAGACTCGCAAAAAGCTTTCGACAAGGTCTGGCATGCAGGCCTTTTATATAAATTCATAAAACTCGGATTCTCAAGCAAGCTTATTCGTCTCCTCTCAAGTTTCCACACGGATGTGACTAGTAAAGTGCAGTACGGTGGCCGCATCTCGGACAGTTTCGCGGTGAAACAAGGAACAGGGCAGGGGGGTGTATTATCCCCTTTTTGCTACTTAATCTACATTAATGACCTTCTTGTGGCTTTAAAAGATTCAAAAGTTGGCCTGCAGATTAACGGAGTTTCGTTTTCTGCTCCCACAACAGCAGATGATATAACATTATTATCCCTATCAAAGTCCGGACTCGACAAACTTTTACAAATATGTCACACATACAGTTTGAAATGGAGATTTAATTTTTCACACATCAAATCAAAAGTAATTGTATTCAACGAACACAGAAAGGCTCCGGTTGGTGGACATAGGACGTGGATGCTTGGAAGCCAGGTTATCGACGAGGTGGCTGACTACGTCCATTTGGGTGTGACACAGAATAAATCTGCCACATCGTCTTCTGTCGCGTCGCTCGTCTCTGAAAAATTGAGAAAATCATTCTTTGGAATCATGGGAAGCAAAACCCTCCAAACGATCACGCCGATAACTATGTGCACGATCATTAAAACCATAGTTCTTCCCAAAGCATTGTACGGAACAGATCTCATACCAATTCAACAATCAACAGCATTAAGCATCATGGACAAATCGCTAAGAACTTGTGTAAAATATGTACAGTCATTTCCAAAGCGAACATCCACTAAATTGTCACTCGGTTTATTAGGACTTCTGCCGGTTGAGAGTGAGATACACATTCGAAAATTGTGCTTTGTCGGGCAACTCATTCGCCTGCCAGAGTCACATCAGTTACCGCTCCGGATCTTTGTAACGAATTGCCACATATATAGACTGTTCAATCGCCAAGCTACTGGCTCTGATTCAGATATATTCGCCATTATGGACAAATATAAATTGCGTCACTATTTGGATGAATTCTTTGATGAAGGGATATTTCCTTTAAAATCCGCGTGGAAAAACATTGTCAAGACTGCTGTTCATCACACATATGTATCTTCTTGGCAGTCATCTGTCGCTAGTGATCCTGCTCTAGCTGTTCTCTGGAAAACACATCCGTATCCTTTGACATGTTGATCTTTTTGGAAACGACTGCATGGTAATGATCGTCATAGTTCAGCGATAAAAAATCTTGCCTTCCTACTGCACAGAACCACATACCCGAACAACCTTCAGTGCCGTCTTTGCCAATCAAAATATAACAATGAAATTCAGCACATATTATTCACTTGCCAGTCATTACCTCTGCTTTTTCTTCGGAACCAATTCTGGGACGGAATACTGACACGCTATGGCGTGGTCACTTCGATGGAGCTGCTTGCTCTTGACGAAATTCATCTGTTCGCTCTATTTCTTGGTAGCACACTTCAAACACTCACCGAGAAGTTCCTGGATTGCTTGGAAGACTTACTTCTGGACGCTGCTACATTTCTTCTAATGGCGTGTAGACTAATTCGTGTAAGATCTATGTTCTAGTGCGCCATCGAAGCTCTGACACCACTATGGACTTCGCAATACTTTAGCCAGCCTATATATAAATACGAACACATGCGTGCGACAATTGCCAGGGACAATAGAGCACATCGATATGTCGTATAACCGTATACATGCGACATATGACTCTGTATATAGTGATATTTTATTTGATTATTGATCACTCTTCCACTGTATATGACTAGGACCGCATTAGTGCGATGTATGTCTGGGACAATGAAGCGCTCGTTGAGCCGTATGCATGTGACATATGACTCTCTCTGTTAATATCAATATGTTATTTATTTGTGAGGGTGTGTTTTTTTTTATTATTTTTTTTTTATATATATATTTATTTTATTATTATTATTATTTTTGTATGCATGTATTTCTTATGTAACCCTTGCATGCCATACTTCGTGTTGTCTGATTGTAAATATTACCAGTCGCTCTCCAAACTTGGAGGTCAATAAATAAATAATAATAATTATCACATAATCAACCAACGGACTGTACTGGTGATTAAGGTGTTTGGACAGGTATTCAATATGAAAACATCTAACGCTCGGAAAGTTGACCAGCCGGACTTGTTGTGACAACAAATTGTCGAATCGTGTGTTGACAACGATTGCCAGCGCTACGCGGAGATACTCCTGTCTCGTCGTTGGCATCGAGGAAAATACGTCGCGGTGGGTTTCGTGGTTGCATATAAACCCTTGAACGACCCATATTTACATCAATTCACGAAGCTCATCCGTGTTACAGTCCATCCACTGCTAAAAACCGTCATACGTTAATTCAGTTGCTGTTTCTATTCAAAATAGTTTAAGGTAATTTGAGTTGTAAACTTTTTAACGTAATTCAAACATGCAGAATGTTCATCTCACAATGACAAAATTCTGAAATGTTTGTGATTTTGCTACATTTTTTTAATTTATCATTACTGTATACGCAACCGATCCTCTTCTATATAGTTACACATGGGCCCCGTCACAAAAATCAAGGCCTGTATTGTTTTCAATGACTGTTAATTTGTTCAATTTGTTTATTTGTCTTCATCAAACACTTGATCAAAAGACAACGTAGTATATTACACGTAGATAAACAAAATAGTTATGTACAAATATACTATTCTCCGTGAATTATTACGCAGATACAATTAACCCATGGGTCTTACTCCACATGCATCGTCATTAGCACA
Organism: Siphonodentalium dalli; assembly: GCA_032622095.1. Classification (NCBI taxonomy): domain Eukaryota; kingdom Metazoa; phylum Mollusca; class Scaphopoda; order Gadilida; family Siphonodentaliidae; genus Siphonodentalium; species Siphonodentalium dalli. The sequence goes on from CP136065.1 coordinate 252,586,583, forward strand.
TGGGTCTTACTCCACATGCATCGTTATTAACACATGGGTCTTACTCCACATTCATCATTATTAGTTTGTCGATTCATAAATAATGCATTGGTGATTAACCCATGGGTCTTACTCCATATGCATCGTTATTAACACATGGGTCTTACTCCACATCATCGTTATTAACCCATGGTTCTTACTCCACATGCATCGTTATTAGTTTGTCGATTCATAAATAACGCATTGGTGATTAAGGTGTTTTGACAGGAATTAAAAAAAACTCTTATGAAAACATCTAATGCTTGGAAAAGGTGACCTGTCTGACTCCTTGTGATAACAAATGGGTCGAATCGTGTGTTGACAATGATTGCAAGCGCTACGCGGAGATACTCCTGTCTTGTCAATTGGCATCGAAAAAAACACGTCGCGGTGCATGGGCCTCATGGTTGCATATATATCATTGAACCAACCCCGTTTTTATTAATCCACGAATATCATTGATGTTATAGTCCATCTGTTTCGTCTGATCGTCAACAAGTTGATTTGCTGCCTCGTCATCATTTTAAGGTAATTTGAGTTCAAATGATTTGTATATATTTTACTGTAATTGTTTAGCCTACATATTATGACAACTTATTTTGAGCTATAGATACAAAGGAGGGCCCGGTTTCTGTTTTGGTGTGGGTGGGACCAATGGTGGATTCAGAGTAAACTAATTGCATTTACATCTCACCCAATTATATGAAAATATTTTTCCCTTTACAGATCATGAAGTCTGGAAGGAAATCTTCAAAATCGGCTGTTGTGAGGATGCCAGTAGATCATATGTATGTGCCAATAACTTCCAGTAGAAAAGGATGCGCATCCGTTGACAAAAACCCGACATCCAGTCTGCTGTATCCACTGAAGAAGATACCACGTTCAACCGACACCCCGACATCCAGTCTGCTGTACCCACGGAAGAAGATACCATGTTCATCCGACACCCCGACATCCAGTCTGCTGTACCCACTGAAGAAGATACCATATGCAACCGAAGTTAGAGCTCCATGCGAAACAACATATCGACATTGGCCACTCGACGACTCACTAGACTCTTCATTTTGCTTGCATGGGCTTGGTGACTGTAATGCCAATATGGAGTTCTGGTCAATATGCGAGCCATGTGACCGGTCGTTCGATGATTTCGACAGCACCCTTCAACAGCTCGATCTTATTTTAGAAAAACAAGAAACGTCGCACCAGAAGCAATCTGCCGATAAACATAGTCAAAGGGATGCCACGCCCTTGGAAAATTCAAACGTTTCCGGGAAGCATGCAAAGACTCCTTCTATGACCTCAACCAGATCACACAAAACCAGCTTCAGCAAAAGTTCTGTTGTGAAGAAGTTCCTGAAGTTCTGTAGAATCTTCAAACGTGAAAGCGGATCCCATTTGAAAACGCTGGCTGTATTGTGAGGAAAGACTTTGTTTGACGTTAATAAGCTTGCTCTGTGCTGAAACGACAACACTTTGTAATTGACGTTAAAATGCTTGCTCTGTACAGAAACGACCACGTTAGTGATGACCACATCAAAGTAAAATAGTGCTATCCATTAACCATTACAAATGTGTACTCATTGTGACAATTTTCATGATGAAGTTTTTTATTGATAAGTTTTTGTTACCTGTATTGTTTTTGTTGTTTATGTTGCTATTCAATTAAACGTTAAATTCTTTCAATTGTTTCCATATCAACACTAGCCTTGTCATCACTTTTAAAGTTGGGTGAACTCCAATTGTCCCAGCTTGTATTCCTACATTTTCCAGTCAATTCTTTTTTAACTGGGCATATATATTTTTTATTGAGTTATCCCCCTTAATCGACTTAATATATGTTCGCAACACTCAAATCAGTATGTCAGTCTGTCTATCTATACGTGGTTCCGACTTACCTTTCCGGAGCATAACTTGAGTGCGTAAAACATTTTCGCCACCCTCCTGCCATGTGGGTATCCTTAGACTGAATATTGAGACTGGGAGGTTTAATACGGAAGATTCCGACAAAAGATATTGTTCTGTGTGTGATTGTGGCCAAGTTGAAGACGAGACACACTTTCTCCTTAACTGTCAAGCGTATAAACACTTGAAATCAAAACTGATGTCATATATCGCGATTGAATATGAACAGACACAATTTAGTGACGTCGGCTTGCTTACTCGGCTAATGAATCGGTATCCTCTTCAAGTAGCTAAATTTCTTCACAGCGCTTATCAAAAAAGACAAGATCTTCTTAGCAAAACCTTTTCTATCCCATGAATGTGCACAACAATTTTCTTTATTGTTTTGTTTAAAGTGACTTATTGGACGGGTGTGTTCTTATTTTGTTACTCGACATTGTTATCACCTGTATGTGATATGTTTTATACACTATACACACATGTCACTATAATAATATATTCGTTCGTTCGTTCCTTAGTCCCATTTGAGACAGCCTACCTCTAGTTTTGGGATAACAGTATGGCACAATATAGTCATTAAATGTGTTGTTAGGTTGACATGGGGTGTTCAGATCAAAACAGACAATGGGGTGCAATGAATCACGAACCTCGTGAGTTAAACGTTGCAGTTTTTGTTTTAAATATACATTCATAACTCGAGATTTACCCGTGTTCGTCTCTTGTCACAATTAAACAATTCAGCTCAAGTAAGTTCACCATTATCTGGAGAATGGCGCTATGTGTCTGTCATTTTTAGCTCAACTTGACAATGTCAAGCTTGATCTATTGTCATGTGATGGCGTCCTCGTCCGTCAACAGTTTCATTTGGCACATCCTTCAGGGCACACACCCATCCGATCATCACCAAACTTCATATGGGTATTCAGGGTGACATCTAGATGGGATACATCATTTCGTTAAAAACATGGCCGCCAGCAGCCATTTTGGAGTTCAAATTGAATCCGTCGGCCCGCATTTATTGAAGAAATGTTTTGAAGATTTACAAGCATGTTCAGGAAAGCCTCTAGATGGGAACTATCGAATTTTAGCGAGTTTCAATGAAAATATTGGCCACCAGATGCCATCTTGAATGTTACTCTTGCGTGACTAAATCCTTTGGCACACCCTACAGATCACACCCCTCATCTGATCGCCACCAAACTTCATATGAACCTGTAATTCGTTAAAAAACATGGCCACCAGCAGCCATCTGTGATTTCAAGTGTGAATCTATCGATACACCATGCAGCCCGCATATATATCGAAGAAATGTTTTGTAAATTTACAGGCATGATTCGGATTACCTCTAGATGAGAGCCATCGAATTTCAACGCTTTTCGATGAAACAAAATGGCCACCGGCAGCCATCTTGAATTTTACTCTTTGCATGACTAAATCCTTTGGCACACCTTACTGACCACGCCCCTCATCCGATCGTCACAAAACTTCATATGAATCTTTTGGGTGATTTCTAGATGGGAGCCATCGATTTTTTCCGAAATTCGAAGAAAAACATGACTGCCATCCGGCCATCATGGATTTTACTCTTTGCATGACGAAATCGTTCACTCGCACTACAGGCCACACAATTCATCCAGTCGTCACCAAACTTGATACGGATCTTCGTGGTGACCTCTAGATGGGAGCCTTCGATTATTTCTGAAATTAGTTACAAAACATGGCTGCCACCAGCCATATTAGATTTTAAATTTGAATCCATCGGCACACCCTACAGCCCACATTTATTGGTGAAATGTTTGAAATGATAATAATTTCATCTATACACCATACTCGCCCATTACTGTAACTGTTTTACTTCCCTTTAACATTATATTCATTGATCAGCAAAAAAAAAACTTCCCAAGTTGAGTTGCAGTATCATTGACACTTTTATTCGCCTCAAAGACGAGGTGAATACATTTAGCCTCGGAACCGTTTGTTCTATACAAACATTCCCACTTTGGCATTGATTTAAGTTATGTTGAACAAAATTGAGCCATGGGTTTTTCTGTTTATTGTCCACAGTCGTGTCCAGATGTATGTAGCAAATGGTAAGTGGTAGTCTCGAGCATTCCATTGTGATAATTCTACTCGACATATAGTTCGATATATAGGAATCCTATTACTTAAAAACAAGTATTACGTCATAGTGTCCGCCAACCACAACTCGCGACAAGATGCAATCGGAGCCAATCAGAGGATATGGTAGTCACGTGGTACCAAACTGTAAGGCAGAGTTCAGTATTAAACTTTATGCACAAACGCTCTTTATTGTTACCATATCAGGATACATTACACAATGAACGCTCTTTATTGTATTCTTCTGATGCTAAATTCTTCAGTACGTTTTTCCCCGGGCACACTAAAGCACGCAATATACTGTATAAAGCGTTTTACTGTTAGTAGGCCTGATATTAAGTTTTGTGATATGATTATCTTTTATATATTTATTTAGTTATTTCGCTGTCTTACTTTCTTCTCCTGTGCTGGAGAGATTCTTGATTCTGTTGCAGATACTATTTTTTCAACAATCATGGTACCGATATTATTAGATGCATTGCAATTTCAATGTTCCCAAATTTTAATAATTATTATTTTTGTATGTCATTCAAGAACGATAAACAGATTCACTTCTATAGCTATGTGGACGGCGTCACTAAAATACAGACACACATGCTGGTAAATATGTTTGCAATCACTGAATGATTAAGAGGAGACAATCCATGGGTACAACTCCAAATGTAGCGTTATCGATCAGTGTGTTGACATCACATAATCAACCAACGGACTGTACTGGTGATTAAGGTGTTTGGACAGGTATTCAATATGAAAACATCTAACGCTCGGAAAGTTGACCAGCCGGACTTGTTGTGACAACAAATTGTCGAATCGTGTGTTGACAACGATTGCCAGCGCTACGCGGAGATACCCCTGTCTCGTCGTTGGCATCGAGGAAAATACGTCGCGGTGGGTTTCGTGGTTGCATATAAACCCTTGAACGACCCATATTTACATCAATTCACGAAGCTCATCTGTGTTACAGTCCACCCACTGCTAAAAACCGTCATACGTTAATTCAGTTGCTGTTTCTATTCAAAATAGTTTAAGGTAATTTGAGTTGTAAACTTTTTAACGTAATTCAAACATGCAGAATGTTCATCTCACAATGACAAAATTCTGAAATGTTTGTGATTTTGCTACATATTTTTAATTTATCATTACTGTATACGCAACCGATCCTCTTCTATATAGTTACACATTGCCCGTCAAAACAATCAAGGCCTGTATTGTTTTCAATGACTGTTAATTTGTTCAATTTGTTTATTTGTCTTCATCAAATAATTGATCAAAAGACAACGTAGTACATTACACGTAGATAAACAAAATAGTTATGTACAAATATACTATTCTCCGTTAATTATTACGCAGAGACAATTAACCCATGGTTCTTACTCCACATGCATCGTTATTAGTTTGTCGATTCATAAATAATGAATTGGTGATTAAGGTGTTTTGACAGGAATTCAAAAAACTTTTATGAAAACATCTAATGCTTGGAAAGGTGACCTGTCACACCCCTTGTGACAACAAATGGGTCGAATCGTGTGTTGACAATGATTGCAAGCGCTACGCGGAGATACTCCTGTCTTGTCAATTGGCATCGAGAAAAAACACGTCGCGGTGCATGGGCCTCATGGTTGCATATATATCATTGAACCAACCCCATTTTTCATTAATCCACGAATAATATTGGTGTTATAGTCCAACTGTTTCGTCTGATCGTCAACAAATTGATTTGCTGCCTCGTCATAATTTTAAGTAATTTGAGTTCAAATGATTTGTATATATTTTACTGTAATTGTTTAGCCTACATATTATGACAACTTATTTTGAGCTATAGATACAAAGGAGGGCCCGGTTTCTGTTTTGGTGTGGGTGGGACCAATGGCGGATTCAGAGTAAACTAATTGCATTTACATCTCACCCAATTATATGAAAATATTTTTCCCTTTACAGATCATGAAGTCTGGAAGGAAATCTTCAAAATTGGCTGTTGTGAGGATGCCAGTAGATCATATGTATGTGCCAATAACTTCCAGTAGAAAAGGATGCGCATCCGTTGACAAAAACCCGACATCCAGTCTGCTGTATCCACTGAAGAAGATACCATGTTCAACCGACACCCCGACATCCAGTCTGCTGTACCCACTGAAGAAGACACCATGTGCTACCGAAGTTCGAGCTCCATGCGAAACGACCTATCGACATTGGCCACTCGACGACTCACTAGACACTTCATTTTGCCTGCACGGGCTTGGTGACTGTAATGCCAGTATGGAGTTCTGGTCAATATGCGAGCCATGTGACCGGTCGTTCGATGATTTCGACAGCACCATTCAACAGCTCGGTCTTATTTTAGAAAAAAAAGAAACGTCGCACCAGAAGGAATCTGCCGAGAAACATAGTCAAAGGGGTGCCACGCCCTTGAAAAATTCACACTTTTCCGGGAAGCATGCAAAGACTCCTTGTATGACCTCAACCAGATCACACAAAACCAGCTTCAGCAAAAGTTCTGTTGTGAAGAAGTTCCGGAAGTTTTGTAGAATCTTGAAACGTAAAAGCGGATCCCATTTGAAAACGCTGGCTGTATTGTGAGGAAAGACTTTGTTTGACGTTAATAAGCTTGCTCTGTGCTGAAACGACAACACTTTGTAATTGACGTTAAAATGCTTGCTCTGTACAGAAACGACCACGTCAGTGATGACCACACCAAAGGAAAATAGTGCTATCAATTAACCATTACAAATGTGTACTCATTGTGACAATTTTCATGATGAAGTTTTTTATTGATAAGTTTTTGTTACCTGTATTGTTTTTGTTGTTTATGTTGCTATTCAATTAAACGTTAAATTCTTTCAATTGTTTCCATATCAACACTAGCCTTGTCATCACTTTTAAAGTTGGGTGAACTCCAATTGTCCCAGCTTGTATTCCTACATTTTGCAGTCAATTCGTTTTTAACTGGGCATATATATTTTAAGTACCATGGGAACCTGCGATTATGAGGTCCGTCCGACGTTTGTTTTATTGAGTTATCCCCCTTAATCGACTTAATATATGTTCGCAACACTCAAATCAGTATGTCAGTCTGTCCATCTATACGTGGGTCCGACTTACCTTTCCGGAGCATAACTTGAGTGCGTAAAACATTTTCGCCACTGACTGCCATGTGGGTATCCTTAGACTGAATATTGAGACTGGGAGATTTAATACGGAAGATTCCGACAAAATATATTGTTCTGTGTGTGATTGTGGCCAAGTTGAAGACGAGACACACTTTCTCCTTAACTGTCAAGCGTATACACACTTGCGATCAAAACTGATGTCATATATCGCGATTGAATATGAACAGACACAATTTAGTGACGTCGGCTTGCTTACTCGGCTAATGAATCGGTATCCTCTTCAAGTAGCTAAATTTCTTCAAAGCGCTTATCAAAAAAGACAAGATCTTCTTAGCAAAACATTTTCTATCCCATGAATGTGCACAACAATTTCCTTTATTGTTCTGTTTGAAGTGACTTATAGGCCTTATTGGCCGGGTGTGTTCTTATTTTGTTACTCGACATTGTTATCACCTGTATGTGATATGTTTTATACACTATACACACATGTCACTATAATAATATATTCGTTCGTTCGTTCCTTAGTCCCATTTGAGACAGCCTACCTCTAGTTTTGGAATAACAGTATGGCACAATATAGTCATTAAATGTGTTGTTAGGTTGACATGGGGTGTTCAGATCAAAACAGACAATGGGGTGCAATGAATCACGAACCTCGTGAGTTAAACGTTGCAGTTTTTGATTTAAATATACATTCATAACTCGAGATTTACCCGTGTTCGTCTCTTGCCACAATTAAACAATTCAGCTCAAGTAAGTTCACCATTATCTGGAGAATGGAGCTATGTGTCTGTCATTTTTAGCTCAACTTGACAATGTCAAGCTTGATCTATTGTCATGTGATGGCGTCCTCGTCCGTTAACAGTTTCATTTGGCACATCCTTCAGGCCACACACCCATCCGATCATCACCAAACTTCATATGGGTATTCAGGGTGACATCTAGATGGGATACATCATTTCGTTAAAAACATGGCCGCCAGCAGCCATTTTGGAGTTCAAATTTGAATCCGTCGGCCCGCATTTATTGAAGAAATGTTTTGAAGATTTACAAGCATGTTCAGGAAAGCCTCTAGATGGGAACTATCGAATTTTAGCGAGTTTCAAATGGAAATATTGGCCACCAGATGCCATCTTGAATGTTACTCTTTCGTGACTAAATCCTTTGGCACACCCTACAGATCACACCCCTCATCTGATCGCCACCAAACTTCATATGAACCTGTGATTCGTTAAAAAACATGGCCACCAGCAGCCATCTGTGATTTCAAGTGTGAATCTATCGATACACCATGCAGCCCGCATATATATCGAAGAAATGTTTTGTAAATTTACAGGCATGATTCGGATTACCTCTAGATGAGAGCCGTCGAATTTCAACGCTTTTCGATGAAACAAAATGACCGCCGGCAGCCATCTTGAATTTTACTCTTTGCATGACTAAATCCTTTGGCAAACCTTACTGACCACGCCCCTCGTCCGATCGTCACAAAACTTCATATGAATCTTTTGTGTGATTTCTAGATGGGAGTCATCGATTTTTTCCGAAATTCGAAGAAAAACATGACTGCCATCCGGCCATCTTGGATTTTACTCTTTGCATGACGAAATCGTTCACTCGCACTACAGGCCACACAATTCATCCAGTCGTCACCAAACTTGATACGGATCTTCGTGGTGACCTCTAGATGGGAGCCTTCGATTATTTCTGAAATTAGTTACAAAACATGGCTGCCACCAGCCATATTAGATTTTAAATTTGAATCCATCGGCACACACTGCAGCCCACATTTATTGGTGAAATGTATGAAATAATAATAATTTCATCTATACACCATACACGCCCATTACTGTAACTGTTTTACTTCCCTTTAACATTATATGCATTGATCAGCAAAAAAAAACTGTTTTCCAAGTTGAGTTGCAGTATCATTGACACTTTTATTCGCCTCAAAGACGAGGTGAATACATTTACCCTCGGAACCGTTTGTTCTATCCAAACATATGACATTCCCATTGATTTAAGTTATGTTGAACAAAATTGAGCCATGGGTTTTTCTGTTTATTGTCCACAGTCGTGTTCAGATGTATGTAGCAAATGGTAATTGGTAGTCTCGAGTATTCCATTGTGATAATTCTACTCGACATATAGTTCGATATATAGGAATCCTATTACTTAAAAACAAGTATTACGTCATAGTGTCCGCCAACCACAACTCGCGACAAGATGCAATCGGAGCCAATCAGAGGATATGGTAGTCACGTGGTACCAAACTGTAAGGCAGAGTTCAGTATTAAACTTTCTGCATAAACGCTCTTTATTGTTACCATATCAGGATACATTACACAATGAACTCTCTTTATTGTATTATTCTGATGCAATATTCTTCAGGACGTTTTTCCCCGGGCACACTAAAGCACACAATATACTGTATAAAGCGTTTTACTGTTAGTAGGCCTGATATTAAGTTTTGTGATATGATTATCTTTTATATATTTATTTAGTTATTTCGCTGTCTTACTTTCTTCTCCTGTGCTGGAGAGATTCTTAATTCTGTTGCAGATATTATTTTTTCAACAATCATGGTACCGATATTATTAGATGCATTGCAATTTCAATGTTCCCAAATTTTAATAATTATTATTTTTGTATGTCATTCAAGCACGGTAAACAGATCCGCTTCTATAGCTATGTGGACGGCGTCACTAAAATACAGACATACATGCTGGTAAATATGTTTGCAATGACTGAATGATTAAGAGGAGACAATCCATGGGTACAACTCGAAATGTAGCGTTATCGATCAGTGTGTTGACATCACATAATCAACCATTGGGCTGTACTGGTGATTAAGGTATTTGGACAGGTATTCAATATGAAAACATCTAACGCTCGGAAAGTTGACCAGTCGGACTTGTTGTGACAACAAATTGTCTAATCGTGTGTTGACAACGATTGCCAGCGCTACGCGGAGATACTCCTGTCTCGTCGTTGGCATCGAGGAAAATACGTCGCGGTGGGTTTCGTGGTTGCATATAAACCCTTGAACGACCCATATTTACATCAATTCACGTAGCTCATCTGTGTTACAGTCCGTCCACTGCTAAAAACCGTCATACGTTAATTCAGTTGCTGTTTCTATTCAAAATAGTTTAAGGTAATTTGAGTTGTAAACTTTTTAACGTAATTCAAACATGCAGAATGTTCATCTCACAATGACAAAATTCTGAAATGTTTGTGATTTTGCTACATTTTTTTAATTTATCATTACTGTATACGCAACCGATCCTCTTCTATATAATTACACATGGGCCCCGTCACAAAAATCAAGGCCTGTATTGTTTTCAATGACGTTCAATGACGTTCATTGACGTTCAATGACGTTCAATGACGTTCAATGACGTTCAATTTGTTTATTTGTCTTCATCAAATAATTGATCAAAAGACAACGTAGTACATTACACGTAGATAAACAAAATAGTTATGTACAAATATACTATTTAATAAATAGAGCATGGCTTGGAGTGAAATACGCCGATATAGTGCATAGTGAGGTTGTGTAGTTCACGACGCGAAGCGGAGTGAACTACACAACCGCACTATGCACTATATCGGCGTATTTCACGACAAGTCATGCTCTAATTATTATATTGTATCGAACAAATGCAGAAATTAAAGGCAAACCAGTGGGCAAACACCATTTTTTTTTAAAGAAAAAAAAATAATATGTAAAAAAAAACAAAACATTTTTTAAATTCCTCTTTGTTCAGGTTTGTTTTGTTTTGTTTTTTAATTAAATTACCAGTAGGAAACTACTATTTTCAACTTTTGCTAAGTTCAGACAATTGATGTTCGCCTTACTGAAGCTTTAATTTGGATCAGCGGCGAAATAACAAGTAGTTTCAGAACAAAGTTTGATGTAGTGTTCGTTACTATTTTTAGTAGTCAAAACTACATATGCATAGTGCACGATGGGAGAGACTTGAAGGCGTAGTATACAACTACGACTAATAGAGTCGAGTAGCCAACCAATCGGAAAGCTTGATTTCAATAACAAAGTCACGTGAGATACAATATTCTCCGTTAATTATTACGCAGAGACAATTAACCCATGGGTCTTACTCCACATGCATCGTCATTAGCACATGGGTCTTACTCCACATGCATCGTTATTAACACATTGGTCTTACTCCACATGCATCGTTATTAGTTTGTCGATTCATAAATAATGCATTGGTGATTAACCCATGGGTCTTACTCCACATGCATCGTTATTAGTTTGTCGATTCATAAATAATGCATTGGTGATTAACCCATGGGTCTTACTCCACATGCATCGGTATTAACACATGGGTCTTACTCCACATGCATCGTTATTAACACATTGGTCTTACTCCACACGCATCGTTATTAGTTTGTCGATTCATAAATAACGCATTGGTGATTAAGGTGTTTTGACAGGAATTAAAAAAAACTTTTATGAAAACAGCTAATGCTTGGAAAGGTGACCTGTCTGACTCCTTGTTACAACAAATGGGTCGAATCGTGTGTCGACAATAATTGCAAGCGCTACGCGGAGATACTCCTGTCTTGTCAATTGCATCGAGAAAAAACACGTCGCGGTGCATGGACCTCATGGTTGCATATATATATCATTGAATCACCCCCGTTTTTCATTAATCAACGAATATCATTGATGTTATAGTCCATCTGTTTCGTCTGATCGTCAACAAATTGATTTGCTGCCTCGTCATCATTTTAAGTAATTTGAGTTCAAATGATTTGTATATATTTTACTGTAATTGTTTAGCCTACATATTATGACAACTTTTTTTGGAGCTATAGATACAAAGGAGGGCCCGGTTTCTGTTTTGGTGTGGGTGGGACCAATGGCAGATTCAGAGTAAATTCATTGCACTTCCATCTCACCCAATTATATGAAAATATTTTTCCATTTACAGATCATGAAGTCTGGAAGGAAATCTTCAAAATCGGCTGTTGTGAGAATGCCAGTAGATCATATGTATGTGCCAATAACTTCCAGTAGAAAAGGATGCGCATCCGTTGACAAAACCCCGACATCCAGTCTGCTGTATCCGCTGAAGAAGATACCATGTGCAACCGAAGTTCGAGCCCCATGCGAAACGACCTATCGACATTGGCCACTCGACGACTCACTAGACTCTTCATTTTGCCTGCACGGGCTTGGTGATTGTAATGCCAATATGGAGTTCTGGTCAATATGCGAGCCATGTGACCGGTCGTTCGATGATTTCGACAGCACCCTACAACAGCTCGGTCTTACTTTAGAAAAACAAGAAACGTCGCACCAGAAGGAATCTGCCGAGAAACATAGTCAAAGGGGTGCCACGCCCTTGAAATATTCAAACTTTTCCGGGAAGCATGCAAAGACTACTTCTATGACCTCAACCAGATCACACAAAACCAGCTTCAGCAAAAGTTCTGTTGTGAAGAAGTTCCGGAAGTTCTGTAGAATCTTCAAACGTGAAAGCGGATCCCATTTGAAAACGCTGGCTGTATTATGAGGAAAGACTTCATTTGACGTTAATAAGCTTGCTCTGTGCTGAAACGACAACACTTTGTAATTGACGTTAAAATGCTTGCTCTGTACAGAAACGACCACGTCAGTGATGACCACACCAAAGGAAAATAGTGCTATCCATTAACCATTATAAATGTGTACTCATTGTGACAATTTTCATGATGAAGTTTTTTATTGATAAGTTTTTGTTACCTGTATTGTTTTTGTTGTTTATGTTGCTATTCAATTAAACGTTAAATTCTTTCAATTGTTTCCATATCAACACAAGCCTTGTCATCACTTTTAAAGTTGGGTGAACTCCAATTGTCCCAGCTTGTATTCCTACATTTTCCAGTCAATTCTTTTTTAACTGGGCATATATCTTTTAAGTACCATGGGAACCTGCGATTATGAGGTCCGTCCGACGTTTTTTTTTATTGAGTTATCCCCCATAATCGACTTAATATATGTTCGCAACATTCAAATAAGTATGTCAGTCTGTCCATCTATTCGTGCGTCCGACTTACCTTTCCGGAGCATAACTTGAGTGCGTAAAACATTTTCGCCACTGACTGCCATGTGGGTATCCTTAGACTGAATATTGAGACTGGGAGGTTTAATACGGAAGATTCCGACAAAAGATATTGTTCTGTGTGTGATTGTAGCCAAGTTGAAGACGAGACACACTTTCTCCTTAACTGTCAAGCGTATAAACACTTGCGATCAAAACTGATGTCATATATCGCGATTGAATATGAACAGACACAATTTAGTGACGTCGGCTTGCTTACTCGGCTAATGAATCGGTATCCTCTTCAAGTAGCTAAATTTCTTCAAAGCGCTTATCAAAAAAGACAAGATCTTCTTAGCAAAACCTTTTCTATCCCATGAATGTGCACAACAATTTTCTTTATTGTTTTGTTTAAAGTGACTTATAGGCCTTATTGGCCGGGTGTGTTCTTATTTTGTTACTCGACATTGTTATCACCTGTATGTGATATGTTTTATACCCTATACACACATGTCACTATAATAATATATTCGTTCGTTCGTTCCTTAGTCCCATTTGAGACAGCCTACCTCTAGTTTTTGGGATAACAGTATGGCACAATATAGTCATTAAATGTGTTGTTAGGTTGACATGGGGTGTTCAGATCAAAACAGACAATGGGGTGCAATGAATCACGAACCTCGTGAGTTAAAAACGTTGCAATTTTTGTTTTAAATATACATTCATAACTCGAGATTTACCCGTGTTCGTCTCTTGCCACTATTAAACAATTCAGCTCAAGTAAGTTCACCATTATCTGGAGAATGGAGTTATGTGTCTGTCAATTTTAGCTCAACTTGACAATGTCAAGCTTGATCTATTGTCATGTGATGGCGTCCTCGTCCGTCAACAGTTTCATTTGGCACATCCTTCAGGCCACACACCCATCCGATCATCACCAAACTTCATATGGGTATTCAGGGTGACATCTAGATGGGATACATCATTTCGTTAAAAAACATGGCCGCCAGCAGCCATTTTGGAGTTCAAATTTGAATCCGTCGGCCCGCATTTATTGAAGAAATGTTTTGAAGATTTACAAGCATGTTCAGGAAAGCCTCTAGATGGGAACTATCGAATTTTAGCGAGTTTCAATGAAAATATTGGCCACCAGATGCCATCTTGAATGTTACTCTTGCGTGACTAAATCCTTTGGCACACCCTACATATCACACCCCTCATCTGATCGCCACCAAACTTCATATGAACCTGTAATTCGTTAAAAAACATGGCCACCGGCAGCCATCTGATTTAAAGTGTGAATCTATCGATACACCATGCAGCCCGCATATATATCGAAGAAATGTTTTGTAAATTTACAGGCATGATTCGGATCACCTCTAGATGAGAGCCATCGAATTTCAACGCTTTTCGATGAAACAAAATGGCCACCGGCAGCCATCTTGAATTTTACTCTTTGCATGACTAAATCCTTTGGCACACCTTACTGACCACGCCCCTCATCCGATCGTCACAAAACTTCATATGAATCTTTTGGGTGATTTCTAGATAGGAGCCATCGATTTTTTTCCGAAATTCGAAGAAAAACATGACTGCCATCCGGCCATCTTGGATTTTACTCTTTGCATGACGAAATCGTTCACTCGCACTACAGGCCACACAATTCATCCAGTCGTCACCAAACTTGATACGGATCTTCGTGGTGACCTCTAGATGGGAGCCTTCGATTATTTCTGAAATTAGTTACAAAACATGGCTGCCACCAGCCATATTATATTTTAAATTTGAATCCATCGGCACACCCTGCAGCCCACATTTATTGGTGAAATGTTTGAAATGATAATAATTTAATCTATACACCATACTCGCCCATTACTGTAACTGTTTTACTTCCCTTTAACATTATATTCATTGATCAGCAAAAAAAAAACTCCTTCCCAAGTTGAGTTGCAGTATCATTGACACTTTTATTCGCCTCAAAGACGAGGTGAATACATTTACTCTCGGAACCGTTTGTTCTATACAAACATATGACATTCCCATTGATTTAAGTTATGTTGAACAAAATTGAGCCATGGGTTTTTCTGTTTATTGTCCACAGTCGTGTTCAGATGTATGTAGCAAATGGTAAGTGGTAGTCTCGAGCATTCCATTGTGATAATTCTACTCGACATATAGTTCGATATATAGGAATCCTATTACTTAAAAACAAGTATTACGTCATAGTGTCCGCCAACCACAACTCGCGACAAGATGCAATCGGAGCCAATCAGAGGATATGGTAGTCACGTGGTACCAAACTGTATGGCAGAGTTCAGTATTAAACTTTCTGCATAAACGCTCTGTATTGTTACCATATCAGGATACATTACACAATGAACGCTCTTTATTGTATTCTTCTGATGCAATATTCTTTAGTACGTTTTTCCCCGGGCACACTAAAGCACGCAATATACTGTATAAAGCGTTTTACTGTTAGTAGGCCTGATATTAAGTTTTGTGATATTATTATCTTTTATATATTTATTTAGTTATTTCGCTGTCTTACTTTCTTCTCGTGTGCTGGAGAAATTTTTAATTATGTTGCAGATATTATTTTTTCAACAATCATGGTACCGATATTATTAGATGCATTGCAATTTCAATGTTCCCAAATTTTAATTATTATTATTTTTGTATTTCATTCAAGCACGGTAAACAGATCCGCTTCTATAGCTATGTGGACGGCGTCACTAAAATACAGACATACATGCTGGTAAATATGTTTGCAATGACTGAATGATTAAGAGGAGACAATCCATGGGTACAACTCCAAATGTAGCGTTATCGATCAGTGTGTTGACATCACATAATCAACCAATGGACTGTACTGGTGATTAAGGTGTTTGGACAGGTATTCAATATGAAAACATCTAACGCTCGGAAAGTTGACCAGCCGGACTTGTTGTGGCAACAAATTGTCCAATCGTGTGTTGACAACGATTGCCAGCGCTACGCGGAGATACTCCTGTCTCGTCGTTGGCATCGAGGAAAATACGTCGCGGTGGGTTTCGTGGTTGCATATAAACCCTTGAACGACTCATATTTACATCAATTCACGAAGCTCATCTGTGTTACAGTCCATCCACTGCTAAAAACCGTCATACGTTAATTCAGTTGCTGTTTCTATTCGAAATAGTTTAAGGTAATTTGAGTTGTAAACTTTTTAACGAAATTCAAACATGCAGAATGTTCATCTCACAATGACAAAATTCTGAAATGTTTGTGATTTTGCTACATTTTTTTAATTTATCATTACTGTATACACAACCGATCCTCTTCTATATAATTACACATGGGCCCCGTCACAAAAATCCAGGCCTGTATTGTTTTCAATGACTGTTAATTTGTTTATTTGTCTTCATCAAATAATTGATCAAAAGACAACGTAGTACATTACACGTAGATAAACAAAATAGTTATGTACAAATATACTATTCTCCGTGAATTATTACGCAGATACAATTAACCCATGGGTCTTACTCCACATGCATCGTCATTAGCACATGGGTCTTACTCCACATGCATCGTTATTAACACATGGGTCTTACTCCACATGCATCATTATTAGTTTGTCGATTCATAAATAATGCAGTGGTGATTAACCCATGGGTCTTACTCCACATGCATCGTTATTAACCCATGGGTCTTACTCGACATGCATCATTATTAGTTTGTCGATTCATAAATAACGCATTGGTGATTAAGGTGTTTTGACAGGAATTAAAAAATCTTTTGTGAAAACATCTAATGCTTGGAAAAGTGACCTGTCTGACTCCTTGTGACAACAAATGGGTCGAATCGTGTGCTGACAATAATTGCAAGCGCTACGCGGAGATACTGCTATCTTGTCAATTGCATCGAGAAAAAACACGTCGCGGTGCATGGGCCTCATGGTTGCATATATATCATTGAACCAACCCCGTTTTTCATTAATCCACGAATATCATTGGTGTTATAGTCCATCTGTTTCGTCTGATTGTCAATTCCCATCGGAAAATGCCAATAACGTCAACAGCCCAGCACACGACGTCATAACGTCATTTAGCAGCGAAGAGGTTAAAGTGACTTATAGGCCTTATTGGCCGGGTGTGTTCTTATTTTGTTACTCGACATTGTTATCACCTGTATGTGATATGTTTTATACCCTATACACACATGTCACTATAATAATATATTCGTTCGTTCGTTCCTTAGTCCCATTTGAGACAGCCTACCTCTAGTTTTTGGGATAACAGTATGGCACAATATAGTCATTAAATGTGTTGTTAGGTTGACATGGGGTGTTCAGATCAAAACAGACAATGGGGTGCAATGAATCACGAACCTCGTGAGTTAAAAACGTTGCAATTTTTGTTTTAAATATACATTCATAACTCGAGATTTACCCGTGTTCGTCTCTTGCCACTATTAAACAATTCAGCTCAAGTAAGTTCACCATTATCTGGAGAATGGAGCTATGTGTCTGTCAATTTTAGCTCAACTTGACAATGTCAAGCTTGATCTATTGTCATGTGATGGCGTCCTCGTCCGTCAACAGTTTCATTTGGCACATCCTTCAGGCCACACACCCATCCGATCATCACCAAACTTCATATGGGTATTCAGGGTGACATCTAGATGGGATACATCATTTCGTTAAAAAACATGGCCGCCAGCAGCCATTTTGGAGTTCAAATTTATTGAAGAAATGTTTTGAAGATTTACAAGCATGTTCAGGAAAGCCTCTAGATGGGAACTATCGAATTTTAGCGAGTTTCAATGAAAATATTGGCCACCAGATGCCATCTTGAATGTTACTCTTGCGTGACTAAATCCTTTGGCACACCCTACATATCACACCCCTCATCTGATCGCCACCAAACTTCATATGAACCTGTAATTCGTTAAAAAACATGGCCACCGGCAGCCATCTGATTTAAAGTGTGAATCTATCGATACACCATGCAGCCCGCATATATATCGAAGAAATGTTTTGTAAATGTACAGGCATGATTCGGATCACCTCTAGATGAGAGCCATCGAATTTCAACGCTTTTCGATGAAACAAAATGGCCACCGGCAGCCATCTTGAATTTTACTCTTTGCATGACTAAATCCTTTGGCACACCTTACTGACCACGCCCCTCATCCGATCGTCACAAAACTTCATATGAATCTTTTGGGTGATTTCTAGATAGGAGCCATCGATTTTTTTCCGAAATTCGAAGAAAAACATGACTGCCATCCGGCCATCTTGGATTTTACTCTTTGCATGACGAAATCGTTCACTCGCACTACAGGCCACACAATTCATCCAGTCGTCACCAAACTTGATACGGATCTTCGTGGTGACCTCTAGATGGGAGCCTTCGATTATTTCTGAAATTAGTTACAAAACATGGCTGCCACCAGCCATATTAGATTTTAAATTTGAATCCATCGGCACACCCTGCAGCCCACATTTATTGGTGAAATGTTTGAAATGATAATAATTTAATCTATACACCATACTCGCCCATTACTGTAACTGTTTTACTTCCCTTTAACATTATATTCATTGATCAGCAAAAAAAAAACTCCTTCCCAAGTTGAGTTGCAGTATCATTGACACTTTTATTCGCCTCAAAGACGAGGTGAATACATTTACTCTCGGAACCGTTTGTTCTATACAAACATATGACATTCCCATTGATTTAAGTTATGTTGAACAAAATTGAGCCATGGGTTTTTCTGTTTATTGTCCACAGTCGTGTTCAGATGTATGTAGCAAATGGTAAGTGGTAGTCTCGAGCATTCCATTGTGATAATTCTACTCGACATATAGTTCGATATATAGGAATCCTATTACTTAAAAACAAGTATTACGTCATAGTGTCCGCCAACCACAACTCGCGATAAGATGCAATCGGAGCCAATCAGAGGATATGGTAGTCACGTGGTACCAAACTGTATGGCAGAGTTCAGTATTAAACTTTCTGCATAAACGCTCTTTATTGTTACCATATCAGGATACATTACACAATGAACGCTCTTTATTGTATTCTTCTGATGCAATATTCTTTAGTACGTTTTTCCCCGGGCACACTAAAGCACGCAATATACTGTATAAAGCGTTTTACTGTTAGTAGGCCTGATATTAAGTTTTGTGATATTATTATCTTTTATATATTTATTTAGTTATTTCGCTGTCTTACTTTCTTCTCGTGTGCTGGAGAAATTTTTAATTCTGTTGCAGATATTATTTTTTCAACAATCATGGTACCGATATTATTAGATGCATTGCAATTTCAATGTTCCCAAATTTTAATTATTATTATTTTTGTATTTCATTCAAGCACGGTAAACAGATCCGCTTCTATAGCTATGTGGACGGCGTCACTAAAATACAGACATACATGCTGGTAAATATGTTTGCAATGACTGAATGATTAAGAGGAGACAATACATGGGTACAACTCCAAATGTAGTGTTATCGATGTCTGTTTGTCTGTCTGTACTGGTGATTAAGGTGTTTAGACAGGTATTCAATATGAAAACATCTAACGCTCGGAAAGTTGACCAGCCGGACTTGTTGTGACAACAAATTGTCCAATCGTGTGTTGACAACGATTGCCAGCGCTACGCGGAGATACTCCTGTCTCGTCGTTGGCATCGAGGAAAATACGTCGCGGTGGGTTTCGTGGTTGCATATAAACCCTTGAACGACCCATATTTACATCAATTCACGAAGCTCATCTGTGTTACAGTCCATACACTGCTAAAAACCGTCATACGTTAATTCAGTTGCTGTTTCTATTCAAAATAGTTTAAGGTAATTTGAGTTGTAAACTTTTTAACGTAATTCAAACATGCAGAATGTTCATCTCGCAATGAAAAAATTCTGAAATGTTTGTGATTTTGCTACATTGTTTAAATTTATCATTACTGTATACGCAACCGATCCTCTTCTATATAGTTACACATGGGCCCCGTCGCAAAAATCCAGGCCTGTATTGTTTTCAATTTGTTTATTTGTCTTCATCAAATAATTGATCAAAAGACAACGTAGTATATTACACGTATATAAACAAAATAGTTATGTACAAATATACTATTCTCCGTTAATTATTACCCAGAGACAATTAACCCATGGTTCTTACTCCACACGCATCGTTATTAACCCATGGTTCTTACTCCACACGCATCGTTATTAGTTTGTCGATTCAAAAATAATGCATTGGTGATTAACCCATGGGTCTTACTCCACACGCATCGTTATTAGTTTGTCGATTCATAAATAATGAATTGGTGACTAAGGTGTTTTGACAGGAATTCAAAAAACTTTTATGAAAACATCTAATGCTTGGAAAGGTGACCTGGCACAGTCCTTGTGACAACAAATGGGTCGAATCGTGTGTTGACAATGATTGCAAGCGCTACGCGGAGATACTCCTGTCTTGTCAATTGGCATCGAGAAAAAACACGTGGGCCTCATGGTTGCATATATATCATTGAACCAACCCCGTTTTGCATTAATCCACGAATATCTTTGGTGTTATAGTCCATCTGTTTCGTCTGATCGTCAACAAATTGATTTGCTGCCTCGTCATCATTTAAGTAATTTGAGTTCAAATGATTTGTATATATTTTACTGTAATTGTTTAGCCTACATATTATGAGAACTTTTTTTGAGCTATAGATACAAAGGAGTGCCCGGTTTCTGTTTTGGTGTGGGTGGGACCAATGGCGGATTCAGAGTAATCTAATTGCATTTACATCACACCCAATTATATGAAAATATTTTTCCCTTTACAGATCATGAAGTCTGGAAGGAAATCATCAAAATCGGCTGTTGTGAGGATGCCAGTAGATCATATGTATGTGCCAATAACTTCCAGTAGAAAGGGATGCGCATCCGTTGACAAAAACCCGACATCCAGTCTGCTGTACCCACTGAATCAGATACCATGTGCTACCGAAGTTCGAGCTCCATGCGAAACGACCTATCGACATTGGCCACTCGACGACTCACTAGACACTTCATTTTGCCTGCACGGGCTTGGTGACTGTAATGCCAGAATGGAGTTCTGGTCAATATGCGAGCCATGTGACCGGTCGTTCGATGATTTTGACAGCACCCTTCAACAGCTCGGTCTTATTTTAGAAAAACAAGAAACGTCGCACCAGAAGCAATCTGCCGAGAAACATAGTCAAAGGGGTGCCACGCCCTTGAAAAATTCAAACTTTTCCGGGAAGCATGCAAAGACTCCTTGTATGACCTCAACCAGATCACACAAAACCAGCTTCAGCAAAAGTTCTGTTGTGAAGAAGTTCCGGAAGTTTTGTAGAATCTTGAAACGTAAAAGGGGATCCCATTTGAAAACGCTGGCTGTATTGTGAGGAAAGACTTTGTTTGACGTTAATATGCTTGTTCTGTGCTGAAACGACAACACTTTGTAATTGACGTTAAAATGCTTGCTCTGTACAGAAACGACCACGTCAGTGATGACCACACCAAAGGAAAATAGTGCTATCCATTAACCATTACAAATGTGTACTCATTGTGACAATTATCATGATGAAGTTTTTTATTGATAAGTTTTTGTTACCTGTATTGTTTTTGTTGTTTATGTTGCTATTCAATTAAACGTTAAATTCTTTCAATTGTTTCCATATCAACACAAGCCTTGTCATCACTTTTAAGCCTTGTCATCACTTTTAAAGTTGGGTGAACTCCAATTGTCCCAGCTTGTATTCCTACATTTTCAAGTCAATTCTTTTTTAACTGGGCATATATATTTTAAGTACCATGGGAACCTGCGATTATGAGGTCCGTCCGACGTTTTTTTATTGAGTTATCCCCCTTAATCGACTTAATATATGTTCGCAACATTCAAATAAGTATGTCAGTCTGTCCATCTATACGTGCGTCCGACTTACCTTTCCGGAGCATAACTTGAGTGCGTAAAACATTTTCGCCACCCTCCTGCCATGTGGGTATCCTTAGACTGAATATTGAGACTGGGAGGTTTAATACGGAAGATTCCGACAAAATATATTGTTCTGTGTGTGATTGTGGCCAAGTTGAAGACGAGACACACTTTCTCCTTAACTGTCAAGCGTATAAACACTTGCGATCAAAACTGATGTCATATTTCGCGATTGAATATGAACAGACACAATTTAGTGACGTCGGCTTGCTTACTCGGCTAATGAATCGGTATCCTCTTCAAGTAGATAAATTTCTTCAAAGCGCTTATCAAAAAAGACAAGATCTTCTTAGCAAAACCTTTTCTATCCCATGAATGTGCACAACAATTTTCTTTATTGTTTTGTTTAAAGTGACTTATAGGCCTTATTGGCCGGGTGTGTTCTTATTTTGTTACTCGACATTGTTATCACTATACACACATGTCACTATAATAATATATTCGTTCGTTCGTTCCTTGGTCCCATTTGAGACAGCCTACCTCTAGTTTTGGATAACAGTATGGCACAATATAGTCATTAAATGTGTTGTTAGGTTGACATGGGGTGTTCAGATCAAAACAGACAATGGGGTGCAATGAATCACGAACCTCGTGAGTTAAACGTTGCAGTTTTTGTTTTAAATATACATTCATAACTCGAGATTTACCCGTGTTCGTCTCTTGCCACAATTAAACAATTCAGCTCAAGTAAGTTCACCATTATCTGGAGAATGGAGCTATGTGTCTGTCATTTTTAGCTCAACTTGACAATGTCAAGCTTGATCTATTGTCATGTGATGGCGTCCTCGTCCGTCAACAGTTTCATTTGACACATCCTTCAGGCCACACACCCATCCGTTCATCACCAAACTTCATATGGGTATTCAGGGTGACATCTAGATGGGATACATCATTTCGTTAAAAACATGGCCACCAGCAGCCATTTTGGAGTTCAAATTTGAATCCGTCGGCCCGCATTTATTGAAGAAATGTTTTGAAGATTTACAAGCATGTTCAGGAAAGCCTCTAGATGGGAACTATCGAATTTTAGCGAGTTTCAATGAAAATATTGGCCACCAGATGCCATCTTGAATGTTACTCTTGCGTGACTAAATCCTTTGGCACACCCTACAGATCACACCCCTCATCTGATCGCCACCAAACTTCATATGAACCTGTAATTCGTTAAAAAACATGGCCACCAGCAGCCATCTGTGATTTCAAGTGTGAATCTATCGATACACCATGCAGCCCGCATATATATCGAAGAAATGTTTTGTAAATTTACAGGCATGATTCGGATTACCTCTAGATGAGAGCCATCGAATTTCAACGCTTTTCGATGAAACAAAATGGCCGCCGGCAGCCATCTTGAATTTTACTCTTTGCATGACTAAATCCTTTGGCACACCTAGCTTACTGACCACGCCCCTCATCCGATCGTCACAAAACTTCATATGAATCTTTTGGGTGATTTCTAGATGGGAGCCATCGATTTTTTCCGAAATTCGAAGAAAAACATGACTGCCATCCGGCCATCTTGGATTTTACTCTTTGCATGACGAAATCGTTCACTCGCACTACAGGCCACACAATTCATCCAGTCGTCACCAAACTTGATACGGATCTTCGTGGTGACCTCTAAATGGGAGCCTTCGATTATTTCTGAAATTAGTTACGAAACATGGCTGCCACCAGCCATATTAGATTTTAAATTTGAATCCATCGGCACACCCTGCAGCCCACATTTATTGGTGAAATGTTTGAAATGATAATAATTTAATCTATACACCATACTCGCCCATTACTGTAACTGTTTTACTTCCCTTTAACATTATATTCATTGATTAGCAAAAAAAAAACTCCTTCCCAAGTTGAGTTGCAGTATCATTGACACTTTTATTCGCCTCAAAGACGAGGTGAATACATTTACCCTCGGAACCGTTTGTTCTATCCAAACATATGACATTCCCATTGATTTAAGTTATCTTGAACAAAATTGAGCCATGGGTTTTTCTGTTTATTGTCCACAGTCGTGTTCAGATGTATGTAGCAAATGGTAAGTGGTTGTCTCGCGCATTCCATTGTGATAATTCTACTCGACATATAGTTCGATATATAGGAATCCTATTACTTAAAAACAAGTATTACGTCATAGTGTCCGCCAACCACAACTCGCGACAAGATGCAATCTGAGCCAATCAGAGGATATGGTAGTCACGTGGTACCAAACTGTAAGGCAGAGTTCAGTATTAAACTTTCTGCATAAACGCTCTTTATTGTTACCATATCAGGATACATTACACAATGAACGCTCTTTATTGTATTCTTCTGATGCAATATTCTTCAGTACGTTTTTCGCCGGGCACACTAAAGCACGCAATATACTGTATAAAGCGTTTTACTGTTAGTAGGCCTGATATTAAGTTTTGTGATATGATTATCTTTTATATATTTATTTAGTTATTTCGCTGTCTTACTTTCTTCTCCTGTGCTGGAGAGATTTTTAATTCTGTTGCAGATATTATTTTTTCAACAATCATGGTACCGATATTATTAGATGCATTACAATTTCAATGTTCCCAAATTTTAATAATTTTTGTTTTGTATGTCATTCAAGCACGGTAAACAGATCCGCTTCTATAGCTATGTGGACGGCGTCACTAAAATACAGACATACATGCTGGTAAATATGTTTGCAATGACTGAATGATTAAGAGGAGACAATCCATGGGTACAACTCCAAATGTAGCGTTATCGATCAGTGTGTTGACATCACATAATCAACCAATGGACTGTACTGGTGATTAAGGTGTTTGGACAGGTATTCAATATGAAAACATCTAACGCTCGGAAAGTTGACCAGCCGGACTTGTTGTGACAACAAATTGTCCAATCGTGTGTTGACAACGATTGCCAGCGCTACGCGGAGATACTCCTGTCTCGTCGTTGGCATCGAGGAAAATACGTCGCGGTGGGTTTCGTGGTTGCATATAAACCCTTGAACGACCCATATTTACATCAATTCACGAAGCTCATCTGTGTTACAGTCCATACACTGCTAAAAACCGTCATACGTTAATTCAGTTGCTGTTTCTATTCAAAATAGTTTAAGGTAATTTGAGTTGTAAACTTTTTAACGTAATTCAAACATGCAGAATGTTCATCTCGCAATGAAAAAATTCTGAAATGTTTGTGATTTTGCTACATTGTTTAAATTTATCATTACTGTATACGCAACCGATCCTCTTCTATATAGTTACACATGGGCCCCGTCGCAAAAATCCAGGCCTGTATTGTTTTCAATTTGTTTATTTGTCTTCATCAAATAATTGATCAAAAGACAACGTAGTATATTACACGTATATAAACAAAATAGTTATGTACAAATATACTATTCTCCGTTAATTATTACCCAGAGACAATTAACCCATGGTTCTTACTCCACACGCATCGTTATTAACCCATGGTTCTTACTCCACACGCATCGTTATTAGTTTGTCGATTCAAAAATAATGCATTGGTGATTAACCCATGGGTCTTACTCCACACGCATCGTTATTAGTTTGTCGATTCATAAATAATGAATTGGTGACTAAGGTGTTTTGACAGGAATTCAAAAAACTTTTATGAAAACATCTAATGCTTGGAAAGGTGACCTGGCACAGTCCTTGTGACAACAAATGGGTCGAATCGTGTGTTGACAATGATTGCAAGCGCTACGCGGAGATACTCCTGTCTTGTCAATTGGCATCGAGAAAAAACACGTGGGCCTCATGGTTGCATATATATCATTGAACCAACCCCGTTTTGCATTAATCCACGAATATCTTTGGTGTTATAGTCCATCTGTTTCGTCTGATCGTCAACAAATTGATTTGCTGCCTCGTCATCATTTAAGTAATTTGAGTTCAAATGATTTGTATATATTTTACTGTAATTGTTTAGCCTACATATTATGAGAACTTTTTTTGAGCTATAGATACAAAGGAGTGCCCGGTTTCTGTTTTGGTGTGGGTGGGACCAATGGCGGATTCAGAGTAATCTAATTGCATTTACATCACACCCAATTATATGAAAATATTTTTCCCTTTACAGATCATGAAGTCTGGAAGGAAATCATCAAAATCGGCTGTTGTGAGGATGCCAGTAGATCATATGTATGTGCCAATAACTTCCAGTAGAAAGGGATGCGCATCCGTTGACAAAAACCCGACATCCAGTCTGCTGTACCCACTGAATCAGATACCATGTGCTACCGAAGTTCGAGCTCCATGCGAAACGACCTATCGACATTGGCCACTCGACGACTCACTAGACACTTCATTTTGCCTGCACGGGCTTGGTGACTGTAATGCCAGAATGGAGTTCTGGTCAATATGCGAGCCATGTGACCGGTCGTTCGATGATTTTGACAGCACCCTTCAACAGCTCGGTCTTATTTTAGAAAAACAAGAAACGTCGCACCAGAAGCAATCTGCCGAGAAACATAGTCAAAGGGGTGCCACGCCCTTGAAAAATTCAAACTTTTCCGGGAAGCATGCAAAGACTCCTTGTATGACCTCAACCAGATCACACAAAACCAGCTTCAGCAAAAGTTCTGTTGTGAAGAAGTTCCGGAAGTTTTGTAGAATCTTGAAACGTAAAAGGGGATCCCATTTGAAAACGCTGGCTGTATTGTGAGGAAAGACTTTGTTTGACGTTAATATGCTTGTTCTGTGCTGAAACGACAACACTTTGTAATTGACGTTAAAATGCTTGCTCTGTACAGAAACGACCACGTCAGTGATGACCACACCAAAGGAAAATAGTGCTATCCATTAACCATTACAAATGTGTACTCATTGTGACAATTATCAAGATGAAGTTTTTTATTGATAAGTTTTTGTTACCTGTATTGTTTTTGTTGTTTATGTTGCTATTCAATTAAACGTTAAATTCTTTCAATTGTTTCCATATCAACACAAGCCTTGTCATCACTTTTAAGCCTTGTCATCACTTTTAAAGTTGGGTGAACTCCAATTGTCCCAGCTTGTATTCCTACATTTTCAAGTCAATTCTTTTTTAACTGGGCATATATATTTTAAGTACCATGGGAACCTGCGATTATGAGGTCCGTCCGACGTTTTTTTATTGAGTTATCCCCCTTAATCGACTTAATATATGTTCGCAACATTCAAATAAGTATGTCAGTCTGTCCATCTATACGTGCGTCCGACTTACCTTTCCGGAGCATAACTTGAGTGCGTAAAACATTTTCGCCACCCTCCTGCCATGTGGGTATCCTTAGACTGAATATTGAGACTGGGAGGTTTAATACGGAAGATTCCGACAAAATATATTGTTCTGTGTGTGATTGTGGCCAAGTTGAAGACGAGACACACTTTCTCCTTAACTGTCAAGCGTATAAACACTTGCGATCAAAACTGATGTCATATTTCGCGATTGAATATGAACAGACACAATTTAGTGACGTCGGCTTGCTTACTCGGCTAATGAATCGGTATCCTCTTCAAGTAGATAAATTTCTTCAAAGCGCTTATCAAAAAAGACAAGATCTTCTTAGCAAAACCTTTTCTATCCCATGAATGTGCACAACAATTTTCTTTATTGTTTTGTTTAAAGTGACTTATAGGCCTTATTGGCCGGGTGTGTTCTTATTTTGTTACTCGACATTGTTATCACTATACACACATGTCACTATAATAATATATTCGTTCGTTCGTTCCTTGGTCCCATTTGAGACAGCCTACCTCTAGTTTTGGATAACAGTATGGCACAATATAGTCATTAAATGTGTTGTTAGGTTGACATGGGGTGTTCAGATCAAAACAGACAATGGGGTGCAATGAATCACGAACCTCGTGAGTTAAACGTTGCAGTTTTTGTTTTAAATATACATTCATAACTCGAGATTTACCCGTGTTCGTCTCTTGCCACAATTAAACAATTCAGCTCAAGTAAGTTCACCATTATCTGGAGAATGGAGCTATGTGTCTGTCATTTTTAGCTCAACTTGACAATGTCAAGCTTGATCTATTGTCATGTGATGGCGTCCTCGTCCGTCAACAGTTTCATTTGACACATCCTTCAGGCCACACACCCATCCGTTCATCACCAAACTTCATATGGGTATTCAGGGTGACATCTAGATGGGATACATCATTTCGTTAAAAACATGGCCACCAGCAGCCATTTTGGAGTTCAAATTTGAATCCGTCGGCCCGCATTTATTGAAGAAATGTTTTGAAGATTTACAAGCATGTTCAGGAAAGCCTCTAGATGGGAACTATCGAATTTTAGCGAGTTTCAATGAAAATATTGGCCACCAGATGCCATCTTGAATGTTACTCTTGCGTGACTAAATCCTTTGGCACACCCTACAGATCACACCCCTCATCTGATCGCCACCAAACTTCATATGAACCTGTAATTCGTTAAAAAACATGGCCACCAGCAGCCATCTGTGATTTCAAGTGTGAATCTATCGATACACCATGCAGCCCGCATATATATCGAAGAAATGTTTTGTAAATTTACAGGCATGATTCGGATTACCTCTAGATGAGAGCCATCGAATTTCAACGCTTTTCGATGAAACAAAATGGCCGCCGGCAGCCATCTTGAATTTTACTCTTTGCATGACTAAATCCTTTGGCACACCTAGCTTACTGACCACGCCCCTCATCCGATCGTCACAAAACTTCATATGAATCTTTTGGGTGATTTCTAGATGGGAGCCATCGATTTTT
Organism: Siphonodentalium dalli; assembly: GCA_032622095.1. NCBI lineage: Eukaryota > Metazoa > Mollusca > Scaphopoda > Gadilida > Siphonodentaliidae > Siphonodentalium > Siphonodentalium dalli. Next base: position 252,615,502 of record CP136065.1, read on the forward strand.
CCCGAAATTCGAAGAAAAACATGACTGCCATCCGGCCATCTTGGATTTTACTCTTTGCATGACGAAATCGTTCACTCGCACTACAGGCCACACAATTCATCCAGTCGTCACCAAACTTGATACGGATCTTCGTGGTGACCTCTAAATGGGAGCCTTCGATTATTTCTGAAATTAGTTACGAAACATGGCTGCCACCAGCCATATTAGATTTTAAATTTGAATCCATCGGCACACCCTGCAGCCCACATTTATTGGTGAAATGTTTGAAATGATAATAATTTAATCTATACACCATACTCGCCCATTACTGTAACTGTTTTACTTCCCTTTAACATTATATTCATTGATTAGCAAAAAAAAAACTCCTTCCCAAGTTGAGTTGCAGTATCATTGACACTTTTATTCGCCTCAAAGACGAGGTGAATACATTTACCCTCGGAACCGTTTGTTCTATCCAAACATATGACATTCCCATTGATTTAAGTTATCTTGAACAAAATTGAGCCATGGGTTTTTCTGTTTATTGTCCACAGTCGTGTTCAGATGTATGTAGCAAATGGTAAGTGGTTGTCTCGCGCATTCCATTGTGATAATTCTACTCGACATATAGTTCGATATATAGGAATCCTATTACTTAAAAACAAGTATTACGTCATAGTGTCCGCCAACCACAACTCGCGACAAGATGCAATCTGAGCCAATCAGAGGATATGGTAGTCACGTGGTACCAAACTGTAAGGCAGAGTTCAGTATTAAACTTTCTGCACAAACGCTCTTTATTGTTACCATATCAGGATACATTACACAATGAACGCTCTTTATTGTATTCTTCTGATGCAATATTCTTCAGTACGTTTTTCCCCGGGCACACTAAAGCACGCAATATACTGTATAAAGCGTTTTACTGTTAGTAGGCCTGATATTAAGTTTTGTGATATGATTATCTTTTATATATTTATTTAGTTATTTCGCTGTCTTACTTTCTTCTCCTGTGCTGGAGAGATTTTTAATTCTGTTGCAGATATTATTTTTTCAACAATCATGGTACCGATATTATTAGATGCATTACAATTTCAATGTTCCCAAATTTTAATAATTTTTGTTTTGTATGTCATTCAAGCACGGTAAACAGATCCGCTTCTATAGCTATGTGGACGGCGTCACTAAAATACAGACATACATGCTGGTAAATATGTTTGCAATGACTGAATGATTAAGAGGAGACAATCCATGGGTACAACTCCAAATGTAGCGTTATCGATCAGTGTGTTGACATCACATAATCAACCAATGGACTGTACTGGTGATTAAGGTGTTTGGACAGGTATTCAATATGAAAACATCTAACGCTCGGAAAGTTGACCAGCCGGACTTGTTGTGGCAACAAATTGTCCAATCGTGTGTTGACAACGATTGCCAGCGCTACGCGGAGATACTCCTGTCTCGTCGTTGGCATCGAGGAAAATACGTCGCGGTGGGTTTCGTGGTTGCATATAAACCCTTGAACGACCCATATTTACATCAATTCACGAAGCTCATCTGTGTTACAGTCCACCCACTGCTAAAAACCGTCATACGTTAATTCAGTTGCTGTTTCTATTCGAAATAGTTTAAGGTAATTTGAGTTGTAAACTTTTTAACGTAATTCAAACATGCAGAATGTTCATCTCACAATGACAAAATTCTGAACTGTTTGTGATTTTGCTACATTTTTTTAATTTATCATTACTGTATACGCAACCGATCCTCTTCTATATAATTACACATGGGCCCCGTCACAAAAATCCAGGCCTGTATTGTTTTCAATGACTGTTAATTTGTTTATTTGTCTTCATCAAATAATTGATCAAAAGACAACGTAGTACATTACACGTAGATAAACAAAATAGTTATGTACAAATATACTATTCTCCGTGAATTATTACGCAGATACAATTAACCCATGGGTCTTACTCCACATGCATCGTCATTAGCACATGGGTCTTACTCGACATGCATCATTATTAGTTTGTCGATTCATAAATAACGCATTGGTGATTAAGGTGTTTTGACAGGAATTAAAAAATCTTTTGTGAAAACATCTAATGCTTGGAAAAGTGACCTGTCTGACTCCTTGTGACAACAAATGGGTCGAATCGTGTGCTGACAATAATTGCAAGCGCTACGCGGAGATACTGCTGTCTTGTCAATTGCATCGAGAAAAAACACGTCGCGGTGCATGGGCCTCATGGTTGCATATATATCATTGAACCAACCCCGTTTTTCATTAATCCACGAATATCATTGGTGTTATAGTCCATCTGTTTCGTCTGATTGTCAACAAATTGATTTGCTGCCTCGTCATCATTTTAAGTAATTTGAGTTCAAATGCTTTGTATATATTTTACTGTAATTGTTTAGCCTACATATTATGACAACTTTTTTTGAGCTATAGATACAAAGGAGGGCCCGGTTTCTGTTTTGGTGTGGGTGGGACCAATGGCGGATTCAGAGTAAACTCATTGCACTTCCATCTCACCCAATTATATGAAAATATTTGTCCATTTACAGATCATGAAGTCTGGAAGGAAATCTTCAAAATCGGCTGTTGTGAGAATGCCAGTAGATCATATGTATGTGCCAATAACTTCCAGTAGAAAAGGATGCGCACCCGTTGACAAAAACCCGACATCCAGTCTGCTGTATCCACTGAAGAAGATACCATGTGCAACCGAAGTTCGAGCCCCATGCGAAACGACCTATCGACATTGGCCACTCGACGACTCACTAGACTCTTCATTTTGCCTGCACGGGCTTGGTGACTGTAATGCCAGTATGGAGTTCTGGTCAAAATGCGAGCCATGTGACCGGTCGTTCGATGATTTCGACAGCACCCTACAACAGCTCGGTCTTTCTTTAGAAAAACAAGAAACGTCGCACCAGAAGGAATCTGCCGAGAAACATAGTCAAAGGGGTGCCACGCCCTTGAAAAATTCAAACTTTTCCGGGAAGCATGCAAAGACTACTTCTATGACCTCAACCAGATCACACAAAACCAGCTTCAGCAAAACCAACTTCAGCAAAAGTTCTGTTGTGAAGAAGTTCCGGAAGTTCTGTAGAATCTTCAAACGTGAAAGCGGATCCCATTTGAAAACGCTGGCTGTATTATGAGGAAAGACTTCATTTGACGTTAATAAGCTTGCTCTGTGCTGAAACGACAACACTTTGTAATTGACGTTAAAATGCTTGCTCTGTACAGAAACGACCACGTCAGTGATGACCACACCAAAGGAAAATAGTGCTATCCATTAACCATTACAAATGTGTACTCATTGTGACAATTTTCATGATGAAGTTTTTTATTGATAAGTTTTTGTTACCTGTATTGTTTTTGTTGTTTATGTTGCTATTCAATTAAACGTTAAATTCTTTCAATTGTTTCCATATCAACACAAGCCTTGTCATCACTTTTAAAGTTGGGTGAACTCCAATTGTCCCAGCTTGTATTCCTACATTTTCCAGTCAATTCTTTTTTAACTGGGCATATATCTTTTAAGTACCATGGGAACCTGCGATTATGAGGTCCGTCCGACGTTTTTTTTTATTGAGTTATCCCCCTTAATCGACTTAATATATGTTCGCAACATTCAAATAAGTATGTCAGTCTGTCCATCTATTCGTGCGTCCGACTTACCTTTCCGGAGCATAACTTGAGTGCGTAAAACATTTTCGCCACTGACTGCCATGTGGGTATCCTTAGACTGAATATTGAGACTGGGAGGTTTAATACGGTAGAATTCCGACAAAAGATATTGTTCTGTGTGTGATTGTAGCCAAGTTGAAGACGAGACACACTTTCTCCTTAACTGTCAAGCGTATAAACACTTGCGATCAAAACTGATGTCATATATCGCGATTGAATATGAACAGACACAATTTAGTGACGTCGGCTTGCTTACTCGGCTAATGAATCGGTATCCTCTTCAAGTAGCTAAATTTCTTCAAAGCGCTTATCAAAAAAGACAAGATCTTCTTAGCAAAACCTTTTCTATCCCATGAATGTGCACAACAATTTTCTTTATTGTTTTGTTTAAAGTGACTTATAGGCCTTATTGGCCGGGTGTGTTCTTATTTTGTTACTCGACATTGTTATCACCTGTATGTGATATGTTTTATACCCTATACACACATGTCACTATAATAATATATTCGTTCGTTCGTTCCTTAGTCCCATTTGAGACAGCCTACCTCTAGTTTTTGGGATAACAGTATGGCACAATATAGTCATTAAATGTGTTGTTAGGTTGACATGGGGTGTTCAGATCAAAACAGACAATGGGGTGCAATGAATCACGAACCTCGTGAGTTAAAAACGTTGCAATTTTTGTTTTAAATATACATTCATAACTCGAGATTTACCCGTGTTCGTCTCTTGCCACTATTAAACAATTCAGCTCAAGTAAGTTCACCATTATCTGGAGAATGGAGCTATGTGTCTGTCAATTTTAGCTCAACTTGACAATGTCAAGCTTGATCTATTGTCATGTGATGGCGTCCTCGTCCGTCAACAGTTTCATTTGGCACATCCTTCAGGCCACACACCCATCCGATCATCACCAAACTTCATATGGGTATTCAGGGTGACATCTAGATGGGATACATCATTTCGTTAAAAAACATGGCCGCCAGCAGCCATTTTGGAGTTCAAATTTGAATCCGTCGGCCCGCATTTATTGAAGAAATGTTTTGAAGATTTACAAGCATGTTCAGGAAAGCCTCTAGATGGGAACTATCGAATTTTAGCGAGTTTCAATGAAAATATTGGCCACCAGATGCCATCTTGAATGTTACTCTTGCGTGACTAAATCCTTTGGCACACCCTACATATCACACCCCTCATCTGATCGCCACCAAACTTCATATGAACCTGTAATTCGTTAAAAAACATGGCCACCGGCAGCCATCTGATTTAAAGTGTGAATCTATCGATACACCATGCAGCCCGCATATATATCGAAGAAATGTTTTGTAAATTTACAGGCATGATTCGGATCACCTCTAGATGAGAGCCATCGAATTTCAACGCTTTTCGATGAAACAAAATGGCCACCGGCAGCCATCTTGAATTTTACTCTTTGCATGACTAAATCCTTTGGCACACCTTACTGACCACGCCCCTCATCCGATCGTCACAAAACTTCATATGAATCTTTTGGGTGATTTCTAGATAGGAGCCATCGATTTTTTTCCGAAATTCGAAGAAAAACATGACTGCCATCCGGCCATCTTGGATTTTACTCTTTGCATGACGAAATCGTTCACTCGCACTACAGGCCACACAATTCATCCAGTCGTCACCAAACTTGATACGGATCTTCGTGGTGACCTCTAGATGGGAGCCTTCGATTATTTCTGAAATTAGTTACAAAACATGGCTGCCACCAGCCATATTAGATTTTAAATTTGAATCCATCGGCACACCCTGCAGCCCACATTTATTGGTGAAATGTTTGAAATGATAATAATTTAATCTATACACCATACTCGCCCATTACTATAACTGTTTTACTTCCCTTTAACATTATATTCATTGATCAGCAAAAAAAAAAACTCCTTCCCAAGTTGAGTTGCAGTATCATTGACACTTTTATTCGCCTCAAAGACGAGGTGAATACATTTACTCTCGGAACCGTTTGTTCTATACAAACATATGACATTCCCATTGATTTAAGTTATGTTGAACAAAATTGAGCCATGGGGTTTTCTGTTTATTGTCCACAGTCGTGTTCAGATGTATGTAGCAAATGGTAAGTGGTAGTCTCGAGCATTCCATTGTGATAATTCTACTCGACATATAGTTCGATATATAGGAATCCTATTACTTAAAAACAAGTATTACGTCATAGTGTCCGCCAACCACAACTCGCGATAAGATGCAATCGGAGCCAATCAGAGGATATGGTAGTCACGTGGTACCAAACTGTATGGCAGAGTTCAGTATTAAACTTTCTGCATAAACGCTCTTTATTGTTACCATATCAGGATACATTACACAATGAACGCTCTTTATTGTATTCTTCTGATGCAATATTCTTTAGTACGTTTTTCCCCGGGCACACTAAAGCACGCAATATACTGTATAAAGCGTTTTACTGTTAGTAGGCCTGATATTAAGTTTTGTGATATTATTATCTTTTATATATTTATTTAGTTATTTCGCTGTCTTACTTTCTTCTCGTGTGCTGGAGAAATTTTTAATTCTGTTGCAGATATTATTTTTTCAACAATCATGGTACAGATATTATTAGATGCATTGCAATTTCAATGTTCCCAAATTTTAATTATTATTATTTTTGTATTTCATTCAAGCACGGTAAACAGATCCGCTTCTATATCTATGTGGACGGCGTCACTAAAATACAGACACACATGCTGGTAAATATGTTTGCAATGACTGAATGATTAAGAGGAGACAATACATGGGTACAACTCCAAATGTAGTGTTATCGATGTCTGTTTGTCTGTCTGTACTGGTGATTAAGGTGTTTAGACAGGTATTCAATATGAAAACATCTAACGCTCGGAAAGTTGACCAGCCGGACTTGTTGTGACAACAAATTGTCGAATCGTGTGTTGACAACGATTGCCAGCGCTACGCGGAGATACTCCTGTCTCGTCGTTGGCATCGAGGAAAATACGTCGCGGTGGGTTTCGTGGTTGCATATAAACCCTTGAACGACCCATATTTACATCAATTCACGAAGCTCATCTGTGTTACAGTCCATACACTGCTAAAAACCGTCATACGTTAATTCAGTTGCTGTTTCTATTCAAAATAGTTTAAGGTAATTTGAGTTGTAAACTTTTTAACGTAATTCAAACATGCAGAATGTTCATCTCGCAATGAAAAAATTCTGAAATGTTTGTGATTTTGCTACATTTTTTAAATTTATCATTACTGTATACGCAACCGATCCTCTTCTATATAGTTACACATGGGCCCCGTCGCAAAAATCCAGGCCTGTATTGTTTTCAATTTGTTTATTTGTCTTCATCAAATAATTGATCAAAAGACAACGTAGTATATTACACGTATATAAACAAAATAGTTATGTACAAATATACTATTCTCCGTTAATTATTACCCAGAGACAATTAACCCATGGTTCTTACTCCACACGCATCGTTATTAACCCATGGTTCTTACTCCACACGCATCGTTATTAGTTTGTCGATTCAAAAATAATGCATTGGTGATTAACCCATGGGTCTTACTCCACACGCATCGTTATTAGTTTGTCGATTCATAAATAATGAATTGGTGACTAAGGTGTTTTGACAGGAATTCAAAAAACTTTTATGAAAACATCTAATGCTTGGAAAGGTGACCTGGCACAGTCCTTTTGACAACAAATGGGTCGAATCGTGTGTTGACAATGATTGCAAGCGCTACGCGGAGATACTCCTGTCTTGTCAATTGGCATCGAGAAAAAACACGTGGGCCTCATGGTTGCATATATATCATTGAACCAACCCCGTTTTGCATTAATCCACGAATATCTTTGGTGTTATAGTCCATCTGTTTCGTCTGATCGTCAACAAATTGATTTGCTGCCTCGTCATCATTTAAGTAATTTGAGTTCAAATGATTTGTATATATTTTACTGTAATTGTTTAGCCTACATATTATGACAACTTTTTTTGAGCTATATATACAAAGGAGTGCCCGGTTTCTGTTTTGGTGTGGGTGGGACCAATGGCGGATTCAGAGTAATCTAATTGCATTTACATCACACCCAATTATATGAAAATATTTTCCCTTTACAGATCATGAAGTCTGGAAGGAAATCATCAAAATCGGCTGTTGTGAGGATGCCAGTAGATCATATGTATGTGCCAATAACTTCCAGTATAAAGGGATGCGCATCCGTTGACAAAAACCCGACATCCAGTCTGCTGTACCCACTGAATCAGATACCATGTGCTACCGAAGTTCGAGCTCCATGCGAAACGACCTATCGACATTGGCCACTCGACGACTCACTAGACACTTCATTTTGCCTGCACGGGCTTGGTGACTGTAATGCCAGAATGGAGTTCTGGTCAATATGCGAGCCATGTGACCGGTCGTTCGATGATTTCGACAGCACCCTTCAACAGCTCGGTCTTATTTTAGAAAAACAAGAAACGTCGCACCAGAAGCAATCTGCCGAGAAACATAGTCAAAGGGGTGCCACGCCCTTGAAAAATTCAAACTTTTCCGGGAAGCATGCAAAGACTCCTTGTATGACCTCAACCAGATCACACAAAACCAGCTTCAGCAAAAGTTCTGTTGTGAAGAAGTTCCGGAAGTTTTGTAGAATCTTGAAACGTAAAAGGGGATCCCATTTGAAAACGCTGGCTGTATTGTGAGGAAAGACTTTGTTTGACGTTAATATGCTTGTTCTGTGCTGAAACGACAACACTTTGTAATTGACGTTAAAATGCTTGCTCTGTACAGAAACGACCACGTCAGTGATGACCACACCAAAGGAAAATAGTGCTATCCATTAACCATTACAAATGTGTACTCATTGTGACAATTATCATGATGAAGTTTTTTATTGATAAGTTTTTGTTACCTGTATTGTTTTTGCTGTTTATGTTGCTATTCAATTAAACGTTAAATTCTTTCAATTGTTTCCATATCAACACAAGCCTTGTCATCACTTTTAAGCCTTGTCATCACTTTTAAAGTTGGGTGAACTCCAATTGTCCCAGCTTGTATTCCTACATTTTCAAGTCAATTCTTTTTTAACTGGGCATATATATTTTAAGTACCATGGGAACCTGCGATTATGAGGTCCGTCCGACGTTTTTTTATTGAGTTATCCCCCTTAATCGACTTAATATATGTTCGCAACATTCAAATAAGTATGTCAGTCTGTCCATCTATACGTGCGTCCGACTTACATTTCCGGAGCATAACTTGAGTGCGTAAAACATTTTCGCCACCCTCCTGCCATGTGGGTATCCTTAGACTGAATATTGAGACTGGGAGGTTTAATACGGAAGATTCCGACAAAATATATTGTTCTGTGTGTGATTGTGGCCAAGTTGAAGACGAGACACACTTTCTCCTTAACTGTCAAGCGTATAAACACTTGCGATCAAAACTGATGTCATATTTCGCGATTGAATATGAACAGACACAATTTAGTGACGTCGGCTTGCTTACTCGGCTAATGAATTGGTATCCTCTTCAAGTAGATAAATTTCTTCAAAGCGCTTATCAAAAAAGACAAGATCTTCTTAGCAAAACCTTTTCTATCCCATGAATGTGCACAACAATTTTCTTTATTGTTTTGTTTAAAGTGACTTATAGGCCTTATTGGCCGGGTGTGTTCTTATTTTGTTACTCGACATTGTTATCACTATACACACATGTCACTATAATAATATATTCGTTCGTTCGTTCCTTGGTCCCATTTGAGACAGCCTACCTCTAGTTTTGGATAACAGTATGGCACAATATAGTCATTAAATGTGTTGTTAGGTTGACATGGGGTGTTCAGATCAAAACAGACAATGGGGTGCAATGAATCACGAACCTCGTGAGTTAAACGTTGCAGTTTTTGTTTTAAATATACATTCATAACTCGAGATTTACCCGTGTTCGTCTCTTGCCACAATTAAACAATTCAGCTCAAGTAAGTTCACCATTATCTGGAGAATGGAGCTATGTGTCTGTCATTTTTAGCTCAACTTGACAATGTCAAGCTTGATCTATTGTCATGTGATGGCGTCCTCGTCCGTCAACAGTTTCATTTGACACATCCTTCAGGCCACACACCCATCCGATCATCACCAAACTTCATATGGGTATTCAGGGTGACATCTAGATGGGATACATCATTTCGTTAAAAACATGGCCACCAGCAGCCATTTTGGAGTTCAAATTTGAATCCGTCGGCCCGCATTTATTGAAGAAATGTTTTGAAGATTTACAAGCATGTTCAGGAAAGCCTCTAGATGGGAACTATAGAATTTTAGCGAGTTTCAATGAAAATATTGGCCACCAGATGCCATCTTGAATGTTACTCTTGCGTGACTAAATCCTTTGGCACACCCTACAGATCACACCCCTCATCTGATCGCCACCAAACTTCATATGAACCTGTAATTCGTTAAAAAACATGGCCACCAGCAGCCATCTGTGATTTCAAGTGTGAATCTATCGATACACCATGCAGCCCGCATATATATCGAAGAAATGTTTTGTAAATTTACAGGCATGATTCGGATTACCTCTAGATGAGAGCCATCGAATTTCAACGCTTTTCGATGAAACAAAATGGCCGCCGGCAGCCATCTTGAATTTTACTCTTTGCATGACTAAATCCTTTGGCACACCTAGCTTACTGACCACGCCCCTCATCCGATCGTCACAAAACTTCATATGAATCTTTTGGGTGATTTCTAGATGGGAGCCATCGATTTTTTCCGAAATTCGAAGAAAAACATGACTGCCATCCGGCCATCTTGGATTTTACTCTTTGCATGACGAAATCGTTCACTCGCACTACAGGCCACACAATTCATCCAGTCGTCACCAAACTTGATACGGATCTTCGTGGTGACCTCTAAATGGGAGCCTTCGATTATTTCTGAAATTAGTTACAAAACATGGCTGCCACCAGCCATATTAGATTTTAAATTTGAATCCATCGGCACACCCTGCAGCCCACATTTATTGGTGAAATGTTTGAAATGATAATAATTTAATCTATACACCATACTCGCCCATTACTGTAACTGTTTTACTTCCCTTTAACATTATATTCATTGATTAGCAAAAAAAAAACTCCTTCCCAAGTTGAGTTGCAGTATCATTGACACTTTTATTCGCCTCAAAGACGAGGTGAATACATTTACCCTCGGAACCGTTTGTTCTATCCAAACATATGACATTCCCATTGATTTAAGTTATGTTGAACAAAATTGAGCCATGGGTTTTTCTGTTTATTGTCCACAGTCGTGTTCAGATGTATGTAGCAAATGGTAAGTGGTTGTCTCGAGCATTCCATTGTGATAATTCTACTCGACATATAGTTCGATATTTAGGAATCCTATTACTTAAAAACAAGTATTACGTCATAGTGTCCGCCAACCACAACTCGCGACAAGATGCAATCGGAGCCAATCAGAGGATATGGTAGTCACGTGGTACCAAACTGTAAGGCAGAGTTCAGTATTAAACTTTCTGCATAAACGCTCTTTATTGTTACCATATCAGGATACATTACACAATGAACGCTCTTTATTGTATTCTTCTGATGCAATATTCTTCAGTACGTTTTTCGCCGGGCACACTAAAGCACGCAATATACTGTATAAAGCGTTTTACTGTTAGTAGGCCTGATATTAAGTTTTGTTATATTATTATCTTTTATATATTTATTTAGTTATTTCGCTGTCTTACTTTCTTCTCGTGTGCTGGAGAAATTTTTAATTCTGTTGCAGATATTATTTTTTCAACAATCATGGTACAGATATTATTAGATGCATTGCAATTTCAATGTTCCCAAATTTTAATTATTATTATTTTTGTATTTAATTCAAGCACGGTAAACAGATCCGCTTCTATAGCTATGTGGACGGCGTCACTAAAATACAGACACACATGCTGGTAAATATGTTTGCAATGACTGAATGATTAAGAGGAGACAATACATGGGTACAACTCCAAATGTAGTGTTATCGATGTCTGTTTGTCTGTCTGTACTGGTGATTAAGGTGTTTAGACAGGTATTCAATATGAAAACATCTAACGCTCGGAAAGTTGACCAGCCGGACTTGTTGTGACAACAAATTGTCGAATCGTGTGTTGACAACGATTGCCAGCGCTACGCGGAGATACTCCTGTCTCGTCGTTGGCATCGAGGAAAATACGTCGCGGTGGGTTTCGTGGTTGCATATAAACCCTTGAACGACCCATATTTACATCAATTCACGAAGCTCATCTGTGTTACAGTCCATCCACTGCTAAAAACCGTCATACGTTAATTCAGTTGCTGTTTCTATTCGAAATAGTTTAAGGTAATTTGAGTTGTAAACTTTTTAACGTAATTCAAACATGCAGAATGTTCATCTCACAATGACAAAATTCTGAAATGTTTGTGATTTTGCTACATTTTTTTAATTTATCATTACTGTATACGCAACCGATCCTCTTCTATATAATTACACATGGGCCCCGTCACAAAAATCCAGGCCTGTATTGTTTTCAATGACTGTTAATTTGTTTATTTGTCTTCATCAAATAATTGATCAAAAGACAACGTAGTACATTACACGTAGATAAACAAAATAGTTATGTACAAATATACTATTCTCCGTGAATTATTACGCAGATACAATTAACACATGGGTCTTACTCCACATGCATCGTCATTAGCACATGGGTCTTACTCCACATGCACCTGGTTTGACACCCTGATATACTACTACATGCAGCTGAAAATTTCCACAACACTGAATACCTAGAGATGTACTACCCGGTAGCAACAAAATTTGCTACTACCTCAAATAAGAATATAAGAATTCATTTTTGTTTTGTTTTGTGTGTTAAATCAACCTTAAGTTAAATGCACTCTTAAAGGTACGCAATCCGATTTGATGGTCCCCATATAATCAGATTCCAACAAAAACAATTTTTTTTTGAAATTCCGCTTCAGTTATCAGAATCGATTAATCGCCAAAAATAATGCTAGCCGCTGTCGGCTGTGGTGTGAAATTGCCTGAAACATGTTATTTATCAACATGTTGTTCGACGAAAGTTGTCATTATTATCAACACAAAGCCTCTTAATTTTAGAGTTATCCATCTTCAAACCACAATTTGGTCCAAGACCGTCGGCTCGTTGAATTTTTAAGGGCCACCAAAAGTCTCGATGGTGAAAATAATAAGATTTCAAAATTCGATATCTAATAACTCTTGAGCTTTGATGGGTGGGTTCTCCGACTTGAATCTAAAAAAATTTCATTTTTTACCCCCCCCCCCGAATCCAAATAAATAGTAATTGAGGAGCGCTAAATCGGATTGTGTATCTTTAAAGTGACAGCAGTGTCTACAGCAAGCAAGCCCACATATCTCACAACCACCTGAGGAATTTAAAAAAAAAACCACAAAATAATAATAATAATAATAACAAAAATATCAATCAAACAATCAATTATAAATTTCGCTCCATGTCACCGATCTTGCTTGCTTGCTGGTTTGACACCCTGATATACTACTAGCTGAAAATTTCCAAAACACTGAATACCTACAGATGCACTACCCGGTAGTAACAACATTTGCTACTACCTCAAATAAGAATATAAGAATTCATTTTTGTTTTGTGTTGTGTGTTAAATAAACCTTAAGTTAAATGCACTCTTAAAGGTACTCAATCCGATTTGATGGTCTCCATATAATCAGATCCCAACAAAAACAAAAGTTTTTAGAAATTCCGCTTCAGTTATCAGAATCGATTAATCGCCAAAAATAATGCTAGCCGCTGTCGGCTGTGGTGTGAAATTGCATGAAACATGTTATTTATTTACATGTTGTTCGACGAAATTTGGCATTATTATCAACACAAAGCCTCTGAATTTTAGAGTTATCCATCTTCAAACCACAATTTGGTCCAAGACCGCCGGCTCGTTAAATTTTTAAGGGCCACATAAAGTCTCGATGGTGAAAAATTAATAAGATTTCAAAATTCGATATCTAATAACTCTTGAGCTTTGATGGGTGGGTTCTTCGACTTGAATCTAAAAAAATTTAATTTTTTTAACCCCCCCCCCCCCCCAATCCAAATAAATAATAATTGATGAGCGCTAGATCGGATTATGTATCTTCAAAGTGAATTATATCAAAGAAGCCTTACCAACATGGAAAGAGTCTCTCTACTCAATTCAACATAGCCCGCCCTAATCTTTTAAACCAATCTATCACCGAAAGCAGCCTTCATAGTCAAAACAAAAACCTAAAATCACCTTGCGGAGCTCGGTTGATCCCACTTTATATTTGTAGGTCCATACAAACATGTCAAAAACATTATATGTAACAGTTAATATCAACGTTGGTTTCCCAAACCAATTTTCTTTATTTTCATCCTTTTCTATACGAGAAAGTTTCAAATAAAAGTTAATAAAAGAAGAAAAGTAACTTAGTTGACCCAGTAGAGAGACTCAGACTTATATGTTGCCTTACTCTTCATACAGAAGCTCACAACACAGAGTAAATGTGCTGTTTCCGATTGTTTACTTTACGCATATGTATATACATCAAGACTGAACAGATTATCAGCATAAATGCCAACAAACTATTGTTGTTTGTGTATATATATGTATATGTATGCATATGTATATATATTATATGCATATAATATGTATTGGTATATATGTGTTTGTATATGTGTGCACACCGGTATATACATGTGCAGGTACGTACACTTGTGGTTTCGTGTTTTTCCTACCCACCCTAGTCTAGACCCTGCTATTCTAAAGTTATTATCCAGGATTCACAAGAAATTTCTTTGTTAATTTTTATGTGTTTATCACAGTTTATACACAGGAAATATAAATTATCGTTAGAAAAATCTGGCAGAAGAAACTATTTTGTCCAAAAAAGAAACAAAAAAACAAAAAATCTTGGACATGAAACCCGAATAAGTCCTATATTGTCCTTTGGCCTATTAACCACTTTTCAGTAGATTGCGAAATGATATTTTCCAAGCTGAAACCTACAAATTACTTAATCTATGCATAAACCTTAATAAATACTTCCCCCTCCCAAATCCCCCTCCCCTGATAAGTAGCGATGAAAATAAAAAAAAAACTAAAATTTCATCTTAAAATTCCCTTACCGTTCCCCTACCCAAACCACATCGGTCTGCCATAGGCATGATAGGCACAGGCAAGATGTTGCACCAAGTGAAATGTCCCACATAGTGGGTGAATGCTATCAGCTTGTGCTGTCATTGAATTAAACTTAAATCATTCATTAATGGTTTGACATACCGGCACCACCCCCCCCCACCTGCACCCCACCATGCAAATTACCATGCTACACCCATGTACCTTAATTTTACATCTGGATCAACGTACTTGCTACACCCATGACACCATAGGCCTACTTATATACATTTTATTACTGAAGCGCCCGTGCTCTGTTTCACATACACTGGAAAGCTGTAATTTGGAAAACTAACTGGAACTTCATGCACCAGAACTTTTAGTTTGAACAACATAAAAACATGTAAATACCTGTCTACCTACCGGTATCCCCCACCAAATGGTCCCTGTGTAAATTAATCATGTCGGTGAGAATGTCTCTGCACAGTACACAGTCAAGACTCAAGTGAAGAAGTTCTTTTGGCAAAATTAAGCCTGACCTACAAAACTAAATCCATCAGGTGTTTCGGAAAATAATTTCGCACGAGACAACGTCACATCGTCCTATTTTTAGTCTATGGTAAATATCCCAAAACACGTGCTATTATTGATGCGACTGACCCTAAGTACGGAATACCAGAACGCCAATAACTTTAGTATGTATCTTACTGCTGGTCGAAATATCAGCTCTACTGTGTGTACGAGACCTCCTCTATCGACAGTTTATAATGCGCTCTGTGATCTCGAGATAATTCGGAACATGTACGCGATACCTTATGCGAAATTAAACAATTGGACCACCCTTTCTCTGCCAGTCAAAACTGGACTTTTGCGATGATTTTTGTTTTTTGTTTTTCTTCATTTTTGACGTTTAGTATTCCAAATTCATATCTGAACTTTGACAAACAACTCCATTAGTCGCCAAACCGCGTATATGTTCGTTTTCACAGTCGTGTATCTCAGACTCAGAGCGCAATAAAAACAATAATCCCCTGTTTTTGTCCGCGAACACTCGAGCATTCTTCGTGCTCTAAATGTCATATCATCAAACTCATCATCATTATGTACATATGCACATTGTTTTCTTTGTCCATGTTGTTTGCATGTTTTCTATTATTCCATGTTTTTCATCATATTCACCAACTATACCAATGATTCAATCAATAGTACTATGTTATGTGGCAACACCCCCTCACAAAATATCCCGAGTACAAAACGTCCGAACTGGGGTGTCAAAGCAACGATGGTGGAAGGCAGCTTTTCTTTCGAATCCGGGCCATTTGCAGACCTATACTTCATGCTTCAATCGCCGACTAAAATATGTCGTGTTGTCTGAACCAGTATAGGGCTGCGATTGGTATCTTTGATTCGAGGAAAAAGAGTTCGCCTTTCACCATCCACCTTCACAGTAGTCTGCATATCCGTAGCGGTTTTTGGAGAATTAACATCAAACTTATATTTCTTTTTACCCTCTTTCTGATATTGTTATCGGGCGACATAGAGACCAACCCAGGCCCTCCCACTCACTCGAAAATTGTTCCTAATTCCATCTCTATCTTTCATTACAATGTAAGAAGTATCCGACACAAGTTAGAAAAGATAATTGACTTGATCAACGAATTCGACGTTCTCTGCTTTACTGAGACGCATCTTGATCCAGCATATTCCTCCGAACATTTAGAAGTCAATGGATACTGTTCCCCTATTCGAAAAGACCGAGACGCGTACGGGGGTGGAATATGTGTCATGTTTGCTGACCATGTTATTTACAAAGAAAGATTTGACCTAGAATTCGACTCCTCGATTCTCTGGTTTGAAGTATTTGCTAAAAAATCTCACATGATTATTGGGGTATCATACAGGTCAGACCAATTTTGTAGCCATAATTATTGGGGCCTTCTGGACTCCTCAATTTCTGATGCACTTGACATCTCTGAAAATATAGTACTCACTGGAGACTATAATTCTAATTACCTCGTGAGTACCTCCAAAATAAAGCTAATTTCCGACGCATATAGCTTGGTAAATGTGATAAAAGACCCAACAAGAGTTACCAGTAGGACTAGCACACTACTCGATCCTATTATTATCAGTAAATCACTTCATGTCTTGGATTGCGATGTTATAAACCTCGGAGTTTCAGACCACTTGGGTGTTTATGCAACAATATCTTTCGACTGCCCCACAGTCTCCGCTTTCCAGAGAAAAGTATGGAATTACAAAAAAGCTAATTTCCAGCGAGCGAACTGCTTGCTAAATGATGTACATTGGGAAGACCTAATCAACGCGGCCCCTGATATCGATTCGGCGGTCAAAATATTCCAATCTACTTTCCTATCAATCATGGACAGAAATATACCACAACTTAACGTGACAATCCGCCCCAAAGATAAAATTTGGTTCACCTCGGAGATTAGAATAGAGTTACGCAAGCGAGATAGACTCAGATCAAAGGCATTAAAAATCAACAACCAAGTTTCATGGCGGGAATATAAACAATCAAGGAATAAAGTTAATAACATGAAAAAATACGCCAAAATAAAATTTGATGATAATTTGGGAGACAGAATAAAAGACTCCCCAAACCCCCGTGATTTCTGGCAGCTTGTTAACCATCTCCTAAATAAAAAGAAAGTGAACAATATCCCTCCTCTATATAGCGCCACTGGAACCATAAATGCCAGTGGGAAATCATATGCGTCAGATGATTCTGAAAAAGCTAAAATTCTAAATATGAGCTTCATATCAAACTCCACTATAAACGATTCTGCGCATACTCCTCCCCTCTTTCACACTCGAAGCAAAAAGCTGATGCCAGAATTGTCTTTTGTGGAATCAGATGTTGAAACAGCTATCAAATCTTTAAAATTGAATAAAGCTCATGGCCACGACGGAATCAGTGTCAGAATGCTCCACGAAACTTCAAGTTCAATATCAAAGCCGTTAGTCCTCCTATTTAAGAAATCGATCAATAGTGCGAAATTCCCAGAAATATGGAAACTAGCTAATGTTATCCCAATTTTCAAAAAAGAAGACCCCGCTGACCCCAAAAATTACCGCCCGATCTCATTGCTACCATGCCTAGCCAAAGTCTTTGAGAAGGTTGTCTTGAAACAGATAAGTGCCTTCTTCTTAGAAAATAAACTCTTGTACTTTCACCAATCCGGATTTCTCTCTGGTCACAATACCACATACCAATTAATAGACCTATACAACAATATCTGTCAATCTATCGATAAAGGCCTCTTCACATGCGGCATATTTTGTGACATATCCAAAGCATTCGAAAGAGTATGGCACAAGGGGCTGATTTACAAACTTCAACGCTACGGTGTGGAGGGTCAGACATTACAATGGATCGAAGACTATCTATTAAACAGAAAACAAAGAGTCCTGATAAATAATACCTTTTCCAGCTACGAGGTTATCTCCGCAGGAGTCCCCCAGGGATAAATTCTGGGCCCTTTTTTATTCCTCGTCTATATAAACGATTTAGCAGATAATATTGACTCCATCACGAGAATGTACGCAGATGATACTTGTATTATGAGCAGCCACTGGGATCTGGATGAACTTTCTAAAATTATGAATAACGATTTGACGAAAATAACGACCTGGTCAAAAAACTGGCTCGTGAGCTTTAACCCAACCAAAACCGTAGGTATGTCTTTCTCGTTGACCCCACCCTCTCCAGAAATACCAAACCTTAAATTTATAAACGACCCTATCAGCTTTGTGGAATCTCATAAACACCTTGGTCTTGAACTACAACAAAATCTAAACTGGAACATTCATATAGAAAGTACAGTGAAGAGGATCGCCTCTCGTCTGGCCCAGTTGAGGCGATTTAAATATCAACTCGATAGAAAAACGCTCGAAAAGATATACAAAACTTATATATTACCACTATTCGATTATTCTGATGTTGTATGGGACTGCGCACCGCGTTACCTATTAGACAAGCTCGACCGCCTCCATGCAGATGCTGGCCGTATAGTCTCTGGACTGACACGATCGGTTTCTAATTTTGTTGTCCTGCAGGAGGTTGGTTGGCTTTCTT
Source organism: Siphonodentalium dalli (assembly GCA_032622095.1). Taxonomy (NCBI): domain Eukaryota; kingdom Metazoa; phylum Mollusca; class Scaphopoda; order Gadilida; family Siphonodentaliidae; genus Siphonodentalium; species Siphonodentalium dalli. The sequence goes on from CP136065.1 coordinate 252,634,462, forward strand.
TGGAAACGCGGCGCCAATACCACAAGCTTGAAGTGATTTACAAAATAGTGAAAAATGAATCGCCAAATTACCTATCTACCATCCTCCCACCCAGAGCTAGCCAGGTCTCAAGTTATAATTTCAGACGCCCGGGAAAATTCTATTCTTACCGATGCCACACTGAGCACTACAAAAAGTCCTTTTTGCCCTCGGCGATAGCTGATTGGAACAAAATCCCAACTGAAATGAGCGACGTTGTCCCTTTCTCTGACTTCAAATTCAATTTACGACTCGTATACCAACCCCCAAACCCCGTGAGCCCTCATTTCTATTCAGGTCTCAGACGATATAATATGATACATTCCCGAATTCGAAACGGGTGCAGTGATCTTCGTGCTGATATGTATCAGAACTACATAGCCGAAAGTCCTGTTTGCAGTTGTGGGAACCCTTTGGAAGATGCATACCATTTCTTTTTTATGTGCCCTTTGTATCAAAATGAACGGTTGGAACTTGACGATAAGTTAAACCGCGAACGCTTCATTATAACCGACATCGATCAGTTTCTTTTCGGGATATCGTACATCTCAATTCCGGAAAATATAAGGTTTTTCCAAATAGTGCAACAGTATATTGCTGCGACAAAACGCTTCGATTCATGAACGTCTGGCTGCGTTGACATATAGCCACAATCCAATGTCAACCACAAATCGCTCAATATACACCAATTACAAACATTGCTAGACACCCCTCCCTCATTCGGATTGCCACATCCATGTACCATTTGTATTCACATCGATAATTTCTTCCAGCGTAACTGTCAAGGGCGTCATCTGGCGAATCGCCAAATTCACTACTATAAACATTTAGCTTAACATTACAGTCAAATGTTTGATACATACATAGCCTTGCAATCTATATTTACATCTTCCTTAAATATCACAATAGATATAGATATGCACATATTTATGCTCGTTCTAATTGGTAATCCATAAACATACGCTGAAAGATGTTATTCGACATAATGCAAATTCAAATTGTTTTCTCACCATGTACAAACGTTTCTGTTATCGCCTTTTGTCATCTTATAACAATGTATTGTAAATTTTGTACGGGAGAGGGACTACCTAAGTTGAAATAACTTGTGCCCCGATCCCTTTTGTATATTTATATACGAATAAAATATGTTTAAAGTATAAAAGTATCGAGGAAAATACGTCGCGGTGGGTTTCGTGGTTGCATATAAACCCTTGAACGACCCATATTTACATCAATTCACGAAGCTCATCTGTGTTACAGTCCATACACTGCTAAAAACCGTCATACGTTAATTCAGTTGCTGTTTCTATTCAAAATAGTTTAAGGTAATTTGAGTTGTAAACTTTTTAACGTAATTCAAACATGCAGAATGTTCATCTCGCAATGATAAAATTCTGAAATGTTTGTGATTTTGCTACATTTTTAAAATTTATCATTACTGTATACGCAACCGATCCTCTTCTATATAGTTACACATGGGCCCCGTCGCAAAAATCCAGGCCTGTATTGTTTTCAATTTGTTTATTTGTCTTCATCAAATAATTGATCAAAAGACAACGTAGTATATTACACGTATATAAACAAAATAGTTATGTACAAATATACTATTCTCCGTTAATTATTACCCAGAGACAATTAACCCATGGTTCTTACTCCACACGCATCGTTATTAACCCATGGTTCTTACTCCACACGCATCGTTATTAGTTTGTCGATTCAAAAATAATGCATTGGTGATTAACCCATGGGTCTTACTCCACACGCATCGTTATTAGTTTGTCGATTCATAATTAATGAATTGGTGACTAAGGTGTTTTGACAGGAATTCAAAAAACTTTTATGAAAGCATCTAATGCTTGGAAAGGTGACCTGGCACAGTCCTTGTGACAACAAATGGGTCGAATCGTGTGTTGACAATGATTGCAAGCGCTACGCGGAGATACTCATGTCTTGTCAATTGGCATCGAGAAAAAACACGTGGGCCTCATGGTTGCATATATATCATTGAACCAACCCCGTTTTGCATTAATCCACGAATATCTTTGGTGTTATAGTCCATCTGTTTCGTCTGATCGTCAACAAATTGATTTGCTGCCTCGTCATCATTTAAGTAATTTGAGTTCAAATGATTTGTATATATTTTACTGTAATTGTTTAGCCTACATATTATGAGAACTTTTTTTGAGCTATAGATACAAAGGAGTGCCCGGTTTCTGTTTTGGTGTGGGTGGGACCAATGGCGGATTCAGAGTAATCTAATTGCATTTACATCACACCCAATTATATGAAAATATTTTTCCCTTTACAGATCATGAAGTCTGGAAGGAAATCATCAAAATCGGCTGTTGTGAGGATGCCAGTAGATCATATGTATGTGCCAATAACTTCCAGTAGAAAGGGATGCGCATCCGTTGACAAAAACCCGACATCCAGTCTGCTGTACCCACTGAATCAGATACCATATGCTACCGAAGTTCGAGCTCCATGCGAAACGACCTATCGACATTGGCCACTCGACGACTCACTAGACACTTCATTTTGCCTGCACGGGCTTGGTGACTGTAATGCCAGAATGGAGTTCTGGTCAATATGCGAGCCATGTGACCGGTCGTTCGATGATTTCGACAGCACCCTTCAACAGCTCGGTCTTATTTTAGAAAAACAAGAAACGTCGCACCAGAAGGAATCTGCCGAGAAACATAGTCAAAGGGGTGCCACGCCCTTGAAAAATTCAAACTTTTCCGGGAAGCATGCAAAGACTCCTTGTATGACCTCAACCAGATCACACAAAACCAGCTTCAGCAAAAGTTCCGTTGTGAAGAAGTTCCGGAAGTTTTGTAGAATCTTGAAACGTAAAAGGGGATCCCATTTGAAAACGCTGGCTGTATTGTGAGGAAAGACTTTGTTTGACGTTAATATGCTTGTTCTGTGCTGAAACGACAACACTTTGTAATTGACGTTAAAATGCTTGCTCTGTACAGAAACGACCACGTCAGTGATGACCACACCAAAGGAAAATAGTGCTATCCATTAACCATTACAAATGTGTACTCATTGTGACAATTTTCATGATGAAGTTTTTTATTGATAAGTTTTTGTTACCTGTATTGTTTTTGTTGTTTATGTTGCTATTCAATTAAACGTTAAATTCTTTCAATTGTTTCCATATCAACACTAGCCTTGTCATCACTTTTAAAGTTGGGTGAACTCCAATTGTCCCAGCTTGTATTCCTACATTTTCAAGTCAATTCTTTTTTAACTGGGCATATATATTTTAAGTACCATGGGAACCTGCGATTATGAGGTCCGTCCGACGTTTTTTTATTGAGTTATCCCCCTTAATCGACTTAATATATGTTCGCAACATTCAAATAAGTATGTCAGTCTGTCCATCTATACGTGCGTCCGACTTACCTTTCCGGAGCATAACTTGAGTGCGTAAAACATTTTCGCCACCCTCCTGCCGTGTGGGTATCCTTAGACTGAATATTGAGACTGGGAGGTCTAATACGGAAGATTCCGACAAAATATATTGTTCTGTGTGTGATTGTGGCCAAGTTGAAGACGAGACACACTTTCTCCTTAACTGTCAAGCGTATAAACACTTGCGATCAAAACTGATGTCATATATCGCGATTGAATATGAACAGACACAATTTAGTGACGTCGGCTTGCTTACTCGGCTAATGAATCGGTATCCTCTTCAAGTAGCTAAATTTCTTCAAAGCGCTTATCAAAAAAGACAAGATTTTCTTAGCAAAACCTTTTCTATCCCATGAATGTGCACAACAATTTTCTTTATTGTTTTGTTTAAAGTGACTTATAGGCCTTATTGGCCGGGTGTGTTCTTATTTTGTTACTCGACATTGTTATCACTATACACACATGTCACTATAATAATATATTCGTTCGTTCGTTCCTTGGTCCCATTTGAGACAGCCTACCTCTAGTTTTGGATAACAGTATGGCACAATATAGTCATTAAATGTGTTGTTAGGTTGACATGGGGTGTTCAGATCAAAACAGACAATGGGGTGCAATGAATCACGAACCTCGTGAGTTAAACGTTGCAGTTTTTGTTTTAAATATACATTCATAACTCGAGATTTACCCGTGTTCGTCTCTTGCCACAATTAAACAATTCAGCTCAAGTAAGTTCACCATTATCTGGAGAATGGAGCTATGTGTCTGTCATTTTTAGCTCAACTTGACAATGTCAAGCTTGATCTATTGTCATGTGATGGCGTCCTCGTCCGTCAACAGTTTCATTTGACACATCCTTCAGGCCACACACCCATCCGATCATCACCCAACTTCATATGGGTATTCAGGGTGACATCTAGATGGGATACATCATTTCGTTAAAAACATGGCCACCAGCAGCCATTTTGGAGTTCAAATTTGAATCCGTCGGCCCGCATTTATTGAAGAAATGTTTTGAAGATTTACAAGCATGGTCAGGAAAGCCTCTAGATGGGAACTAACGAATTTTAGCGAGTTTCAATGAAAATATTGGCCACCAGATGCCATCTTGAATGTTACTCTTGCGTAACTAAATCCTTTGGCACACCCTACAGATCACACCCCTCATCTGATCGCCACCAAACTTCATATGAACCTGTAATTCGTTAAAAAACATGGCCACCAGCAGCCATCTGTGATTTCAAGTGTGAATCTATCGATACACCATGCAGCCCGCATATATATCGAAGAAATGTTTTGTAAATTTACAGGCATGATTCGGATTACCTCTAGATGAGAGCCATCGAATTTCAATGCTTTTCGATGAAACAAAATGGCCGCCGGCAGCCATCTTGAATTTTACTCTTTGCATGACTAAATCCTTTGGCACACCTAGCTTACTGACCACGCCCCTCATCCGATCGTCACAAAACTTCATATGAATCTTTTGGGTGATTTCTAGATGGGAGCCATCGATTTTTTCCGAAATTCGAAGAAAAACATGACTGCCATCCGGCCATCTTGGATTTTACTCTTTGCATGACGAAATCGTTCACTCGCACTACAGGCCACACAATTCATCCAGTCGTCACCAAACTTGATACGGATCTTCGTGGTGACCTCTAAATGGGAGCCTTCGATTATTTCTGAAATTAGTTACGAAACATGGCTGCCACCAGCCATATTAGATTTTAAATTTGAATCCATCGGCACACCCTGCAGCCCACATTTATTGGTGAAATGTTTGAAATGATAATAATTTAATCTATACACCATACTCGCCCATTACTGTAACTGTTTTACTTCCCTTTAACATTATATTCATTGATTAGCAAAAAAACTCCTTCCCAAGTTGAGTTGCAGTATCATTGACACTTTTATTCGCCTCAAAGACGAGGTGAATACATTTACCCTCGGAACCGTTTGTTCTATCCAAACATATGACATTCCCATTGATTTAAGTTATGTTGAACAAAATTGAGCCATGGGTTTTTCTGTTTATTGTCCACAGTCGTGTTCAGATGTATGTAGCAAATGGTAAGTGGTTGTCTCGAGCATTCCATTGTGATAATTCTACTCGACATATAGTTCGATATATAGGAATCCTATTACTTAAAAACAAGTATTACGTCATAGTGTCCGCCAACCACAACTCGCGACAAGATGCAATCGGAGCCAATCAGAGGATATGGTAGTCACGTGGTACCAAACTGTAAGGCAGAGTTCAGTATTAAACTTTATGCATAAACGCTCTTTATTGTTACCATATCAGGATACATTACACAATGAACGCTCTTTATTGTATTCTTCTGATGCAATATTCTTCAGTACGTTTTTCCCCGGGCACATTAAAGCACGCAATATACTGTATAAAGCGTTTTACTGTTAGTAGGCCTGATATTAAGTTTTGTGATATTATTATCTTTTATATATTTATTTAGTTATTTCGCTGTCTTACTTTCTTCTCCTGTGCTGGAGAGATTTTTAATTCTGTTGCAGATATTATTTTTTCAACAATCATGGTACCGATATTATTAGATGCATTGCAATTTCAATGTTCCCAAATTTTAATAAATTTTTTTTTGTATGTCATTCAAGCACGGTAAACAGATCCGCTTCTATAGCTTTGTGGACGGCGTCACTAAAATACAGACATACATGCTGGTAAATATGTTTGCAATAACTGAATGATTAAGAGGAGACAATCCATGGGTACAACTCCAAATGTAGCGTTATCGATCAGTGTGTTGACATCACATAATCAACCAATGGACTGTACTGGTGATTAAGGTGTTTGGACAGGTATTCAATATGAAAACATCTAACGCTCGGAAAGTTGACCAGCCGGACTTGTTGTGGCAACAAATTGTCCAATCGTGTGTTGACAACGATTGCCAGCGCTACGCGGAGATACTCCTGTCTCGTCGTTGGCATCGAGGAAAATACGTCGCGGTGGGTTTCGTGGTTGCATATAAACCCTTGAACGACCCATATTTACATCAATTCACGAAGCTCATCTGTGTTACAGTCCATCCACTGCTAAAAACCGTCATACGTTAATTCAGTTGCTGTTTCTATTCGAAATAGTTTAAGGTAATTTGAGTTGTAAACTTTTTAACGTAATTCAAACATGCAGAATGTTCATCTCACAATGACAAAATTCTGAAATGTTTGTGATTTTGCTACATTTTTTTAATTTATCATTACTGTATACGCAACCGATCCTCTTCTATATAATTACACATGGGCCCCGTCGCAAAAATCCAGGCCTGTATTGTTTTCAATGACTGTTAATTTGTTTATTTGTCTTCATCAAATAATTGATCAAAAGACAACGTAGTACATTACACGTAGATAAACAAAATAGTTATGTACAAATATACTATTCTCCGTGAATTATTACGCAGATACAATTAACCCATGGGTCTTACTCCACATGCATCGTCATTAGCACATGGGTCTTACTCCACATGCATCGTTATTAACACATGGGTCTTACTCCACATGCATCATTATTAGTTTGTCGATTCATAAATAATGCATTGGTGATTAACCCATGGGTCTTACTCCACATGCATCGTTATTAACCCATGGGTCTTACTCGACATGCATCATTATTAGTTTGTCAATTCATAAATAATGCATTGGTGATTAACCCATGGGTCTTACTCCACATGCATCGTTATTAACACATGGGTCTTACTCCACATGCATCGTTATTATTTATTAACCCATGGGTCTTACTCCACATGCATCGTTATTAGTTTGTCGATTCATAAATAACGCATTTGTGATTAAGGTATTTTGACAGGAATTAAAAAAAACTTTTATGAAAACAGCTAATGCTTGGAAAGGTGACCTGTCTGACTCCTTGTGATAACAAATGGGTCGAATCGTGTGTTGACAATGATTGCAAGCGCTACGCGGAGATACTCCTGTCTTGTCAATTGGCATCGAGAAAAAACACGACGCGGTGCATGGGCCTCATGGTTGCATATATATCATTGAACCAACCCCGTTTTTCATTAATCAAATGAATATCATTGGTGTTATAGTCCATCTGTTTCGTCTGATCGTCAACAAATGGATTTGCTGCCTCGTCATCATTTTAAGTAATTTGAGTTCAAATGATTTGTATATATTTTACTGTAATTGTTTAGCCTACATATTATGACAACTTATTTTGAGCTATAGATACAAAGGAGGACCCGGTTTCTGTTTTGGTGTGGGTGGGACCAATGGCGGATTCAGAGTAAACTAACTGCATTTACATCTCACCCAATTATATGAAAATATTTTTCCCTTTACAGATCATGAAGTCTGGAAGGAAATCTTCAAAATCGGCTGTTGTGAGGATGCCAGTAGATAATATGTATGTGCCAATAACTTCCAGTAGAAAAGGATGCGCATCCGTTGACAAAAACCCGACATCCAGTCTGCTGTATCCACTGAAGAAGATACCATGTTCAACCGACACCCCGACATCCAGTCTGCTGTACCCACTGAAGAAGATACCATGTGCTACCGAAGTTCGAGCTCCATGCGAAACGACCTATCGACATTGGCCACTCGACGACTCACTAGACTCTTCATTTTACCTGCACGGGCTTGGTGACTGTAATGCCAATATGGAGTTCTGGTCAATATGCGAGCCATGTGACCGGTCGTTCGATGATTTCGACAGCACCCTTCAACAGCTCGGTCTTATTTTAGAAAAACAAGAAACGTCGCACCAGAAGGAATCTGCAGAGAAACATAGTCAAAGGGGTGCCACGCCCTTGAAAAATTCAAACTTTTCCGGGAAGCATGCAAAGACTCCTTGTATGACCTCAACCAGATCACACAAAACCAGCTTCAGCAAAAGTTCTGTTGTGAAGAAGTTCCGGAAGTTTTGTAGAATCTTGAAACGTAAAAGCGGATCCCATTTGAAAACGCTGGCTGTATTGTGAGGAAAGACTTTGTTTGACGTTAATATGCTTGCTCTGTGCTGAAACGACAACACTTTGTAATTGACGTTAAAATGCTTGCTCTGTACAGAAACGACCACGTCAGTGATGACCACACCAAAGGAAAATAGTGCTATCCATTAACCATTACAAATGTGTACTCATTGTGACAATTTTCATGATGAAGTTTTTTATTGATAAGTTTTTGTGACCTGTATTGTTTTTGTTGTTTATGTTGCTATTCAATTAAACGTTAAATTCTTTCAATTGTTTCCATATCAACACAAGCCTTGTCATCACTTTTAAGCCTTGTCATCACTTTTAAAGTTGGGTGAACTCCAATTGTCCCAGCTTGTATTCCTACATTTTCCAGTCAATTCTTTTTTAACTGGGCATATATATTTTAAGTACCATGGGAACCTGCGATTATGAGGTCCGTCCGACGTTTTTTTTATTGAGTTATCCCCCTTAATCGACTTAATATATGTTCGCAACACTCAAATCAGTATGTCAGTCTATCTATCTATACGTGGGTCCGACTTACCTTTCCGGAGCATAACTTGAGTGCGTAAAACATTTTCGCCACCCTCCTGCCATGTGGGTATCCTTAGACTGAATATTGAGACTGGGAGGTTTAATACGGAAGATTCCGACAAAATATATTGTTCTGTGTGTGATTGTGGCCAAGTTGAAGACGAGACACACTTTCTCCTTAACTGTCAAGCGTATAAACACTTGCGATCAAAACTGATGTCATATATCGCGATTGAATATGAACAGACACAATTTAGTGACGTCAGCTTGCTTACTCGGCTAATGAATCGGTATCCTCTTCAAGTAGCTAAATTTCTTCAAAGCGCTTATAAAAAAAGACAAGATCTTCTTAGCAAAACCTTTTCTATCCCATTAATGTGCTCAACAATTTTCTTTATTGTTTTGTTTAAAGTGACTTATAGGCCTTATTGGCCGGGTGTGTTCTTATTTTGTTACTCGACATTGTTATCACCTGTATGTGATATGTTTTATACCCTATACACACATGTCACTATAATAATATATTCGTTCGTTCGTTCCTTAGTCCCATTTGAGACAGCCTACCTCTAGTTTTGGGATAACAGTATGGCACAATATAGTCATTAAATGTGTTGTTAGGTTGACATGGGGTGTTCAGATCAAAACAGACAATGGGGTGCAATGAATCGCGAACCTCGTGAGTTAAACGTTGCAGTTTTTGTTTTAAATATACATTCATAACTCGAGATTTACCCGTGTTCGTCTCTTGCCACAATTAAACAATTCAGCTCAAGTAAGTTCACCATTATCTGGAGAATGGAGCTATGTATCTGTCATTTTTAGCTCAACTTGACAATGTCAAGCTTGATCTATTGTCATGTGATGGCGTCCTCGTCCGTCAACAGTTTCATTTGGCACATCCTTCAGGCCACACACCCATCCGATCATCACCAAACTTCATATGGGTATTCAGGGTGACATCTAGATGGGATACATCATTTCGTTAAAAACATGGCCTCCAGCAGCCATTTTGGAGTTCAAATTTGAATCCGTCGGCCCGTATTTATTGAAGAAATGTTTTGAAGATTTACAAGCATGTTCAGGAAAGCCTCTAGATGGGAACTATCGAATTTTAGCGAGTTTCAATGAAAATATTGGCCACCAGATGCCATCTTGAATGTTACTCTTGCGTGACTAAATCCTTTGGCACACCCTACAGATCATTCCCCTCATCTGATCGCCACCAAACTTCATATGAACCTGTAATTCGTTAAAAAACATGACCACCAGCAGCCATCTGTGATTTCAAGTGTGTGAATCTGTCGATACACCATGCAGCCCGCATATATATCGAAGAAATGTTTTGTAAATTTACAGGCATGATTCGGATTACCTCTAGATGAGAGCCATCGAATTTCAACGCTTTTCGATGAAACAAAATGGCCGCCGGCAGCCATCTTGAATTTTACTCTTTGCATGACTAAATCCTTTGGCACACCTTACTGACCACGCCCCTCATCCGATCGTCACAAAACTTATTATGAATCTTTTGGGTGATTTCTAGATGGGAGCCATCGATTTTTTCCGAAATTCGAAGAAAAACAAGACTGCCATCCGGCCATCTTGGATTTTACTCTTTGCATGACGAAATCGTTCACTAGCACTACAGGCCACACAATTCATCCAGTCGTCACCAAACTTGATACGGATCTTCGTGGTGACCTCTAGATGGGAGCCTTCGATTATTTCTGAAATTAGTTACAAAACATGGCTGCCACCAGCCATATTAGATTTTAAATTTGAATCCATCGGCACACCCTGCAGCCCACAGTTATTGGTGAAATGTTTGAAATGATAATAATTTCATCTATACACCATACTCGCCCATTACTGTAACTGTTTTACTTCCCTTTAACATTATATTCATTGATCAGCAAAAACAAACTCCTTCCCAAGTTGAGTTGCAGTATCATTGACACTTTTATTCGCCTCAAAGACGAGGTGAATACATTTACCCTCGGAACCGTTTGTTCTATCCAAACATATGACATTCCCACTTTGGCATTGATTTAAGTTATGTTGAACAAAATTGAGCCATGGGTTTTTTCTGTTTATTGTCCACAGTCGTGTCCAGATGTATGTAGCAAATGGTAAGTGGTAGTCTCGAGCATTCCATTGTGATAATTCTACTCGACATATAGTTCGATATATAGGAATCCTATTACTTAAAAACAAGTATTACGTCATAGTGTCCGCCAACCACAACTCGCGACAAGATGGAATCGGAGCCAATCAGAGGATATGGTAGTCACGTGGTACCAAACTGTAAGGCAGAGTTCAGTATTAAACTTTCTGCATAAACGCTCTTTATTGTTACCATATCAGGATACATTACACAATGAACGCTCTTTATTGTATTCTTCTGATGCAATATTCTTCAGTACGTTTTTCCCCGGGCACACTAAAGCACGCAATATACTGTATAAAGCGTTTTACTGTTAGTAGGCCTGATATTAAGTTTTGTGATATGATTATCTTTTATATATTTATTTAGTTATTTCGCTGTCTTACTTTCTTCTCCTGTGCTGGAGAGATTCTTAATTCTGTTGCAGATATTATTTTTTCAACAATCATGGTACCGATATTATTAGATGCATTGCAATTTCAATGTTCCCAAATTTTAATAATTATTATTTTTGTATGTCATTCAAGCACGGTAAACAGATCCGCTTCTATAGTTATGTGGACGGCGTCACTAAAATACAGACACACATGCTGGTAAATATGTTTGCAATAACTGAATGATTAAGAGGAGACAATCCATGGGTACAACTCCAAATGTAGCGTTATCGATCAGTGTGTTGACATCACATAATCAACCAACGGACTGTACTGGTGATTAAGGTGTTTGGACAGGTATTCAATATGAAAACATCTAACGCTCGGAAAGTTGACCAGCCGGACTTGTTGTGACAACAAATTGTCGAATCGTGTGTTGACAACGATTGCCAGCGCTACGCGGATATACTCCTGGCTCGTCGTTGGCATCGAGGAAAATACGTCGCGGTGGGTTTCGTGGTTGCATATAAACCCTTGAACGACCCATATTTACATCAATTCACGAAGCTCATCTGTGTTACAGTCCATCCACTGTTAAAAACCGTCATACGTTAATTCAGTTGCTGTTTCTATTCAAAATAGTTTAAGGTAATTTGAGTTGTAAACTTTTTAACGTAATTCAAACGTGCAGAATGTTCATCTCACAATGACAAAATTCTGAAATGTTTGTGATTTTGCTACATTTTTATAATTTATCATTACTGTATACGCAACCGATCCTCTTCTATATAGTTACACATGGGCCCCGTCACAAAAATCAAGGCCTGTATTGTTTTCAATGACTGTTAATTTGTTTATTTGTCTTCATCAAATAATTGATCAAAAGACAACGTAGTACATTACACGTAGATAAACAAAATAGTTATGTACAAATATACTATTCTCCGTGAATTATTACGCAGATACAATTAACCCATGGGTCTTACTCCACATGCATCGTCATTAGCACATGGGTCTTACTCCACATGCATCGTTATTAACACATGGGTCTTACTCCACATGCATCATTATTAGTTTGTCGATTCATAAATAATGCATTGGTGATTAACCCATGGGTCTTACTCCACATGCATCGTTATATATATATATATCTTTATTTCCTCCTCATGGGAGATCATTGATACATATACAATTAAATCACACAAAAACAAATATATCAACAAAAAATGGCAATATAAGCACATAGGACATAGCGCCATATATTATTTATTCCCAATGAAATGATAAAAATATAGCAATATTGTAAATCGAACAATTCTTATTTCAAAGCGTGCCTGACACATCTCTCTCTCTCTCCCTCCCTCTATATATATATACATATACATATAGCTATATGTTATATATATATATATATATATATATATATATATATATATATATATATATATATACATACACACTCATACATACATACATATACATACCCACATATATACACACATATATATATCCCCACATACATATACATATACCCATACATATATATATATATATATATATATATATATATATATATATATACACACATGTACATACATATACATATATATATACACACATACATGCATACATATACATACACATATACACACATATACATATACATATATATATATATCTCGCACACACACCTTCGCCCACATACACTCACACAACTATCGAGTATTACTACACACCATGCATGGATGCTACTCCGGTCTAGCACAGATTAGTCCAAGATGTCAATATAAGTTCTTGACATCTCCAATCGGAGTGCAAGCAAAATGTAAGACATACATAATCAGATTCGGACATTTAAACAAGTATGTAAGGGATACAATGCAAGTAGAACATTGGCACGGTCATGATCGATTACATACACATGTATGCACCATGTGAGCTTACACGAACCTATAATGCATGATCTACATGCACATATACATAAAATGATTGTCGATGTAAATGTAATCCAAGCATTATCGGGTAAATGTATCGCCGAAAACAACCTCAATGTTTTGCGACCATTTGGTGCCATGAGTGTGTGGTATTTGCGAATAACGCCCACCCGAATATAGCTGTTATAATACATGTATGCATGTCTATTTCCTTTAGTTGTATATTGAATATGTCAACCTTCACTGACGTGCTGGAGCTGATAATGTCGCTTAATTCGTTGCATTCTCAGATAATATTATTAAGTCAACATAGCGTTTCCATAGATCAGCGGACTTTTTAACAAAAATATTAATTGGGTCTTCCGTATATTCCAGTGGAATCGTCATAAAATCTGATAATCCAGAAAGAAAAAGTCGAGTTTTAGATTCTGGACTCAGTTTATCGAATTTTAGGTAGAATTCGATATCAAAGTTGTTCAAAATGTCGAATTCCACAAGGTTCCTCTCCGATGCTATTGACGTGCATTCACATATGGTATGTTTAACAACGTCGCTGTGTTCGCGACTGCAGAGAGGACATACCTGTTTCTCACCAGGTAACATAGCCATAAGGCGAGCAACAAGCGTGTACGATGATTTATATTTTGGGAAGCATCGACATTTTCCTCAAAGATGAGACATGGTTAATTCTTGTTGTATGGCAGCGAAACGAGCAAGTCTATTGTCGCCATTTATAATTGCTGTCCACTCTTCAGAACACCCGATTTTCCATTTGTCTCTCAATACATTTTTCCATGTTAGTTTATTCGGGAATTCGGGTAAATCAATAAAAGTTATCAAGTAGTCGACCATGTTATATTTCTGGAGTGTTGTAATCATGTCAGCTATGAAATTTTTATCACTTATCTCTGAGCACCCCACGACATATTGATACAAACGGGTTAAGAAAATAGATTTAACAGTTTGTTTTGCGACAGATTACACAGCGAGCCAAAGAATGATAGTTTGCGTTTATCGATTAAAGACATGAGTGGAGGCAGACCGACTAACCCCAGGGCTATTTCTGTCTTTGTGCGTGTGTGTAGACCCTGGAAAAATTTAACGCAAAATCGGTGTGTTCTTTCTAGACGATCACGGTATTCTGGCACAAATTCCAAAGTAATTCAGAACCGTACAATCCCCTCGGAAGTACCACAGACGAGTAGATAACCGAACAACTCTTTGGAGTTATACCACCCGGATGAATACCAGCATTTGTGAGCATCATGAATGTACTTCTAGTTTTTTCGCAAATATTTTCAACAAAGGCACCGTTGAAATCGTATTTATCGAGTGGTATCCCCAGATGAGTTGTTCGCGTATCCTCCCTGATCTGCGATTCCCCTAGATTCCTTGTGCGATTTTGACGAGTATAATTCGCTTTTGTCTCATTAAAAACAATTATACAACATTTATTGGGGTTATATCTGTACCTCCATGTGTTACTGTAAGAAACGCATATTTCACAAAGTTTTTGTAATCCCCTTTTACTGAGGGACAATAACACCATATCGTCCGCGTGTGTAGGGCTGGTGCAATTTATGCCCAACATTTGTAGTCCATATCCTGAGCTGGCTAATTGATTGATCAATTCGTCTACGTAAATCATATAGTAAAATGGCGATAATATACTTCCTTGTCTAGCTCCCTGTAATACTTTAAACCACTGAGATGAAGTATGTTGGTATCGAACTGAACATGATACATTTGTCAAAAGGTTGTATAATAATGTGAACAAATGTCCCTGCACCCCGCGTTCGTAAAGTTTGTACAATAGACCATTTACCCAGACGGTGTCAAAGGCCTTCCACACATCGAGGAAACACGAATACAAATTTTGTTTGCTTTCGGATACGTATGAAATGCATTCTCTCATCAAGTAGGAGGTCATGTTTGCACTTATTCCTTTTTGAAATCCGTGCTGCAATGGGTTAACTTCGAGTAAGTATGGTGTATATCGCTCTAATCGAGTCTGGATTATTTTTTCAAGTATATTGTAAAGTACAGGCATCAATGTGATTGCTCTATAACTATCATAATCTGTTTTTGGTTTGGACCCTCCTTTATATAAAGTAATAATAACGCCGCGCTTCATATGTTCAGGGACTGTCTGTTCTGTAATAATATCAGTAAGTAGGTCTGACACCGCCTGGATTAACACAGGACCACCATATCTAATATGTTCGTTTGCGATGAGATCCCACCCTGCTGCTTTACGCGATTAAGATTTCGACAAATATCAGCCAGTTCGCTGGCTGTTACCGGCAATATGATATTCTTGTCAATTTTACTTTCACTTGTATTGGTCACTTCTCGGTCAACAAAAGAATTAACACGATTAAATTGTACTGAGTCAAAGCTCGGTTGATATAACGGCGAGTAGAGATTTTCGAAGTATGTCGCCCAACCTTCAGTTATTTCAGATTCCTCACGAAGAACAGTTCCATTGTGTACAAAAAATGGATTTTTGTTAGCGTGTAAGTTTTTTTTTTTCGCGTTTAACATGCGGAAAAGGTAATCTTGGTCGACCTCAGCGCGGTCATCTATTTCGTTTACCACTTCTGTCATGTGTTTATGAGATGCTCTTCTATAGAGTCTACGAAAGTTGCATTTGGTTTCTTTATACTCAACATAAGTTCCGAAATCGAGTTCGTTTTGTTCTCTGGGTCTTCCTGACTCTATCCATTTTCTCCGATGTGCACGCACTTTTTCGTGTAACGCTTTTAACTCATCATTCCAGAAGGGTTTAAGATTTCGTTTGAAACGTTTACGAGGAAAACACGCAACCGATGCGTTTGCAATTGCTTGTACGATTTCTGCATATCTACACACTGCGTCAATTCGATACAAATTGGGGTCTCGGTTTTTTACTTTGATAATTTCAGTATCAAGATATCTCTGATACTCTTCGATGATTTCTGGGTGAGATCTCACTCGCTTCCAGTCGATCCCACCATCAGCATTAGCATCTAGCCCTCCGATGGTGCGATCATCTACGGGCAAAGAAATATTTGCGGATATTGGACGATGATTTGACTCATCTATAGAGTTATCGTCCATTACATCAATACTGCGTACAAAATGTATGAATATATCCGGTATCAATATATGGTCGATTATTGTGCCGTTATTGTTGCCTCTCTGGCCAAATGGTAAACAAGTAGCTCGAGGCGATATCTCATAATTGGCTGATTTCAATTCAAGGGCTTTAACAAATTTAATGAATGCTGAGTTTCGCTTATCTGATTTATCGAAATTACCATTTAGATCGCCCATTATGATGAGGTTACCGTGTATTTTATATATATCGCATATATCTCTAAGCGTATTTATATATGCTATATATTCTTCAGCGGGATAATTCGTGGATGGTAAGTAAACTTGGAAGATATACAAATAGCTCCCACCTGGCAGCTTTAATTGAATCCCGATGATGCGATCATCTGCTATGTCAAGCGGACATATACAGTGTGACAGCCTGTTGTGCCACATTAGTGCCACACCGCCCTTGGGTCTACCTGGCTTTATGGTATGGATGGGAACTTGTTGGCTATAATCGCAGACAGCATGATATTCATAATTGGACCCCAGCATTCCGAGAAAATCTACATTGGTTTGGTATAACCAATGCTCACTTAGACCCATAATGTCATAATGACCATTTCTCATTAGTTCTGTGATATATGCACCTGATGACATAATTCCCGTACAATTCCAGGTAAGGAAATTTAATGTCATGTTCTCCATATATTTAAGCTTGGTGGGATACGATAAGCTGGTATGGTATTGATTTCGTGTACGGTAATCGAATATGAATACAAACAATAATGATATACATAGATGGCGCACATTAGACATCGCTAGAAAAGAAGAAAAGAATCAGGAATCATTGCATTAAAGAATGGTATAGGATAGTCGACATTCGAACATAATTATTTCAGAATTCTGGTTCTTTGCGGACCCACATCCTACAAGTTGCACCAACTGGCCAGAATTTCGGACCGAGGACTATGTCGATATCATTGTCACAAATGTTGATCCGAGCTGCGTTACCTCTTAACATTCTGATGACTGTGAACCGAATTTTGTAATGGAGAAGGTGTGACTTGATATCGAACACTGTTACGGAATCGTCAAAACCGGCGAGATATACTTGTGATGTTTTGACTGGTCCATCCATTCTGTTAAAATAGGAATCACTTTGGGACTGACGGTCATAGTTTCTGTGTACTTCCTGTTTAGGTGGTGCCTGTTTATAACTGTGATTTGGGTATTCGGGTGCAACTTCTGATTCAACAGATATATTGTTTATGTCTCCTCGTTCACTGTTTATGTCTTCACGTTCACTGTTTATGTCTTCTCGTTCACTGTGTGCTGAGTGTGAAACATTATCGTCGTAACTGTAGTTCATTGCCATCTCCATTAATGTAGCCATGTCACGTTGTGTTTTTACCATCTCACCCATTGATCTGTCGACCACTTCAACAAACTGTTGCAAACTGTTGGTTGTCGCTGTAGTGAAACTTCTGAATTCATCTTTCATTATAGTAACGTTTTGTTTAATTGTTTCGTTAACGATTTTGTCGCATGCATGAGTCGGTTGAATGTTTTTCTTATTCACTAAATCTTTCAGTGTAGCAACTTGACCTTCCAGACTTTTCTGCTTTTTATGGAACTCACTTACTATTTCGCCAATATCAGACTTTATTTGGATTATGTCACCCTTTAGTTTATTTACACCCGTATATTTGTCATCTTGTATTCGCTCGATGGTCAGTGTATCTGATTCAATTTGTTCGTCCAGTTCTTTTATTTTTTTGTTTATCGTCGTTATGTCTGTATTAGCCTTCTCGACGTCGTTTACTATATGTAATTTCTCCTCGATTTTACTGAATCGCGACTCCAGGCTAGCAATTGATGAATCTAACTTGGGAACTCGTTGATTGAAGTCTTTGTGGAAAATTTCGTTTTCTGTTTTCATGCATGAAATGTCGCGTTGAATTTTCACTAATGAATTGTTGATACTGGATGTACAGGTGTCATCTTCATCTAGAATGGTTACATTTCCGGCTATTGACTGCCGACCAACACTCTTGCTTCGGCTACCTTTGCTAATAACATAAATTATGGAGTCACTGTCTTCATCTACCATAAATTTCATTATATTATAAATGTCATTAGACATTCGCTTGTTTCTGTTATTTCGATCAACCACATGGTTTCCAGATTGATTTCGGACAACTCGTTGTTTCATCGAAGACGATTGCTCATATGGGAAATATTGCTTTGACTTGGCGTGAGTGAATATATTCTCCCTTAGTGTTTCTAATAATCAGATGATATGGTAGTCACGTGGTACCAAACTGTAAGGCAGAGTTCAGTATTAAACTTTCTGCATAAACGCTCTTTATTGTTACCATATCAGGATACATTACACTATGAACACTCTTTATTGTATTCTTCTGATGCAATATTCTTCAATACGTTTTTCCCCGGGCACACTAAAGCACGCAATATACTGTATAAAGCGTTTTACTGTTATATATATATATATATATATATATAGTAGGCCTGGTATTAAGTTTTGTGATATGATTATCTTTTATATATTTATTTAGTTATTTCGCTGTCTTACTTTCTTCTCCTGTGCTGGAGAGATTTTTAATTCTGTTGCAGATATTATTTTTTCAACAATCATGGTACCGATATTATTAGATGCATTGCAATTTCAATGTTCCCAAATTTTAATAATTATTATTTTTGTATGTAATTCAAGCACGGTAAACTTACCCACTTCTATAGCTATGTGGACGGCGTCACTAAAATACAGACATACATGCTGGTAAATATGTTTGCAATGACTGAACGATTAAGAGGAGACAATCCATGGGTACAACTCCAAATGTAGCGTTATCGATCAGTGTGTTGACATCACATAATCAACCAATGGACTGTCCTGGTGATTAAGGTGTTTGGACAGGTATTCAATATGAAAACATCTAACGCTTGGAAAGTTGACCAGCCGGACTTGTTGTGACAACAAATTGTCCAATCGTGTGTTGACAACGATTGCCAGCGCTACGCGGAGATACTCCTGTCTCGTCGTTGGCATCGAGGAAAATACGTCGCGGTGGGTTTCGTGGTTGCATATAAACCCTTGAACGACCCATATTTACATCAATTCACGAAGCTCATCTGTGTTACAGTCCACCCACTGCTAAAAACCGTCATACGTTAATTCAGTTGCTGTTTCTATTCAAAATAGTTTAAGGTAATTTGAGTTGTAAACTTTTTAACGTAATTCAAACATGCAGAATGTTCATCTCACAATGACAAAATTCTGAAATGTTTGTGATTTTGCTACATTTTTTTAATTTATCATTACTGTATACGCAACCGATCCTCTTCTATATAATTACACATGGGCCCCGTCACAAAAATCCAGGCCTGTATTGTTTTCAATGACTGTTAATTTGTTTATTTGTCTTCATCAAATAATTGATCAAAAGACAACGTAGTACATTACACGTACATGTAGATAAACAAAATAGTTATGTACAAATATACTATTCTCCGTGAATTATTACGCAGATACAATTAACCCATGGGTCTTACTCCACATGCATCGTCATTAGCACATGGGTCTTACTCCACATGCATCGTTATTAACACATGGGTCTTACTCCACATGCATCATTATTAGTTTGTCGATTCATAAATAATGCATTGGTGATTAACCCATGGGTCTTACTCCACATGCATCGTTATTAACCCATGGGTCTTACTCGACATGCATCATTATTAGTTTGTCGATTCATAAATAACGCATTTGTGATTAAGGTGTTTCGACAGGAATTAAAAAAAACTTTTATGAAAACATCTAATGCTTGGAAAGGTGACATGTCTGACTCCTTGTGACAACAAATGGGTCGAATCGTGTGTTGACAATGATTGCAAGCGCTACGCGGAGATACTCCTGTCTTGTCAATTGCATCGAGAAAAAACACGTCGCGGTGCATGGACCTCATGGTTGCATATATATCATTGAACCACCCCCGTTTTTCATTAATCCACGAATATCATTGGTGTTATAGTCCATCTGTTTCGTCTGATCGTCAGCAAATTGATTTGCTGCCTCGTTATCATTTAAGTAATTTGAGTTCAAATGATTTGTATATATTTTACTGTAATTGTTTAGCCTACATATTATGACAACTTATTTTGAGCTATATATACAAAGGAGGGCCCGGTTTCTGTTTTGGTGTGGGTGGGACCAATGGCGGATTCAAAGTAAACTAATTGCATTTACATCTCACCCAATTATATGAAAATATTTTTCCCTTTACAGATCATGAAGTCTGGAAGGAAGTCTTCAAAATCGGCTGTTGTGAGGATGCCAGTAGATCATATGTATGTGCCAATAACTTCCAGTAGAAAAGGATGCGCATCCGTTGACAAAAACCCGACATCCAGTCTGCTGTATCCACTGAAGAAGATACCATGTTCAACCGACACCCCGACATCCAGTCTGTTGTACCCACTGAAGAAGATACCATGTGCTACCGAAGTTCGAGCTCCATGCGAAACGACCTATCGACATTGGCCACTCGACGACTCACTAGACACTTCATTTTGCCTGCACGGGCTTGGTGACTGTAATGCCAGTATGGAGTTCTGGTCAATATGCGAGCCATGTTACCGGTCGTTCGATGATTTCGACAGCACCCTTCAACAGCTCGGTCTTATTTTCGAAAAACAAGAAACGTCGCACCAGAAGGAATCTGTCGAGAAACATAGTCAAAGGGGTGCCACGCCCTTGAAAAAATCAAACTTTTCCGGAAAGCATGCAAAGACTCCTTGTATGGCCTCAACCAGATCACACAAAACCAGCTTCAGCAAAAGTTCTGTTGTGAAGAAGTTCCGGAAGTTTTGTAGAATCTTGAAACGTAAAAGCGGATCTCATTTGAAAACGCTGGCTGTATTGTGAGGAAAGACTTTGTTTGACGTTAATATGCTTGCTCTGTGCTGAAACGACAACACTTTGTAATTGGCGTTAAAATGCTTGCTCTGTACAGAAACGACCACGTCAGTGATGACCACACCAAAGGAAAATAGTGCTATCCATTAACCATTACAAATGTGTACTCATTGTGACAATTTTCATGATGAAGTTTTTTATTGATAAGTTTTTGTTACCTGTATTGTTTTTGTTGTTTATGTTGCTATTCAATTAAACGTTAAATTCTTTCAATTGTTTCCATATCAACACTAGCCTTGTCATCACTTTTAAAGTTGGGTGAACTCCAATTGTCCCAGCTTGTATTCCTACATTTTCCAGTCAATTCTTTTTTAACTGAGCATATATATTTTAAGTACCATGGGAACCTGCGATTATGAGGTCCGTCCGACGTTTTTTTATTGAGTTATCCCCCTTAATCGACTTAATATATGTTCGCAACACTCAAATCAGTATGTCAGTCTGTCTATCTATACGTGGGTCCGACTTACCTTTCCGGAGCATAACTTGAGTGCGTAAAACATTTTCGCCACCCTCCTGCCATGTGGGTATCCTTAGACTGAATATTGAGACTGGGAGGTTTAATACGGAAGATTCCGACAAAAGATATTGTTCTGTGTGTGATTGTAGCCAAGTTGAAGACGAGACACTCTTTCTCCTTAACTGTCAAGCGTATACACACTTGCGATCAAAACTGATGTCATATATCGCGATTGAATATGAACAGACACAATTTAGTGCCGTCGGCTTGCTTACTCGGCTAATGAATCGGTATCCTCTTCAAGTAGCTAAATTTCTTCAAAGCGCTTATCAAAAAAGACAAGATCTTCTTAGCAAAACCTTTTGTATCCCATGAATGTGCACAACAATTTTCTTTATTGTTTTGTTTAAAGTGACTTATAGGCCTTATTGGCCGGGTGTGTTCTTATTGTGTTACTCGACATTGTTATCACCTGTATGTGATATGTTTTATACACTATACACACATGTCACTATAATAATATATTCGTTCGTTCGTTCCTTAGTCCCATTTGAGACAGCCTACCTCTAGTTTTGGGATAACAGTATGGCACAATATAGTCATCATGCTGTTTTTATACATCAATTCTAACCCCCCTAGATCATCATGTGATCGATCATACATCGCGCGAGGACCTGGTTGAATTAAGGGGGGTTTTATGGATCACTTCTGTCCTCAAGCTAGATTATACTTATGACATTTAATGGCATGTTACTAACGTGGAGGGTTAGATATGCTTGAGAAACCACCACTCTTTAATTCACACCAAGTTCTCAGCTGTCATGTTCGGATATTAGAACCCATAGCCATGATATATGGTTTATTTTGTGTATACTAGTAATATAGTTATTTTCAGTACCTTTATATACCAGTACTGTGTATAACAATGCATATAAATTAATCCATGTATACATGTATATTGATTCAACGGATTCAGTGGTTTTGTCCATCAGTCTATCAAATTTGCGGGGAAAACATGGCCACAAGCAGTACACCCTGCTAAATTTCGAATTTGAATCAATTGGCGCACCCTGCAGCCAGCTTTTATTGGAGAACTTTTTCTTATGTGGATATTTTGGGTCATCGCTAGATGTGAGCCATATTTTGTTCTCAAACTGTCCTTGTGAAGACATCACTGCCAGCGGTGATCTTCAATTTTACTATTTTTATGGCTAAATAATTTGGTTGATCCTACAGACGACACCCTTGTCCGATCGTCATCAGATTCCCCAATTATCTTCTGGATAACCAGGGTGAGAGTAATCTAATTTTCCCGAATTTCGTTAAAAAACATTACCACAGGCAGCAATTTGGTATCTTACTCTTTGATCCTCTTTTGCATGACTGAATTGTTTAGCAACTGTACAGACATATCCCTCATCTGGTTTTTATATACATGTATATCTCTTCATGCGGATAGCCAGTATTACGTAGGTACTTCAACTTTCTGCATTCCTGTCATCATTTGAAATATAAAAATTTACCTGATACATGCACCCTTCAAAATTTGTTTCGTCGTATCTATTTTAATGACCCGTATGGTAATATTGATACAGATATATTTGTCAAACATTTCTTTGTACAATATACAGGTATTTAGTTTGTAACTAAATCTAGAAATATATAATAGTAGCTCGTGGACCCCACTTCGTCCGGGATGTTCCCCTCTGATTTTCGGAGAAATGCGCGATTTAACCTTGAATTGACTATTTTAAAGGTGAAGGTCATGTCGGGGTCACGATTTGACCCGTCCAAAACACTCCCCGGACAAAAGTCACGACAAAAGTACCCGTCGAAATCCGCCCGGCTTTATACCCGATTTGACCTTGAATTGACAATTTTGAATGTCAAGATCAGGTCAGGGTCATGATTTGACCCACCCGAAACACTCCTGGGACAAAAGTAACAGTAGGTATCAAATTTCGTTGAAATACTTCCGTTTTACCAGATTTGACCTTGAATTGATCTTTTTGAATGTCAAAGTCAGGTCGGGATCAAGATTTGACCCGTCCAAAATACTCCCTGGAAATAATTTCCCCTAGGTATCAAATTTCGTCAAATCTGTCCGGCAGTTTTCCCGGCCATAGCTAACAGACAAACAGACAGACAAATGTCCAAAATATATATTAAACTAGCTGATGTACTCGACTTCGTTCGGGCTAGTTAGGGATTTTTTTTGTGATCGCCTCCATCTGGACAGTACCCAGTATATACAGCGTCTGGCCAAACTATTGTTCAATTGGTCCAGAAACATGCCTATATCAGCACGTTCGAGAACATGGTCCCACGTGAAATTGGACCCGTCCATATTGCTCCCGGGATCGAAGTAGTCCTACACACAAATTTTTAGTCGGATCGGTCAAGGTCCAGAAACATGCCTATGAGCGAGGTCAAGTTGACACGTTAAATACCAAATTCGAGCAGTGTTAGAGTCTATAACACATACACACATGCATTCACGCATACACACATACATACATACATACATACAGACAGGTGTTTCAAAATGTATAATCGATAGCTACAACAATTCTATGGTAGATAGTTCACGGCCGACCTGATGCATGCATCTTAGTTTTCTTGTTAAATGTGTTGTTAGGTTGACATGGGGTGTTCAGATCAAAACAGACAATGGGGTGCAATCAATCACGAACCTCGTGAGTTAAACGTTGCAATTTTTGTTTTAAATATACATTCATAACTCGAGATTTACCCGTGTTCGTCTCTTGCCACAATTAAACAATTCAGCTCAAGTAAGTTCACCATTATCTCGAGAATGGAGCTATGTGTCTGTCATTTTTAGGTCAACTTGACAATGTCAAGCTTGATCTATTGTCATGTGATGGCGTCCTCGTCCGTCAACAGTTTCATTTGGCACATCCTTCAGGCCACACACCCATCCGAGCATCACCAAACTTCATATGGGTATTCAGGGTGACATCTAGATGGGATACATCATTTCGTTAAAAACATGGCCGCCAGCAGCCATTTTGGAGTTCAAATTTGAATCCGTTGGCCCGCATTTATTGAAGAAATGTTTTGAAGATTTACAAGCATGTTCAGGAAAGCCTCTAGATGGGAACTATCGAATTTTAGCGAGTTTCAATGACAATATTGGCCACCAGATGTCATCTTGAATGTTACTCTTGCGTGACTAAATCCTTTGGCACACCCTACAGATCACACCCCTCATCTGATCGCCACCAAACTTCATATGAACCTGTAATTCGTTAAAAAACATGGCCACCGGCAGCCATCTGTGATTTCAAGTGTAAATCTATCGATACACCATGCAGCCCGCATATATATCGAAGAAATGTTTTGTAAATTTACATGCATGATTCGGATCACCTCTAGATGAGAGCCATCGAATTTCAACGCTTTTCGATGAAACAAAATGGCCGCCGGCAGCCATCTTGAATTTTACTCTTTGCATGACTAAATCATTTGGCACACCTTACTGACCACGCCCCTCACCCGATCGTCACAAAACTTTATATGAATCTTTTGGGTGATTTCTAGATGGGAGCCATCGATTTTTTCCGAAATTCGAAGAAAAACATGACTGCCATCCGGCCATCTTGGATTTTACTCTTTGCATGACGAAATCGTTCACGCGCACTACAGGCCACACAATTCATCCAGTCGTCACCAAACTTGATACGGATCTTCGTGGTGACCTCTAGATGGGAGCCTTCGATTATTTTTGAAATTAGTTACAAAACATGGCTGCCACCAGCCATATTAGATTTTAAATTTGAATCCATCGGAACACCCTGCAGCCCACATTTATTGGTGAAATGTTTGAAATGATAATAATTTCATCTATACACCATACTCGCCCATTACTGTAACTGTTTTACTTCCCTTTAACATTATATTCATTGATCAGCAAAAACAAACTCCTTCCCAAGTTGAGTTGCAGTATCATTGACACTTTTATTCGCCTCAAAGACGAGGTGAATACATTTACCCTCGGAACCGTTGTTCTATCCAAACATATGACATTCCCATTGATTTAAGTTATGTTGAACAAAATTGAGCCATGGGTTTTTCTGTTTATTGTCCACAGTCGTGTTCAGATGTATGTAGCAAATGGTAAGTGGTTGTCTCGAGCATTCCATTGTGGTAATTCTACTCGACATATAGTTCGATATATAGGAATCCTATTACTTAAAAACAAGTATTACGTCATAGTGTCCGCCAACCACAACTCGCGACAAGATGCAATCGGAGCCAATCAGAGGATATGGTAGTCACGTGGTACCAAACTGTAAGGCAGAGTTCAGTATTAAACTTTCTGCAGAAACGCTCTTTATTGTTACCATATCAGGATACATTACACAATGAACGCTCTTTATTGTATTCTTCTGATGCAATATTCTTCAGTACGTTTTCCCCCGGGCACACTAAAGCACGCAATATACTGTATAAAGCGTTTTACTGTTAGTAGGCCTGATATTAAGTTTTGTGATATGATTATCTTTTATATATTTATTTAGTTATTTCGCTGTCTTACTTTCTTCTCCTGTGCTGGAGAGATTTTTAATTCTGTTGCAGATATTATTTTTTCAACAATCATGGTACCGATATTATTAGATGCATTGCAATTTCAATGTTCCAAAATTTTAATAATTATTATTTTTGTATGTCATTCAAGCACGGTAAACAGATCCGCCTCTATAGCTATGTGGACGGCGTCACTAAAATACAGACACACATGATGGTAAATATGTTTGCAATGACTGAATGATTAAGGGTACGTTCATACGCTGGCAATATTGCACTGCAAACTGCAAAAATGCCAGCTGCAAAGGTTGTTTTGTTTTGTTTTGTTAGCTGGCATTTTTGCCAGCAAACGACTAGCTCGTGCTGTGTCGTGGCTGGTCGTCAACAATCAACGGTGATATATGATAACGGCGTATACATCTCTGCCGGTGGCCACAACACAAGGCCACTAACAATAATTGATTGTGTCTGTACCGTCCTTGATACGATCGAATGGGATCGGGTGTGTTCTCTGTGATTCTCATACACATAATTATACATGTGTACTTACTAATCTCCGTTATATGAGGATATGATGATATGGCGTGATACAAAGAGTACCAAAAGTGATGCTTCCCGAGTCATAACTGTGGGAGGCAGGACCCACTATGAGTATCCATGCATTGCTTCAAATGTGCTTACTTCAGTGAGCGTGCACAAATTCTCAATTGTTATCGAAATGGTCATGTATCGATCAGAATGGCACATTGAGATATCACTCAATTCAGATCAAGCTGGGGTTCGAATACGTGCCAACACCATCTACCAAGACTGATATATCGATGTAATTGTAGTGGTTTAAACGTGACTGATTGTGTCGTGGTGGTGGGGGTGGGGTCTAGCAGTAGGGATAATGGAAGACCAACGAGTTTGTGACTAAAATTATTGGAATGACAAGTTTGATGTTTGGGATGATACCCGGTAAGATTTGAATTCGTCGGGTATCTTCGTTGAGCCTTCCTATATTTTATTGTATACCTCCTTGTAGGAGAAGAATATATACATACATGGAAATATATATTATACAGCAAATGGAGATAATTAAGAAAACAGAACCGTTGCGTGGCTGATCGTATGCGTCATATCTTGAAGAGACCCGTCCATGTGAATGCGATTTTGTTTTATGCGCAAACAATCATTTATTTACACAAAGTAATTGTTACTGGATCAGATGACACATCCCATAAATGAAGTTAGCCATGTCGAGAATTATAGTTTCTATGTTGTTGTCAAGTTCGGCGGGTGAGTTAATTGGCTCACCACCCAGAAGCAGGGCTAACAGAGACATATCATCTCTAGAATCTATGTACTGAAAGGTCGAGAGACCAAACTCATCAAGAATGTGTTCCCAAAACGAATTCCGAAGGGCAAGTGAATTGGCTGCTGTACAGTAACGAAGGGCGTGTAATATGTCATTCTGTATCCCGTTACCACAAGCGCGACACGTGCGATCATTAGAAAATGTAGTTCTGTTGAGCAGTAGAGCGAGATTTTTCAGAGCTTGAGACGCGCCAGGGTGCCTTTTCAGCAATGTCCAAATACTCCAAAATGACAGTGGATCATTGTGCACAATGCGAAACAAATCAAGTGATGTATCTCGGTCCACTGTAGTTTTCCATTGTATAACATAGTGTGACTGTACTGTTGATTTGCAGAGGTGCTTCCATGCTGATTTAGAAGGAAATTCGCCAGTCGCAACGAAAGTATCCAGATGCGCGTGCAGATTGTATTGCCGAAGTAACTGTGTAATGTCGGACACAAACCCTGTTGTCGCACGTCCGAAGAGGCTCAGCAAGAAGAATTTATATAAGAAAATTCGCAGTGGTTCCTGGTGCCCATCGGGAAGGTAAATTAGATCAGCGAGCAATGAAAGTTTCTTTATGTGTATTTCGTTTTCAAGTGGCATAAGACCTAACAGGCTCATTGAAATAACAGTAGGAGTCCGAGTTGGGAGAGATTGTATATGCTTAACACACGAGCGATAAGCTTTCTTCATGCAGTAAACATTGGAATCTGTAGAGGTTGTCAGAATTTCACACCCATAGAGACATTTCGGCAGAACAATAGTTTTTAAAAGAGAGGTCATCGTGGGCGGAGTGCATTGTTTCGTGATATTTCTACCAGCAATTGCGAAGAATGTTTTTCTAAGCTTATCGGAAATATCAGAGGCCCTGGTATTACTGTTCTTGAACTTGCACTGTCTTATCCCTAAATGCACACAGTCTGTCGTCTCAGGGAGCGTTTGGTCTCCGATAGACCAAGTTCTGTTGCTGCGCTCGTGTTGACGCCCCGACTCGTTGAATACAACAACAAAACTTTTTGTGTTCGAGAACATAAATCGCCAATTCCGAGCATATGAATTGCATATATCGATGAGATTATCTAGACCAGCTTTTGATGTAGAAATCAAGGCGATATCGTCAGCAGTTGTTGGAGCAGTGCAGTTAACATGACCGACTAACAATCCTTCGTTCGTTGAACTGAGACGCGCTAGCAAGTCGTTGATAAATACAAGGTAGAAAAAAGGGGAAGTCACTGCCCCTTGTCTTGTTCCTTGCAGAATATCCACTGGTTTTGATAATGTGCCATTATACATCACTCGACTCGTGCAGTTATAGTGCATGTTGGAGACAATGCGTAGAATTTTGCCTTTAAAGCCGAGTTCATTGAGTTTCACCAAGAGGCCTTGATGCCAGACTCGGTCAAAAGCTTTCTGACTATCAAGAAAGCACACATATGCACGAGAGTTCATGTCAGCGGCGTAGCTTATTGACTCCTGCAGAATAAATGATGTCATTACACAGCTAACGTTTTTCTGAAATCCGTGTTGAAGTGCGTTAGGGAAATCATCAAGACACTTATCACCTAGAAATCTGTTTAGGAGGATGCTCTCGAATGTTTTGTATATCACCGGCAAAAGAGTTATTGCTCTGTAGCTATCCGGGATATGCTTGGGCTTCGGTGAACCTTTATATAAGGGAACGATTATTCCAATTTTTAGTGCTGGTGGTATCCACTCTAACGCCAAGATACCATTGAAAAGACGAAGGAGCAATGTCGAGAGCAGTTCACTTCCATGAACTAGATGTTCGTTAACCACATGATCGATGCCACCAGACTTTTTCCGTTTGAGACCATGCAGCACCGAGTTTAACTCTTCGGAACCGATCTTCTCACAGAGCATGACACAGTTGTAGTCTGCGTGTGAATTGTCAAGTAAAGATGCAAGTCGCATGTGTATGGACTGTTCGAAATAAAGGTCATGGTGCTCGTCTGGTTTGTAGAGAGACTCGAAATACGACCTCCATGCTGAAACAATGTCAGTTTGGTCACGGAGAAATACATCATTGAAGTTCATCATATTTGTAAGACCATTTGCTTGTGACGACGCAGAGTCTGCACTCAATGATTTCCAGAAACGCACTTGGTCGTGGGTTGCATAAAACTCAAGATCTTCGCACGCTTTCTGCTCACTTGCGCGTGAAGTGGAACGTATGCATTGTCTGAATCGTCGTTTCGCGTCCTTGTATAGGACATACGAAGGCGCATCGCATGTGCTTGGTCTATTATCTTCGATCCATCTAGATCGCAGTCGTTTTACGTCTCTGTGTAGATCTCTTAACTTGTCATTCCAAAATGGTTTTGCTGACATGTGTTTAGATGTCCTTGGCGTTGAAGCGAAGGAAGCATACATTATCGCATCAACGATTTCGGAATACAACAATTCAAGATCAGATTTTGTCCGAATTAGAATAAGAACAACATCAGACAGATAGTTGTCGAGTGAAGACTGGTATGCACGTAGATCCATTTTGTCCCAGTTGAAGGAAATTCTGGTAAAAGGAGATAATATGTTCGATCTATCAATCGGCAAAGCAATACGACACGTCACAGGCAGGTGGTTGGAAGTATTGAGGTCGTTGTCGTCGATGATAGAACAGTCAGATACAAGATCTTCAACAACATGTGGCACAACAATGTGGTCAATTCGGGAGGGTGATGCAACTGTTGAGAAGGGATAGAATGAGCAGCTAGGACCTCTGCATCCAGAAGAACATGTCACAGAATATGTTTCAGTACGGACGAAGAAACTGTTCAGATGTAGCATTCTAGGGCCGTGCCCAGAAGGAACGTGGTATTCAGGAGGGCGATTGGCGTGAGTGTTGAAGTCCCCAATAATAACAACAGGCCCACGAACGGAAAATTGTTCCATATAGTTTTCCACAGAAATCAGACATTCTTCGAAATAATCATCACTATGGTTCGTGCTCGGAAGATAAACTTGCATAATACTAATAACATTGCCAGAATCAAGTTTAACCTGTACACCCACAATACGATCACTTGTAGTTTCAAGAGCCATGCACTGTTTTTCAAGTTTTCTATTGACCAGTAACGCAACTCCATCACGCACAAATGATCCGCCAGAATTAGTTGTAATAATCCTACCAGGTTTTCCGAAAGATATATATTCTCTGTCTATACTTTGCAAATATGACAGCTGTTCATCTCTGAGCCAGTGTTCCGATATACCTATAATATCATACTGGTGAGTTTTAAGTAGCGACTGTAGCCAAGTGCGGACCCACCATCTCCTGTCTAGGTGACGTTTATTGTACTCATATATGAGCAGCATCCCAGCGAGAGAGCTGGTCGTGGCGATATCACATTCCAACATGTCAAGTGACATTATTCTGACTGGCCTAAGAATACCAACACGCATCGTGTTCTAATATATTGCAAACAGCTCATCAATCACGCAAAACGGCTGTCGTTCATTGATCACTACTAACACTGATTTGTTGACAGCTGGCAGAAATTAATCCGTTTTGGCAATTTTGTAGCTGACATCTTTGCAGTTTGCAGTGCAATATTGCCAGCGTATGAACGTACCCTAAGAGGAGACAATCCATGGGTACAACTCCAAATGCAGCGTTATCGATCAGTGTGTTGACATAACATAATCAACCAATGGACTGTACTGGTGATTAAGGTGTTTGGACAGGTATTCAATATGAAAACATCTAACGCTCGGAAAGTTGACCAGCCGGACTTGTTGTGACAACAAATTGTCTAGATCCTAGATATGTTTAATCTTCCAACCAAGATATACATGGTACGAAGAAAAGAAAACACAAACAAAACTGAATGACAATAAACAATACCTATCCTTAGCCACGCGCGGAGAAGTGGAGTCTCGATTCTTATTGTTGCTTTTTTTTGGGGGGTAGTGGAGTAGACCAAATTATTGGCACTGGCTAAATTTGACAATTTGATTAGTCTTTTCCCGCTTATATAGGGACCCACTTGTCGGCGCATGGCATAGGATTTAACAAACTAGTATATGGAACTGTATGTGTTGACAACGATTGCCAGCGCTACGCGGAGATACTCCTGTCTCGTCGTTATTCAATTCTTTATTTTCTCCGTCCACTAATATGTGGAACTGGAGGTGGACATATATAGCATCACAATTATATAATGTCAACAAAAGTTTAAAAATAATAGAGATAAATAAAGTAGGGAAACTCACACAAAAAAGATAACAAATTCGAGATAATAACAGAGAAATATAATTAAATTAAATACACACTTAGCTGGGAAAGCTGCGCTGGGACCATGTTTATATACGTACAGGAGGGCATGCATGTAGATTCAATTTAAACCAATTTAAATGGCTGCTTTGGTAACTATTTCCGATGCAAATCTGGCTAATTTCAACATGTTTGTTTTATTTCCGTCATTAAAAAGAGTTTTTAGTTTTTCATAAGTCGGATTACTTTGAAAGTATGTTTTCAGATAGGTTCTTCGGAAGGACGAAAGTTCGTTGCATATGAATAGATAATGGTATTCGTTGCCCGGTGTATCCTCACCGCAAAGATGGCAACGTGAACAAGGAACTTCTGAGTTTTTCCAACTGGAAACTTCAATAGGGAGCCGATTATTTCTAGTTCTCAATTTGATCAGGTATGAACTGAATTTTGGCGGCAGTTGTAAAAGATATTTCTCTATGCCAAAAGATATTTTAAAATTTTTATATAGACTACATTTTGAGCTCTGGGCTAAAGTTTCGTTCCATGATTGCAAGTATTGGTCCTTTAACGACTGTTCAACATATCGAGCAAGGTATTTACCATCACCAACCGACTGAGCATCCCATATATAGGTGAGACCACATTTATTGAGTATATTTTTTACTCTATTAAGCCATGGGTGTTCAATCCCAGATCGAAGGGCATAAGAGTACAAATATTGGTATACAACACTCGACAGATTATATGAATATCGGTTGACAAGTTTAGCCCATAATCTTATCATAGACGTTTCAATATGAATATATATCGGATAGCATCCGTTGGCATCGAGGAAAATACGTCGCGGTGGGTTTCGTGGTTGCATATAAACCCTTGAACGACCCATATTTACATCAATTCACGAAGCTCATCTGTGTTACAGTCCATCCACTGCTAAAAACCGTCATACGTTAATTCAGTTGCTGTTTCTATTCAAAATAGTTTAAGGTAATTTGAGTTGTAAACTTTTTAACGTAATTCAAACATGGAGAATGTTCATCTCACAATGACAAAATTCTGAAATGTTTGTGATTTTGCTACATTTTTTTAATTTATCATTACTGTATACGCAACCGATCCTCTTCTATATAATTACACATGGGCCCCGTCACAAAAATCAAGGTCTGTATTGTTTTCAATGACGTTCAATGACGTTCAATGACGTTCAATGACGTTCAATTTGTTTATTTGTCTTCATCAAATAATTGATCAAAAGACAACGTAGTACATTACACGTAGATAAACAAAATAGTTATGTACAAATATACTATTCTCCGTTAATTATTACGCAGAGACAATTAACCCATGGGTCTTACTCCACGTGCATCGTTATTAACCCATGGGTCTTACTCCACATGCATCGTTATTAGTTTGTCGATTCAAAAATAATGCATTGGTGATTAACCCATGGGTCTTACTCCACATGGATCGTTATTAGTTTGTCGATTCATAAATAATGTATTGGTGATTATCCCATGGGTCTTACTCCGCGTGCATCGTTATTAACCCATGGGTCTTACTCCACATGCATCGTTATTAGTTTGTCGATTCATAAATAATGTATTGGTGATTAAGGTGTTTTGACAGGAATTAAAAAAACTTTTATGAAAACATCTAATGCTTGGAAAGGTGACCTGTCTGACTTCTTGTGACAACAAATGGGTCGAATCCTGTGTTGACAATGATTGCAAGCGCTACGCGGAGATACTCCTGTCTTGTCAATTGGGCCTCATGGTTGCATATATATCATTGAATCACCCCCGTTTTTTCATTAATCTACGAATATCATTGGTGTAATAGTCCATCTGTTTATCCTAATCGTTATCAAATTGAGTTGCTGTCTCGTCATCATTTTAATTATTTGAGTTCAAATGAGTGGTATATATTTTACTGTAATTGTTTAGCCTACATATTATGACAACGTTTTTGAGCTATACATGTAGATACAAAGGAGGGCCCGGTTTCTGTTTTGGTGTGGGTGGAACCGATGGGGGATTCCGAGTAAACTAATTACTTTTCCATCTCACCCAATTATATGAAAATCTTTTTCCATTTACAGGACATGAAGTCTGGAAAGAAATCTTCAAAATCGGCTGTTGTGAGGATTCCAGTAGATCATATGTATGTGCCAATAACTTCCAGTAGAAAAGGACGCTCATCCGTTGACAAAAACCCGACATCCAGTCTGCTGTACCCACTGAAGAAGATACCATGTGCAACCGAAGTTAGAGCTCCATGCGAAACAACATATCGACATTGGCCACTCGACGACTCACTAGACTCTTCATTTTGCTTGCACGGGCTTGGTGACTGTAATGCCGGTATGGAGTTCTGGTCAATATGCGAGCCATGTGACCGGTCGTTCGATGATTTCGACAGCACCCTTCAACAGCTCGGTCTTATTTTAGAAAAACAAGAAACGTCGCACCAGAAGCAATCCGCCGAGAAACATAGTCAAAGGGGTGCCACGCCCTTTAAAAATTCAAACGTTTCCGGGAAGCATGCAAAGACTCCTTCTATGACCTCAACCAGATCACACAAAACCAGCTTCAGCAAAAGTTCTGTTGTGAAGAAGTTCCGGAAGTTCTGTAGAATCTTCAAACGTGAAAGCGGATCCCATTTGAAAACGCTGGCTGTATTGTGAGGAAAAGAGGAAAGACTTTGTTTGACGTTAATAAGCTTGCTCTGTGCTGAAACGACAACACTTTGTAATTGACGTTAAAATGCTTGCTCTGTACAGAAACGACCACGTCAGTGATGACCACACCAAAGGAAAATAGTGCTATCCATTAACCATTACAAATGTGTACTCATTGTGACAATTTTCATGATGAAGTTTTTTATTGATAAGTTTTTGTTACCTGTATTGTTTTTGTTGTTTATGTTGCTATTCAATTAAACGTTAAATTCTTTCAATTGTTTCCATATCAACACAAGCCTTGACATCACTTTTAAAGTTGGGTGAACTCCAATTGTCCCAGCTTGTATTCCTACATTTTCCAGTCAATTCTTTTTTAACTGGGCATATATATTTTAAGTACCATGGGAACCTGGGATTATGAGGTCCGTCCGACGTTTTTTTTATTGAGTTATCCCCCTTAATCGACTTAATATATGTTCGCAACATTCAAATAAGTATGTCAGTCTGTCCATCTATACGTGCGTCCGACTTACCTTTCCGGAGCATAACTTGAGTGCGTAAAACATATTCGCCACTGACTGCCATGTGGGTATCCTTAGACTGAATATTGAGACTGGGAGGTTTAATACGGAAGATTCCGACAAAAGATATTGTTCTGCGTGTGATTGTAGCCAAGTTGAAGACGAGACACTCTTTCTCCTGTACTGTCAAGCGTATACACAATTGCGATCAAAACTGATGTCATATATCGCGATTGAATATGAATATAAAACTAAACAAATTCTCACGAGAGATTGCCGGCCTTTTCCAGAACTTCACCACCATACTATGAATGGAATCAATGATAGATTAAACCACGTGTACAATCAACAGCAGATGTTTAATCAACAGTTACTAAATGCTAGTCCCAACACACAAATTACCAGCAGTCCAAACGGCCAGACAACTAAGTCCTATAACTCTATTCCAGTTGACGACTTCGATGAATCGTACACAAATCGCACATATTCTGAAGTCACTCGAAATGGGAATAAAGGACAAGGCAATACTTCGAGACAGAGAAACGACACAAGCACTCCTAATCAAAAGCGACCACCAACGACTTTTGAAAATGACGACAATCTCCAACAACGTCGCCCTAACGTACAACACCACAGGAGACACAGGTCGCCACCAAGTGATAGTCAGACGGAAAGTTCATTGAGCATAAAACACAACACGCCGATAAATACGATCCGAGTCTTTGTCGGTAACATGCTCGACAGTGTTACTCCCGAAGCCATTCAGGACTATCTCACTGACGCCGGCGTTCGGTTCTCAATTGTTCGCATGATGCATAGTAGGAAAGAACATACTGTTTCTGCCAGATTAAATATACACGAAGATGACATGACAAAAGTAATCAATAAGAACTTCTGGCCGCGTCAAGTATTCTGTCGACTCTGGCTTTCTCAAAATGATTTCGATAGACGACAAACCCAGTATAATGGGAATTGAACATATAATTATGTCATATGGTTTATGCTACTCTGGCTTCTTTTTCTTGTTATACCTCATTGTACTCATGTTGTATATTCTACTGTAATTGACAATGTCACACGCACAGATAGCTATAGCCACTTGGAATTGTACTGGTCTTTCGGCATCGGCTGATTCCATATCCGGTGCCTTCTTGAATGACATGATTCACGAGAGGAACATAGATATTTGTGGTATCAGTGAACATTGGCTACACGAACACAACTCTCATATACTCGAACCTATGCTAGTCAACTACAAATGTCACATTGTGTGTGATTTCTCTCAAAGGCTACCCCATCAGCGGGGGAGACATAAAGGTGGCGTGGCCCTTATATGGAAAGAAATTCTAGACCCCTATGTATCAACCATACAAATTGATGACGATAGAATTTGTGGTATCCAAGTTGAATTACCTGATGCAGATTACCTATACATATTCCAAGTGTATCTACCGTCAACCAACTATACAGACGAATTTCATTTACAATATACACAAGCGCTCGGTGATATCATAGATACTTACTTTTCTCTAGGTCATGTTATTATCATGGGCGATTTCAATTGTACTCTTTCAAGATCACGTCCGCGAGACAACTCTCTCCGCAGAGTACTCGAACCAAAACAGTTTGTACCAGTAAATGAAAGTAACCTTTGCGCTGGCAGAAAAGCAACTTTTGTTCCTGCCACTGGTGGTGAGGGCACGTCTATTGATTATGTGTTTTATTCACAGAGAGACATTTATATGACTCTCGTGTATGCTGAAATTATTGATGATGACGTTACTGATATTTCTAACCATAGACCAATTGTATGTTTATTCAGATGTGACATTCAAGCCGACAGTTCCAAACGGAGATCTAACTCGACCCCCTTGTATAACTGGAAGAAATTTAGATCCTCACCAAACTTAATGAGTCAGTATAAATACACTCTAGCATCGCTTCTTCCACACAGCTATAACATAAATAGCAGAGGCGATGTAGACGCTCTTTATAATAATACTATTTCAGCAATTCAACGAGCGTCGAGTGAAATAATTCCACAAAAAACATTCAAAAGTCACCTCAAACCGTTTTGGAACAGTCACTTGAAGGACTTGCACGCTCACATGACAACAAGCAGACGGAATTGGATCACTGCTGGTAGACCTCGGGAAGTGGATCATGCATTATATGTAGAATATAAGTCTAGAAAATGCGCCTTCAGACGTGAGTTTAGGCAATGTTGCAATCAAAATTTGAGTGATCGTAACAATGAGCTAGACACCGCTGCTGAAGTAGATCAAGGGTCATTCTTTAAAATAATAAATTCTAGGCGAAATTATGAG
Organism: Siphonodentalium dalli; assembly: GCA_032622095.1. Lineage (NCBI taxonomy): Eukaryota > Metazoa > Mollusca > Scaphopoda > Gadilida > Siphonodentaliidae > Siphonodentalium > Siphonodentalium dalli. The sequence goes on from CP136065.1 coordinate 252,672,080, forward strand.
AATAGACCAAACAAGATTTTTGAATACAACGGGGCAACTTTAAGAAATTCCTCAGAAATATCAGATGGATGGGCCGACTACTTTGAGTCACTATACAAACCATTGGTACATGATAGCTTTGACGAGAACCACCTTCAAATTGTGAACGACACCGTCGCAGACCTCGCAAATGGCCAATATTGTAAAACGGGGAGTAACTCTAAATATGTCACTGAACCTGTACTTGAAGATGAAGTCGAGAACACGCTCAAAACACTCAACTTGAACAAAGCTTCGGGGTGGGATAATGTTTATAATGAACACTTGGTCCTTGGTGGTACATCATTGATCAAATGCCTAACTGCACTATTGACGGGTATCATGATGTTTTCTCATATACCAGAACCGGCTAAGATTGGGATAATTGTTCCTCTGTACAAAGGAGGCAACAAACCCCGAAAGTTATTTGACAGCTATCGCGCGATAACCCTGCTCCCTGCCATTTACAAATTGCTCGAAAAAATAATTGTATTAAGACTAGAGTATCGTGTTCCTGATATGATCAAAGTACATGCATTGCAACACGGTTTTCAGAAGGGTATCAACTGTCTCATGAACTCGTTTCTTATTTACGAATCTAAAGAATTTGCATCAGAAAACGACAGTAAGTTGTTCACATGTTTCCTTGATGTACAGAAGGCATTTGATACCGTATGGATAAATGGTCTTCTCTATAAACTTCATCTCCTCGGTTTTGATGAGAAAATATGGCTACTGTTTCATCAAATGCTTACAGGTACTTCTTGTCATGTAAAATATGGGAATTGTCAGTCCAGAAAATTTCAGATAGAGCAGGGAACAAAACAAGGGGGCGTCATTTCACCTTTGTTCTACATGATCTTCGTTGATCAGCTCTTAACAGAGCTTGCAAATTCGGGAGCAGGACTAAATATGTTCTCTATAAATTGTTCATGCCCGACACAAGCCGATGATATGACCTTGATCTCTGTTTCGGAAAATGGCCTGCAGCACCTAATGAATATATGCACAAACTACAGTCGCAAATGGAGATATAAATATAATGAACAAAAGACAGTAGTTATTGTCTTCAATGAAAGCAAGAACGAGCACACTAAGGCTAGTTGTAATAGGGCATGGACTCTTTGTGGAAAACAACTGTCTGAGGTCGAGAGTTTGGTTCACTTAGGCGTCCCTATACACAAATTCAATCACAAAGGTAACGCCATAGACGTAATAAAAAACAAACTCAGATCAAGCTATTTCTCACTGTCGAACATAGGTATGTATGCAGGTGGTATAACCCCAACAAGCAGTAGGAAATTATACACATCCATCGTTTTACCAAGGGGCCTCTTCGGATGCGAACTGCTGTGTGGTATGACTGATTCTGATATTTTGTCTCTGGAAAGAACGCACCGATTTTGTCTTAAAACGATTCAAGGTCTTCATTATCAAACACGTACCAACATCGCAGAAGGGTTAATGGGTATCGGAAACGCTCAAAGTTTTATTGAAAAAAAGAAGCTCCTATTTTTCAGCAGCTTGTGTACTCTCAGTACAGAGAAGGCAGCCAAATCTGTATTCTTGCTAAGGCTGCACTCTTTCTTCATAACTGGTGTTTCTAAGTATTCATTCATTGCCGACATTGTAGATATCATAGAGAGCCACCAGTTGATGCCATACCTCACCAATTATGTATCTCATAGTGATTTCCCAACAAAGCAGATTTGGAAAGGTATAGTGCGCAAGGCAATTTCCGATTATACAGAATCCGAATGGGAAAGCGCGGCGAGCGACAAATCACTCCATCGCTTTCATAACATACATCCAAAGTTAACTGTCTCTCACCTGTGGCGCTGCTGTCGAAAATTCCCAAGACACAAAATAGCATACCTGACTGTGGGTGGAATCATAGCTTGTACTGGGTCCGTATCACTAACTTGTAGCAAGTGTGGTGGGGATTACGATGATCTCCCCTTACATGTTATTATGAATTGCCCAGCGATTGCGGAATACCGCAATGATATATGGTATGAACTGATGAATAAATTCGATATTCCATGTATTCTAAAACTGGATAGTCTCAGTCCAGATATCCAATTAAATGTATTCCTCACTGCACGGCCAAGAGAATTATTCGATATCATTTGTGAAGCTGACATGTTCACAGACTTCATGGTCTGTAGCACATATTGCCTGTGGCATGCTTATCACACAATTCAGACAACAAGTCTAATCGACAACGCGGACGTCAAGTTATAAGAGCAACAGCTAAGAAACTCAACAAAACCTTGATTGCATAGTACAAAATCTAATACATGTGTCAAAATACTATTTCATGTTCATGAACCATACATTGTATATGCATATATGCATCTGTGTACATACAGTCAATTAGTATAACTGTCTACCTATATGTGTGTCAGCAGACTCCAGTATTTAAGCTGTGTATATGTGCTTGTGTTTATACGCTATAGCCTGCGGACGGTCGGCTGTGTGTGAGGGTGTGTGTGCTGATGTGTGTCATCACTGGCGATGGGCCATGCGTCTGTGCGATGTATGTATGTATGTCTGCGCGCTGTTTATATATATATATATATATATATATATATATAGCACCGTGGCATATGAGCACATGTATATGTATTGCATGTATGTTTTATGCGTGTATGAATATCTGTCTGTGTGTGAGTATTGATATGTATGTGTGCATGCATGTATTAGAGTGGGATTTGCATGTATGATGGCGTGCGAGTATGTACGATGGGTGTCTGTTCGCATCAATATATACATGGTGCATGCGTGTGTGGGTATGCTTGCTGAACACCTAGCGACTATTCTTTGTTGTTATGTCCACTGTATATATGCTTACTGTTCTTGTATTATTTGAATTTCCTTTTGTCAATTTATATTATTCATAACTCTCCGTGAATGGAGGAAATAAAGATATATATATATATATATATATATATCGCGATTGAATATGAACAGACACAATTTAGTGCCGTCGGCTTGCTTACTCGGCTAATGAATCGGTATCCTCTTCAAGTAACTAAATTTCTTCAAAGCGCTTATCAAAAAAGACAAGATCTTCTTAGCAAAACCTTTTCTATCCCATGAATGTGCACAACAATTTTCTTTATTGTTTTGTTTAAAGTGACTTATAGGCCTTATTGGCCGGGTGTGTTCTTATTTTGTTACTCGACATTGTTATCACCTGTATGTGATATGTTTTATACCCTATACACACATGTCACTATAATAATATATTCGTTCGTTCGTTCCTTAGTCCCATTTGAGACAGCCTACCTCTAGTTTTGGATAACAGTATGGCACAATACAGTCATTAAATGTGTTGTTAGGTTGACATGGGGTGTTCAGATCAAAACAGACAATGGGGTGCAATGAATCACGAACCTCGTGAGTTAAACGTTGCAATTTTTGTTTTAAATATACATTCATAACTCGAGATTTACCCATGTTCGTCTCTTGCCACAATTAAACAATTCAGCTCAAGTAAGTTCACCATTATCTGGAGAATGGAGCTATGTGTCTGTCATTTTTAGCTCAACTTGACAATGTCAAGCTTGATCTATTGTCATGTGATGGCGTCCTCGTCCGTCAACAGTTTCATTTGGCACATCCTTCAGGCCACACACCCATCCGATCATCACCAAACTTCATATGGGTATTCAGGGTGACATCTAGATGGGATACATCATTTCGTTAAAAACATGGCCGCCAGCAGCCATTTTGGAGTTCAAATTTGAATCCGTTGGCCCGCATTTATTGAAGAAATGTTTTGAAGATTTACAAGCATGTTCAGGAAAGCCTCTAGATGGGAACTATCGAATTTTAGCGAGTTTCAATGAAAATATTGGCCACCAGATGCCATCTTGAATGTTACTCTTGCGTGACTAAATCCTTTGGCACACCCTACAGATCACACCCCTCATCTGATCGCCACCAAACTTCATATGAACCTGTAATTCGTTAAAAAACATGGCCACCGGCAGCCATCTGTGATTTCAAGTGTGAATCTATCGATACACCATGCAGCCCGCATATATATCGAAGAAATGTTTTGTAAATTTACATGCATGATTCGGATCACCTCTAGATGAGAGCCATCGAATTTCAACGCTTTTCGATGAAACAAAATGGCCGCCGGCAGCCATCTTGAATTTTACTCTTTGCATGACTAAATCATTTGGCACACCTTACTGACCACGCCCCTCACCCGATCGTCACAAAACTTTATATGAATCTTTTGGGTGATTTCTAGATGGGAGCCATCGATTTTTTCCGAAATTCGAAGAAAAACATGACTGCCATCCGGCCATCTTGGATTTTACTCTTTGCATGACGAAATCGTTCACGCGCACTACAGGCCACACAATTCATCCAGTCGTCACCAAACTTGATACGGATCTTCGTGGTGACCTCTAGATGGGAGCCTTCGATTATTTCTGAAATTAGTTACAAAACATGGCTGCCACCAGCCATATTATATTTTAAATTTGAATCCATCGGCACACCCTGCAGCCCACATTTATTGGTGAAATGTTTGAAATGATAATAATTTCATCTATACACAATACTCGCCCATTACTGTAACTGTTTTACTTCCCTTTAACATTATATTCATTGATCAGCTAAAAAAAAACTTCCCAAGTTGAGTTGCAGTATCATTGACACTTTTATTCGCCTCAAAGACGAGGTGAATACATTTACCCTCGGAACCGTTTGTTCTATCCAAACATATGACATTCCCATTGATTTAAGTTATGTTGAACAAAATTGAGCCATGGGTTTTTCTGTTTATTGTCCACAGTCGTGTTCAGATGTATGTAGCAAATGGTAAGTGGTAGTCTCGAGCATTCGATTGTGATAATTCTACTCGACATATAGTTCGATATATATGAATCCTATTACTTAAAAACAAGTATTACGTCATAGTGTCCGCCAACCACAACTCGCGACAAGATGCAATCGGAGCCAATCAGAGGATATGGTAGTCACGTGGTACCAAACTGTAAGGCAGAGTTCAGTATTAAACTTTCTGCATAAACGCTCTTTATTGTTACAATATCAGGATACATTACACAATGAACGCTCTTTATTGTATTCTTCTTATGCAATATTCTTCAGTACGTTTTTCCCCGGGCACAATAAAGCACGCAATATACTGTATAAAGCGTTTTACTGTTAGTAGGCCTGATATTAAGTTTTGTGATATGATTATCTTTTATATATTTATTTAGTTATTTCGCTGTCTTACTTTCTTCTCCTGTGCTGGAGAGATTCTTAATTCTGTTGCAGATATTATTTTTTCAACAATCATGGTACCGATATTATTAGATGCATTGAAATTTCAATGTTCCCAAATTTTAATAATTATTATTTTTGTATGTCATTCAAGCACGGTAAACAGATCCGCTTCTATAGCTATGTGGACGGCGTCACTAAAATACAGACATACATGCTGGTAAATATGTTTGCAATGACTGAATGATTAAGAGGAGACAATCCATGGGTACAACTCCAAATGTAGCGTTATCGATCAGTGTGTTGACATCACATAATCAACCAACGGACTGTACTGGTGATTAAGGTGTTTGGACAGGTATTCAATATGAAAACATCTAACGCTCGGAAAGTTGACCAGCCGGACTTGTTGTGACAACAAATTGTCGAATCGTGTGTTGACAACGATTGCCAGCGCTACGCGGAGATACTCCTGTCTCGTCGTTGGCATCGAGGAAAATACGTCGCGGTGGGTTTCGTGGTTGCATATAAACCCTTGAACAACCCATATTTACATCAATTCACGAAGCTCATCCGTGTTACAGTCCATACACTGCTAAAAACCGTCATACGTTAATTCAGTTGCTGTTTCTATTCAAAATAGTTTAAGGTAATTTGAGTTGTAAAGTTTTTAACGTAATTCAAACATGCAGAATGTTCATCTCACAATGACAAAATTCTGAAATGTTTGTGAGTTTGCTACATTTTTTTAATTTATCATTACTGTATACGCAACCGATCCTCTTCTATATAGTTACACATGGGCCCCGTCACAAAAATCAAGGCCTGTATTGTTTTCAATGACTGTTAATTTGTTCAATTTGTTTATTTGTCTTCATCAAATAATTGATCAAAAGACAACGTAGTATATTACACGTAGATAAACAAAATAGTTATGTACAAATATACTATTCTCCGTGAATTATTACGCAGATACAATTAACCCATGGGTCTTACTCCACATGCATCGTCATTAGCACATGGGTCTTACTCCACATGCATCGTTATTAACACATGGGTCTTACTCCACATTCATCATTATTAGTTTGTCGATTCATAAATAATGCATTGGTGATTAACCCATGGGTCTTACTCCACATGCATCGTTATTAACACATGGGTCTTACTCCACATCATCGTTATTAACCCATGGTTCTTACTCCACATGCATCGTTATTAGTTTGTCGATTCATAAATAACGCATTGGTGATTAAGGTGTTTTGACAGGAATTAAAACAAACTTTTATGAAAACATCTAATGCTTGGAAAGGTGACTCCTTGTGATAACAAATGGGTCGAATCGTGTGTTGACAATGATTGCAAGCGCTACGCGGAGATACTCCTGTCTTGTCAATTGGCATCGAGAAAAAACACGTCGCGGTGCATGGGCCTCATGGTTGCATATATATCATTGAACCAACCCCGTTTTTCATTAATCCACGAATATCATTGATGTTATAGTCCATCTGTTTCGTCTGATCGTCAACAAATTGATTTGCTGCCTCGTCATCATTTTAAAGTAATTTGAGTTCAAATGATTTGTATATATTTTACTGTAATTGTTTAGCCTACATATTATGACAACTTATTTTGAGTTATAGATACAAAGGAGGGTCCGGTTTCTGTTTTGGTGTGGGTGGGACCAATGGTGGATTCAGAGTAAACTAATTGCATTTACATCTCACCCAATTATATGAAAATATTTTTCCCTTTACAGATCATGAAGTCTGGAAGGAAATCTTCAAAATCGGCTGTTGTGAGGATGCCAGTAGATCATATGTATGTGCCAATAACTTCCAGTAGAAAAGGATGCGCATCCGTTGACAAAAACCCGACATCCAGTCTGCTGTATCCACTGAAGAAGATACCATGTTCAACCGACACCCCGACATCCAGTCTGCTGTACCCACTGAAGAAGATACCATGTGCAACCGAAGTTAGAGCTCCATGCGAAACAACATATCGACATTGGCCACTCGACGACTCACTAGACTCTTCATTTTGCTTGCACGGGCTTGGTGACTGTAATGCCAATAGGGAGTTCTGGTCAATATGCGAGCCACGTGACCGGTCGTTCGATGATTTCGACAGCACCCTTCAACAGCTCGGTCTTATTTTAGAAAAACAAGAAACGTCGCACCAGAAGCAATCTGCCGATGAACATAGTCAAAGGGATGCCACGCCCTTGAAAAATTCAAACGTTTCCGGGAAGCATGCAAAGACTCCTATGACCTCAACCAGATCACACAAAACCAGCTTCAGCAAAAGTTATGTTGTGAAGAAGTTCCGGAAGTTCTGTAGAATCTTCAAACGTGAAAGCGGATCCCATTTGAAAACGCTGGCTGTATTGTGAGGAAAGACTTTGTTTGACGTTAATAAGCTTGCTCTGTGCTGAAACGACAACACTTTGTAATTGACGTTAAAATGCTTGCTCTGTACAGAAACGACCACGTCAGTGATCACCACACCAAAGGAAAATAGTGCTATCCATTAACCATTACAAATGTGTACTCATTGTGACAATTTTCATGATGAAGTTTTTTATTGATAAGTTTTTGTTACCTGTATTGTTTTTGTTGTTTATGTTGCTATTCAATTAAACGTTAAATTCTTTCAATTGTTTCCATATCAACACAAGCCTTGTCATCACTTTTAAGCCTTGTCATCACTTTTAAAGTTGGGTGAACTCCAATTGTCCCAGCTTGTATTCCTACATTTTCCAGTCAATTCTTTTTTAACTGGGCATATATATTTTAAGTACCATGGGAACCTGCGATTATGAGGTCCGTCCGACGTTTTTTTTATCGAGTTATCCCCCTTAATCGACTTAATATATGTTCGCAACATTCAAATAAGTATGTCAGTCTGTCCATCTATACGTGCGTCCGACTTACCTATCCGGAGCATAACTTGAGTGCGTTAAACATTTTCGCCACTGACTGCCATGTGGGTATCCTTAGACTGAATATTGAGACTGGGAGGTTTAATACGGAAGATTCCGACAAAAGATATTGGTCTGTGTGTGATTGTAGCCAAGTTGAAGACGAGACACACTTTCTCCTTAACTGTCAAGCGTATAAACACTTGCGATCAAAACTGATGTCATATATCGCGATTGAATATGAACAGACACAATTTAGTGACGTCGGCTTGCTTACTCGGCTAATGAATCGGTATCCTCTTCAAGTAGCTAAATTTCTTCAAAGCGCTTATCAAAAAAGACAAGATCTTCTTAGCAAAACCTTTTCTATCCCATGAATGTGCACAACAATTTTCTTTATTGTTTTGTTTAAAGTGACTTATAGGCCTTATTGGCCGGGTGTGTTCTTATTTTGTTACTCGACATTATCACCTGTATGTGATATGTTTTATACCCTATACACACATGTCACTATAATAATATATTCGTTCGTTCGTTCCTTAGACCCATTTGAGACAGCCTACCTCTAGTTTTGGGATAACAGTATGGCACAATATAGTCATTAAATGTGTTGTTAGGTTGACATGGGGTGTTCAGATCAAAACAGACAAAGGGGTGCAATGAATCACGAACCTCGTGAGTTAAAAACGTTGCAATTTTTGTTTTAAATATACATTCATAACTCGAGATTTACCCGTGTTCGTCTCTTGCCACTATTAAACAATTCAGCTCAAGTAAGTTCACCATTATCTGGAGAATGGAGCTATGTGTCTGTCATTTTTAGCTCAACTTGACAATGTCAAGCTTGATCTATTGTCATGTGATGGCGTCCTCGTCCGTCAACAGTTTCATTTGGCACATCCTTCAGGCCACACACCCATCCGATCATCACCAAACTGCATATGGGTATTCAGGGTGACATCTAGATGGGATACATCATTTCGTTAAAAAACATGGCCGCCAGCAGCCATTTTGGAGTTCAAATTTGAATCCGTCGGCCCGCATTTATTGAAGAAATGTTTTGAAGATTTACAAGCATGTTCAGGAAAGCCTCTAGATGGGAACTATCGAATTTTAGCGAGTTTCAATGAAAATATTGGCCACCAGATGCCATCTTGAATGTTACTCTTGCGTGACTAAATCCTTTGGCACACCCTACATATCACACCCCTCATCTGATCGCCACCAAACTTCATATGAACCTGTAATTCGTTAAAAAACATGGCCACCGGCAGCCATCTGTGATTTAAAGTGTGAATCTATCGATACACCATGCAGCCCGCATATATATCGAAGAAATGTTTTGTAAATTTACAGGCATGATTCGGATCACCTCTAGATGAGAGCCATCGAATTGCAACGCTTTTCGATGAAACAAGATGGCCACCGGCAGCCATCTTGAATTTTACTCTTTGCATGACTAAATCCTTTGGCACACCTTACTGACCACGCCCCTCATCCGATCGTCACAAAACTTCATATGAATCTTTTGGGTGATTTCTAGATAGGAGCCATCGATTTTTTCCGAAATTCGAAGAAAAACATGACTGCCATCCGGCCATCTTGGATTTTACTCTTTGCATGACGAAATCGTTCACTCGCACTACAGGCCACACAATTCATCCAGTCGTCACCAAACTTGATACGGATCTTCGTGGTGACCTCTAGATGGGAGCCTTCGATTATTTCTGAAATTAGTTACAAAACATGGCTGCCACCAGCCATATTAGATTTTAAATTTGAATCCATCGGCACACCCTGCAGCCCACATTTATTGGTGAAATGTTTGAAATGATAATAATTTCATCTATGCACCATACTCGCCCATTACTGTAACTGTTTCACTTCCCTTAAACATTATATTCATTGATCAGCAAAAAAATAAACTTCCCAAGTTGAGTTGCAGTATCATTGACACTTTTATTCGCCTCAAAGACGAGGTGAATTCATTTACCCTCGGAACCGTTTGTTCTATCCAAACATATGACATTCCCATTGATTTAAGTTATGTTGAACAAAATTGAGCCATGGGTTTTTCTGTTTATTGTCCACAGTCGTGTTCAGATGTATGTAGCAAATGGTAAGTGGTAGTCTCGAGCATTCCATTGTGATAATTCTACTCGACATATAGTTCGATATATAGGAATCCTATTACTTAAAAACAAGTATTACGTCATAGTGTCCGCCAACCACAACTCGCGACAAGATGCAATCGGAGCCAATCAGAGGATATGGTAGTCACGTGGTACCAAACTGTAAGGCAGAGTTCAGTATTAAACTTTCTGCATAAACGCTCTTTATTGTTACCATATCAGGATACATTACACAATGAACGCTCTTTATTGTATTCTTCTGATGCAATATTCTTCAGTACGTTTTTCCCCGGGCACACTAAAGCACACAATATACTGTATAAAGCGTTTTACTGTTAGTAGGCCTGATATTAAGTTTTGTGATATGATTATCTTTTATATATTTATTTAGTTATTTCGCTGTCTTACTTTCTTCTCCTGTGCTGGAGAGATTCTTAATTCTGTTGCAGATATTATTTTTTCAACAATCATGGTACCGATATTATTAGATGCATTGCAATTTCAATGTTCCCAAATTTTAATAATTATTATTTTTGTATGTCATTCAAGCACGGTAAACAGATCCGCTTCTATAGCTATGTGGACGGCGTCACTAAAATACAGACATACATGCTGGTAAATATGTTTGCAATGACTGAATGATTAAGAGGAGACAATCCATGGGTACAACTCCAAATGTAGCGTTATCGATCAGTGTGTTGACATCACATAATCAACCAACGGACTGTACTGGTGATTAAGGTGTTTGGACAGGTATTCAATATGAAAACATCTAACGCTCGGAAAGTTGACCAGCCGGACTTGTTGTGACAACAAATTGTCGAATCGTGTGTTGACAACGATTGCCAGCGCTACGCGGAGATACTCCTGGCTCGTCGTTGGCATCGAGGAAAATACGTCGCGGTGGGTTTCGTGGTTGCATATAAACCCTTGAACGACCCATATTTACATCAATTCACGAAGCTCATCCGTGTTACAGTCCATCCACTGTTAAAAACCGTCGTACGTTAATTCAGTTGCTGTTTCTATTCAAAATAGTTTAAGGTAATTTGAGTTGTAAACTTTTTAACGTAATTCAAACATGCAGAATGTTCATCTCACAATGACATAATTCTGAAATGTTTGTGATTTTGCTACATTATTTTAATTTATCATTACTGTATACGCAACCGATCCTCTTCTATATAGTTACACATGGGCCCCGTCGCAAAAATCCAGGCATGTATTGTTTTCAATGATTGTTAATTTGTTCAATTTGTTTATTTGTCTTCATCAAATAATTGATCAAAAGACAACGTAGTATATTACACGTATATAAACAAAATAGTTATGTACAAATATACTATTCTCCGTTAATTATTACGCAGAGACAATTAACCCATGGTTCTTACTCCACACGCATGGTTATTAGTTTGTCGATTTCTCCTAATCGTTATCAATTTGAGTTGCTGTCTCTTCATCGTTTTAACGTAATTTGAGTTCAAAAGCGTTGCATATATTTTAATGTAATTGTTTAGCTTACAAAATTATAATGACCACGTTTTTGAGATATTTATACAAAGGAGAGCCGGTTTCTGTTGGGTGTGGGACCAATGGCGGATTCAGAGTAAACTAATTGCATTTCCATCTCACCCAATTATATGAAAATCTTTTTCCAATTACAGAACATGAAGTCTGGAAGGAAATCTTCAAAATCGGCTGTTGTGAGGATGCCAGTAGATCATATGTATGTGCCAATAACTTCCAGTAGAAAAGGATGCGCATCCGTTGACAAAAACCCGACATCCAGTCTGCTGTATCCACTGAAGAAGATACCATGTGCAACCGAAGTTCGAGCTCCATGCGAAACGACCTATCGACATTGGCCACTCGACGACTCGTTGGATTCTTCAGTTTGCCTGCACGGGCTTGGTGACTGTAATGCCAGAATGGAGTTCTGGTCAACATGTGAACCAAGCGACAAGTCGTTCGATTATTTGGACAGCACCCTTCATTAGCTCGGTCTTATTTTAGAAAACGAAGAAACGTCACACCAGAAACAATCTGTCGAGAAACAAAGTCAAAGAAGTATCACGCACTCAAAACGTTCATCCTTTTCCGGGAAGCATACGAAGACTCCTATGGCCTCAACCAGATCACACAAAACCAGCTTCAGCAAAACCAGCTTCAGCAAAAGTTCTGTTGTGAAGAAGTTCCGGAAGTTCTGTAGAATCTTCAAACGTGAAAGTGGATCCCGTTTGAAAACGATGGCTGTATTGTGAGGAAAGACTTTGTTTGACGTTAATATGTTTGCTCTGTACTGAGACGACCATGTCAGCACAACAAAGCAAACTAGTGCTATCCATTAACCATTACAAATGTACACACATTGTGACCATTTTTATGATGAAGTTCGTTATTGATTAAGTCATTGTTACCTGTATATTGTTTTTGTTATTTGTTATTTTGTTATTCAATTAAACATATACATTCACACCTTTCATTCACATTTGTCCCGCGTGAACTCTAGCCTTGTCCACCCTATTGAAAGATGTGTGAGTCCCACTCCATCTTGAGCGCTCAGAAAAATAGATGATGCTTCGTTGGTTAAGTTTGATGGTATGTTATCTCCTCATGTCGAACTCATCAACATATATATATATATATATATATTGACAATGACTCTCTTAAAGGCGCTACTCCTCTGACAATGAAACATATGTTGCGGACCGTTGTCCTACCCAAAGCATTATACGGCAGTGAAATCACTTCACCTCAAACCCAATAATCTGTTAACACAATAGAACGTTCTCTGCGCACGTGTGTAAAATACTCGCAGCAATTGCCAAAACGCACAAGTACGAATCTTGCGCTTGGATTAGTAGGACCTCTTGCTCAACGAGAAATAGATGTTCGCAAACTGATTTTTGGGACAGTTGATTAACATTCCTCGTGGACATCAAACTCCACTTAAACTATTTATTTTCGAGGCACACCTGTATCGTCTATTTCGTCGCCAGTTTCCTGATTTGTCTCTGATGTTTTCCATTTACTTGAGCAGTATGGACTCATGGCTCACGGTTTATAATTGTCAACTCAACGACAACTTCCCTGATAATAAGTTATGGAAGACAATCGTTGAAAGTGGTGTGAAGATAACTTACACGACACAGTGGAAAGCAACTATTTCCAACGATAGGAGGTTTACTGTTGTCTACCAAGTTATCCGTGACCCCCCTATCCGGATGGAAAATATGGAGCCTCTTTCAATGTCATCTGAACGCAGTTGATAAATTCTATAACTTCTCAACAAAACAACCTACCCGAATAAGTTGACCTGCTACAATGTACCAGTGTTACACAGCATACGACATCGAACTTGATCATGCAATGTTCTGCTGTACAGCCGATCCAATTTCGCGTCGATGCAGCTGATCGACCACGGGACCGCGTTGTAGTTATGTGATCAGCTGATCGACCACGTGACCGCGTTGTAGTACATGTGATCGCAATATCAGTCACGCGACTTACACTTCGGATACTTCCGCGATTTGTTTTATATAATAATAATAAAAATATTATCTGCTCGATTTTAAATTTTCTTGGCGAAATGGATCTGTTAGACATATATAATTAGTATTATGACGATACAAAAAATATTTCTTTAAGGAACCAGCTATGGGGGAAAATGCTTAATCATAACGGTGTGTCAGCATAATTTTACTTTGACGGCTTAGCTAATGAAAGTGCCAATGACACTAGCTCAACTTGGTAAGGGAATAATTTCAAGTATTACAGTCAATGGAGTGATTAGGAATGCTGAAAGTTGAAACGTCTAAATAATACTAGTTTATCAACATAAAGATATATAAAATAAAAACCAAGATGGCCGCTGGCGGCTATGTTTTCCAGTGAATATCAAAAACATTTAATAGCTTACATCTAGTAGATCAATATCAAGATCAATATGAAGTTTGATGATGATCGGATGAGGAAAGGGGACTATAGGGTCATTATGTAAATCATGTGAATCAACGACTGACCCCTTACGGATTGCATATCGCACATGAACACTCTACACTAACTGATAAGTATATACATATATATAATATTGTTTTATCCAGAGAGTTCTAATGGCATATCATTATAAGAATTATATATATATTGCTCTCACTCCCAAGAACTGGGACAGAAATTCTAATATTTTTAGAACACTACAAATACTGGTTGAAGACAAGTCTGTTAAACTATATATTTGTTCTACATGACTATATTTTAGGGATGATCTGTTTAGACATTTGCTAAGAAGGTCCCATTAAACCGACTCCGTCGCATCGTATAGGGCGAATACATGATAATAAATGCCAAGGTAATGGCGAGAATTTCGACTCGGAAATGTTGGCGCTCGTTACAAGAAAGACGGATCGCCTGAAACAAAGTTCACTGGTTTCAGAAATTGACTCTCGTCTCAGTTATTGTACTACAACGAACGAAATATCGGGTGCATTGTCCCATTTGAGTATGAACAAGGCCCATGGTTATGATTACATTAATTATGAACACCTAATATACGGTGGTCAGCATTTGATCCAGTGCTTATCCACATTATTCTCTGCAATATTTGAGCTAGAACATATTCCTATAGCGGCCAAACGTGGGATCATTGTACCCCTTTACAAAGGAGGCATTAAGCCTAGAGACCAGTTCAATAGCTATAGGGCAATTACGATCCTTCCAGTTATCTACAAACTGTTTGAGAAAGTGGTACATATTCGCCTGGAGGATAATGCCCCAAACATGATTAGAGTTCATCCGTTGCAGCATGGATTCCAGAGAGGGGTCAGTTGCAATATGGTATCATATCTCTTACAAGAGTGTATCCACTACACTGCCGAAAAACATAGCAAGCTTTTTGCATGCTTCCTTGATGTACAGAAGGCCTTCGATTCAGTCTGGATCGATGGCCTTCTGTACAAACTAGCTTTGAGGGGGTTTCACGGCAAAATATGGCGATTATTGAATTGCCTTCTCTCTGGCATCCAATGCACTGTGAGGTACGACGGAATCTTATCAAAATGGATCCAAATTCACAAAGGAACCGTTCAAGGAGGAATATTGTCACCTCTGTACTATATGTTGTATATTGACGATCTCATTCGTTCACTTGAAATGTCTAACTTTGGATTACGCATCGGTCATATTGATTGCTCTGCCCCAACCCAGGCCGACGATATGTTACTGCTCTCACTGTCGGAGACGGGGATTAAAAGAATGTGTGAATTATGTTACAACTATAGCAAAGTGTGGCGATTCAAGTACAATGAATCGAAGACAATGATAATCGCATTCAATGAATCGAAACATGATTACCACAAATCATCCAGAATCTGGCCTATGGGTAATTCAGAGATAAACGAAGTCATTTCGACAACTCACCTTGGAATACCTGTCTCCAAATTTAATTTCAACAACGAGCTTACAGAACACATTGTGAGTAAAACTAGGAGCACATACTTCCAATTAACAAAATGCGGCCTTTATGCTGGTGGGATCACGCCACAAAGCTCATCGAAAATTTACCAATCAATGGTACTCCCAGCAGGTCTCTTTGGTTGTGAACTTTTGTGGGGCATTTCTGAGAAGGATCGCTTAAAACTTGAGCGAATTCACCGATTTTGTGTCAAAAATATGCAAGGTCTGCCATACCGAACAAGGACTGATATTGCTTTAGGTTTAATCGGCAGCAAATCACTGGAATCACAAATAGAAAAACGCAAATTAAGCTTTGTTGGTTCTATGTGCCGACTTAATCTTCAGAAAACAAGCAAGCATGTTTTTATATTTCGTCTGCACGAGTCAATACTGCGAAGGCCCACTGCAGGGAACACTTTTATCTCAGATATATCGAAAATTCTTATTAAATATGGCTTGGAGTCTAATTTATCAGAATATTTGCAAAATGGTATTGTTCCATCAAAATACACGTGGAAACACATATCTAAGTCTTCCGTTGATGCAAGTGAGCTGTCGCAGTGGAGACTCAGAGTGCTGAATGATGTTAAGCTTGAATGTTTCTCTAAAGCACATTGTACACTGACTATGTCACATATATGGTCCGCTTGTCGAACCTTCCCAAAAGACAAAGCAACATTCATGTTATGTGCAAAATTACTTGCTAAGACAGCCTACGATGAACCAGATATCTGCAAATTATGTGGTACCAGATTTTCGTTGTTGGTAAACCATGTTTTTTATACTGCAATGACACATCGTTGTCAAATATTCGTAACGATATCTGGTACCACATCATAAATCACTTTGGCGTGATCTGTTTCATTCACATTGATAGTCTGACCGAATCAGAATTACTTGCCACGTTCTTTGGTTGTCCGTCACCAAATATTCTGGCCCATGTTGAAAACCACAGCCAGTTCATTCGTTTCTTTGCTAAAGCATCAGAACGCTTGTGGCAGACATTCGACACATTAGTTGGGCAAATGTAGAGGACAGAACATAATATACATATGTAAACAAGTATTTATATTCATATGTGTATATACTGTTATGCTGAGTTGGCCCGTGACTCATTGATTGATTTCGCTATAACGGTGACGTTGGCCATTGGTTCACGTACATTCTGTGTCGTGAATCGAGGGCCACAGTCGGTTCGTTGAACGTAGATTTATTTCTCTTGGATATATAGATAGATAGATAGATAGATAGATTTATTACTCTTTTCATCGACAAGATATATGAGTATGAACAAATGAAATTAAACATATAAGTTATGCATGCACATACGCGAAGATGACGACATAAATGAATGTGATATGTTCCGAGTATATATCTCTCAGTATAATTGTCTTATTTATAATTAGTTCTTTTGGGTTATCGGGTGTGGTTGGGTCGGGTGGGGATGGGGCTTTGGGTAATAATCATACACATTGTTAATCATATAAAGTATAAATTAGGTCATTCTATTATGTATGTTATTTCCCACGTGGGCAATTTTTCGGTCGCTTTTATATAAGGTGTTGTGTCTATATGGGTGGGGAATTCTAGTTTAATGCCTCAGGGGCTCCTATCTGAAAAAGGGCTTCGCGGATAAATATCGATAGGTTCGTAAGGGTTTTCCTATTGCTTGTTTTGAACAGGCTGTTCAGTTTCAATGCATTGGGTCGGGTGTAATAATATGGTTTAAAGTATTTTTTCCTGAGATCAGTAAGTTTGGTGCACTTCAAAATAATGTGGTATTCGTCTCCAATGCCATTATTACATAATTTACACTTTCTATCTTCGTGTACTTGTCCATGTACATGTACATGGTGTTCGTTGACATGTGGGTCGTAAGCAAGTCGAACAAAGGGTCTAAGGACATTGTAACTATGTTGTTGCCATATATAATTATGCAACGTTGGAGTTTGTTTGTTTGTCTTTTTGTTCTCATTGATTTCATAATTGTGAACTACATGCTTTGTATATACGTCAAAACTTTGTTAACCTAAATTGTCTGTATATATCTCTCCGTGAATGGAGGACAATAAAGATATATATTAAACCGACTCCGTCGCATCGTATAGGGCGAATACATGATAATAAATGCCAAATGGTAATGGCGAGAATTGGAATTGGTTGTGTTTCTTGTATATATGTAACTGCTTGATCACCTATAAATATTAATTTCGCATGTATACTTGTTTTAATATTTTATCTCAAATACTGTATTATGTACGGTTTTATTGAGATTAAACAAATTCAGGGTGTGCCAAAGATTTAGTATAGGCGAAGAGTAAAATTCAAGATGGCTGCCAGTGGCCATTTTTATGGCCGAATAACCCCAAAATAACTTGTTCCCATCTAAATGTGGATGTCAACAGCTATGACAAATTTCATAATGATCCGAAAAAAGGTACGACCTGTGGCCCGCGCTAAAGGATTTAGTCATGCAGAGATGGCTGTCGGCGGCCATGTTTTATGGCCGAATTACCCCGAAATGACTCGTTCCCATATAAATGTTAATATTAACATCCACGACCAATTTCACGATGGTCAGACGAACACTCCGGCCTGTAGCCCGTGCTAATGGATTGAAATTTGAAATCCAAGATGGCCGCTGGCGCTTTTTTTTTTTTGCCGAATGACGCCAAAATGACTCGTTCCCATCTACATGTGAATGTCAACAGCCATGACAAATTTCATAATTGTCCGACGAAATATACGTGCCAAATGATTTAGTCATGCAAAGAGTAAATCCCAAGATGACTGCAGGCGGCCATGTTTTATGGCCCAATGACCCCAAAATGACTTGTTCCCATCTGCATGTCAATATTAACATCCACGACAAATTTCATGATGATCAGACGAACACTCCGACCTGTATAACCCGGGCTAATGGATTGAATTTCGAAATCCAAGATAGCCGAATGACCCCAAAATGATTCGTTCCCATCTACATGTCAATATCAACAGCTCTGCCAAATTTCATAATGATCAGATCAAAGGTACGACCTGTAGTCCGTGAAAAAGGAAATTGTTGACGGACGCACGCGCGCACACATGGACGACGGATACCAAACCATGGCAATAGCTCAAACATTACAAAATAATGTTCAGCTAAAAATTAATTCATATCAATAATTCTTGGGACGTAACGTATCCAATTCAGAAATGCCACAATATGATTATCGAGGTGTCATCATCTTTTCTTCTGACAATGTCCAGACAAACACATATCAACTGATAAAACAATGTCCGGATACGTTTCTAAATAGTACATGCTTGCATAACTATTATCATAACAACCTCACGCATGTGAGGTGTTCCTTAGTGACGCCCATTGACAATATGGGTGATGCATACATAAATCTGCTTTGTGCATCCAAACATGTGCATCATCTGTTTTCTAAATTATCTAATAACAAGAAATGTCTCAAAATCGTCCCTTTAATTTTATTACCCAATTTTACGGTTGTGTAAATATTTCATGCACTTGTCATTCTGCTTTGCTACCAGGAACAAACCAAATTCGCGCAATTATTACGATTTATATTATTAGACAAATCGTTGCTCGCTTTTATCACATTCTGAGGTTGAAAGTAAGTCGACAAATGTATTAAATACTCATATACGGACTGCTACACGCTTGACAGACACATCGTATTGTCAGAACATCATCAACGGTATTACACTTTCTGCAGAACGCTCTTTATTGTTACCATATCAGGATACATTACACAATGAACGCTCTTTATTGTATTCTTCTGATGCAATATTCTTCATTCTAATGCACTTTGGCCAATATACCACCGGAAACACCACATATTTGCGGGGGGTTATTCATTCAATAACCGGTCGCAATGTATAGTCCGGTTCACCGCTTCAATGTTAGATATTCCTACGCGCCAATATTGCCGTTAGCTGAATTCCTAATATCGGCCATGCCAAATCCAGCCCCGCTCACTGTTCCGTTTCACTCCATGACGTCACCCTTACGCAGTACATGCCGGCGACGTTACGGAGTAGATTATAGAGTTGGCGCCCTTGCTACTGACTTCCGTTACTAGCTCGTTGCTATATAAACAAACCAGCGATGTCGTTTTTGTCAAAAATTGAGTCAGTAGATTCAGTACGGTACATTCGCCCTGTATATATGTACCTTCATAAAATACAAAACACCACACCGTTATATCCCACAAATGTCAGTGTCTCGATAACATTTGACCAAATTTCTTGACATGAAACCGCGAGACACGGCGTGAAATACATCGAATCTCCCATTCGGGCCATTGTTTCAATTAAATTTCAACTTCAAGTTTGCGGTAAAATCAAAACCGCAATTTGTAAGTGGTAACCATCTGAAAAAGACATCAGGTACATGCAGAAACTAATTGTTGTGCATATTTATTTCTATTTGAGGTGGCAATTTTTCATGTTTATCAGCATTTTTAACAATAAGAGCAATAGTAATTGAGGGACTATATTTTATCTAGCGCATTAAATTTAAAATAAAAAGTCGTGAATTGGCTGAGTGTTTTCTATGGCCGCACATTTCGTTGATAATTACGAGGCATTTGTTTGTCTAAATAACGTTTTTAAGTTCGAAGAGCATTAGAATGGGGATAACAGTGTGGTGTTTTGTGATTCGCCCATTAACTAAATTTGCCACAGTATATTCGCCATGTACCTTTCCGAAATCACAAAACACCACACTGTTATCCCCTAAGTACGTTTTTCCCCGGGCACACTAAAGCACGCAATATACTGTATAAAGCGTTTTACTGTTAGTAGGCCTGATATTAAGTTTTGTGATATGATTATCTTTTATATATTTATTTAGTTATTTCGCTGTCTTAATTTCTTCTCCTGTGCTGGAGAGATTTTTAATTCTGTCGCTGATATTATTTTTTCAACAATCATGGTACCGATATTATTAGATGCATTGCAATTTCAATGTTCCCAAATTTTAATAATTATTATTTGTGTATGTCATTCAAGCACGGTAAACAGATCCGCTTCTATGGTTTTGTGGACGGCGTCACTAAAATACAGACATACATGCTGGTAAATATGTTTGCAATGACTGAATGATTAAGAGGAGACAATCCATGGGTACAACTCCAAATGTAGCGTTATCGATCAGTGTGTTGACATCACATAATCAACCAACGGACTGTACTGGTGATTAAGGTGTTTGGACAGTTATTCAATATGAAAACATCTAACGCTCGGAAAGTTGACCAGCCGGACTTGTTGTGACAACAAATTGTCCAATCGTGTGTTGACAACGATTGCCAGCGCTACGCGGAGATACTCCTGTCTCGGTGTTGGCATCGAGGAAAATACGTCGCGGTGGGTTTCGTGGTTGTATATAAACCCTTGAACGACCCATATTTACATCAATTCACGAAGCTCATCTGTGTTAACAGTCCATCCACTGCTAAAACCCGTCATACGTTAATTCAGTTGCTGTTTCTATTCAAAATAGTTTAAGGTAATTTGAGTTGTAAACTTTGTAACGTAATTCAAACATGCAGAATGTTCATCTCACACTGACAAAATTCTGAAATGTTTGTGATTTTGCTACATTTTTTTATTTATCATTACTGTATACGCAACCGATCCTCTTCTATATAATTACACATGGGCCCCGTCACAAACATCCAGGCCTGTATTGTTTTCAATGACTGTTAATTTGTTTATTTGTCTTCATCAAATAATTGATCAAAAGAGACAACGTAGTACATTACACGTAGATAAACAAAATAGTTATGTACAAATATACTATTCTCCGTGAATTATTACGCAGATACAATTAACCCATGGGTCTTACTCCACATGCATCGTCATTAGCACATGGGTCTTACTCCACATGCATCGTTATTAACACATGGGTCTTACTCCACATGCATCATTATTAGTTTGTCGATTCATAAATAATGCATTGGTGATTAACCCATGGGTCTTACTCCACATGCATCGTTATTAACCCATGGGTCTTACTCGACATGCATCATTATTAGTTTGTCGATTCATAAATAACGCATTGGTGATTAAGGTGTTTTGACAGGAATTAAAAAAAACATTTGTGAAAACATCTAATGCTTGGAAAAGTGACCAGTCTGACTCCTTGTGACAACAAATGGGTCGAATCGTGTGTTGACAATAATTGCAAGCGCTACGCGGAGATACTCGTGTCATGGGGGAAAATCATGAATATGTCGAGTGGGCGACTCCCATCGATTCTATACAGCATCATGCACACACTGTTCATGTGCGCCAATGCACAAATCAAATGGATCAAACACACGCATGATTCACTGAATTGCCTTGGCCTGTCAAATTTATGGATAAATCAGTCAATACCCGAGAGCAAATCGTTCAATAATTTGATTAAAAGGCGTATATATGATGCATACCTCCAAGAATGGAGGGGAAGCATAACATCAACGACCAAGGGAGCCTTTTATAGAATAATTAAAACTGATTTCGGGAGAGAAACATATTTCACTATTGAAAATCAAGCAGCAGTAGCGCGCCTAACTAAATTTAGAACCAGAAATCACAGACTACCTGTTGAAACCGGATCATGGTACAAAAAAAGCTATTCAGACAGAAAATGCACGTTATGCAACCAAGAGCTAGGCGACGAATATCACATTGTACTGAAATGTCAGAGTCTTGTAGATATCAGAAAAAAATATTTGAAACCGTTCTATTATACTCGGCCAAACACACACAAATTAAACGCACTCTTCACGACAACAAATAGAAAAACGATAACTAATATCGCAAACTTCCTGCGCGAAGCCCAGCGTATCATGGGACCCCCCTGAGGCAAAATTTACTGGCTTATCTCATAATTCTTTACCACCTCACACGACCCCCGCCACTGACCACCCCACCCACCACACCCTCGATATTACCATATGTTTATATTATATATCTTTCGAGTTAGTCTGCCCCCTTCTTTTTAAACTGTATCGCATGCGCAACATTCTACTGCATTGAACATTCTGTACTAATTATGTCTCAATTATGTCTATTCTATGACGATCTGAGTTAAATTAAAATATCTATCTATCTATCTTGTCAATTGCATCGAGAAAAAACACGTCGCGGTGCATGGGCCTCATGGTTGCATATATATCATTGAACCAACCCCGTTTTTCATTAATCCACGAATATCATTGGTGTTATAGTCCATCTGTTTCGTCTGATCGTCAACAAATTGATTTGCTGCCTCGTCATCATTTTAAGTAATTTGAGTTCAAATTATTTGTATATATTTTACTGTAATTGTTCAGCCTACATATTATGACAACTTATTTTGAGCTATAGATACAAAGGAGGGCCCGGTTTCTGTTTTGGTGTGGGTGGGACCAATGGCGGATTCAGAGTAAACTAATTGCATTTACATCTCACCCAATTATATGAAAATATTTTTCCCTTTACAGATCATGAAGTCTGGAAGGAAATCTTCAAAATCGGCTGTTGTGAGGATGCCAGTAGATCATATGTATGTGCCCATATCTTCCAGTAGAAAAGGATGCGCATCCGTTGACAAAAACCCGACATCCAGTCTTCTGTATCCACTGAAGAAGATACCATGTTCAACCGACACCCCGACATCCAGTCTGCTGTATCCACTGAAGAAGATACCATGTGCTACCGAAGTTCGAGCTCCATGCGAAACGACCTATCGACATTGGCCACTCGACGACTCACTAGACTCTTCATTTTGCCTGCACGGGCTTGGTGACTGTAATGCCAGTATGGAGTTCTGGTCAATATGCGAGCCATTTGACCGGTCGTTCGATGATTTCGACAGCACCCTTCAACAGCTCGGTCTTATTTTAGAAAAACAAGAAACGTCGCACCAGAAGCAATCTGCCGATAAACATAGTCAAAGGGATGCCACGCCCTTGAAAAATTCAAACGTTTCCGGGAAGCATGCAAAGACTCCTTCTATGACCTCAACCAGATCACACAAAACCAGCTTCAGCAAAAGTTCTGCTGTGAAGAAGTTCCGGAAGTTCTGTAGAATCTTCAAACGTGAAAGCGGATCCCATTTGAAAACGCTGGCTGTATTGTGAGGAAAGACTTTGTTTGACGTTAATAAGCTTGCTCTGTGCTGAAACGACAACACTTTGTAATTGACGTTAAAATGCTTGCTCTGTACAGAAACGACCACGTCAGTGATGACCACACCAAAGGAAAATAGTGCTATCCATTAACAATTACAAATGTGTACTCATTGTGACAATTTTCATGATGAAGTTTTTTATTGATAAGTTTTTGTTACCTGTATTGTTTTTGTTGTTTATGTTGCTATTCAATTAAACGTTAAATTCTTTCAATTGTTTCTATATCAACACAAGCCTTGTCATCACTTTTAAGCCTTGTCATCACTTTTAAAGTTGGGTGAACTCCAATTGTCCTAGCTTGTATTCCTACATTTTCCAGTGAATTCTTTTTTAACTGGGCATATATATTTTAAGTACCATGGGAACCTGCGATTATGAGGTCCGTCTGACGTTTTTTTTATTGAGTTATCCCCCTTAATCGACTTAGTATATGTTCGCAACATTCAAATAAGTATGTCAGTCTGTCCATCTATACGTGCGTCCGACTTACCTTTCCGGAGCATAACTTGAGTGCGTAAAACATTTTCGCCACTGACTGCCATGTGGGTATCCTTAGACTGAATATTGAGACTGGGAGGTTTAATACGGAAGATTCCGACAAAAGATATTGTTCTGTGTGTGATTGTAGCCAAGTTGAAGACGAGACACACTTTCTCCTTAACTGTCAAGCGTATAAACACTTGCGATCAAAATTGATGTCATATATCGCGATTGAATATGAACAGACACAATTTAGTGACGTCGGCTTGCTCACTCAGCTAATGAATCGGTATCCTCTTCAAGTAGCTAAATTTCTTCAAACCGCTTATCAAAAAAGACAAAATCTTCTTAGCAAAACCTTTTCTATCCCATGAATGTGCACAACAATTTTCTTTATTGTTTTGTTTAAAGTGACTTATAGGCCTTATTGGCCGGGTGTGTTCTTATTTTGTTACTCGACATTGTTATCACCTGTATGTGATATGTTTTATACCCTATACACACATGTCACTATTATAATATATTCGTTCGTTCGTTCCTTAGTCCCATTTGAGACAGCCTACCTCTAGTTTTGGGATAACAGTATGGCACAATATAGTCATTAAATGTGTTGTTAGGTTGACATGGGGTGTTCAGATCAAAACAGACAATGGGGTGCAATGAATCACTAACCTCGTGAGGTTTCTGGCCAATTGCAGTATTATGTAGACCATGGCTCTCCAAACGTTCATTTGACAATAGGCGTTCATCCATGAACTACGGATCAAATGGCCGTACACAGCGTCGTGATCGCTAATTATTATACACGTGCATATATGTATTGTACTCAATGCTAGTAATGTCTAGTCATAGGAAAGGTCACACATATAGGCCATACGGGGCGGCTGTCCTCTCACTGCTAAGTTTGTGTAACATAATGTTCAATATTGTTACATGGAACGCCACAGGGGCGTTGGGTAGCAGCAGCTACATGTCTGGTTTGCTGGAAAAGCAGGACGTGGATATTCTGGGTATCAGCGAACACTGGCTTCATAGCCATAATGTCCACTTCCTCAACACTCTCGACTGTAATTATCAGTGTCATGCAATATGTGATTTCTCACAACGCCTGCCCATGCAAAGGGGTCGTAATAAGGGTGGGGTAGCAATATTCTGGCATAAGAGGCTGGATAACGCAGTTTCTGTTCTTGACTTCAATGATGACAGGATATGTGGAATTCAAGTGCAATACAATGAATCCCAGTATATGTATATCCTACAGGTCTACCTGCCGTCTACAAATTACGCCGTCTCAATGTATCGTGAGTATCTCACCGAATTAGACAAGCACATTGACTACTACTCTTCGATAGGAACTGTCATTGTAATGGGTGATTTTAACGGCAACATTCAGAAATCTGACGCAAGAAATCGTACCTTTAAGAAACTACTATCACGCAGAAATCTTGTTTCTGTTAATCAAGAGGATCCGTCCGCGCGTCTAATCGCAACACATGTGCCTGCTACTGGCGGTTCTGGTACAACGATTGACCATATTTTGGTTCACAAAGCTAACTTACCATTTGTGAATAATATACAGGTGATTATTGACTCTGCTACAGATTTTTCTAATCACAGACCAGTCAAATTGCGCATTGATCTTGGATCTCGTCACACTCGCCGAAGTGATATTCGCAATAGTCCCAACTGGAAGAAATTTACTAAGTCAGATTCATCTGTGCTAGCTTATCAAAACTGTATAGATACACTTTTGCCAGATAGTTGTGCACCTGTCTCAGACAACGCAAGTCTAGACACTTATTACTCGAATGTCGTCAAAGCTATCGATTCTGCGTCTAAGAGTTTTGTTCCAACAAAATCCTCAAAACCACACGTTAAACCGTTTTGGAACGAACGTCTAAAATCTCTTCATAATGAAATGCAGAGCTTTAGACTGATATGGACCGCGGAAGGTCGCCCTAGAGGGCACACAAATTCATCTTACACGAATTATAAAGTAGCCAAATGTGCCTTCCGCAGAGAATTGCGTCAGTCGAACCTCAGATTTCTTTGTAGCCAAAATGAAATGGTCGATCATGCAGCCGAACTTAACCAGGGGCATTTTTTCCGACTTTTTAATCAACGGAAGTCCAACTGTAGGGCACAAACTAACAACTTTTTTGAAGTCAACAATGTCACACTTAGAAACCCGGAAGAAATCACAAATGCATGGGCCGATTATTATGAAATGTTATATCACCCTCTTGAATCTACCACATTTGATGCAGCTCATTACGATTATGTCACTAATTCTGTTGATGATATTGCTTCTAACACACATGGGTGTAATGTCGGTACTGCATCTGACAAACGGCTTCTCTATCCCGTATCAGTACATGAGCTCATATCTGTCCTCAAATCAATGAACCTGGGCAAAGCCCCGGGACCAGATATGATCTGCTATGAGCATATTGTATACGGGGGAGAATCTCTACATAAATGTATATCTTATGTTCTCAGCAAAATGATAGAACTTCAACACATACCTCAGATGGCAAAAAAAGGCATGATGGTGTCTCTCTATAAGGGTGGAGATAAGCCGAAATCACATTTTGATAGCTATCGAGCAATAACCCTTCTCCCAGTCGTGTATAAGACCTTAGAAAAGGTAATCTTATGTCGCATGGAACGTAACACACCAAATCTAATCAAAGTACACCCACTTCAAAACGGGTTTCAAAAAGAGGTCAGTTGCTTCATGTCGTCATATGTGTTACACGAAAGTATAAGTTATACCAGTGAACAAAAGAACAAGCTATTTTCTTGCTTCCTAGATGTTCAAAAGGCCTTTGACACAGTTTGGATTGATGGCTTGCTTCTCAAATTACACAACTGTGGTTTCCAAGGTAAAATTTGGCTACTTCTACGCGAATTTCTTAGCGGTATATCCTGTGTAGTCAAACATTCAGATGTCATCTCAAGGTCAATCGAAATCAAACAAGGAACAAGGCAAGGGGGAATACCGTCCCCTTTATTCTACATGTTGTACATCAACGAGTTACTATATGAAATCGAGGCGTCCAACTGTGGTCTCCGGCTTATCTCCACAAATTGTTCCTCTCCCACACAGGCGGATGACATGACGTTGCTGTCGCTATCGAACTATGGTTTACAGCACCTATTAGATATATGCTCATCTTACAGCCAAAAGTGGAGATTCATGTATAACCCAAAGAAAACCAAAGTCATTGTATTCAACGAAAACGTACGTCCAAACGGTGCCTTAATTCGAAAATGGTATCTTGGGGATGGAATTGTATCCGAAACCGATGAAATCACACATTTGGATATTCACATTAGTAAAGTCAATTGTGTACAGGAATTTGTTGAAGTGGTAGTAGATAAAATCCGATCTACATACTTTCTTTTGAGCAACGCCGGGCTCGATGCTGGTGGTATCACACCATCAAGTTGTGCAATCATATATGAATCAATTGTGTTGCCAAAAGGCTTGTATGGGACAGAATTCCTTTGCGGTATGTCTCAAGCAAACATATCAGATCTCGAGAAAATTCACCGATTTTGTTTGAAGCGAATTCAAGCATTACCGGTGAGAGCTAGAACTGACATCGTATCTGGTCTTATGGGCTTAGGCTCTATCTGCTCAACCATAGATGCTCGTAAACTCAGCCTCTTTGGTAGTCTTTGTCGATTATCACCTACCAAAGCGTGCAAAGAAATCTTCACCTTAAGACTACACTCGCACCTCTCTGGGGAGTACGTCAACCCAAACTCGTTCTTCTCCGATATTGAACGTATTCTCATGTCATATAACATTGTTCAATACTTGTACCAATTCTCCTATCGCGGCATGTTTCCAACAAAATCAGAATGGTCCCGTATACTCAAAACTGAAGTTAATAACAAACGTGAACTCGACTGGAAGCGCAACATTGATAATGACCCATCCCTTCTTCGTTTCGGGAAAATACACAATTGCCTGCAAATGTCCCTTTTGTGGCGATGCTGTCGTATTTACCCAGATAGAAAGGGTGCCTTTTTCACAGTTGCACAATTAGTAGCTGCCACAGCTGTACATGCATGTGAACCTACTGTATGTATGTTATGCAATATGACTCACCATGATGTAATTAAGCATGCTCTAATTTACTGTAATCACCGTACATTATGAATCCTTCGAAATGGTATGTGGTACCAGCTAATTGACAAATTTGGCTTATTGTTTTACCTCTGGACAGATGAACTCGATGATGATGAACTAGTACTTCTTCATCTAACAAAATTACCTGGCGAACTTTATTCATTCATCGACGAGCCCATGTGTTTCGTTTCTTTCATGGTGCACCACACACATTTACTTTGGAAGGCATACACTACGATGGTGTCAAATCTTTGACAGGATGTTTTACAAGGCCACGCTCCAGTTATAGCCAACAGCTAGCACTTCGGCCTTCGCCTAACACATGCACGCTTCAGCAATGAGGCATGGTTTAGCGTTGAACTCTGTACAGAACTTTTATGAGGTCGAAATCACTCAACAAAATAGGTAAACCTATGCGTCGAATGGCGGGATCTCAAGCAAGCCTTTAACTATGTAAAAGAGCGTGAACTGTCACGGGGTGTTGTGTGCGTTTGCATGTGGGGAGTACGTGAGGGTGGGTGTGTGTGAGGGTGTGTGCGTGTGAGGCTGAGGGTGTGTGAGGGTGTGTGAGGGAGGGTGTGTGTGTGAGAGAGAGAGGGTGTGTGTGTGTGAGGGAGGGTGAGGATGTGTGAGTGTGGGTGCGATGGTGTGGTGAGGGTGTGTGTGAGAGAGAGAGATAGAGAGAGAGAGAGAGAGAGAGAGAGAGAGAGAGAGAGAGAGAAAGAGATAGAGATAGAGAGGGCGTGTCTGTGTGTGCGAGGGTGCGCGCATATGTGAGAGAAAGATATAGCGGAGAGAGATATGGGAGTAAGAGAGAGAGAGAGAGAGAGAGAGAGAGAGAGAGAGAGAGGTGTATATGCGCATAGCGGATCCGCAGATACCTGTCTGAGTGCTGCGAATACGCTGTACGTGTGATTGGGTGTGCGATCTCGTTATCATATACATATTGTACATAACAAGTGCGATGCGTTGTCTTAATACTCTGTATTTCATATAACTGTATTATTATGCTCCGTCTTGTATGACTTGTGCTTTTCTTGTCTTTTTCTTTTGAACTTTGTATATGTTACATGTATATCTCTGTGAGCTCTTCATTAATGGAGGAAATAAAGAAATATATATATATATATATTTTGCTTGCACGGGCTTGGTGACTGTAATGCCAATATGGAGTTCTGGTCAATATGCGAGCCATGTGACCGGTCGTTCGATGATTTCGACAGCACCCTTCAACAGCTCGGTCTTATTTTAGAAAAACAAGAAACGTCGCACCAGAAGCAATCTGCCGATAAACATAGTCAAAGGGATGCCACGCCCTTGAAAAATTCAAACGTTTCCGGGAAGCATGCAAAGACTCCTTCTATGACCTCAACCAGATCACACAAAACCAGCTTCAGCAAAAGTTCTGCTGTGAAGAAGTTCCGGAAGTTCTGTAGAATCTTCAAACGTGAAAGCGGATCCCATTTGAAAACGCTGGCTGTATTGTGAGGAAAGACTTTGTTTGACGTTAATAAGCTTGCTCTGTGCTGAAACGACATCACTTTGTAATTGACGTTAAAATGCTTGCTCTGTACAGAAACGACCACGTCAGTGATGACCACACCAAAGGAAAATAGTGCTATCCATTAACCATTACAAATGTGTACTCATTGTGACAATTTTCATGATGAAGTTTTTTATTGATAAGTTTTTGTTACCTGTATTGTTTTTGTTGTTTATGTTGCTATTCAATTAAACGTTAAATTCTTTCAATTGTTTCCATATCAACACAAGCCTTGTCATCACTTTTAAGCCTTGTCATCACTTTTAAAGTTGGGTGAACTCCAATTGTCCCAGCTTGTATTCCTACATTTTCCAGTCAATTCTTTTTTAACTGGGCATATATATTTTAAGTACCATGGGAACCTGCGATTATGAGGTCCGTCTGACGTTTTTTTTATTGAGTTATCCCCCTTAATCGACTTAATATATGTTCGCAACATTCAAATAAGTATGTCAGTCTGTCCATCTATACGTGCGTCCGACTTACCTTTCCGGAGCATAACTTGAGTGCGTAAAACATTTTCGCCACTGACTGCCATGTGGGTATCCTTAGACTGAATATTGAGACTGGGAGGTTTAATACGGAAGATTCCGACAAAAGATATTGTTCTGTGTGTGATTGTAGCCAAGTTGAAGACGAGACACACTTTCTCCTTAACTGTCAAGCGTATAAACACTTGCGATCAAAACTGATGTCATATATCGCGATTGAATATGAACAGACACAATTTAGTGACGTCGGCTTGCTTACTCGGCTAATGAATCGGTATCCTCTTCAAGTAGCTAAATTTCTTCAAACCGCTTATCAAAAAAGACAAAATCTTCTTAGCAAAACCTTTTCTATCCCATGAATGTGCACAACAATTTTCTTTATTGTTTTGTTTAAAGTGACTTATAGGCCTTATTGGCCGGGTGTGTTCTTATTTTGTTACTCGACATTGTTATCACCTGTATGTGATATGTTTTATACCCTATACACACATGTCACTATAATAATATATTCGTTCGTTCGTTCCTTAGTCCCATTTGAGACAGCCTACCTCTAGTTTTGGGATAACAGTATGGCACAATATAGTCATTAAATGTGTTGTTAGGTTGACATGGGGTGTTCAGATCAAAACAGACAATGGGGTGCAATGAATCACGAACCTCGTGAGTTAAAAACGTTGCAATTTTTGTTTTAAATATACATTCATAACTCGAGATTTACCCGTGTTCGTCTCTTGCCACTATTAAACAATTCAGCTCAAGTAAGTTCACCATTATCTGGAGAATGGAGCTATGTGTCTGTCATTTTTAGCTCAACTTGACAATGTCAAGCTTGATCTAGTGTCATGTGATGGCGTCCTCGTCCGTCAACAGTTTCATTTGGCACATCCTTCAGGCCACACACCCATCCGATCATCACCAAACTTCATATGGGTATTCAGGGTGACATCTAGATGGGATACATCATTTCGTTAAAAAACATGGCCGCCAGCAGCCATTTTGGAGTTCAAATTTGAATCCGTCGGCCCGCATTTATTGAAGAAATGTTTTGAAGATTTACAAGCATGTTCAGGAAAGCCTCTAGATGGGAACTATCGAATTTTAGCGAGTTTCAATGAAAATATTGGCCACCAGATGCCATCTTGAATGTTACCCTTGCGTGACTAAATCCTTTGGCACACCCTACATATCACACCCCTCATCTGATCGCCACCAAACTTCATATGAACCTGTAATTCGTTAAAAAACATGGCCACCGGCAGCCATCTGTGATTTAAAGTGTGAATCTATCGATACACCATGCAGCCCGCATATATATCGAAGAAATGTTTTGTAAATTTACAGGCATGATTCGGATCACCTCTAGATGAGAGCCATCGAATTTCAACGCTTTTCGATGAAACAAAATGGCCGCCGGCAGCCATCTTGAATTTTACTCTTTGCATGACTAAATCCTTTGGCACACCTTACTGACCACGCCCCTAAATCCGATCGTCACAAAACTTCATATGAATCTTTTGGGTGATTTCTAGATGGGAGCCATCGATTTTTTCCGAAATTCGAAGAAAAACATGACTGCCATCCGGCCATCTTGGATTTTACTCTTTGCATGACGAAATCGTTCACTCGCACTACAGGCCACACAATTCATCCAGTCGTCACCAAACTTGATACGGATCTTCGTGGTGACCTCTAGATGGGAGCCTTCGATTATTTCTGAAATTAGTTACAAAACATGGCTGCCACCAGCCATATTAGATTTTAAATTTGAATCCATCGGCACACCCTGCAGCCCACATTTATTGGTGAAATGTTTGAAATGATAATAATTTCATCTATACACCATACTCGCCCATTACTTTAACTGTGTTACTTCCCTTTAACATTATATTCATTGATCAGCAAAAAAAAAAACTTCCCAAGTTGAGTTGCAGTATCATTGACACTTTTATTCGCCTCAAAGACGAGGTGAATACATTTACCCTCGGAACCGTTTGTTCTATCCAAACATATGACATTCCCATTGATTTAAGTTATGTTGAACAAAATTGAGCCATGGTTTTTCTGTTTATTGTCCACAGTCGTGTTCAGATGTATGTAGCAAATGGTAAGTGGTAGTCTCGAGCATTCCATTGTGATAATTCTACTCGACATATAGTTCGATATATATGAATCCTATTACTTAAAAACAAGTATTACGTCATAGTGTCCGTCAACCACAACTCGCGACAAGATGCAATCGGAGCCAATCAGAGGATATGGTAGTCACGTGGTACCAAACTGTAAGGCAGAGTTCAGTATTAAACTTTATGCATAAACGCTCTTTATTGTTACCATATCAGGATACATTACACAATGAACGCTCTTTATTGTATTCTTCTGATGCAATGTTCTTCAGTACGTTTTCCCCGGGCACACTAAAGTACGCAATATACTGTATAAAGCGTTTTACTGTTAGTAGGCCTGATATTAAGTTTTGTGATATGATTATCTTTTATATATTTATTTAGTTATTTCGCTGTCTTACTTTCTTCTCCTGTGCTGGAGAGATTCTTAATTCTGTTGCAGATATTATTTATTCAACAATCATGGTACCGATATTATTAGATGCATTGCAATTTCAATGTTCCCAAATTTTAATAATTATTATTTTTGTATGTCATTCAAGCACGGTAAACAGATCCGCTTCTATAGCTATGTGGACGGCGTCACTAAAATACAGACATACATGCTGGTAAATATGTTTGCAATGACTGAATGATTAAGAGGAGACAATCCATGGGTACAACTCCAAATGTAGCGTTATCGATCAGTGTGTTGACATCACATAATCAACCAACGGACTGTACTGGTGATTAAGGTGTTTGGACAGGTATTCAATTAGTCCAAGTCTTCTTGTACTAAAACCAGCTAAGATATTGGGATGGCGATGCTGGCCGTTTAGTCCAAGCCCGCTTGCATACCAATCCTACCACATGAGTTACGCCCACGATCTGTGGCGGGAATTTGTGGTGTATTTTACTCGATTTACCTAGCAAATCAATACATGATGCTATATACATCGGAAAGGCTTACATCTAATGGTCATAATGGTGTATAATAATCTAACTTTAATGTTAAATTACACATAGAATATTCCGGTTGATTGCCACAAACATTGATTTGTTTCTCTGTTTGTTTACGTTTTAACCGAAAGCCGAAGTGGTCCGAATAAGTTCGGCATAATCCGCTGTTTGTTCTGGGAATTCTACTTTCCGTTTCTATATATAGCGCGGGTTTTCCGAACAAAAATGGCGAAAACCGATCGCCCGAAAGTCCAGTTTTCTATGTGCTTTCAGAACAATTCCCGCACTAAACACTTAATGACATAATGGAGGATCAGAACGGTAGTTTTGTTGACAATTATCGCAAGCAACTTGTCAAAATTGGAGCAAATTAGATCTCTTGTGTCTGACTTGCCATGCGCGTGGTGTGCATTTTGACATCTGTGTTGATAAAATAATCGGAGAACCGAATCACACAGTTTCGAAATATAGTTCTTCCGTTTTAGTGGGACTTTTCAAACTTAAGGTTCATTTATTTAGTGTATTACATTTATATCTCCAATGTTTAATTAATCTATTTATTATTTTATTTATTGACACACATAATTACGATTACAATGGAGAATTCATCGTAATTTGCGTTGTTGTCCAAAATCTACGGAATATTTTCAACGGAAAATGCCGAACACAGTTCGCGAGGTCAACCGAGTTCGCATACTTTAAAAAAATTGTAAACATTGAGGTAAATGTCTCTTTTCGCATTAAATTACCGTTTTAAATTCACAACTGATGTGGGTTTCAGATAAAATAGCATGTCTTCTGCGGAAAATATCCGTTTATTGTCGCAATTGTGATATTTTATTTCATATAATTGTGGTTTTATTTGAGCGGGTCACTAACGCTTAAGCCGTGTCATAAGCGAGCATATAGGGCGGGCTTGGACTAAACGCCAGCATCGCCATCCCAATATCTTAGCTGGTTTTAGTACAAGAAGACTTGGACTAGTATTCAATATGAAAACATCTAACGCTCGGAAAGTTGACCAGCCGGACTTGTTGTGACAACAAATTGTCGAATCGCGTGTTGACAACGATTGCCAGCGCTACGCGGAGATACTCCTGTCTCGTCGTTGGCATCGAGGAAAATACGTCGCGGTGGGTTTCGTGGTTGCATATAAACCCTTGAAAGACCCATATTTACATCAATTCACGAAGCTCATCCGTGTTACAGTCCATCCACTGCTAAAAACCGTCATACGTTAATTCAGTTGCTGTTTCTATTCAAAATAGTTTAAGGTAATTTGAGTTGTAAACTTTTTAACGTAATTCAAACATGCAGAATGTTCATCTCACAATGACAAAATTCTGAAATGTTTGTGATTTTGCTACATTTTTTTAATTTATCATTACTGCATACGCAACCGATCCTCTTCTATATAGTTACACATGGGCCCCGTCACAAAAATCAAGGCCTGTATTGTTTTCAATGACTGTTAATTTGTTCAATTTGTTTATTTGTCTTCATCAAATAATTGATCAAAAGACAACGTAGTATATTACACGTAGATAAACAAAATAGTTATGTACAAATATACTATTCTCCGTGAATTATTACGCAGATACAATTAACCCATGGGTCTTACTCCACATGCATCGTTATTAGCACATGGGTCTTACTCCACATGCATCGTTATTAACACATGG
The DNA here is from genome assembly GCA_032622095.1 of Siphonodentalium dalli. NCBI lineage: Eukaryota > Metazoa > Mollusca > Scaphopoda > Gadilida > Siphonodentaliidae > Siphonodentalium > Siphonodentalium dalli. Next base: position 252,707,421 of record CP136065.1, read on the forward strand.
GTCTTACTCCACATTCATCATTATTAGTTTGTCGATTCATAAATAATGCATTGGTGATTAACCCATGGGTCTTACTCCACATGCATCGTTATTAACACATGGGTCTTACTCCACATCATCGTTATTAACCCATGGTTCTTACTCCACATGCATCGTTATTAGTTTGTCGATTCATAATTAACGCATTGGTGATTAAGGTGTTTTGACAGGAATTAAAAAAAACTTTTATGAAAACATCTAATGCTTGGAAAGGTGACCTGTCTGACTCCTTGTGATAACAAATGGGTCGAATCGTGTGTTGACAATGATTGCAAGCGCTACGCGGAGATACTCATGTCTTGTCAATTGGCATCGAGAAAAAACACGTCGCGGTGCATGGGCCTCATGGTTGCATATATATCATTGAACCAACCCCGTTTTTCATTAATCCACGAATATCATTGATGTTATAGTCCATCTGTTTCGTCTGATTGTCAACAAATTGATTTGCTGCCTCGTCATCATTTTAAGGTAATTTGAGTTCAAATGATTTGTATATATTTTACTGTAATTGTTTAGCCTACATATTATGACAACTTATTTTGAGCTATAGATACAAAGGAGGGCCCGGTTTCTGTTTTGGTGTGGGTGGGACCAATGGTGGATTCAGAGTAAACTAATTGCATTTACATCTCGCCCAATTATATGAAAATATTTTTCCCTTTACAGATCATGAAGTATGGAAGGAAATCTTCAAAATCGGCTGTTGTGAGGATGCCAGTAGATCATATGTATGTGCCAATAACTTCCACTAGAAAAGGATGCGCATCCGTTGACAAAAACCCGACATCCAGTCTGCTGTATCCACTGAAGAAGATACCATGTTCAACCGACACCCCGACATCCAGTCTGCTGTACCCACTGAAGAAGATACCATGTGCTACCGAAGTTCGAGCTCCATGCGAAACGACCTATCGACATTGGCCACTCGACGACTCACTAGACTCTTCATTTTGCTTGCACGGGCTTGGTGACTGTAATGCCAATATGGAGTTCTGGTCAATATGCGAGCCATGTGACCGGTCGTTCGATGATTTCGACAGCACCCTTCAACAGCTCGGTCTTATTTTAGAAAAACAAGAAACGTCGCACCAGAAGCAATCTGCCGATAAACATAGTCAAAGGGATGCCACGCCCTTGAAAAATTCAAACGTTTCCGGGAAGCATGCAAAGACTCCTTCTATGACCTCAACCAGATCACACAAAACCAGCTTCAGCAAAAGTTCTGCTGTGAAGAAGTTCCGGAAGTTCTGTAGAATCTTCAAACGTGAAAGCGGATCCCATTTGAAAACGCTGGCTGTATCGTGAGGAAAGACTTTGTTTGACGTTAATAAGCTTGCTCTGTGCTGAAACGACAACACTGTGTAATTGACGTTAAAATGCTTGCTCTGTACAGAAACGACCACGTCAGTGATGACCACACCAAAGGAAAATAGTGCTATCCATTAACAATTACAAATGTGTACTCATTGTGACAATTTTCATGATGAAGTTTTTTATTGATAAGTTTTTGTTACCTGTATTGTTTTTGTTGTTTATGTTGCTATTCAATTAAACGTTAAATTCTTTCAATTGTTTCCATATCAACACAAGCCTTGTCATCACTTTTAAGCCTTGTCATCACTTTTAAAGTTGGGGGAACTCCAATTGTCCCAGCTTGTATTCCTACATTTTCCAGTCAATTCTTTTTTAACTGGGCATATATATTTTAAGTACCATGGGAACCTGCGATTATGAGGTCCGTCCGACGTTTTTGTTATTGAGTTATCCCCCTTAATCGACTAAATATATGTTCGCAACATTCAAATAAGTATGCCAGTCTGTCCATCTATACGTGCGTCCGACTTACCTTTCCGGAGCATAACTTGAGTGCGTAAAACATTTTCGCCACTGACTGCCATGTGGGTATCCTTAGACTGAATATTGAGACTGGGAGGTTTAATACGGAAGATTCCGACAAAAGATATTGTTCTGTGTGTGATTGTAGCCAAGTTGAAGACGAGACACACTTTCTCCTTAACTGTCAAGCGTATAAACAATTGCGATCAAAACTGATGTCATATATCGCGATTGAATATGAACAGACACAATTTAGTGACGTCGGCTTGCTTACTCGGCTAATGAATCGGTATCCTCTTCAAGTAGCTAAATTTCTTCAAACCGCTTATCAAAAAAGACAAAATCTTCTTAGCAAAACCTTTTCTATCCCATGAATGTGCACAACAATTTTCTTTATTGTTTTGTTTAAAGTGACTTATAGGCCTTATTGGCCGGGTGTGTTCTTATTTTGTTACTCGACATTGTTATCACCTGTATGCGATATGTTTTATACCCTATACACACATGTCACTATAATAATATATTCGTTCGTTCGTTCCTTAGTCCCATTTGAGACAGCCTACCTCTAGTTTTGGGATAACAGTATGGCACAATATAGTCATTAAATGTGTTGTTAGGTTGACATGGGGTGTTCATATCAAAACAGACAATGGGGTGCAATGAATCACGAACCTCGTGAGTTAAAAACGTTGCAATTTTTGTTTTAAATATACATTCATAACTCGAGATTTACCCGTGTTCGTCTCTTGCCACTATTAAACAATTCAGCTCAAGTAAGTTCACCATTATCTGGAGAATGGAGCTATGTGTCTGTCATTTTTAGCTCAACTTGACAATGTCAAGCTTGATCTAGTGTCATGTGATGGCGTCCTCGTCCGTCAACAGTTTCATTTGGCACATCCTTCAGGCCACACACCCATCCGATCATCACCAAACTTCATATGGGTATTCAGGGTGACATCTAGATGGGATACATCATTTCGTTAAAAAACATGGCCGCCAGCAGCCATTTTGGAGTTCAAATTTGAATCCGTCGGCCCGCATTTATTGAAGAAATGTTTTGAAGATTTACAAGCATGTTCAGGAAAGCCTCTAGATGGGAACTATCGAATTTTAGCGAGTTTCAATGAAAATATTGGCCACCAGATGCCATCTTGAATGTTACTCTTGCGTGACTAAATCCTTTGGCACACCCTACATATCACACCCCTCATCTGATCGCCACCAAACTTCATATGAACCTGTAATTCGTTAAAAAACATGGCCACCGGCAGCCATCTGTGATTTAAAGTGTGAATCTATCGATACACCATGCAGCCCGCATATATATCGAAGAAATGTTTTGTAAATTTACAGGCATGATTCGGATCACCTCTAGATGAGAGCGATCGAATTTCAACGCTTTTCGATGAAACAAAATGGCCGCCGGCAGCCATCTTGAATTTTACTCTTTGCATGACTAAATCCTTTGGCACACCTTACTGACCACGCCCCTCATCCGATCGTCACAAAACTTCATATGAATCTTTTGGGTGATTTCTAGATGGGAGCCATCGATTTTTTCCGAAATTCGAAGAAAAACATGACTGCCATCCGGCCATCTTGGATTGTACTCTTTGCATGACGAAATCGTTCACTCGCACTACAGGCCACACAATTCATCCAGTCGTCACCAAACTTGATACGGATCTTCGTGGTGACCTCTAGATGGGAGCCTTCGATTATTTCTGAAATTAGTTACAAAACATGGCTGCCACCAGCCATATTAGATTTTAAATTTGAATCCATCGACACACCCTGCAGCCCACATTTATTGGTGAAATGTTTGAAATGATAATAATTTCATCTATACACCATACTCGCCCATTACTGTAACTGTTTTACTTCCCTTTAACATTATATTCATTGATCAGCAAAAAAAAAACTTCCCAAGTTGAGTTGCAGTATCATTGACACTTTTATTCGCCTCAAAGACGAGGTGAATACATTTACCCTCGGAACCGTTTGTTCTATCCAAACATATGACATTCCCATTGATTTAAGTTATGTTGAAAAAAATTGAGCCATGGGTTTTTCTGTTTATTGTCCACAGTCGTGTTCAGATGTATGTAGCAAATCGTAAGTGGTAGTCTCGAGCATTCCATTGTGATAATTCTACTCGACATATAGTTCGATATATATGAATCCTATTACTTAAAAACAAGTAGTACGTCATAGTGTCCGCCAACCACAACTCGCGACAAGATGCAATCGGAGCCAATCAGAGGATATGGTAGTCACGTGGTACCAAACTGTAAGGCAGAGTTCAGTATTAAACTTTCTGCATAAACGCTCTTTATTGTTACCATATCAGGATACATTACACAATGTACGCTCTTTATTGTATTCTTCTGATGCAATATTCTTCAGTATGTTTTTCCCCGGGCACACTAAAGCACGCAATATACTGTATAAAGCGTTTTACTGTTAGTAGGCCTGATATTAAGTTTTGTGATATGATTATCTTTTATATATTTATTTAGTTATTTCGCTGTCTTACTTTCTTCTCCTGTGCTGGAGAGATTCTTAATTCTGTTGCAGATATTATTTTTTCAACAATCATGGTACCGATATTATTAGATGCATTGCAATTTCAATGTTCCCAAATTTTAATAATTATTATTTGTGTATGTCATTCAAGCACGGTAAACAGATCCGCTTCTATAGCTACGTGGACGGCGTCACTAAAATACAGACATACATGCTGGTAAATATGTTTGCAATGACTGAATGATTAAGAGGAGACAATCCATGGGTACAACTCCAAATGTAGCGTTATCGATCAGTGTGTTGACATCACATAATCAACCAACGGACTGTACTGGTGATTAAGGTGTTTGGACAGGTATTCAATATGAAAACATCTAACGCTCGGAAAGTTGACCAGCCGGACTTGTTGTGACAACAAATTGTCGAATCGTGTGTTGACAACGATTGCCAGCGCTACGCGGAGATACTCCTGTCTCGTCGTTGGCATCGAGGAAAATACGTCGCGGTGGGTTTCGTGGTTGCATATAAACCCTTGAACGACCCATATTTACATCAATTCACGAAGCTCATCCGTGTTACAGTCCATCCACTGCTAAAAACCGTCATACGTTAATTCAGTTGCTGTTTCTATTCAAAATAGTTTAAGGTAATTTGAGTTGTAAACTTTTTAACGTAATTCAAACATGTAGAATGTTCATCTCACAATGACAAAATTCTGAAATGTTTGTGATTTTGCTACATTTTTTTAATTTAGCATTACTGTATACGCAACCGATCCTCTTCTATATAGTTACACATGGGCCCCGTCACAAAAATCAAGGCCTGTATTGTTTTCAATGACTGTTAATTTGTTCAATTTGTTTATTTGTCTTCATCAAATAATTGATCAAAAGACAACGTAGTATATTACACGTAGATAAACAAAATAGTTATGTACAAATATACTATTCTCCGTGAATTATTACGCAGATACAATTAACCCATGGGTCTTACTCCACATGCATCGTCATTAGCACATGGGTCTTACTCCACATGCATCGTTATTAACACATGGGTCTTACCTCACATTCATCATTATTAGTTTGTCGATTCATAAATAATGCATTGGTGATTAACCCATGGGTCTTACTCCACATGCATCGTTATTAACACATGGGTCTTACTCCACATCATCGTTATTAACCCATGGTTCTTACTCCACATGCATCGTTATTAGTTTGTCGATTCATAAATAACGCATTGGTGATTAAGGTGTTTTGACAGGAATTAAAAAATACTTTTATGAAAACATCTAATGCTTGGAAAGGTGACCTGTCTGACTCCTTGTGATAACAAATGGGTCGAATCGTGTGTTGACAATGATTGCAAGCGCTACGCGGAGATACTCCTGTCTTGTCAATTGGCATCGAGAAAAAACACGTCGCGGTGCATGGGCCTCATGGTTGCATATATATCATTGAACCAACCCCGTTTTTCATTAATCCACGAATATCATTGATGTTATAGTCCATCTGTTTCGTCTGATCGTCAACAAATTGATTTGCTGCCTCGTCATCATTTTAAGGTAATTTGAGTTCAAATGATTTGTATATACTGTAATTGTTTAGCCTACATATTATGACAACTTATTTTGAGCTATAGATACAAAGGAGGGCCCGGTTTCTGTTTTGGTGTGGGTGGGACCAATGGTGGATTCAGAGTAAACTAATTGCATTTACATCTCACCCAATTATATGAAAATATTTTTCCCTTTACAGATCATGAAGTCTGGAAGGAAATCTTCAAAATCGGCTGTTGTGAGGATGCCAGTAGATCATATGTATGTGCCAATAACTTCCAGTAGAAAAGGATGCGCATCCGTTGACAAAAACCCGACATCCAGTCTGCTGTATCCACTGAAGAAGATACCATGTTCAACCGACACCCCGACATCCAGTCTGCTGTACCCACTGAAGAAGATACCATGTGCAACCGAAGTTAGAGCTCCATGCGAAACAACATATCGACATTGGCCACTCGACGACTCACTAGACTCTTCATTTTGCTTGCACGGGCTTGGTGACTGTAATGCCAATAGGGAGTTCTGGTCAATATGCGAGCCATGTGACCGGTCGTTCGATGATTTCGACAGCACCCTTCAACAGCTCGGTCTTATTTTAGAAAAACAAGAAACGTCGCACCAGAAGCAATCTGCCGATAAACATAGTCAAAGGGATGCCACGCCCTTGAAAAATTCAAACGTTTCCGGGAAGCATGCAAAGACTCCTTCTATGACCTCAACCAGATCACACAAAACCAGCTTCAGCAAAAGTTATGTTGTGAAGAAGTTCCGGAAGTTCTGTAGAATCTTCAAACTTGAAAGCGGATCCCATTTGAAAACGCTGGCTGTATTGTGAGGAAAGACTTTGTTTGACGTTAATAAGCTTGCTCTGTGCTGAAACGACAACACTTTGTAATTGACGTTAAAATGCTTGCTCTGTACAGAAACGACCACGTCAGTGATGACCACACCAAAGGAAAATAGTGCTATCCATTAACCATTACAAATGTGTACTCATTGTGACAATTTTCGTGATGAAGTTTTTTATTGATAAGTTTTTGTTACCTGTATTGTTTTTGTTGTTTATGTTGCTATTCAATTAAACGTTAAATTTTTTCAATTGTTTCCATATCAACACAAGCCTTGTCATCACTTTTAAGCCTTGTCATCACTTTTAAAGTTGGGGGAACTCCAATTGTCCCAGCTTGTATTCCTACATTTTCCAGTCAATTCTTTTTTAACTGGGCATATATATTTTAAGTACCATGGGAACCTGCGATTATGAGGTCCGTCCGACGTTTTTTTTATTGAGTTATCCCCCTTAATCGACTTAATATATGTTCGCAACATTCAAATAAGTATGTCAGTCTGTCCATCTATACGTGCGTCCGACTTACCTTTCCGGAGCATAACTTGAGTGCGTAAAACATTTTCGCCACTGACTGCCATGTGGGTATCCTTAGACTGAATATTGAGACTGGGAGGTTTAATACGGAAGATTCCGACAAAAGATATTGTTCTGTGTGTGATTGTAGCCAAGTTGAAGACGAGACACACTTTCTCCTTAACTGTCAAGCGTATAAACACTTGCGATCAAAACTGATGTCATATATCGCGATTGAATATGAACAGACACAATTTAGTGACGTCGGCTTGCTTACTCGGCTAATGAATCGGTATCCTCTTCAAGTAGCTAAATTTCTTCAAAGCGCTTATCAAAAAAGACAAGATCTTCTTAGCAAAACCTTTTATATCCCATTAATGTGCACAACAATTTTCTTTATTGTTTTGTTTAAAGTGACTTATAGGCCTTATTGGCCGGGTGTGTTCTTATTTTGTTACTCGACATTGTTATCACCTGTATGTGATATGTTTTATACCCTATACACACATGTCACTATAATAATATATTCGTTCGTTCGTTCCTTAGTCCCATTTGAGACAGCCTACCTCTAGTTTTGGGATAACAGTATGGCACAATATAGTCATTAAATGTGTTGTTAGGTTGACATGGGGTGTTCAGATCAAAACAGACAATGGGGTGCAATGAATCACGAACCTCGTGAGTTAAAAACGTTGCAATTTTTGTTTTAAATATACATTCATAACTCGAGATTTACCCGTGTTCGTCTCTTGCCACTATTAAACAATTCAGCTCAAGTAAGTTCACCATTATCTGGAGAATGGAGCTATGTGTCTGTCATTTTTAGCTCAACTTGACAATGTCAAGTTTGATCTATTGTCATGTGATGGCGTCCTCGTCCGTCAACAGTTTCATTTGGCACATCCTTCAGGCCACACACCCATCCGATCATCACCAAACTTCATATGGGTATTCAGGGTGACATCTAGATGGGATACATCATTTCGTTAAAAAACATGGCCGCCAGCAGCCATTTTGGAGTTCAAATTTGAATCCGTCGGCCCGCATTTATTGAAGAAATGTTTTGAAGATTTACAAGCATGTTCAGGAAAGCCTCTAGATAGGAACTATCGAATTTTAGCGAGTTTCAATGAAAATATTGGCCATCTTGAATGTTACTCTTGCGTGACTAAATCCTTTGGCACACCCTACATATCACACCCCTCATCTGATCGCCACCAAACTTCATATGAACCTGTAATTCGTTAAAAAACATGGCCACCGGCAGCCATCTGTGATTTAAAGTGTGAATCTATCGATACACCATGCAGCCCGCATATATATCGAAGAAATGTTTTGTAAATTTACAGGCATGATTCGGATCACCTCTAGATGAGAGCCATCGAATTTCAACGCTTTTCGATGAAACAAAATGGCCACCGGCAGCCATCTTGAATTTTACTCTTTGCATGACTAAATCCTTTGGCACACCTCACTGACCACGCCCGTCATCCGATCGTCACAAAACTTCATATGAATCTTTTGGGTGATTTCTAGATAGGAGCCATCGATTTTTTCCGAAATTCGAAGAAAAACATGACTGCCATCCGGCCATCTTGGATTTTACTCTTTGCATGACGAAATCGTTCACTCGCACTACAGGCCACACAATTCATACAGTCGTCACCAAACTTGATACGGATCTTCGTGGTGACCTCTAGATGGGAGCCTTCGATCATTTCTTAAATTAGTTACAAAACATGGCTGCCACCAGCCATATTAGATTTTAAATTTGAATCCATCGGCACACCCTGCAGCCCACATTTATTGGTGAAATGTTTGAAATGATAATAATTTCATCTATACACCATACTCGCCCATTACTGTAACTGTTTTACTTCCCTTTAACATTATATTCATTGATCAGCAAAAAAAAATCTTCCCAAGTTGAGTTGCAGTATCATTGACACTTGTATTCGCCTCAAAGACGAGGTGAATACATTTACCCTCGGAACCGTTTGTTCTATCCAAACATATGACATTCCCATTGATTTAAGTTATGTTGAAAAAAATTGAGCCATGGGTTTTTCTGTTTATTGTCCACAGTCGTGTTCAGATGTATGTAGCAAATCGTAAGTGGTAGTCTCGAGCATTCCATTGTGATAATTCTACTCGACATATAGTTCGATATATAGGAATCCTATTACTTAAAAACAAGTATTACGTCATAGTGTCCGCCAACCACAACTCGCGACAAGATGCAATCGGAGCCAATCAGAGGATATGGTAGTCACGTGGTACCAAACTGTAAGGCAAGAGTTCAGTATTAAACTTTCTGCAGAAACGCTCTTTATTGTTACCATATAAGGATACATTACACAATGAACGCTCTTTATTGTATTCTTCTGATGCAATATTCTTCAGTACGTTTTTCGCCGGGCACACTAAAGCACGCAATATACTGTATAAAGCGTTTTACTGTTAGTAGGCCTGATATTAAGTTTTGTGATATGATTATCTTTTATATATTTATTTAGTTATTTCGCTGTCTTACTTTCTTCTCCTGTGCTGGAGAGATTCTTAATTCTGTTGCAGATATTATTTTTTCAACAATCATGGTACCGATATTATTAGATGCATTGCAATTTCAATGTTCCCAAATTTTAATAATTATTATTTTTGTATGTCATGCAAGCACGGTAAACAGATCCGCTTCTATAGCTATGTGGACGGCGTCACTAAAATACAGACATACATGCTGGTAAATATGTTTCAAATGACTGAATGATTAAGAGGAGACAATCCATGGGTACAACTCCAAATGTAGCGTTATCGATCAGTGCGTTGACATCACATAATCAACCAATGGACTGTACTGGTGATTAAGGTGTTTGGACAGGTATTCAATATGAAAACATCTAACGCTCGGAAAGTTGACCAGCCGGACTTGTTGTGACAACAAATTGTCCAATCGTGTGTTGACAACGATTGCCAGCGCTACGCGGAGATACTCCTGTCTCGTCGTTGGCATCGAGGAAAATACGTCGCGGTGGGTTTCGTGGTTGCATATAAACCCTTGAACGACCCATATTTACATCAATTCACGAAGCTCATCTGTGTTACAGTCCATCCACTGCTAAAAACCGTCATACGTTAATTCAGTTGCTGTTTCTATTCGAAATAGTTTAAGGTAATTTGAGTTGTAAACTTTTTAACGTAATTCAAACATGCAGAATGTTCATCTCACAATGACAAAATTCTGAAATGTTTGTGATTTTGCTACATTTTTTTAATTTATCATTACTGTATACGCAACCGATCCTCTTCTATATAGTTACACATGGGCCCCGTCATAAAAATCAAGGCCTGTATTGTTTTCAATGACTGTTAATTTGTTTATTTGTCTTCATCAAATAATTGATCAAAAGACAACGTAGTACATTACACGTAGATAAACAAAATAGTTATGTACAAATATACTATTCTCCGTGAATTATTACGCAGATACAATTAACCCATGGGTCTTACTCCACATGCATCGTCATTAGCACATGGGTCTTACTCCACATGCATCGTTATTAACACATGGGTCTTACTCCACATGCATCATTATTAGTTTGTCGATTCATAAATAATGCATTGGTGATTAACCCATGTGTCTTATTCCACATGCATCGTTATTAACCCATGGGTCTTACGCGACATGCATCATTATTAGTTTGTCGATTCATAAATAACGCATTGGTGATTAAGGTGTTTTGACAGGAATTAAAAACAACTTTTATGAAAACATCTAATGCTTGGAAAGGTGACGTGTCTGACTCCTTGTGACAACAAATTGGTCGAATCGTGTGTTGACAATGATTGCAAGCGCTACGCGGAGATACTCCTGTCTTGTCAATTGCATCGAGAAAAAACACGTCGCGGTGCATGGGCCTCATGGTCAGATTCAGATTCAGATGTTTATGGTTGCATATATATCATTGAACCACCCCCGTTTTTGATTAATCCACGAATATCATTGGTGTTATAGTCCATCTGTTTCGTCTGATCGTCAACAAATTGATTTGCTGCCTCGTCATCATTTTAAGTAATTTGAGTTCAAATGATTTGTATATATTTTACTGTAACTGTTTAGCCTACATATTATGACAACTTATTTTGAGCTATAGATACAAAGGAGGGCTCGGTTTCTGTTTTGGTGTGGTGGGACCAATGGCGGATTCAGAGTAAACTAATTGCATTTACATCTCACCCAATTATATGAAAATATTTTTCCCTTTACAGACCATGAAGTCTGGAAGGAAATCTTCAAAATCGGCTGTTGTGAGGATGCCAGTAGATCATATGTATGTGCCAATAACTTCCAGTAGAAAAGGATGCGCATCCGTTGACAAAAACCCGACATCCAGTCTGCTGTATCCACTGAAGAAGATACCATGTTCAACCGACACCCCGACATCCAGTCTGCTGTACCCACTGAAGAAGATACCATGTGCTACCGAAGTTCGAGCTCCATGCGAAACGACCTATCGACATTGGCCACTCGACGACTCACTAGACTCTTCATTTTGCCTGCACGGGCTTGGTGACTGTAATGCCAGTATGGAGTTCTGGTCAATATGCGAGCCATGTGACCGGTCGTTCGATGATTTCGACAGCACCCTTCAACAGCTCGGTCTTATTTTAGAAAAACAAGAAACATCGCACCAGAAGGAATCTGCCGAGAAACATAGTCAAAGGGGTGCCACGCCCTTGAACACTTCAAACTTTTCCGGGAAGCATGCAAAGACTCCTTGTATGACCTCAACCAGATCACACAAAACCAGCTTCAGCAAAAGTTCTGTTGTGAAGAAGTTCCGGAAGTTTTGTAGAATCTTCAAACGTGAAAGCGGATCCCAATTGAAAACGCTGGCTGTATTGTGAGGAAAGACTTGTTTGACGTTAATATGCTTGCTCTGTCCTGAAACGACAACACTTTGTAATTGACGTTAATATGCTTGTTCTGTCCTGAAACGACACTTTGTAATTGACGTTAAAATGCTTGCTCTGTACAGAAACGACCACGTCAGTGATGACGACACAAAAGGAAAATAGTGCTATCCATTAAACATTGCAAATGTACACTCATTGTGACAATGTGTATGATGAAGTTTTTTATTGATAAGTTTTTGTTACCTGTATTGTTTTTGTTGTTTATGTTGCTATTCAATTAAACATTAAATTCTTTCAATTGTTTCCATATCAACACAAGCCTTGTCATCATTTTTAAAGTTGGGTGAACTCCACTTGTCCCAGCTTGTATTCCTACATTTTTCAGTCAATTCTTTTTTAACTGGGCATATATATTTTAAGTACCATGGGAACCTGCGATGACCACATCATCCGACGTTTAATAATTAGACTACTTATTTATGTGGGCAGTAGCCTCTATACGGGCGCCTGTAGCGCATAAGATACTATTGGTGGCGGGATGGGGTGGTGGGTGGGATATAATTATACTACTTATTTATGTGAGCAGTAGCCTCTATACGGGCGCCTGTGGCGCATAAGATACTATGGGTGGCGGGATGGGGTGGTGGGTGGGATAAGATAACTTTTAACAATGTATCTACTATGACATGTAACATGTGTAAGTAAGCTTTTAACAATGTATCTACTATAACATGTTACATGTTACATGTGTATGCCTTTATAACAATGTATCTACTATGACATGTAACATGTGTAAGTAAGCTTTTAACAATGTATCTACTATGACATGTAACATGTGTAAGTAAGCTTTTAACAATGTAAACAGTGTAGGCATACAATATGATGTTGTCAACATGATCACAAGTATCCACCGGACATTTTCACTCGGCTGTCAAACGAGTTTCCAGAATGGGCAGCCATACATCTCGAACTTCCCCTTTTAATATTCAATCAACATTATTTGGCTTGCCACCTGTAATGTCATGATTTAGATGAGGCACGAGATAGATGAGTAGTGACACACAAACCTCTAACTTCAAGAGATGTATTGGATAGAATGATTCAATGTTATGGATAGTTGGTGCATCCTATTATACTGATAATCAAAATAAAGACAACATACTGAAATAGGACAAAACATTAAAAATATAACTTTGCTTGTTCCAATTTGGTAGCTGATGTTTAACTCCTTAGTCCAGGAGATATTGGTCGATCTCTGCAAACCCCCCCCCCCCCCCCAGGACTCAACTTCAGCTCACTAATTTTCTTCCTTAATGTCTCCTCTAATTTTTTTCGGTTGTTAACAAGAAAAAAAGTGGCCGCAGAGACTCCAGACAAGATGGCGTCCATCATGGCGGCCATTTTTTTTAGATATGCACCAGGTCTCTTTGATCGCCGTTATAGTAAAGATGATATCACATGCGGTCTTGTTTTCCGCTCGATTCGTTATGCTAATATCAACACTTACAAATTAGCCAAAACTCCGACAGCAGAATCCAAAATGGCCGCCGAAATGTGAAAATATGCTATTTTTCTTATATTTCATCACATTTCGTTTGTCTCTGTGGGAAAATATTGGCATCTTGGCGTGATGTTATACATTTATCGTATTGAAGAGTCATTGGCGAACACATGGGGACCATAATATACCTTCAATGTGGGATATTTTTGTCCGATATCACGTCTTCCCAAATGCCGGTATAATAGGTCAAAGCCGAATCGACGCTAATAAACTGACTTGAACTGACTTGAGCTGAATTGTTTAATTGTGGCAAGAGACGAACACGGGTAAATCTCGAGTTATACATGTATATTTTTTAAAAATTGCAACGTTTAACTCACGAGGCTCAGTATTCATTGCACCCCATTGTCTGTTTTGATCTGAACACCCCATGTCAACCTAACAACACATTTAATGACTATATTGTGCGATACTGTTATCCCAAAACTAGAGGTAGGCTGTCTCAAATGGGACTAAGGAACGAACGAACGAATATATTATTATAGTGACATGTGTGTATAGGGTATAAAACATATCACATACAGGTGATAACAATGTCGAGTAACAAAATAAGAACACACCCGGCCAATAAGGCCTATAAGTCACTTTACACAAAACAATAAAGAAAATTGTTGTGCACATTCATGGGATAGAAAAGGTTTTGCTAAGAAGATTTTGTCTTTTTTGATAAGCGCTATGAAGAAATTTAGCTACTTGAAAAGGATACCGATGCATTAGCCGAATAATCAAGCCGACGTCACTAAATTGTGTCTGTCCATATTCAATCGCGATATATGACATCAGTTTTGATCGCAAGTGTTTGTACGCTTGACAGTTAAGGAGAAAGTGTGTCTCGTCTTCAACTTGACTACAATCACACACAGAACAATATATTTTGTCGGAATTAAGATACTATGGGTGGCGGGATGGGGTGGTGGGTTATATATCATTAGACTACTTATTTATGTGGGCAGTAGCCTCTATACGGGCGCCTGTGGCGCATAAGATACTATGGGTGGCGGGATGGGGTGGTGGGTGGGATATAATTATACTACTTATTTATGTGGGCAGTAGCCTCTATACGGGCGCCTGTGGCGCATAAGATACTATGGGTGGCGGGATGGGGTGGTGGGTGGGATATCATTATACTACTTATTTATGTGGGCAGTAGCCTCTATACGGGCGCATGTGGCGCATAAGATACTATGGGTGGCGGGATGGGGTGGTGGGTTGGATATCATTAGACTACTTATTTATGTGGGCAGTAGCCTCTATACGGGCGCCTGTGGCGCATAAGATACTATGGGTGGCGGGATGGGGTGGTGGGTGGGATATAATTAGACTACTTATTTATGTGGGCAGTAGCCTCTATACGGGCGCCTGTGGCGCATAAGATACTATGGGTGGCGGGATGGGGTGGTGGGTGGGATATAATTAGGGCATTACTGTACATGATCCACATACAAATGAAGTGCCACATGCATGATGGCAATGTTTTCTAATATGGATAAAGGGTTCCAAAACAGACGCCATAACAGTATGTTGCGAAAACATGCGTTGCTAAAATCTGATGCATAGTGAGACCTTCTTTCTCTGTCGCATCGTCATAGCTAGGTCTACCCCACTATGACCATATTTGACAACCGAACAAGGTATCGCGTCGGTATAGGACACACCTGTCTCAAGTCACCCCATTGCCGGGGTGAATTGAGACATCTGTTTCGGACACTGAATTTGGCATGAATAATGGTGGAACCAAATGAAAGTGTCAGGGATCAATCCATGAGAGGCTGTATGATAAACTTCCAGTGATGTCACTATGGTCCGAATAATTAATTTCAAGTTAGATTTAAAAAACCCTAAAAACTGTCTCAAGTCACCCCGGTTTACGGGACCCGTTCTTGTTGCTAATTGACAGTTGCTCAATTGTTGCCAGTTGTGATAGTTATCAATGAAATACGACCTCATGCACAAACTCACTGCTAATTGTAACTAATCAAATACAGTAAAATGCAAGACAATTAAACGTTAAATAACAAGTACGTTATTGTTATATTCAATGGCGCCATTTGCAAATAATTCAACATTTAATTATTAACAGATGAATGATCTACTCGTCTTGATTGACAACTAGTCTACTATATATTTTAAGAACTACGTATATAAATATATATGTGTATATATATGTGTATATATATATACTTTATAGAATCGAAAACGCCTGGACCGATTGAGACCAAACTTCCCATCTAAGGGTAAAAACGCACGGGTCGCGGCGTTTTGGAGAAGCATCGAGCACCCGTTCTCCACCCCAGTCACAAAAGTTGGCACTGTGGGTTTAATCGCGTTGATAGTTAAAGAGCGTTCGTATCCGCAGTGTCGTTGATAAAGAGCGTATGCGTGTAGTGTGATTCTTACGTCTGGGTCCACACGTGAGCGTGACTGTATCCAGACATGAGCGTGTTGTGTGATTCTTACGTACTTAGGGCTTCCTAGGAACGGGGGAGATTTTCATCGGGTCAGTTTTTCCGCCCGATGTGATCTTCACCTTGAAACGGGTACCCACAAATGATATATATGTGTGTGTCCTTTATAGACTCGAACCGATTGAGCTCAAACTTGCTACCTGTGGCTACTTTAGTGCGGGAAGTGTCATGGACGGGTTAAATTGTGACCTCGACATGACATTGACCTTGAAAATGATCAATTCAAGGTCAAATCGGGTAAAACTGGCGGATTTCGACGAAATTTTACACCTATGTGCAGCATACGTGTCTCGGAAGCTGTTGCAATTGCTTTTTCCAACAAAGCCATGGGACGATTGCCGGCAGTGGCGGGCTAACCTGCTTGTCTACTATATATTTTGAGAACTCGGTGTGTGTGTGTGTATTTGTCCTCTATAGACTCGAAAACGGCTGGCTCGATTGAGCTCAAACTTCCCATATAAGGGTAAAAACCCACGGGAATCGTCGTCGCAGCGTTTTGGAGAAGCTCTGAGCACTCATTCTCCACTCCCAATCATCAAAATAACCGTCCTCGGCACTGCGGGGATTAATGCAGTCACGCTCTTTATATTGACCAAATTTGGCGTTGTTAACCGAGAAACGCTCTGTATTGCCATCGGTGTTGCTAAACGCTCACCTATGCGTACGAAACTATGGATGCAAAACGCACCGGAACGGCGGAATGCATTTATCTTGATTAAAAAGGCAGAATTAACTCATTGGAAAGCAACAAATTCGTGTTGTGTATCTGTCGTTCCTAGGAACGGGGGAGATTTTCATGGGACGGGTACCATAATTTCTCTTGATTAAAAAGGCAGAATTAACTCATTGAAAAACAAAAAATGCGTGTTGTGTGATTCTTATGTCTGTCGTTCCTAGGAAGGGGGGAGATTTTCATCGGGTCAGTTTTTTCCGCCCGATGTACCGTAAATCATACCTCTTTTCGGGACGTGTACCATCATTTCTCTTGATTAAAAAGGCAGAATTAACTCATTGAAAAACAAAAAATTAAATTAAAAAATTAAAAAGGCAGAATTAACTCATTGAATAAAAATAATTTTAAAAATGTCATGTTTCTGACCGACCACGCTAGTGGCGGGCTAACCTGCTAGTCTACTATATATTTTTGAGACATAGGCCTACGTATATATGTATATATATATGTGTGTGTATGTCCTTTATAGACTCGAAAACGGCTCGACCGATTGAGCCCAAACTTGCTATCTATAGGGTAAAAAGCCACGGGAAGTGTCATCGCACCGCTTCTGAGAACGTCCGAGCACTGCTTCGCCCTTCGCCCTGCCACCGTCGTTGGATACGCGGGGATGCCGAATGAAAATACTTGCCGAAATTTTAGAGTTACTTCGCCTACATCATACAGAAACATTATCTTCGATACACTGTTAAAAATTCTATGGAAGCAAAAATGGTCAACTCGGGACGGGTACGGGGTTACTTTGAAAAACAAAAATTAATGGATCGACCAAAGCCATGGTACCAATCGCGCCAGTGGCGGGCTAATCTGCTAGTTTTATATAATAAAGAGCGCCCATGTGTGCTTCCGTTGTCCAAAATCGGTGTACGGTAAATGGTACGTTTTCATTTATGAGCAGCATGAGAAGGAGCTTGGTATTACATGATGAAATAAAACATTGCAACATGAAAAGTATACTGTGAACTGTGATATTCCCCCTCCCATCCCTCGCCCCCCCCCCCCCCTGCACACACGCCTTGCATACCCATGCATGCATCCCCAAAATCTGTGTAGTTGTCGCACACCATTGCACCACCTGTAAATATACACAGTAACTTTAATGTCAATATAATATTAATGTAATATATTTGTATTTATAAGGGTCCTGCATGTCCTCATAAGCCCAGCTGTGTGGGGTCATGTTGTATCGGTATATAAAATGTTATTATTCAATAATATCAAATAAAACTTATTGAATTTGAGCTTATGTGATAATTTTCGAAACTTTGATTATTTTCATTGATTTGTCAATTGCAACCAGCAATGCTGACATTGTGCAAAAGCAAGTGAACCTATATGTGTTGTCTGCGCACACGGAAAGCTGGCTTTGGTTTTCGCACTATTTGCTATAAAGATAGATAGATAGATATTTTAATTTCACTCAGATCGTCATAGAATAGACATAATTGAGACATAATTAGTACAGAATGTTCAATGCAGTAGAATGTTGCGCATGCGATACAATTTAAGTAGAAGGGGGCAGACTAACTCGAAAGATATATAAACATATGGTAATATCGAGGGTGGGGTACTGGTCAACTTGAATGGCAGGGGTCGTGTGAGGTGGTAAAGAATTATGAGATAAGCCGGTAAATTTTGCCTCAGTGGGGTCCCATGATACGCTGGGCTTTGTGCAGGAAGTTTGCGATATTAGTTATCGTTTTTCTATTTGTTGTCGCGAAGAGTGCGTTTAATTTGTGTGTGTTTGGCCGAGTATAATAGAACGGTTTCAAATATTTTTTTCTAATATCTACAAGACTCTGGCATTTCAGTACAATGTGATATTCGTCGCCTAGCTCTTGGTTGCATAACGTGCATTTTCTGTCGGAATAGCTTTTTTTGTACCATGATCCGGATTCAACAGGTAGTCTGTGATTTCTGGTTCTAAATTTATTTAGGCGCGCTACTGCTGCTTGATTTTCAATAGTGAAATATGTTTCTCTCCCGAAATCAGTTTTAATTATTCTATAAAAGGCTCCCTTGGTCGTTGGTGTTATGCTTCCCCTCCATTCTTCGAGGTATATGCATCATATATATATACGCCTTTTAATCAAATTATTGAACGATTTGCTCTCGGATATTGACTGATTTATCCATAAGTTTGACAGGAAAGGGTAATTCAGTGAATCGTGCGTGTGTTTGATCCATTTTGAATGTATGTTACAAACCTGGAATCCGTTTGAATGTATGTTACAAACCTGGAATAGTTTTAAATGTAAATGCAGTGCCTGTAGGATATCCTAATTATATGCATATGTTTTGTATTTTAATCCGCACTCTCTGGTCAGGTATCTCTGAATGGAACAAAACGTGTTATCCAGGAATGAAATATGGACTCGTTGTGCACATTACTGTGCCGTGTATGAATATACAAATTTGTGTCTTACGCTTTTGATCCAGTCAGGGCTACCTGTCCTCAGGGATTTTACTCGTCTTTTACAAAGTTTTAGCTAATATACATGTAATTTCAAAGGCGTAGTGGTTAAAAATATATTGGTACGGCCATGTAATTATTGACCGCACTGACATCGAGCCGCGAAGCGGCGAGATGCTATATATGGGGGGATGGTTTGGAAGCGGGGTATATCCCCCCCTTCCCAAAATGAGAAAAAAAAATGTATTCTTGCATTGAAATGTAGCGATTCTGTGCAACCTAGAGCGATTTTAACCGACATCCATTCACTTTGACAATTCGCGTGTACGATGAGAGTACTTAGGCCTACTTTTATACTTTACTATCCAACGGATACAGATCACCAGCTGCTCTTTATTGGAGAGGTCTGTAGTCTCGTCGGCGAGAATTCCATACATGTCAGTGGCTTTTATTGCAATAGCTATATCTCTGACTATGGTATTCCCGAATATTTTTATAATCTCGTTCTGAATTTGTGGGCAAACAAAGCGGTCTTTTTTTTATTCAACCATGCAAGAAATTGTGGGTCATCTTCTGCCCGGAGTTGGCAAAGCTGCATGAAACTCGACCTAGAATCTTCATGACCACGAAACGCCAACCCCTGCTTACAAAGAAACTTTATGCAGGACATTATTTTGATTAGACATTTTCTGTTCAAGGCCTTCTCCTCATAATGGGCTACAGACAATTCTTCACCGATATCAGATGTTCCTGGCATAATACGCTGAACCGCTTCTTTATGATAATCTGACAATTCATGGGCGTTAAAACCTTGGCGGGACCGACATGCTTCTTTCCAATTTACGAACCCTCGTGTTATGAATGTTGGCTCAACTTTACGCGACGATAGTTTCTTCTCTCGGTAGGCTTAAGCTTGTATGCAAATTCCACAATGTGCAGCATCAGATGTTTCATTATAGTGTATCCACGGCCATTTATCAAACCATCCCGACTGAAAAGATCTCAACACGGGAGCTTTCTTGCCAAATGTTCGTTTTGGAAAATTCACATTTCTTGGCTGGTTATTGCCATTTGCCAGGGTAAGTTCTATTTCGGCAATGTCAACCGCATAAATACGACTTTGGGTTTCGGTAGACCTATATATAAGTAGTAATGGGGGGCAATATGGCCCAGTACCCCCCAGTGGGGGGCACTATGGCCCAGTACCCCCCAGTGGGGGGCACTATGGCCCAGTACCCCCCAGTGGGGGGCACTATGGCCCAGTATCGAATACTGGACCATAGATCGTCCAGTATTCGATACTGGGCCATAGTGCCCCCCAGTGGGGGGGGGGCACTATGGCCCAGTATCGAATACTGGACGATCTATGGTCCAGTATTCGATACTGGGCCATAGTGCCCCCCACTGGGGGGTACTGGGCCATAGTGCCCCCCACTGGGGGGTACTGGGCCATAGTGCCCCACTGGGGGGTACTGGGCCATAGTGCCCCCCACTGATGGGTACTGGGCCATAGTTCCCCCCTGAGGATAGATATTCCTGTCATTGATGTGATATTTCTGATCGGAAAAAATGAAAATGGACTTAGAATTATTTTTTTTCAAAAGGAAAATCTCACTTTGGAAAATATCAATTAGCAATCAAGAGTTTTTCTTTTCGAATATTTGGTGGCCCTGAAAAGGGCCGTTTTATTTTTGTTATACTTCTTTGTTCGCCAAAACTTCAATTGATTTGTCTCCTCGCCTCATCCATATTTCGCATTCACAATAATGCTCGTGGCAAACGTGTGGGATCCACACTAGAGTTATTGATGACTTGAATCTTGGTGTTGATTTGTAGCCGCCTTTGGTAGCATCAAACATGACGATAGGTCGCTGTATAACAGTCGCCGCTAATTCAACCATCAATCTTGATTCAGCCAAAAGTGGTGTGCGCCGTAAATCTTGTGCCGACGCACCAAGTTCGTCACTCTCTGCGTAGTACAGGTCAACTGCCGCATCTCTCAGAACCATCCATCCATCGGTCGTCCCGTAAACCGCAACGCTGAGTGCCCTCCAAAACAGAGATATTTCTTCGCCGCCGCACACTGCTTTACAGTATACCCCCTGTACCATTATCTCGTCAAGATCTGTTATGTTTACAGCAGTCATCTTTGAATGTAGAATAAGTCTGAAGATCCGTCTTGAACATATATTACGATTGTGCGGGCGGTAGAGAAAGCACATAATACTTTGACGTTAAAAATGACAAATGCTTCCTGACGTTGTGTTTCTTTACAGTGCATTATCTGTAGTTTTCACTATTTCGATATGTTATAGATTAAATTCATGATAGTATATGCAATTAATTAAGATGTTTTAACATATGAATTCATCTTCGTTCATAAACGATGACCAAGTAAAGTTATCGATTGTAATGATGAAGAAAAATGTTCAGTATGTTTTCTTGTGTTCAGTTTTATGTATAAAATATGTACATCTCCAAAAACAAAAACTAGAAAAACATTCCATATTTTCCTAACGAGGTAACAAATATATCAATCATGTGTACCAAATAATAGATAATGATCTAACGAAATAAAAAACATTTGTTTGATCGCTATGCAATAATGATCAAGAAAAATATGAATGCTGATCCGTCTCTGAAAAAACACAACGCCAGGAAACATTTGTCAATTTTAACGTCAATGCGACATGTGATTTCATTGACGCCCGTGTCAAATGTATAAAAATATTTTCGAATTTGATCAACATTACATTGCATTGCTATCAAAGATGGATCCGTTAACAGAATTTCTTCAGAGTGAGATATACAGTAATCCTGTTGTACAGAATACATATGCGGCACCACAGTCAACAGGCCAAGCTAATACGACAATGACTATAGGTGGTGATACACTCATTTTAAAAGCGATTTTAGATGAACTGAGATGTCTTCGCAGGGATATTGACGTGAAAACACAAGTAACGCATCAAGAAGTAAAAGTGAATCTTCGTTTCGTTGCAGAAGAGATAGATATACCAATCAGGGTTCATGATGTTCAGAAATCGAAAGAACAGAAACAGATCAAAAAAGAAAAAATATTGGCTGCGAAAGAAAAAGAACCTAAAAGTATCATGAAGCCTTCTACTGAGACAAAAGTCAGATTTCGTCTTCCTTGTAAAGAATCTAAAGATACAGAGAAAAGTGATGAATTCGCAAAAGCTATTGGTTCTCATGGGAAAGATATGTCAAGATATAAGAAAAACACAAAACGATGTTAAAGTCAGATGATAATTTTAAAACGGCCCTTTTCAGGGCCACACACATTTCCCAAAAGGTTACTCTTTCATTGCTGAAAAAATCAAAAACACGATTGTTCAATTTATATTTTATTCAACAACAAATATTTGCAAGTATATTTTGTTTTAAATTATTCGTGGCGTGATTTTTTCAAAACAAAACATAGGGTACAAAGAACATTATTAGTTATTAAGCAATGCTAAAAGTTTTTCTTTTTGAAAAAATTGGTTGGTCCTGAAAAGGACCGTTTTTGTTTTTGGCCCTGAAAAGGGCCGTTTTGTATGGCATCAAAGTTCACGCCACGATTTTCTTTTGAGACTTTTGCTTTTGTTCCAACGCTGTTGTTTTTTGCATATTTGCATAACCAGTTTTGCACTGGCGGTTACTTCTTTTGCGTGTCCGGCCCGCATTATCTGGGGTGATAGCCCTATCGTTCCTCTTAGTATAGACATCAACGGTTCGGGGATTTCGGACATCTTTGAATGCAGAATAAAAATTGTTCACGGCCGTGTTTGAACATATATTACGATTGTGCGGGCGGTAGAGAAAGCACATAATACTTTGACGTTAAAAATGACAAATGCTTCCTGACGTTGTGTTTCTTTACAGTGCATTATCTGTAGTTTTCACTATTTCGATATGTTATAGATTAAATTCATGATAGTATATGCAATTAATTAAGATGTTTTAACATATGAATTCATCTTCGTTCATAAACGATGACCAAGTAAAGTTATCGATTGTAATGATGAAGAAAAATGTTCAGTATGTTTTCTTGTGTTCAGTTTTATGTATAAAATATGTACATCTCCAAAAACAAAACTAGAAAAACATTCCATATTTTCCTAACGAGGTAACAAATATATCAATCATGTGTACCAAATAATAGATAATGATCTAACGAAATAAAAAACATTTGTTTGATCGCTATGCAATAATGATCAAGAAAAATATGAATGCTGATCCGTCTCTGAAAAAACACAACGCCAGGAAACATTTGTCAATTTTAACGTCAATGCGACATGTGATTTCTCTACCGCCCGTGTCAAATGTATAAAAATATTTTCACTTTTTCAGTGAACTTCATTCATTATGCCGTCTCTAAAGAAATTTTTCAAGAAGCTATGGAGGAAGAGAGATTCGTCAGAGGAGACGAAAATCAGAACCTATAGGAAATGGCAGGATTCTCCTGAACAAAAGGTGGTGCAGAAACAGATGTTAACAGATTTTCTGGCTCGGCGACGACCATCGGCTGAAGTATGTGATCAAGAACCAAGCAATCTTGATCTCGGGGAGATCTTGTCACAGATCTCGAAGAAAGATCTGTGCAATGCAGCAATTGACAGCTTCGCTCAGGCTGCTGCGGCGCACAGATCAAACCCTACTTGGTCTGTGACAATTAATCCCAACGGGATATATCCTGATTTGGCAGAATTTTTATGAATTCTGGAAAAGAAAAACGGCCCTTTTCAGGGCCACCCACATTCCCCAAAAAGGTTACTCTTTCATAGCTGAAAAAAAACAAAACAAAACACGATTGTTCAATTCATAATTTATTCACAATATAATTTTCAAATGTTTGTATCGATTCATTTATCTGTTTTTGGAATGTAGAATTGTCTCAGCTTCTTTTTCTTGGAAGTTTTCTTGGAATTTTCAAAATCTGGATGCTTATCTTCAGATTTGTTCTGTGAATCATTCGTAGGATCAACAGGTCGGGGTTGTTTGAAAACATCTGATGTTGTAGACATCTCTTCAGTTTTGATAACTGCATTTTGTTCTTGTATTGTTACTGCTTGTAGACTTTTTTGTATAGTTTTCACATTTTTTTTGTCGTCGAAATCTGTTTTACATTGGAAGGACCAATGGGAGTCTTGTCCGCATTTGTAACAGTAACCATATGGTGGTTTCCAATTTTTATCAGCTTTGTTTTTCTCTTTTTTCTCTTGCCATTGCATTTTGTTACAAAATTTAAACAAATCAGTAGAGATCTGTCTCAATTCGACAAGATTATCTTGAATTTTTCTAGTCTGTAGTAGTGTAGATTCTTCTTTATGCAGCTCAATATAGCTCTCTTCAATAACTGCAGGCCTTGGTCTTTTTCTAACAATATCTTCTTCGCTGGCGGAGTCGTCTGAAACAGGTCTTTTGATTCTCTTAAACATTTTTGTCTTGAGTTTTTGTCAGCAAAAAATATTGCGACTGGCTTCTTCGGAGTTGAAGTGTAAAGTGTATAATTACACAATTTTAACACCTGCTTTTATAGCAGTCACGATGAAAAATGCTATAAAAGCAAGTGTAAAATTGTGTAATTATACACTTTACACTTCAACTCCGAAGAAGCCAGTCGCAATATTTTTTGCTGACAAAAACTCAAGACAAAAATGTTTAAGAGAATCAAAAGACCTGTTTCAGACGACTCCGCCAGCGAAGAAGATATTGTTAGAAAAAGACCAAGGCCTGCAGTTATTGAAGAGAGCGAAATGGAAACTGATGAGGCAGAAAGTGAAGAGAGCGATATGGAAACTGATGAGGCAGAAAGTGAAGAGAGCGATATGGAAACTGATGAGGCAGAAAGTGAAGAGAGCGATATGGAAACTAATGGAGGCGAAAGTGAAGAAAGTTCTAGTGATGGTCAGATTGGACGCGGTCGAAGACAGAATAGAGAAATTGGTGGGAAGAGAAAGAGAAGTCTGGCTAGAGAGCGTGTTGTGTTCAATCCAACAAAATATTTCAAATTGGAGCTGAACTCGGAGAAATTTTCCAGAAAATTTAAATCAGCATCACGACAATTTGGTGTGAAATTCGAGAAATTTACAGATCCAATCGAAAACATTCCAGAGATATTTGAGAAGTTGACAGAAGAATTGAAACAGAAATGTTCAGCAAATGAGAAGACAAGAATCAGAGTTACGATAAATCATCCAGGACTTGATATGAACATTTTCATTCCATTCACAAAAGCCAGTGAATTGAATGGTGAGACACTCATGGATAATATTCAAAATGTGGTTCAATCAAATGCAGACTTTACAATTCATGACGGTGCACTCAATTTCGAAATCTTCGTTACAGATATTCCGGAAGGTGGTACACGACACTCACTACATTATGGACCATTTGCAGACAAGAACAAGCTTACAAAAGTGAAAAGAAGTATTGTCCGGATTGAAAATGCTGATGATGTTATGTGTATGGCAAGATCTATTGTCGTCGGAATGTGTAAGGCAGATAGTGATGGATCTGCGTGCTGGTCAAAGAAATGGAAAAGAATAAGACAATCAATATACACAGCACAAACAGATGCAGCAAAAAATCTACTCAACCGTGCTGGTATTCCACACGATACAGTTTGCAGTATCAATGAGTTCCACAAGATTCAAGAAATATTGTATCCAGAATATGTTGTGAAAATTCACAATGAATTTGCTGGCGCTGGATTTCTATTTGAACCTGCAGAAATGTGTTCGGAGAGCAAATGTGTACACATCTACTACAACAACAATCACTTCGACACCATAACATCAATCAAAGGATTTCTAGGCACCAGCTACTACTGCGAATTCTGTGACATTGGATTCAAAAGTCGTGGCGATCATCGATGCAGATTTGTTTGTGCATGCTGGTCATTGACACAGTGTAATTTCACAAATTTGGTGAAGTGTAGAACGTGTCGACGATCATTCAGAAGTAAATCTTGTTTCGACAACCATTTGAAGACGGAAGGAAAACAGAAAAGAAAAATATGTGATTTGGTTCAACTATGCAACATTTGTGATGAAGAATTTCTCATCAATAAATCAAACAGACATATATGTGCGGGGTTGAAGAAATGCAAACATTGCAAAGAAATCGTTGAAGCAGATCACAGGTGCTACATTCCAAAATATGAATCACCGGAAAAGAAACCTGCAAAGATTCCATATGTATTCTTTGACTTTGAATGCAGACAAGACACAGGTGTTCATATTCCAAACTTCTGTGTTGCACATACCGCTTGTGGAGATTGCATGTGCAAACCAATCGAAGAAAAATGTGAAACATGCGGACCGGATTCCAGAGAATTTGTATTCAAGGGTGACAACGTTTTAACAGACTTCACAAACTGGTTATTCCATCAAGATCACAAAGGATGTGTTGCAATAGCACATAATGCTCAGGGATACGATGCACAGTTTCTACTTCAAGCACTCATACAAAGTGGAATTCATAAACCAGAACTGATCATGAATGGAAACAAAATTCTCAGTTTAAAATGCAACAGCGTGAAAGTTATTGATTCTCTGAGTTTTCTGATGATGCCGCTTTCAAAATTTCCACAAACTTTTCAGCTGAATGAGATGGCAAAAGGACACTTTCCACATTGGGCGAATTCACCAAAGTTTCAAAATTACATTGGACCTTACTTGGCTTGTGATTACTACAAACCAGATATGATGAGCGTGGAAAATCGAGAGAAATTCTTTGAATGGTACAATGAGAAAATAGAAAATTATGCGATATTCAACTTCCAAGAAGAGATAGAGAAGTACTGCAAATCAGACGTGGATATTCTTCGCCGTGGATGTGGAAAATTCAGGAAATACATATTGGAAACAGAACAGATTGACCCGTTCATTGAGTCAATAACATTGGCACAAGTTTGCAATTTGGCATGGAGGAAGAATTCAATGCCAGAGAAAACAATTGGAATCATTCCAGATGGTGGATACCCATGTGCTAAAAACTATTCCATGAAAGCGATACGTTGGCTTCAACATATATCATTGTCACGTATGATAACAATCAAGCATGCTTTGAATGGAGGAGAAATCAAGATTGGTGGACACTACG
This sequence comes from Siphonodentalium dalli, assembly GCA_032622095.1. Taxonomy (NCBI): domain Eukaryota; kingdom Metazoa; phylum Mollusca; class Scaphopoda; order Gadilida; family Siphonodentaliidae; genus Siphonodentalium; species Siphonodentalium dalli. The sequence continues at coordinate 252,734,950 of CP136065.1, forward strand.
TCGATGGATATGAGGAAGCCACAAGAACAGTTTTTGAGATGAATGGATGTCTGTTTCATGGATGTCCAAAATGTTACAACAACAGACAATACAAGAATCCCTATACGATGCTCACCATGGAAGAATTATATACAAGAACCCAACAGAAGAAAGATGAACTGGAAAGTCTTGGTTACAGAGTTGAATCAATTTGGGAGCATCAGATCGACGAAAGAATGAAATCGGATGTGAAATTCAAACAACAAATGGAATCTTTCTACAAACATCGAGACCCCATTTTGCCAAGAGAAGCATTGTTTGGTGGACGTACAAATGCCATCAAATTGTACGAGGAAATTGATCAAGATTCCACAAAAGAAATCAAGTTCATCGATGTGTGTTCGTTGTATCCATTTTGCAACAAATATAAATTCTACCCTGTTGGACATCCAGAAATTTTGAGCCAAGAGCAGATCGATCAAGAACACATTAGAGACTATGCGGGGCTTGTTAAATGTACAATTTTACCACCATCGAAATTGTATATTCCAGTTCTACCGATTCATTGTAACAAGAAAATGGTTTTTACTCTGTGCAACACTTGTGCCATCAATGAGAACGAGGCATGTAACCATTCAGAAGAAGATCGAGCTATAACCGGAGTGTGGACCACGCCAGAATTATTCAAAGCAATGGATGTTGGCTACAAAATACTTGATGTGTACCAAATTTGGCATTGGACAGATTGGACAGATGAAATATACAAATCCTATATCGATAAACATCTAAAGATCAAACAGGAATGTAGTGGTTATCCATTTGGTGTTGAGACAGAAGAACAGAAACAAAAGTTTGTACAGGATTATTATGCAGCTGAGGGTATAAAATTGGAGAACATCGAGAAGAATCCAGGAAAACGTCAAATATCTAAAATTATGATTAATTGTATATGGGGTAAGAATGCACAAAGAAATCTTATGTCAAAAACAGAGTATGTGGATAAACCATCACGTTATTTTGAATTGCTTACTAGTAACAATATAATTGTTCAAAATGTTACACTTCTTGATGGTGACAAATTCATTCTGGTAAATTATGTTGACATCTTAGATAATATTGAACCTCATCATTCAGCAAATGTTGTTGTTGCTTCTTTTGTTACAGCGTATGCAAGATTACAATTGTATAAAGTTTTAGAAAAACTTGGAGATAGAGTGTTGTATTTTGATACAGACAGCTGTATGTATGTCAGTGATCCATCAAAGAAGAACATCAAAACTATCGAAGGAAGATTGGGGAAATGGAGCGACGAACATCCAGATGCAAAGATTGTCAAATTTGTTGGACTTGGGCCAAAGAACTACGGATATGAATACATCAAAGATGGGAGAAGATACACCAAATGTAAGGTAAAAGGTATCACTCTTGATTACAGCACAAGTCAAAAAGTTAATTTTGAAACAATGGTACAATGTGTTAATGATCGTGAAAATTTCAAAACTGTTGTTGAGTATCCTTCCAGAATTAAAAGACAAAAGAACCATCAATTGATTAGTGAGTGTCAAACCAAAACTTTCAGATCGGTGTACACAAAACGAAAACTCGTCAATGGTATTCATACATACCCATACGGATGGAGATGTTGAGTCATTTCATGTCAAGATGTTGGCAGGAGTAGTACCTCCAGAAATTGCTGAGAAGATTTATGGATATTTGGTGGCACAGTCAACGCTTATTCCAGAGATAAAGAAGGAATTACAAGAAGTCTGGTTTGAAAGAGAAAAGAAAGCAATACTACGATGCTGTGATGTCGGCGAATGTTTACAGAGATTGGCCTATCTTGAGTCAAGTATATCTTCTCATTTCTCTCAAAAATATATTGAATCATTTATTAAATTCAAAACATTTTTTCTCATTGAAAAAATATCTGATTTTTGGACATTTGGTGCTGATCAACACCATTTAGATTTAGATTTAGGAACTTTTGATGAACATGACTATATTCATTATACAAAGTATGAAGATCATTCACCTCTTGATGGGGGAACTTTTGAATCAGTTCCTAGGATCTATGGGTATTTGTTAACAAAAAAAATGTCAACATATGCAAAAATTAAAAACATTTTGGGGGATGATTTTTTTATTTACAGAACAAAGCACAGAAGAATAGAAGACTATGATGATTGGATTATTGAAATGTATGGAAATATTTACAGCTTTGGAGATTTCTCTTTAAGAACTAAATTCACACGTCGTTAAGTTCACTCTCTGATTAGACATCAAAGTGACAACATGGAAGAATCTTTACTTTTCCAACATCCGTGTAATTTCTTTATCAGCGGACCTAGTGGATCAGGTAAAACAGAATTTGTTAAAAAAGTTATTGAATTTAAACACGATTTATTCCAAACACCACCAAAGAAAATAGTTTGGTGTTACAAAGAATGGCAAGACACATACAATCGTATAAAAGAAATTGATAACGTTAAGTTTATCGATGGTATTCCAGACGATGATGAGGAAATTGTATCAGATAAATCATTTCCTCATCTTGTTGTTTTCGATGACATGATGGGGGAACAAGATGAAGACAAAATAATGCTTTGGTTTACTAGAAAAGGTCATCATCGAAATGCTTCAATAATTTACATTACTCAAAACATGTTCCAAAAATCAAAAAGTAGCAGAACTATAAGTTTGAATGCACACTACATGGTTTTATTTCAAAGCGTTCGAGATAAAAATCAAATAAAAGTTTTGGCTCATCAAATGCAAACCAATCATTTGAAACAAGCATACGAAGATGCAACTTCAATAAATCATGGATATATTTTAGTAGATTTTCATCCTAGAACAGAAAATTATTTGCGAATTAGAACTGATATTTTCCATAAATGGTTGACAGCTAATGACCGAGGTCCTGTCATATATTCAAAAGTATAAATTCAGTTGTTGTTATTTTTTTCATTTTAGAACCATGTCGTCCACCGAGATGTTTAGTCGTGATGAACTGTCACAAATTATAAATTTCTTCACTTTTGCAGCTGAATTATTTCTTGAAAATGATTGGAAATTACCATCACAGACAAAAAAGTTTTTTCAGAGAAATAAAAATGTTCTTAAAAAAATCTCTGATCGATCAACTGATATGGAAACAAAACGCAAATTAATTTTACAACGAGGTGGTAGTGGGTTTCTTGGAGGAGTTTTAATTAGAAGTCTTTTGAAAAATTCATTTGAACAAACTGGTAGACAATCTAAAAGTAAATCAAAGGTTTCTCCAAAACGTTCAAAGATTACTCGGAAGCAAACACAACAAAGAGGTAATCAAAAAGAATCTAAACGTAAAACAAAGCTTTCTCTAAATCATTCAAAGTTTACACCGATGCAAACTCAACAAAATCAACATTCTAAATTTACACCTATACCTTCTCAGCAGAACCCTCAACATCAACCGTTACAAAAAAAACCAGTTATTGATCTTGAATTTTCAAAATTTATGCCGTTGTCTGATGCATCGAAATCTGCATTCGAAGCTTTAGAATGGTTCAATCCGAAAAGATAAAAGATGAAACATATAATTTTTCTGCTCATTTTGAGACAACTACTTAGACTGTGAAGATGCCTTCAAAAACTAAGAGCCGGAAAGCACCGCTGATAAAAAAATATGGTGAGTTGATTGTTGCAATGAGTAAAGTTCCATCTGCATATAAAAAGAAAATGATCAACGATGCTCCGAAACAAGTGATGGATTGCATTTCAGAATGTTGTCAAAATCTTTTAAAAGGTAATGTAAAACTGAATGAAGCTCAGAACCGCAAGTTACATTCGAAGCGTAAACATATCAGATATCTTGCAGACAAGAACAAACCTTTGCAACAAAAGAAGAAAATTTTGAATCAAAAAGGTGGCTTTTTACCATTATTATTTCTTGCTCCATTGATTAGCAAAACATTAGGTGCAGTTGTTAAAAATATTTTGTAAAAACTAAATCTCAAATAAATATGAAGAAAATGGTTATTGTACCATTCAGAATGTTGGAAGATTTCAAACAATGGGAAATGTCAGAAATGAATAAACCTCAATTACCTCCTGATCCTGCAATTTCAAATGTTTCAGATTCTTACAAAGAATTGAAATCAGTTTATGATAAAAATATTTCTGAATCAGAAAAGTCACAGTTATTTGGAGAAAATTTGTACAAATTGAAAACTTCACAAAAATCTTTAAATTCAAAATTCAGATTACCTGAACAAAAGTTATCTGAAAACTTTGGGAAAATGAGTGACCATATATTGGAAAGTGTGCCATCTAAATTTCGTGGTAAAGCACAACAAATTTTATCATTGTTGTCAACTAATCCTAAACTTAGATGGGATGATCGTGGACAATTAATTTATGGAACAGAAACAGTTACTGGATCAAATATAATTGATTTGATAAACGATGTTGTTCGTCACCGAAAAGGTTTTAACCCAGTTGGTTATGAAACATTCCTACGTGGATTGGGGGAACTTAATATACCACAAGATTATGTAGGTAACAGGGATCGATGGCTGTGGATGCAAAGACATTTAAAAGGTCACACTGGTGATGAGTTTCATACACCTCATGCAACTCCTATCAGTGGCAAGTCAAGAAAACGTTCAGTTGATATTTTAACACCAGAAACCAGAAAAACTATTTTGAAAGGATGGTCCTCACTTACATAAAATTTGACAAACTTCTAACTGAAATTTACTACAATCCAAAAGAAGTTGGTGGTTTCAGTGGAGCAAATCAACTTTTTAAAAATGCAAAAGAAACAAATAACAAAATTAAACTTTCAGATGTTAAAAAATGGTTACAATGGCAAAAAACATATACTTTGCACAAACCAATTGTTCGGAAATTTCGCAGACGTAAAACTATTGTTGCAGGAATTGATATTCAGTGGCAAGCTGATCTGGCAGATTTGCAAACTTTGCAAAAGCACAATGACAATTACAGATATTTACTTTGTGTTATTGATGTGTTCTCAAAATTTGCATGGGTTGAAAAAATTAAAGATAAAACTGGTAAAACTTTAGTTAAAACATTTCAGAAAATTCTAAAATCATCAAAACGAAAACCAGCTTCATTTCAATCTGACAAAGGTTCAGAATTCAAAAATAAATTATTTTTACAATTTTTGAAATCTAAGAAAATTCATTTTTTCACAACAGAGAATCCAGAGACAAAAGCAAGTATAGTTGAACGTTTTCAACGGACATTGAAAACAAAGATGTGGAAATATTTTACACATAATCAAACTTTGAAATACGTTGATGTTTTGCACGATTTTGTGAATTCTTACAACAAAAGTTTTCATAGAAGTATTAAGATGGCACCAGTTTTAGTAACTCGAGAAAATGAAATTGAAGTTTCCAGAAATCTTTATGGAAAGTTAAAAACGAAAAAAGATAAGATGTTGAAAGTTGGAGATTTTGTTAGAATAAATAAAACAAAGAGAACTTTTGATAAAGGATATCTTCCAAATTGGACAAAAGAAATTTTCAAAATTAGTAGAGTTTGTAAAAGTACACCATTAACTTACAAATTAGTAGATTTAGATGGTGAAAACATCGCAGGATCATTTTATGGTAAAGAAATTCAACATATAAAAGATAATAAAGTTTACGAAATTGAATCAGTTGTTGGTAAACGTTCAAGAAAAGTTGCTGGTAAATCAGTTAGAGAAATTAAAGTTCATTGGGCTGGTTATCCTAAAAAATTTGACAGTTGGATACCTGCCACAAATTTGGTATAAAACTTTTAACATGTCTCAAAATGGTTCAGTTGGTCTCGATGCTCCATCACAATTTCAAATCTGTGGAGAAAAAATTGCAAAAAATCAAGTAACATATTTTACACAAATTATTATAATTGTTGGTATAATCGCTACAGCAATTGTTCATTTAAGTTTACAAAGTGAAAATAACGAACTGTGGTTAATTTTACTCAGTAGTTCTTTGGGGTACATTTTACCAACACCGCGTTTGAAATATTTGAAAAATCAGTCGGCAGAAATTTTGAAAGTATGAATCCTTTCTACATTACAATTCCGAGCGACAGTTCGATGGTAATGTATCCAAACAATACTCAATGTTGTTTTACTGTACAATTACCAAAACCAGTTCAAATTGATAAAGAAAAATGGGAAGTTGCATTAGCCGAACTGATAACACCTTCAGAAACATACAATGTTACAGGGGATTCGTGTAAATTCAATTTGATTACAACTGATGCAATATTACTGTCTGTTCTTCAAAATCGTTTTGAAGAAAAGATATTTAAGAGACCTGATGGCGTTCATGCACTTGAAATACAGATACAAAATGGTTCGTATACCTCTGCGACAGATTTAGTTGATACAATGCAAGATGTAATTGATGAAACACTTGGAGAAGCAATGCAAAACGAATACGGATTTCACATCGGGTACTCAAAAGGTACAAAACGTGTGAAAATTATTCGCAAGAGTTTAAGTAACACAAAACTAGGAATTGAATTACCACAATGTCTTTTGCACAAGTTGGGTTACAAAACTGAAAACGCTTCTGAAGATTTTTATTCAAATAATAGATTTCCGTTTGGTGTAGATTTGAATGTTGGTCATAATCTAATGTTTGTTTATTCTGATATTGCCGATTACACATTTGTTGGAAATGTTGAAGTACAAATTTTACGAGTTGTTTCTTTCAGAAGTAAAAGAGATATCGACGGATTACATGTAAAACATGAATTTTTAAATTTACATTATGTTCCAGTTTCAAAGTCATACTTTGACAAAATTAGTGTAAATATAAGTGGCGACACAGGAAAATCAATTCAGTTTATCGGTGGTAAGTCTTTGGTGAAGCTACATTTCAGAAAACGAGAGGAGTTCTAAAAACAATGTTCCCCGTGTATAGAGGCGTACCACGGCAATATGGTAATGGTATTGGTTCAATTTTCAAATCAGTTATGAGATCTGCTATACCATTTCTAAAACCGCTTGGTCGGACAGCTTTACAACTTGCGAAAAAACACACTTTTGGTGTTGCAGATGAAATTATTAATCAAGGTAAAAGTCCGAAAGAAGCGTTGATGTCTGAAGGTAAAAAAGCTTTAAAATCTTTTGGCACACAAGCTAAAAATCAAATTTTGAACTCGAGAAAAAAACCTAGAAAAAGAGTAGCGACTTCAAAAATGAATCATTCAGCTGTCAAACGCCGAAAAAGTCAGTCGAAAAATCATCCTAGCAGTCGAGCTCTTGATATTTTTGATTAATCATGGCACAAATGGTAAATGGATCATGCGAATGCAATAAATCGGAACTTGATATAACACATGTTCCACCAACGGTGGCTACAATGTCAGAATCGCAGTGGATCGAAAATCATCCTATTGCACCGCTGAATAATTCTGCTCCGATAGAGTTTGTCATACCATCTCAAACCGAAAAGTGGACAGATATTAATCAATCTTATCTTTATGTGAAATTCAAAATTACAAAAAAAGATGGAACTAATTTGGTAGCTGCTACGGAATTAGCACCTGTTAACAATTTCTTTCATAGCATGTTCAGCAGTATCGATGTTTACTTGAACAACAAATTGATAACTTCGAATTCTGACACTTACCCATACCGAGCATATTTCGAAAATCTGTTGGGATACTCTCAAGAATATAAAGATAATCAATTAGCAAATTTAGAAATGTGGTATGGCGATACAGCAGAACAATTTGAAGAGAGCACCAAAGGTGGTACTAATGCTGGATTAACTTCTAGAGAAAGTTTGATCACTGGTAGTAAATTTGTTGAACTATGCGGACGCTTACACACCGATCTGTTTCTTCAAGAAAAATATTTACCAAATGGAATTGAAATTCGTATCAGATTAAACAGATCACCATCAAAATTTTGCCTCATTGGCTCCGAGGATGGACAAATTGTTTTCGAATCAGCAGTGTTCCATGTCAGAACAGTTAGTCTCTTTCCAGCGGTCTCAAATAAATTAAATCAAGAAATTGCCCAGTCAAAAATGAAACTACCTATCAGACGAGTAGAAATAAAAACTTTCACAATTAGTACTGGACTTAGATCAAAAATTGAAGACCACTTATTTCAAGGACAATTACCAAAGAGACTTTTTATTGCGTTGGTCGAAAATAAAGATATGAATGGAGATTTGGGTACCAATCCATTCCACTTCAAACATTTCAGTTTGAATAAATTGGAAGTTAGTCAAGACGGTCATACAATACATAACCGTCCATTTGAACCAAACTTCGCAACAAAACAATGTCTCAGATCATATTTATCTTTGTATCAATCTTTAGGAATGTTTGGTGTTAACAAATCAATTGGCATTAATTTAAAAGAATATATGAATGGATATTGTTTGTGGGGTTTCGACTTGACACCGGACCAAGGAAGCGACGAGGGACATCTACATCCTATAAAGACAGGGAACCTGCGTTTGGAGCTTCAGTTCTTGACAGCTCTCACTACAGCCGTCAACGTTTTGGTGTATGCTGAATTCGACAGTGAAATAGAGATCACAGCTTTGAGAGAAGTGCTTACTGACTATTAGGATGGAGTTCACAACACAGCTATGGAACTACTATGAAGAATACCGACGTTCACAACACGTTGCTCCGAGATTAAAACTGATCTTGGACACACTCAACAACGCTACGATTGAAGAACTACAAGAAATTATTCGCAAGGAAGTGTCAGCAAACTGTGAAGGATGTAAAATAGAACATCCTAGTCAACGTGAACATGTTCTGTGTTTGTTCTCTACAACTGATGATTGGACAAACCAGTTTATCGACTTAGCGCTGATTAAAATTGACATATACAATGTTATGGAAAGATGGTTCCCGAAGCTGATGGAGTTAAACCCACACTGCAAGGAGAAGTTCGAAGCATACCTTATGTGGGATCATCTGAGAAACAGTTTGGAGCTCAACCGCAAAAAATTCGATGCAGAGTGGACTCTGATGTGGTCACAGCGAGTCAAAGAGAATTACAACGATGCAGACAGCTGAACTTCAATATATTCTGGACAATTCCTGGTTGTGTAAACTTAACACACATGTTTGTGCTAGAGATCTGTTACCAGAGAAGAAACCACAGCATATTCAAGCATATATTGTGAACACGCACTCATCGGATCAGCCAGGAGAACACTGGACATTGATGTTATTCAAGGGAAGATCAGCTGTATACTTCGACTCATTTGGACTACCACCACCGAGACGATATATGTTACCATTCATAAAAAGGAACTCATCAGCATGGACTATGAATACAACACGATATCAACATCGTGCGACAAATGTGTGTGGATTATATTGTATATTCGCACTCCACCACATGATGAAAGGAAAGAGGATGAAAATATTATTCAATTCTCGGGATTTCTTCAAGAATGACAGAACAATAGTTCGATGGTTTGGAAAGCACTATGGTCGATTATACAGAAAAGCAAATTTGCTGTTGAATTAAACTTCACCAGGACATCGACGGCTGATATACATACAACGCAAAGAAGACGACGACCAGAAAACAACGAATGTGTCAACAACTCCACAAAATAGACTCTTTTGTTATTGATTCAGCGTAGGATGTTGTAGGATGTTGTAGGATGTTCAATTAAGTTTCTTCAAATCTGAGACCTTGTTTTGTACATAAATTATTGTTCTTTGTTAATATTATTGATGTATAATAATATATTATTGTTCATTGTTCTTGTTCTTGTTTTTGAAAAATAAATGATAAATTTCAACAAAATCGTTTTCACTGTAGGATCCCCACCAATTGATTCTGTTCGTGTCGATGTGTCATCTCTGGTCAGAATTATACAAACTTTAAAATTAGTAATGAAAAAATGTCTAAGTCCATTTTCATTTTTTCCGATCAGAAATATCACATCAATGACAGGAATATCTATCCTCAGGGGGGAACTATGGCCCAGTACCCATCAGTGGGGGGCACTATGGCCCAGTACCCCCCAGTGGGGCACTATGGCCCAGTACCCCCCAGTGGGGGGCACTATGGCCCAGTACCCCCCAGTGGGGGGCACTATGGCCCAGTATCGAATACTGGACCATAGATCGTCCAGTATTCGATACTGGGCCATAGTGCCCCCCACTGGGGGGCACTATGGCCCAGTATCGAATACTGGACGATCTATGGTCCAGTATTCGATACTGGGCCATAGTGCCCCCCACTGGGGGGTACTGGGCCATAGTGCCCCCCACTGGGGGGTACTGGGCCATAGTGCCCCCCACTGGGGGGTACTGGGCCATAGTGCCCCCCATTACTACTTATATACTACTAGTTGAATTTTCATGTTCACTGAACAAGGGTCTAATGGATTCAGACTGAGTCTCACTCACTGTGGCCGTACTCTCAGCTTCATCGCCAGTATTGGCAGTTTCGGGTAGCATTTGTTCATGTTCGACAGAATGGACACCAGCTGTGCTAATAGTAACATTTGATTTGAAATAATTTGACATAATTGATCATTTGATGGTGACAACTGAAAGTCATGAAGCCTGGAGCAGGGATATATAGTCAGACTATAGTAACACTATGGCCGAACTAACATTGAACCCACCCTGGGCATCGTAGCTTTCAGCAATTACCATTTCAAATAACGCGCGACAAAAACATTCGGTTATGCCCCTTTGATCGCGCAGTACATATCTCGTGAATGCATTGTTCGACGTCGGAATGTAATCGATTGACGTATATACGCTATACAACGTAACCGATATACGGCAACGTTTCCTTATAAACCAAATGAACTCGAGGCATAATACGACGTAAAAAAAACTGGGTTACCTATATATAGATGGTTAAATGTGTGACTGAATCACATTGTAATACGTTGTGCGTCATTTACCAAGTGTTTGGAGAACGTGGCCGCTAATATTTGCCTATTCAGTATTATTTTTTGGTGAAATATTGGTACGGCCAAAACCGTCCGGCCGTACCTACAACTACGCCCTTGTGTAATTTATTTTTCAGATAGGTTGTGTTTTATTCACGTTACTGTTTATGTACATATTCATTGTTTTACAAGTCAGTTAAGAGCTTAATGCTCATGTTTGTAATTTAAAATGCCTGACTTTATAAATAAAGCTTTTGAACTTTGAACTTTTTGAACTCCATTTGATTTGTGTATTGGCGCCCATGAACAGTGTGTGCATGATGCTGTATAGAATCGATGGGACTCGCCAACTCGACATATTCATGATATTCCCCCAGTAATTAAGATATCTATTTTTTTATTACTGATGCTATTGGGTATATGCCAGTTTCTCCATATACGAACGGGGTTGGGTGGATTTTTTTTAGATTTAGGGCGAATTTTAGGAATCAGATTTTTAGTATTTCAAGACATGTGGTGCTTTCAAAACCCCATATCTCAGACCCATACATGTATGTCATAACCGGAGCTATCGATTTCTCGTATACTTCAAGGACACTGTCATATGAAAGCTTGTGTTTGCGAGTTTTATTCAAAAGATCATACATTTCTTGTTTTGCAGCTTTGCATCTCGTGTTTATGTCCTTTATGTGGCATTTCTAGTGAACCAAGTTCCCAGGTATTTAAAGGTGTCGATTATTTCAAGATTTGTTTCATTTATTTTGAATGATAATGGCCTTTTGTATTTCGTTTTACTTCCGAATATCATTATTTTTGTTTTCGATATGTTTATATCAAGTTTCCAGGTATCACAATATGCGGAGAAGTGATGAAGAGCATTATGCAAACCGCGGGGTGTGTCAGATAAAAGTACAGTGTCATCAGCATATATATATGTATATATATCATATACCGTAATTATATCATTTCACGAGATGTGCTGCTGCGTAATTGGCAATTTGGGTCCGTGACTACCCGCCCCCGAGACAACCCGCCCCCTTTCACTCTGAGACAACCCGCCCCCGGACAACCCGCCCCCAAAAATCAATTAGCGGTAATCAGTGGCTAATTAGGAGGGCTGAGGGGATTTTTATTTGATATTTAACAACATGGACAACAATAAATACACATGTAATATAATATATCTTATGAACACAAAAATGCATCAACGATAATATGTTTATTTATTACGAAGTTTAATGAACGAAATTTAAAAACGGAATGAATGAATATGAACGAAGATTAAAAATAAGTTTAACAAACGAACAATGATTAATTTGGGGCTGACGGATGAAGTTGTGCAATGGACCCTTCTGACCATAAGTATGCCGTCTCAAGGCCGACGGTTGATGTGTGTCTCTTCACGGCCTGCGTCCAATGGAAGCAGCATCTGTATCTGGAAATATATACTTGCTCGTCAAGAAGACCTGAAGTCATTGGAAAAATGGGCAGCTGTTTGGGGCATGCGGTTCAATGCGAAGAAATGCAACATCTTATCAATAAAACCCAAGTCAACGCATATGTACCAGCTGGATAACCAAATACTCCAAACAGTTGAAGAAGCACAGTATCTAGGGCTAACCATCACCAACACCCTCACTTGGTCATCCCACATATCAAAGATAGTAAGAAAAGCTGGCAGTACCCTTGGATTCCTCCGTCGAAACCTTAGGAGAGCGGACAAAAAAACACAAAAAAATGGCCTATGAATCCACAGTAAGATCCACCCTTGAATATGCAGCAGAAGTTTGGGATCCATACCAACAAAAAGACATCAACGCCATAGAAAGAATCAACAAAAGAGGGGTGCGATTCATCGAAAACAACTACCACGCAAGAACAAAAGGGGCCGTAACTGAAATGCTAATGGAACAACTTATGGAGCCGCTACACCAAAGAAGAAACACGATGAGAATGAAGCTGTTCGGCAGAGTAGTGGATGGGCTGGTGCCGGCTATTCGATCAAAAGACATACTAATACCAAAAAAGAAAGGAAGGAAAATAAAGGCGAAAAAGTACCCAGGCTATATAACATCAAACCCTGTCGAAAAGGAGGAGTGTATTAACTCTAACTCCATCGAAAGGATACGAGCCAACACGGCACAATTTAGACACTCGTTCTTTGTTCGAGCTATCGAGGAGTGGAACAGCCTGGAGGATAGCACATGCGAGGAAACAACGGATAAAACAGCATAGTCCTCCCACAGCGCAAATACAGTCGAGAGGCTCCAGCGCTGAAACACATACAGATACAGATACAGATACTTCTTTCACAGCTTTCCACTGTGATAATGAACCATTTGCATCAATTGTTTGTTTTGAAAGCACCCCTTTTAATTAGTCTTCACTTACCCTATGTGCCGTTCAGTTGTCAAAACATCGTGTCATTCTTTATCCCAGTCCAGGCATTGACATAATTAATGAATAAACACATGTTTTGTTGATCAAAATCTGTAATAATATATCATAAAAGAATATAATCACTCTTAAAAATTTCGGGACAACCCGCCCTCATTTATCGGGACAACCCGCCCCCAAAATAGCATAGGGGCGGGTTGTCTCGGGGGCGGGTAGTCCCGTTCCCGGCAATTTCTCCTTTTATATGTACGTATCACTTCGCAGCAAATATTATACATTCGATTAGAGAACTACACAAAAGGCTTGCTTCCTTCAAGTTCGTTTTCTACATATCTTCCAATTACCTCATATAGATATGAAAATAACATGGAAACAGAATTTACACATCGAATTAATGATTTCTCCCTGGGAGAATGGTTTAAAAGGTCAAGGTCGAATTTGATGTAAACACGTTGTGCTCGATCAAAATTATTCGATTAATCTTTGGCAAAACCTGCCTGCATATAGATTGATAGTCTACAAGTTTTATAGTGTTCTATAGATAAACATTCACATATTTCTCATCATGTTTGTTGTTCCAAATTGTTATTTGTGTGACTCAGAATTATTTTAGGAAATTACTGCACAGCAGTCTCAACTTGAACTCGGTGAGTGGAAGAAAAAACAATGGCGGACACCATGGACAGCGCCAGTGAATTTGAGAGCGACACGAGTTCTATCGACGGAGGGCCTACCATTAAGATTACAGCTCACGCAAAAATTGAACAACTGAACAACAGAATAGATTCAGTGCAGCAAGAAAATAGAGTCCTCAAAATCGAATTAGAATCTTTCAAATTGAGGTGCAAAACTCTGCAAGAAGAAAACAAGGAATTGAGGAAAGCGAGTGTCAACATAGTAAGTTTTGACTGGCTATTTGTAGTGAAAAGTATTAATGCCTGGTTACTGCTAAAATATGGTATAACAAAGATGGAACAGCTTCATTTCGCGTTGGGGTCTATTTTTTAGTGAAAAATGGCCACAGATCGCAGACACCCATCAGCCTCAGCTCAGGTCTGGCAAGGCAATTCCCAATTATAGCTATATGTAGTCAGTAGATCATGCCATGAATCTCTACTAATCAGGTCTGGCAAATGTGAGAATACAGCTACAATAGCTGTATTCAGCTAACCTAGCTGTATTCAGCTATATATTATACTCTCAAACCGGCTGTTTTTCGATAATAAACTAGAAGCGCTAATTTGCGCATCAAAATTAGGCTACCCTATTCTCCGGCCACCCTCAACCAAATCAAAATCGTCGCTTGTGTTCTGACAAAGTGTTGCCTTTTGTCGGCACGGCGATGGTGATTATGTGTGAAAACTTACTACAGCGGTCGATGTCGGTCATAACGGTTAATAACTCTCTTATGCAATGCGGAATACCTTGAAAAATACATTAAATACAATATTTATCACCGAAGATGGAACATCTTAATCATTCCCGGAAGTATCAATATGATGCTGCTAAAACGCAGTTTGGTTGGTGCGTTAAAACAGGTAAAAAGGGGAACATCTCTAGCCAGAGTTTAACCGAGCGAGTTCCACTCACTGCTTGTGCTGATTCTCTCCAAAAATACGGAAGCACATACATTTATGTCGAATCGCGAAAATACAAATACCAATGTTATGTTTAATAGTAAGTTTTCACACATTATATATTTTCCCGCCAAAACAGATTGAATAGTTCTGACTTGCTAACGACCAGGACTTCATGTTTGAAATACTTCAGAAATTATATAAGTCGCATTTTCATTTCAGTTGTCCCTATGTTGTGCCATACATTTGCAATATGCCGCACAATATCTGTATATACCGTTATGAATAGTTACCAGTATCGCTCACAAACCGCTAGTGGTATTTAATTCTAAATGCTTGATATAGGTACACCATTCTAACGCCCCCTACCGGTTTAGCATCGGGAAGAAGTAAACGAGTGTTTGGGATGAATTTGATCTTTATTTTATAAGTTAGTTAATGAATGCATTTGCAGAAAATAGTCCCCAGAATATTTACTGACATCGACCACCGTAGTAAGTTTTCACACAAAATCAGAATTGCCGTGTCGACAAAAGGCAACACTTTGTCAGAACACAAGCGACGATTTTGATTTGGTTGAGGGTGACCGGAGAATATGGTAGCCTAATTTTGATGCGCAAATTAGCGCTTCTAGTTTATTATCGAAAAACAGCCGGTTTGAGAGTATAATATATAGCTGAATATAGCTAGGTTAGCTGAATACAGCTATTGTAGCTGTATTCTCACATTTGCCAGACCTGCTAATGCTAACACCCGTAGAGATCATACTCCATCAGTTCATAACCCAGGAACTTTTTAAAAGTTTTGACAGGGAACCGTATAAAGTCGAAAAAATAATGCGGGGAATGTACTTTGTTCATACCTGTTGCTTACTAGTAATGATTTATTCATCGGTACGTTAAGTTCCCAGCTCGAGATTACATTATTTACGTGACTTTTGAGACCCGATTCCGCGATAAATATTTATTTTATTCCCTGTCGCCAAATTCAGGCCGTAAGCGGCCGCACACGGAAGCAATTCTGATTGGTCGATGACCGAAACTATAACTAAAGTATAATTTCCAGCCACCGAACCGGTTGCAAAGCTGGTCAAGCTCCCCCTGCGTAATACTCACACTGGATTAATACACACTATAATATCTGCTTTATATTGCCATTGATTTGGAATAAAACATTGTTTCGTTCATAAATCGTTTGTATCTGTCTCCGTTGTGAAGAAACTTGTATACTACGGCTCGTGACGTCCCCGATAACAGAGACTGCCGTCGCATTGGATTCCGATTGTGTGAGTGTGTGTTAAGCATGGGGAGCTTGACACAGAATTGCTACCGCGTGCGGCCGCTTACGGTCTGAATTTGGCGACAGGGAATAAAATAAATATTTATCGCGGAATCGGGTCTCAAAAGTCACGCGCTGGGAACTTCACGTACCGATGAATAAATCATTAAGCAACAGGTATGAACAAAGAAGTACATTCCCTGCGTTATTTTTTCGACTTTATACGGTTCCCTGTCAAAACTTAAAAAAAGTTCCCTGGTTTTGAACTGATGGAGTATGATCTCTACAGGCGTTAGCATTAGTAGAGATTCATGGCATGATCTAAGCTATATGTAGCTATTGTAGCTACATTTGACTATCGTAAAACAATATTTTACGAATTTAGAGTGAGGGGTATTATGTTGTAACAACTTATGAAACTACTACCAATGACATTTCAGTTGCACCAGCTTGTGGAATATCAGAGAAGCATAGCTAAGCATATGCATCTGTTTAGGTATTGTTTACACAATATGAAATGGGACTCAGATCCATCCGTATATGATCTATTCTTTTTCTATTTACATGTGGGTACAGTTGTCAGGAAAAAGTAACAATGATTGTCTGTTGGATTGGGTTACCTATCTTCAACCAGATTCATCCATCATTAATAGCCATATGTAGCTACATTACTTTGTAAAGTTTGAGCTATTGCCATGGCTTGGTATCCGTCGGTCGTGTGTGTGTGTGTGCGACTGTGCGTGAATCGTCGCCAATTTCCTTTAGCACGGGCTACAGGTCGTACCTTTGGTCAGATCATTAAGAAATTTGTCATGGCTGTTGACATTGACATGTAGATGGGAACGAGTCATTTTGAGGTCATTCGGAAAAAAACATGCCCACCAGAGGCCATCTTGGATTTTTAAATTCAATCCATTAGCACGGGCTATATGTCCTACTGTTCGTCTGATCATCATGAAGTTTGTCATGGTTGTTAATATTGACATGTAGATGGGAACGAGTAATTTTGGGGTCGATCAACCATAAAACATGGCCGCTGACAGCCATCTTGGATTTTACTCTTTGCATGACTAAATTGTTTGGCACAGGCTACAGGTTGCACCTTTGGTCGGATCATAATGAAATTTGTCATGGATGTTATTAAACAATGACATGTAGATGGGAACGAGTCATGTTGGGGTCATTCGGCCATAAAACATGGCCGTTGGCAGCCATGGATTTTACTCTTTGCATGACTAAATCCTTTGGTACAGGCTACAGGTCATACCTTTGGTCAGATCATTATGAAATTTGTCATGGTTGTTGACATTGACATGTAGATGGGAACGAGTCATTTTGGGGTCATTCGGGAAAAAAAACATGGCCAAAATTTTCAAAATTCAATCCATTAGCACGGGCTACAGACGGGAGTGTTCGTCTGATCATCATGAAATTTGTCATGGATGTTAATATTGATATGTAGATGGGAACGAGTCATTTTGGGGTCCTTCGGCCATAAAACATTGCCGTTGGCAGCCATGTTGGATTTTACTCTTTGTATAACTAAATCGTTTGACACAGGCGACATGTCGCATCTTTGGTCGGATCATCATGAAATTTGTCATTGATGTTAACATTCACATGTAAATGGGAACGAGTCATTTTGGGGTCATTCGGCAAAAAAACATGGCTGCCAGCAGCCATCTTGGATTTCAAAATTCAATCTATTAGCACGGGCTACAGGCCATACTCTTTGCCTCATCATCATGAAATATTGACAAGTACATGTAGATGGGAATGAGTCATTTTGGGGTCATTTGGCCAAAAAACATGGCCGCCAGCAGCCATCTTGGATTTTACTCTTTGCATAACTAAATCCTTTGTCACAGGCTACAGGTCGTACTTTTTGTAGGATCATCATGAAATTTGTCATGGATGTTAATATTGACATGTAGATGGGAACGAGTCATTTTGGGGTCATTGGGCCATAAAACATGGCTGCTGGCAGCTATCTTGGATGTTACTGTTTGCATGACTAAATCCTTTGGCATGAGCTACAGGTCGTACCTTTGGTCGGATCATCATGAAATTCGTCATAGCTGTTAACATTGACATATATATGGGAACGAGTCATTTTGGGGTCATTCGGCCATAAAACATGGCTGCCGGCAGCCATCTTGGATTTTACTCTTTGTATGACTAAATTCTTTGACACAGGCTACAGGTCGTATCTTTGGTCGTATCTTTGGTCGGATCATTATGAAATTTGTCATGGCTGTTGTCATTGACATGTAGATGGGAACGAGTCATTTTTGGGTCATTCGGCCATAAAAGATGTCTGCTGGCAGCCATCTTGGATTTTACTCTTTGCATGACTAAATCCTTTGGCACACCCTACCCTACACAGGGACCAGCCTAGGCCTGATTTTCAGGGCAAAGTGACTTCTCCCTGTCACAAAAATAGGGCGAAGTGGGCCATCTCCAGGGCGAAATGCATTGGCAAAATTGAATTCGGCCCGCACTGTAGTCGCCTATATAACGAAAATAGGAGATATGTAATATTTATATTAAAATGATGAAACAATGGTTCAAATATGGAAACTTTATGTTCAAATCATCACTCAAATAACTATGAATAATGTCCAAACATAATTGTGAGAGAATGGTAGCATTTTATATAATAATTTTGGAAGAACGGCATGTTTACAACCGCTTATGAATACAAAAAGAAATAAATATTACACAATGCTTATGAATACCAAAAAAATGCTAAAAACGAAACAAAATCTTGAACATTCATTCTCACGCATTAAAGGTCCCTGACATGGGTACAGATATTACTATGTTGCAAAAATGAA
This sequence comes from Siphonodentalium dalli, assembly GCA_032622095.1. Classification (NCBI taxonomy): domain Eukaryota; kingdom Metazoa; phylum Mollusca; class Scaphopoda; order Gadilida; family Siphonodentaliidae; genus Siphonodentalium; species Siphonodentalium dalli. Next base: position 252,753,925 of record CP136065.1, read on the forward strand.
TTTGTTTTCAAAGTTATTCTGGCCTTTACATAATTTAACAAAGGGGTGATGATCTGATGTAATGTGTAGAGTTGTAATCTTCAGGTATGATAATCTCAAAATCACAAGTCACTGGACACCTGACGATGTATTCACAGCTGTCTGCAATCAACACTCGGGTGTGAATGTGCTCCCAAATCGGATTAATCATGTAGATGTTAATAGTAACTATGGTGTTATCTACAACAGTGTCAATGGATAACTGGGTTCAATCAATGTTGGCAGTAAATTAGGGTGAATATTTTGCCGATTTTCGTTGGTCAACTTCGGAAATTTCAGGGCGACTTAAACTTCGCCCGGCTTCAAAATTAGGGCGGAGTGAGCATGAATAGGGAGACTTCTTCACCCACATCGCCCTCTCGGCTGGTCCTTGACCCTACAGTCCACTTCCCTCAGCCGATCATCACCAAACTTCATATTAATCGTGATATTGATCTACTAGATGGAAGCCATCAAATGTTTTTGAATTTTATTCGAAAAACATAGCTGCCAGCAACCATCTTGGATTTTACTTTATAGATCTCTTCATGTTGATAATCTAGTATCACTTAGACATTTCAACTTTCTGCATTCCTAATCGCTCCATTGACTGTAACACAAGAAATTATTCCCTTTCCAAGTTGAGCTACATGTACAGTGTCATTGACACTTTCATTTTTGATTATTTATTAGATGTTCTTATGAAAGCCAGAAATCCTTATAGCAGAGAATCGTATGAAATGCATGTGTACGATAGCATCATTAACATATTTTCTACATATGACTGTTGTTTTGTTTTCCTGAAGTCACTTGAAATTGACTGAAGACCACATGTAGTTTACTACTTATACACTTACATATGACTTAAACAATAGGTAGTATTAGGTACTAGTATATATCATATATATATTCCCATTGCTGAATGGCAACATCCAGGTAACACAAAAAAGATACGTGTCAAGCATTTTGATTAGCTGATACATGTAGCTCTCATTATCATTTGTAACAGCCCGTCTTCAGAGCTCGTATGGTAACTCCGGTCATGTTGCTCAATATTTTGGTCAGATGAAGAGATTTCTCCCCTCTTATTTCTCTTCCACAAAATCCGATATAACCATGTAAACATCACTGACTCTAATGGGGTCGTTGTCATAAAGTTTTATACATAAATGCACACCATGTGCATTTATTGCATTTATGTATACATAAATGCACACCAGTCTCAGGCATTCTTTTATCACTGACAAAACTGCAATAAAATTGATCATCGGTTGCATTAGTACCGGTATTAAACAGGGACTGAAAGAACTGCATTGTTGCTTGATCGATTAACGGAAGAAAATGAACTTATAAAAAATATCAACGCGCATGCATAATGCATTTATGTAGAAAACAATAAGACAATGACCCTGTCACATGACACTATGCGAGACTGGTGTGCATGTTAGAGCAAACAAATGTGAATTTGGATATAAATGAGGTATCAGCTTGTTTGAAAAATAGTATAGCATCTGCTCGTAGCTGTAAAAGTACTACATGTACATGTATGTAATATGTCATATCTCAGTTTTAGTTTTAGATCGCCTCGGCCATTTTGAATGCGTGATGCTCATCAACTCGAAACCACGTAATTCCCCACTGTGAATTACATGTACCGGTATGTCTATTGATGAAATATGAAATTCAAAATGTACATTAAATTAGGCAAATAATGCTAAATGAATAATTAAATGACTAGCCAAACTGTTCTTTCATTCACAGCAAGTGAAAGCCGAACAGGAGGAGGAGTTTATCAGCAACACTCTACTCAAGAAGATTCAGCTGCTCAAAAAAGAAAAAGAAGCCTTGGCCATGAACTATGAACAAGAAGAAGAGTTCCTCACGAACGATCTCTCGCGAAAACTGCTGCAGGTTTGTATCTTCCATCACTAACGATCTCTCCCGAAAACTGCTGCAGGTTTGTATCTTCCATCACTAACGATCTCTCGCGAAAACTGCTGCATGTTTGTATCTTCCATCACTAACGATCTCTCGCGAAAACTGCTGCAGGTTTCTATCTTCCATCACTAAGGATCTCTCCCGAAAACTGCTGCAGGTTTGTATCTTCCATCACTAACGATCTCTCGCGAAAACTGCTGCAGGTTTCTATCTTCCATCACTAAGGATCTCTCGCGAAAACTGCTGCATGTTTGTATCTTCCATCACTAACGATCTCTCGCGAAAACTGCTGCAGGTTTCTATCTTCCATCACTAACGATCTCTCGCGAAAACTGCTGCAGGTTTGTATCTTCCATCACTAACGATCTCTCGCGAAAACTGCTGCAGGTTTGTATCTTCCATCACTAAGGATCTCTCCCGAAAACTGCTGCAGGTTTCTATCTTCCATCACTAAGGATCTCTCCCGAAAACTGCTGCAGGTTTGTATCTTCCATCACTAACGATCTCTCGCGAAAACTGCTGCAGGTTTCTATCTTCCATCACTAAGGATCTCTCCCGAAAACTGCTGCAGGTTTGTATCTTCCATCACTAACGATCTCTCGCGAAAACTGCTGCAGGTTTCTATCTTCCATCACTAAGGATCTCTCCCGAAAACTGCTGCATGTTTGTATCTTCCATCACTAACGATCTCTCGCGAAAACTGCTGCATGTTTGTATCTTCCATCACTAACGATCTCTCGCGAAAACTGCTGCAGGTTTCTATCTTCCATCACTAACGATCTCTCGCGAAAACTGCTGCAGGTTTGTATCTTCCATCACTAACGATCTCTCGCGAAAACTGCTGCAGGTTTGTATCTTCCATCACTAACGATCTCTCGCGAAAACTGCTGCATGTTTGTATCTTCCATCACTAACGATCTCTCCCGAAAACTGCTGCATGTTTGTATCTTCCATCACTAACGATCTCTCGCGAAAACTGCTGCAGGTTTCTATCTTCCATCACTAACGATCTCTCCCGAAAACTGCTGCATGTTTGTATCTTCCATCACTAACGATCTCTCCCGAAAACTGCTGCATGTTTGTATCTTCCATCACTAACGATCTCTCCCGAAAACTGCTGCATGTTTGTATCTTCCATCACTAACGATCTCTCGCGAAAACTGCTGCAGGTTTCTATCTTCCATCACTAACGATCTCTCCCGAAAACTGCTGCATGTTTGTATCTTCCATCACTAACGATCTCTCCCGAAAACTGCTGCATGTTTGTATCTTCCATCACTAACGATCTCTCGCGAAAACTGCTGCAGGTTTCTATCTTCCATTACTAAGGATCTCTCCCGAAAACTGCTGCATGTTTGTATCTTCCATCACTAACGATCTCTCCCGAAAACTGCTGCATGTTTGTATCTTCCATCACTAACGATCTCTCCCGAAAACTGCTGCATGTTTGTATCTTCCATCACTAACGATCTCTCCCGAAAACTGCTGCATGTTTGTATCTTCCATCACTAACGATCTCTCCCGAAAACTGCTGCATGTTTGTATCTTCCATCACTAACGATCTCTCCCGAAAACTGCTGCATGTTTGTATCTTCCATCACTAACGATCTCTCCCGAAAACTGCTGCATGTTTGTATCTTCCATCACTAACGATCTCTCCCGAAAACTGCTGCATGTTTGTATCTTCCATCACTAACGATCTCTCCCGAAAACTGCTGCATGTTTGTATCTTCCATCACTAACGATCTCTCGCGAAAACTGCTGCAGGTTTCTATCTTCCATCACTAACGATCTCTCCCGAAAACTGCTGCATGTTTGTATCTTCCATCACTAACGATCTCTCCCGAAAACTGCTGCATGTTTGTATCTTCCATCACTAACGATCTCTCCCGAAAACTGCTGCAGGTTTCTATCTTCCATTACTAAGGATCTCTCCCGAAAACTGCTGCATGTTTGTATCTTCCATCACTAACGATCTCTCCCGAAAACTGCTGCATGTTTGTATCTTCCATCACTAACGATCTCTCCCGAAAACTGCTGCATGTTTGTATCTTCCATCACTAACGATCTCTCCCGAAAACTGCTGCATGTTTGTATCTTCCATCACTAACGATCTCTCCCGAAAACTGCTGCATGTTTGTATCTTCCATCACTAACGATCTCTCGCGAAAACTGCTGCAGGTTTCTATCTTCCATTACTAAGGATCTCTCCCGAAAACTGCTGCATGTTTGTATCTTCCATCACTAACGATCTCTCCCGAAAACTGCTGCATGTTTGTATCTTCCATCACTAACGATCTCTCCCGAAAACTGCTGCATGTTTGTATCTTCCATCACTAACGATCTCTCCCGAAAACTGCTGCAGGTTTCTATCTTCCATTACTAAGGATCTCTCCCGAAAACTGCTGCATGTTTGTATCTTCCATCACTAACGATCTCTCCCGAAAACTGCTGCATGTTTGTATCTTCCATCACTAACGATCTCTCCCGAAAACTGCTGCAGGTTTCTATCTTCCATTACTAAGGATCTCTCCCGAAAACTGCTGCATGTTTGTATCTTCCATCACTAACGATCTCTCCCGAAAACTGCTGCATGTTTGTATCTTCCATCACTAACGATCTCTCCCGAAAACTGCTGCATGTTTGTATCTTCCATCACTAACGATCTCTCCCGAAAACTGCTGCATGTTTGTATCTTCCATCACTAACGATCTCTCCCGAAAACTGCTGCATGTTTGTATCTTCCATCACTAACGATCTCTCCCGAAAACTGCTGCATGTTTGTATCTTCCATCACTAACGATCTCTCCCGAAAACTGCTGCATGTTTGTATCTTCCATCACTAACGATCTCTCGCGAAAACTGCTGCAGGTTTCTATCTTCCATCACTAACGATCTCTCCCGAAAACTGCTGCATGTTTGTATCTTCCATCACTAACGATCTCTCCCGAAAACTGCTGCATGTTTGTATCTTCCATCACTAACGATCTCTCGCGAAAACTGCTGCAGGTTTCTATCTTCCATTACTAAGGATCTCTCCCGAAAACTGCTGCATGTTTGTATCTTCCATCACTAACGATCTCTCCCGAAAACTGCTGCATGTTTGTATCTTCCATCACTAACGATCTCTCCCGAAAACTGCTGCAGGTTTGTATCTTCCTATCAAACATACAATGCTTTCTATCTGTTAGGGTGGGTTAGGGTGGGTAAATGTTCAGGGTGTCTGTGGTGGTATGCATAGATATTATGGATTGAAATAGTGTTGAAACGATTAGTCGACGAGTTAACATTGATGCCGATAGCTCCCACTGTCGACTCTGTATTTTTCCGTGGATGTATTTTTCCGTGGATGTGTCGGAACATTGTACATACAATGTACATAATAAGACTTAAAAGACTATAATCATGTATAATGTAGGTACATGGCTAGACGGTATCCCAAGTGTTCTCGGTCTACAAAAGCTTGGGATATCGGTTGGGATGATCCCAAACGATATCCCAAACTGTTGTGGACATCGAAGACTTGGTCTAATACATGGTAGTGCTGCAACGATACACTTAGTCACCATACGATACAAATCACGATACCTCGCTGGACAAAACAAGTGTCCATTGGCACCGCGGTGTATTTGCTGTACGGCCGCGGTGTCAGAGTTTGTAACTGCAGTTGAGCACCGAACGGCAAGTACACTGCAGCCAAACGACAAGTTCACTGCGGCCGAAAGGCAACTACCCTCGCGGTCGAATGGCATGTACACCGTGGTTAGATTTCTGGTTTGTATTGTCTTTTTTCAGTTTGATGAAAGTATACCGTGGCAACTACACCATGCCGAATGGCAATTACACTGCGGCCCAACTGTAGTTAGCTGGTGGAGCCGCGGTGTAGTTGCATTTCGGCCGCGGTGGCAACACTAACCGCACCGCAGTTAAGTGGACACTTGTTTTGTCCAGCAGGGTACATGATCAATGATACAATACATATAACGATACACTAAATTAGTGTTTCCAAATGAATACCCCCTGAGTTATCAGAAACAGCAAGTTTGTAACTGGAGGTAGAGTTCATTTCAAACTAAATTGGAGTTTAATTGTTGACTAGATCTGGCTAGATGAGTCAAATATACATAGTATATCTGTAAACTTGAGAGATAATTGGAGGTTTTGGTTTTTTACACTTGCCCATCTTCAGACATTAATTGATTTCCTGTATCGCGATACACATGACATGATACGAAGTGTATCGCGATACATTGAATTCATGATGAATCGTTGCTGCCCTACATGTAGTATATGGCAGGTTTATCTAACACTTGCCGCGGATGTGACAGTGTTAAAAACTCAATGCAGTCCGCACTTATCAGAGAAATGTTTTGAAAATTTGCAGGCATGTTTAGGATCACCTCTGGATGGAAGCTGTCAAATTTGAACGGTTTTTAATGAAAAACATGGCCGCGGTCTGCCATCTTGTATTTTACTCTTTGCTTGACTAAATCCTTGGGCACACTCAACAGACCACATCCCTTGTCCGATTATCAACAAACCTTTTCTGGATCTTCATGGTGACATCTAGATGAGAGCCATTAATTTTGAAAAACATGGCTGCCAGTCATGGATTTTACTCTTTGCATGACTAAATCCTTTGGCTCAACCTACAGACAACATTCATTAATGGATCATTACCAAACTTCAAATGGATCCTCAGGGTGACCTCTAGATGGGTGTCATCGATTATTTCCTAAATAAGCGAAATTCGTTGAAAAATCTGGACACCAGCACCATTTTGGATTTGACCCTTTTCATGATTAAATCCTTCGGCACACCGTGCATGCAACATACCTCATTCGATGTCACCAATCTTCACGTGATTCTTAGGGGTGACCCCTAGATGGGAACTATCAATGTTTATTCAATAGTAAGAACATGCATTTTGTCATGCCTCCTTGTTTATAATAGCCCTCGGCGTATTAGTGACCCTCGACTGCATCCTTGTTTATAATAGCCCTCGGCGTATTAGTGACCCTCGACTGCCTCCTTGTTTATAATAGCCCTCGGCGTATTAGTGACCCTCGACTGCATCCTTGTTTATAATAGCCCTCGGCGAATTAGCGACCCTCGACTGCCTCCTTGTTTATAATAGCCCTCGGCGAATTAGCGACCCTCGACTGCATCCTTGCAATGTTAATCATTCCTTTCAGGCAAACCATATAGAACATTGGACACAATGGATTTTATTATTGTTGATGGTACTGCCGAAAATTGAGTAGATTGTTTCTGGACACCAGCACCATTTTGGATATTACCCTTTTCATTTTGGATATTACCTTGCATGCAACATACCTCATTCGATGTCACCAATCTTCACATGATTCTTAGGGGTGACCCCTAGATGGGAACTATCAATGTTTATTCAATAGTAAGAACATGATTTTGTCATGCCTCCTTGTTTATAATTAATAGCCCTCATCATATTAGCAGCCCTCAACTGTCCTTGCGGTGTTAATCATTCCTTTCGGGCAAACCATATAAAACATCTGACGCAATGACCAATGTATTTTATGATGGTTGATGGTACTGCCGAAAACTGAGTAGATTGTTGTTAGTATTGTAGATTTCTTTTACCAATAATCAATCTCTTTGAAAAGCCGACGGATATCCTAATGGATGTACGTCTCTAGATGTGTCCATTATATCTCATTTCTACGACAACGCAGCATTCCCAGCATGACATAATAAACCGTTTCCAAACATGGAGTGCATTCATGGTGTAGTAAATGTTTGTGAGAATCATAGTATTTAGAAATAGTTATAAATACAACAAGATGCGAAAGAATAATCAGTCATGAATATCGTTGACAGTTAAAAGATGATGTCTCCTACATGTATATTGCAATGGGTAAAATGAATTATGGATATATCGCCTGTATTCAGTTTTCCAACAATAGTTTAGTTTGACAATACGTGGAAAAATTGTCAATGCGTCATTGATCTCAGATCTGTTATGCCATAAACTAATGAAATCGCTCGTAGTCTGCACCACTATAATGAAATAGAGGGAATCCCTTCAAAACAGAACCTAATTTTAATAGAGACGTTCATCCGATATAGGATTTTCGTCGGCTTTTCAAAGAGACTGACCAATAATATGCTATTACATATAGAAAATGTCATTCGTCAAACTAGCACCTTTGCACAGGGCTGCAACGATTCATCATGATTTCAATGTATCACAATACACTTTCAAACGATACGCATATCATATCGTGCATTGTGTATTGCGATACAGGAAATCAAGTAATGTCTGAAGATGGGCAAGTGTAAAAAAGCAAAACCTCCAATTATCTCTCAAGTTTACATGTATACTATGTACATGTACATGTATGTTTGACTCATCTAGCCAGCAATTAAACTCCATTTTAGATTAAAATGAACTCTACCTCCAGATATAAACTTGTTGTTTCTTATAACTCAGGCGGTATTCATTTGGAAACACTAATTTAGTGTATTGTACATGTATTGTTGATCATGTACCGGTATCGTGATTCATATCATATTTTGACCAAGTGTATCGTTGCAGCCCTACAGTAATTAATAAAATTCTTCTTAATTGGTCATTGCAGCTCTTATTGCATACTTCAGATTTAATAAGTTTTGTTTAATAACTTTTCAGTTGAGGCAGGAAAAAGTTGAATTGGAGCAAACTCTAGAAAAGGAGCAAGAATACCAAGTCAACAAACTTATGAGAAAAATAGAGAGACTTGAAGCTGACACACTGTCTAAACAGAGCACGCTGGAACAGGTAAATATATTCTATGTCTATCAGGGAGGGGGGAAGCTGATACACTGTCTAAACAGAGCACGCTGGAACAGGTAAATGTATTCCATGTCTATTGTGGACAACAATAAATGGAAGCCCGCCGATGTACTGGTCGATTAGATGCAACATATCCTGTCCTTTGGATACATGTAGATGTGCAAAAATTATAATAGACTTTAAAAACAATCACCACTAAGAAAAATGTGGATAAATACTGGTAGATAAACGTTGTTCTTATATTCATTATTGATAATTCTCCAATATCCTAATAGCTATTAGTAGTGTTGAAACCATTGTGTAATCAAAACTGTTACATTGATTTGTCAACAAATGTCGTTAATTTTCAGAAAAATATTCAATGCTTTGACCTTTTCCAATGCTTACCACCAAGTTTGGATTCAACTATTGTATCTTATTGGACTAGTTATACCCCCCGCAACGAAGTTAGGGGGGGTATACTGGAGTCAGCTTGTCCGTCGTCCGTCCGTCGTACCGTGGACACAAATTTGTCTCAGTCGTTTTTTGATCAATATCCGTGAAACTTGGCACAGGCATCAACCACCATGGGAACCTGTGCACCTGCGATTATTTTTGCAATATGTATAATTTTGTCCGAGCTTTTATTCCTACATTTTTAGGTCAAATTTTTTTTAACTTGGCACAGACATTTAGTACCATGGGAACCTGTGCACCTGCGATTATGACGTCTGTCCGGCATTTTTTGGTGGAGTTATCCCCCTTTTTTCGACTTAGAAATTTTTTGCAACATGTATAATTTTGTCCGAGCTTTTATTCATACACTATTAGGTCAATGTTTTTTAATCTTGGCACTGATATTTAGTACCATGGGAACCTGTGCATCTGCGATTATGATGTCTGTCTGACTTTGTCTTGTGGAGTTATTCCCCTTTTTTCGACTTCGAACATTTTCGCAACATGCATAATTTTGTCCGAGCTTTTATTCCTACATTTTTCAGTAATAGGTTTAAGATTAGGGTTATGGTTGTGCACCTGCAATGGGAACTATTATTTTATTATTTTAACTAAATGTTTACTGACATGTGAAACATCTTAGTATTTTAAAAACACGGGGGGTATCCTTAGTCCCATTGGGACACACCTCTAGTTGGACTTTGATCAGCAATTCCACTGTAACAGTAATGTTTACGTAACAATGGTTTTTAAACACAAAATCTCATTATTAATAACTGAAATAATATTTTGTGTGAAATTGTTTTGTAGAATTACGTATAAATACCTACTTTAACTTACAACGGTAGTTGTCACTCCTGCCAAGTTGGTGGGGGGGGAATTAAAATTGAATACATATATCCAGAGACTATTGATCTATAGTGACCATATAATTAATAAATAAAACACAAAAATGCTAGCCTAATGATATTAGCATATTTTTGTTCCAAAATTTAGTGGTACTACTCAGTCTATGACTACGAACTTGGTTTCCATGAAGAGTTTTAATTTGAGACAAAACCAGCGAAAGTTTTATTATGACAGAATGATGGGATTGCCGTTTTGTGAAAACTAAAGAAGATTACATATAACTGTCGACATAACACTGCTGACTGCGCTACATGTAAATTGATAGATTTCTTGTTTTGGTTTCCCTTTGTATTTTCTGTAATTCAGCTCATATAACGAATAACCCACGTTCGATGATGTTTTATGACTAGATAGTTCACATCCTATAATTAAAAACTCATTTACCAAATTTTTTGCCAAATGAAAATATTTTTTGCCATTGGCAAATTTGGCAAGCGGCAGCGTGAATCCTGCATGTACAACTTATCCGTTTCTATACTAAATGTATTCTCCCATTCAGTTATAAAAGTATATATTGAAATGGTCTATTATTCATTTGGTGTGATGTTCATGATAATTAGCAGACAGCAGTCAGATAAAAGGATGATGCAATGTATTCTTTTATAACTGATTGAGAGAATCAATTAAAGTGATGTGATCAAAGATAAATGAGGAATTATTCAATAATCTTAAAGTGGTGTGAAACACTCCATAGGGTAATCAAATAGAAATGGGGAATAATCTTGCTCAAAGTAGTTATTTTTACACATATTATATCCAAATTGACAACACACATCATCATTCTTATCTATTAATTAAATCAAGGGACTCTCTATGCCGAATCTTTTTCATTAGGTTATCACCACCAGTTGCGTCCCGAATCCAGAAGTAGAGGTGCCACGATTATTGATTTTTATTCCATCGTACCGTCCGTCTGTCGTTCCGTCCGTCTGTCCCGAATTAGTAAGAGTCATAACTTGAACAAATGTCAACGGATTTCAAAGATTTTTGGTATATGAGTTCACCTGACCATTACCTAGAATGAGTTCGCAAACCAGGTCCGGCCGGTTATTTCAGCAGAGTTATTGGACTTTGTTTATTTTTTTGTGCGCAAATGGACTACGTCACAGGGCTCATTTCCACAAATGTCAATGGATTTCAAACATTTTTGGTATATGAGTTCACATGACCAGTATCTAGAACGAGTTCGCAAACCAGGTTCGACCAGATATTTTCAGCAGAGTTATTGGACTTTGTTTATTGTTTTTGGTGCAAATGGACGACGTCACAGGGCTAATTTCCACGAATGTCAACGGATTTAAAAGATGTTTGGTATATTCATTCCCATGACCAGTACCTAAAATGAGTTCGCAAGCCAAGCTTTTTGACAAAATCCCACCTCTTGTTTAGCACATACTGAGAACGCAAACATTATTGAGAATGCACTTCCCCAACTGCACAATTCGTCGGGGGATACCGCCGTCTGCGACTGCTTGAGATAATCAATAATCGGTCGCCAATAATCAACTATAATCGATTAATCGTACCTAATATTAATAACATCAGTGGAAGTATTCCGTAATATGGCCTATTGCCTGGGTGCTGGTTAACTCAATAACTGCACTGTCGCTGGTTGTTTTGAGGAATCGGCTGGTGTAATTTAAATTTTTTACGTTATTAAAGTGCATCATAAACCACTGTTAATGACTAATGAGCACATTGTATTGATTACCAGCACAGGTCTCGGCGATGTTATTGTTATAATATTTGTGAGTTCATTAGAACGAACGTAGCGATTAATTTCAGTTTTATGAATAGCCAAATATACAAACAATATAAAAGTAGGAATGAACGATGGACCACCGGCGGTTCCTTAAAAAAAGAATCAAATGATACGGAAACTATAAGTTTCATCAAACTTCCGGAGCATGGTTAACAATCACAAACGTGTGCCCCCACCCGCAAATTGCAGGACTCAGAACAAGCTAAGTATTTAATAATAGTCAGTTTCATTCAGCATTCACCACACGATATGTGATAGCCTTTACTAGTAACTTCTAAGTATACATTTGTACTTATGCAAACAAAGTACACTCGCAATTACATTGCGGAGAACATTGCTGATTAAAATGCCGTATATATTGGTTCGCTGGTTTTAGAGAGAATGTCAATCAACTTCCCATTGGTCCAATCAGATTCAAGGGCGAGTGCATTCAGTTCATTGAACACGGTGACAGTTGGCACATTTCAAAGACATAGTGCCACATTTCAAGTATAAATATACAACGACGTCGCAATGTGTTCAAATCTGCAGTGCCGCCAATTTGTAGAATATACAATGACCCGACGAGAAACCATGTCGCATCATCAAATGAACTGCCGACTGTTTGCAACATATTCTAGTGGTACTCATGTTATTGGAATCTCTTTGATACGCGATCAAAGGATGTTAACACCTAGGTTGTAGATTAAACTGTGTAAAACAAACACAGTATTCAATAATACCCGACATTTTCTGACGTCCGAAATAAATAACGCAGATTAATCGATGATGGAAATGGAAATCGATTATCGGCTGTGTCAACGGTTCATCGATTTTATACGATTAATCGTGGCACCCCTATCCAGAAGTAAATATTTACAATTGAGCGTAATCCACAGTTTCTGTGGAGTGGTATGGTCGATTTGCTTGAAATTTTCAGCGATGTTAGTAGAATGCTACATTCCCCCATTGACATAGCACCTTAATACTAACTTAACAGTTTCATGCACCCGAACAAGTCCATAATATGTCTTTAAGAAGTGGATGTTGATTTTCTTGCGTTTCATAGCTAAAGTGTCAGACAAACTTGCATCCATACTCTATGAAATGCAACAAAATCAACATCTATTACTTATTACACTACTCGCAACGGAGTCAACATGGCATTAATCGACCATTTCCAATGTGATTCCCGTGGCTCGGTGCAAGTCGCATCCACACAAAAATGGAAGCAAGTTGGGGTCTGCGTTTGACGTCATGTGACATAATTTTGACAAAACAAATGTCCTGCATTCATCTTCCACAATGATAATCAGTCTTGGGGCAATTACTTGTAAATGTAATTAATTACAATTACAATTACTTCAACATTTTTCTATTACAATTACAATTCCCATTACATATAATTCACAATGTAATTAATTACAATTACTTTGAAATGTAATTCAATTACAATTACATTTCAGTACAGAATTGAAGTAGGAACACTTTTTATTTATATGAACTTTATTTGATAACAAAACATAAATAAAATATATTATTGATAATACATGTGCGAGTGTAAATATTTTAGTATAGAAATTATTAATACCGGAATTAAATTGTTATTTTCCAGCTTCGTCGAGAGAAGGTTGAGCTGGAGAATTCCTTGGAACAGGAACAGGAATCTTTGGTGAACAGGTTGTGGAAGAGAATGGAAAAACTTGAGGCAGAGAAAAGGTACAGTAATGCTCTGAATAATCGACTCCACAGCAGAATTATGGGAAACTTTTCAGGATTTAGTCGGAAATATGGCTTGTTACCATTCATCGGAAAGCTCTCAGCCATATTTTATCAGATGATAAGAGGTAAAACTCAATTACCTAATTGGCTGAGAAGAGGTGAACTCAATTACAATTACATAATCAGATGAGAAGAGGTATACTCAATTACAATTACATAATCAGATGAGAAGAGGTATACTCAATTACAATTCTTAATTCATTCTTAATTCTGCCTCAGAATAAAGATCTAAATCTTTGTATATTTGAAAGAGAATTTACTGACGCTACCTGTACAGTGGGCTAGCATCGCTAAATTCACCTTCTGGCGACCTCATTCTGCTTAGGCCTCATTTTCTCTGGAAATTGTTCTTTATTATCAAATTAACAAGTCTTTTATTTTCTTTAGAAAGTTTCTATTTCTTTTTTAGTTTATATTCTCAAAATATCCTCAAATTGGCAGACAACACAATGCATAATCGAGGTGCCCAATGGGTGCACATCACCATTTTCACCACCTGGGAACCTAAATCGAGTCTAGGTCTCCCATAGCAGATAAGTCTATGCAGAATGAGGTTCCCGAGAGGATGAATTTTGTGACACTGGCCCATTGTGCAGGGTTAGCATCACTAAATTCACCTTTTGGGGATCTCATTCTTCAAATGTCTGGCACCATATTTTCTAAATCTGTGTATTTTTGCAGGATGCTGCAGGAACGACTTGATCAGCCTGTGTCTGCTCCTGCTTCACCGAGGGACCTAAACAATGGAGACACTGAACTCAATCTTACACAACATATCGCTACACTGCGCGGAGAAGTCGGACGACTGAAGCATCATTTAAGGAATGCACAGAGAGAACGTAAGTTTATTGTAAAATATGTAATTCAAAATCTCGCTACCAGTTATCTCACTTGGTAATCACTTTAATGGAGTTCAGTCAGTTTGATGTTTAATTGTGTAAGCATAGGTTAACACCAACCAACTATAAAAATAAAACTCTTTGTGTCGCCAATAAAATTAAAAAAAAGATATTTCTTCCAGTGTTTGAATAGAAATTTCATGGAGGTGCGGTTTTGTGCAACAATTTTCTCATTATACGCGGTCGAGATAACCGCCAACGAAACATAGCACGGTGTAGGCGATTGTAAACAAAACGGAACAGTACCTTGGATCCCAACAGCGATAGGTTGGGACATCTTTATGATGGCATGACAGGCATGTTTTGTCTACTGAGCGATATTACGGCCAGATATATTGTCATATAACTGCAATTTTTTTTATCTCTCTTGTTGGCTTATAAAATGCATTAGTTTATTAAGAAACTGGCCATAGTTTCATTTTAGTTTTGAGTAAGATCATGCTCATTTGGTTGAGGTCCTCCTGTAATTACAAATTGGTCAAGAAGCTTAGGTACGGCAGCTAAAAAATTCTAGAAAAGTGACCATGTGCTCTATATTGTATATTGTACGATTTTGGAACTATAATATATACATGTGCGCATCCGTAAATATATGTCAATGTTTAACACATTTGCATTGTTTTATTCACAAACAAATGCTATTGTGATTATACAACAATTACATGTAAACAGTGATTTATTCGGGATCTATTTTCTGTAACATTGCGTAATCACGCAGGGCTACCTCATGCGTAAGATCCCAGAAACTTACTTTTATTTTCACTTTCAGTTCCATTGTAAATCGCTATTTTTACATGTTTTGTGTACATTTTATATTTCTGCTGAATTATATGATAATAAAATTACATTTCCGTTATAACAACTATGCTCAGATAATGGTAGTTATGTTATAAAATCAGCACACTTTATGCTAGCAGTGTACATCTGTGAAAATTCCGACATACATGTATCTATCTACCTGGAGTTTTTAGGTCAACAAATAGGAAACACATGTTATTTTGTTTGCCTTATATTGTCAAACATTTTATATTATCTATATGATTAAACAAGTGGATTTATATGTAACATATTATAACATAATGTTTCCGACTCCTATCCTGACATTGTTGTTATTCTGTATTGTATGCGTTACATGAAATATCCCATCGAGAGCCCCGACCCTTTTATATGATCAAGCGACAAGCACGTGTTCTTTGTCAAGGAGTCAAAGGATATGTGCAATATGCGGTCCGCGTTAAACTTCCAACGCGGTCCTAACATACACTCAACGTGTTATCAATGCCACAACCACATTGCGTTGACATTACGACCGTGATGTTAATGGCTGAGGACCGCGTTAAAAAGGGACACTTATTTTGAGAATATGTGTATAACTACTGGTACCAAGAATCAGATTTGTCACTGAACCACATTCAAGTGATAATGATTTGCAGAGTGTGATTTATTTCTTTATTTACCACCTCAAAATAAGTATGTCCCTCCACAGATATTTTCAAGTATATCTTCAGATATGGTAAACAGAATGCGATGACACTTTGGGAAGATAACCTCTTATATGTTACCAACATACACGATTGAATAAACACCAAATAAATGGTAACATGTATGCTAAACATTTTGTCATTTTCAAATGTCAGAATTCTCAGTTAACCACCGATAGACCTCTCCTTTGTGGCTTGCCAATTGGGACCAAATGGGCCGGGTGAGCGATCTACAAAAGAGTGGACAATTACACTCAACGTTATGATTTAGCTACTGCACAGGGCAGCCATATGTTAGTTATACATAATCAGAATTGACACTTCCTATACAGAATGTGAATTGATGCTCCTAAATTACTATTTCTTTGGCTTCGGATGTGAAAAATATTTGATTCAAGTCGAGGAACCCACCCATCACAGCTCAGAGTTATCAGATATCAATTTTTGAAATCTGTTATTTTTCACCATCTTGAATATTTAGCATCCTGGCCAAATATACGACGAGCAATGATATAATTTCGATACCAAATTGTATTGAACAAAATGTTGAAATATAACATGTTTTGGAAAATATTATACTAGAGTTGACAGTGGTTAGCATTATTTTTTTAGTAAGGCCAAAAAAAAAGATGCTATGTTTACGTACATCGACCGACCGTAAAAATAACCCGCCGACCCTAATCTTTTTATTGATATTCTGAGAAAAATTCAAAATTTTCTTTTAAAAAAAACAAACAATTTTTTTTATTGTTTTTATCACTAATTGCACATAAATATTGATGGTCTTTAGTGTTCAAAACACATGGTTTCTAACATATCCCTGTGAAAAGTGACCATGAAGTGACTGCTGTCTCAATCGCCCACAGGTGTGTGATGGGTTTTTGAATGATGGGCATGCATTTTTCAATTTTAATTTCCTGAGAGTGGATCTCATGCCTGCTTTATGCCTTGTTTGGGTCTTATGGAACATTGGAACACTATCAACAGACATGGTGGGTGTTTATCTGTATATATACATGTACATGTATAGAGGTTATCACCACATGTTAGGTGTACCGCTATTCTCAAAGTAATTGACCAGAAAAACGGGGTGATACCCCGGTCATGACCGCGGTGATACCGGTAATAAACGGTAGCGGTATCGAGATGGTCACGGCGGTGGAGTTGCGGTATTGGGCGATAATGATACCGCGGTCTTTTAGCGGGCACCGCATTAATTTTTTTGAATACCGCGGTCTTTTAGCGGGCACACATTAATTTTTTTGAATACCGCAGTGATTTTCATGGAACTCTTTGAGGGGAGGTATTTACTCCCACATACTTGTTCGCATTAACAAGTGGTATCAGTACCGCGGTATTGGAGGATACCGCGGTATAGTACCGCGGTATTAACGGGGTGACACCATGTTATTGGTGGTCAATTACTTTAAGTATAGCGGTACATGTATACTGAGCTACTGTTTCCAAAACCAGGCATCCTAGGTTGGGTGTACTCATGACTACCTCCAGACAATGGGATGTATTCGTCACAATACAAGTACGGTATAAGCTGGATAGAAAATATCAAAATAAAATTAAAAAAAAATAAAATTCCCTTCCTACCTACCCTAATTTTTTCGCTACGTTATCGGAAACATACAATCTTTTTTTTTTTGGCCTAATCAATTCTGATAACTAAAGCGTCTTTTGAAGAAATGTTGTTGTTGGAATCTGATGATACGGGGACCATCGGATCAGATTGTGTACCTTTAAGTGTTCATTCATTATAATGAGGATACAAGTCTCCGAGTCTTGCTATGGCATGCTATTATAATCGGAGTTAATTTGGTGCTGCATGGGGTTACATGCAGCACTAAGTTGTTTGTCACATTCAAATTTAAATGAGTTTTACACCCTCAAAAACGAAATTTGGTATGTGAGTATACTAGCCAGAAATACAGATCAAGTTCAAATTTGGGTTCCACCCGCCAATTTTCGCCAGAGTTATAGCTCATTGTTGTAATTACTACGAGTGTGTGTTTGCCATGCTCTAACAATGCTGTTGTTTTTGTTTCGTTTTTCTCGATATTCTCATATTTTGTTATTTCTATTTGGCCAAAGTTTCTGAAAAATGGCCAAAAATTTTGCCAAAAGAATTTTCCAGCCAGCATGAACCCTGTACTTCACTCAATACTTTGGATCTAAATATAGAATATCCTTATAGTTTATTGAATAATATTTATTACATCCTACATAGAGCTGCTGAAAATTCATGTGAGGGTGTAATATGCTTTTATATGCTGAACATTTTTGTTCCCCGGAAAAATAATTCCAGGGGACCGAAAAAAATAATTCTGGGGGACTATTAAAATAGCCGGTGTCCGTCCGTGCGTCGTACCGTGCGTCGTACCGCCCGTCCGGAATGGTTTCCGGATGATAACTTTAGTTTCGGTTATTAGATCAAAAGCAAATTTCATAGGTGAGTTTATCAGACCAAAATACAGGTCAAGTTCGAATATGGGTTTGCTCCGCTCATTTTTGCAAGAGTTATGGCCCTTTTTTTACTTAGAATCTTGTAATTTTCTGGTTTCTGGATGATAAATTCAGTTTGTGTGATCATACCTGAACCAAATTTGGTATGTGAGTTTATCAGGCCTATGTACAGGTCAAGTTCGAATATGGGTATGCTCCGCCCATTTTTGCGAGAGTTGTGGCCCTTTTTCGACTTGTCTCACTTTTTCGGTTTCCGGATGATATCTCAAGTTTGGATCCTTTAATTGCAAATACCGTGGATCAGTCATATCAAGATACAGGTCAAGTTCGAATTTGAGTTTGATCCGATGATTTTTCTCAGAGTTATGGGCTTTTTTTTTCTTCTTCATTTTGTGCCAATTTGAGGTTATATTTTGACTTTAAAGGAATACGGTCCTGAAAAAACAATATTATTTTCTTTCAATATACCGATAATATATATATAAAATGTCCATTGGGCGCATATAATCTAATATTCGGCCGCCAATCGTTATTTTGATAACGATTAAAAAAAATTCCGAAGTTAGCCGAAGATTTTGTTGTAGAAGAAGTCACGTGATCATCAGCCCGATCACGTGATTGTCACATGTAAACAGAAGCATAGCACGTGCTCGATCACGTGGTAACTCATTGACAACGCATAGATACGCGACAGCGGTATTTTAAGTTTGCATGTAGTCGATCGCGGCCTTTGAAGATTGCCGCGTTATCACACTGCGAATGCAAAACTTTGCCGAAAACATCGCCTTTCTCGTAATTAAATGTTTTTATCGTGTTATTATTACTATTATTATATGTATCGCGATGTGTTGTTACTATAAAGCCATGCCCGTATATTATTCAGTTTTGCGCGCATTTATCTATATAAACGCGTGCTCGTGTTTATATATATTTTTTCGTTACCGGAATAGTCCAAGTTATATTATATATGCATATCAAGATTGCATATATACGCGAAGACTTGCACAGTTATTAGGCAATTATCATCTCGTAAACATTCCAATTTCCAGATGCCATTAGTCGTGTGTCAATAAAGAGCGTTTCGTTTTAAAATTTATCGTAACGCGGTAAACAATCAAGTCATTCATTACCAATATGATATGATAAGTTCATTTTTCCTTGGTTATGAATCATGTATATATTTGGGCAATATGGTGTTTATATATATCGGAATATTTCTTCCCCCACCCAAAACAATCTAGCCGATTGTCACTGATGAAATCACTGCGTTTATGCGTGGTTATTGGCCTATAAAATTAACACTCTAGCAATGCGTCTATTGAATATGCAGGTCAGAACTCGACCTCTATGTGTCAATTACGCATAACAATAGGATTATAAAATATATAAACGTTCGCCGTGGTTCGTATAAACATCCAATCATATATAACACTTTTTGTAGGAGGGATAATAATCCGTTTTAATATGTAAGCACACATACAAGCGTTCTTTATTCGCAATATATCGTAATAGTGAACGCTCTTTATTGCGTCGAGGTAAAGGGACTGGACTTAGAACAGTTGTCGTCGTGATTTGTTACTGATTACACCAATACAGGTCAATACATGTACACGAACATATGCATGCTTTATATATCCTTCCAAGTCATAGCAATTTCCGCTTTATTAAACTATTTTTATTCGTACCATATTAGGAAAACTCTTAACATGGAACGCTCTTTATTGAGCCATGGTGAAGGAAATGGGGAATCGATTTAGAATAGTTGTTATCGTGAATTATTCAACATACTCTCCACTTTAACTGCAATTGTATGTATTCGTAACCATGACTGACTTGTCAAATTAAACGCTCTTTATTTGGTATACGTAATCGGTTTCTGATTTTGCGCAACGGGTTTCCCACAGAAATCCCGCCAAATGGCACGTAAACGAACATCGTTTGGAAATGAATACAGCATTATACCTAACTGAGAGTCACTAGACCGGCCACAGCCGAAAACACTGCATTTATATGGCATTGTTACGAATGAATGATTGTAAATACGGGACACTCGGGGCATATATACGGAAAATTAAAACAACATCATGAACACGCGCCCGAATAGAGTTCACATGTCTGCTCGTGTTTTATAAGCTTTATTTTTGACACGAAAGTGTTACATACCCCGCTCAATCGGCCTTCTATAGTTTTTTTTTTGTCAAAACAATAACTTTTCAAACAGCGCTTAAGACAAATCACAAGTGAATATAACTCACCGCGCGATGAAAATTAACCATGTGTACACAATGCTATTGATATGCCCCACAGTAATTCCATCACGTTCACGCGCTGATGTCTATTACGGATTTTCCATCGTCATATAGGTAGACACAATTAACTCCGACTCTGATTCCGTGTTTTTAATTAGTTTACCTCGCTTGACGTCATGCGAGGTTTTGCGACGGAGATAGCCGACAACCGGTGGCGGTATTATTCATTTATTTCTCGGCTTATTTATTACGCGATTTTTATGGGACTTGGATTATTGTGATCAAAATAGGGGTGGCTTTCCGATAGAGTTTTGTTGTTTCATGAGCATTGTAATCCTTTAAGAGTTTTTTTAAAGATTTGGTTATTTGTATGCATGTCAGTAGTGAGATGATGCACAAGTGTCTTATCCATATAGTATACTTCTACAAAGCCTCCGCTCCAAATGAAGCCACCGATATATAGATGATCTCCAACGAGTTATGTTGGGATATAAGATTTTATGAAACGAGTTTGATAAATTTGATTCATGAGTCATAGACGAGTTGTGAATCAAATTTATCAAACGAGTTTCAAGAAATCTTATATCCCAACATAATGAGTTGAAGATCTTTTATATCACATGAAAAAACTAAAGCTTTATGCCTTTTTAACAACATCAGCTCTGTAGAGAACATGCAAACTATATACAAGTATTGTATTGGCTCAGACGGTTCACCACTATACGTCAGTACTGCGCTACACGCGCAAAGAAATATAGTCCCTTTTAGTTTCGTCTTTATTTGACGTCTATTGGGTTATTTATTGGTAACAATTGTCAATAACATAATTTTAATCAAAACAAATAATCAGTTTTCAATAGTAATTCACAGTTTCTCGTTATAATGTCATACATTGAAAGTGATTACTGCTTGGACTATTAGCTATTAGCCACTAGTGACAGATAAGAAAATATGTAATGGATTTTTCAATGATATTATAGGGGTTTTATGTGATATAAGAATAAAAGTTAGAATGATTCAATTTCAACACTTCGTTATAACATCTGTATATTATTTGATTATGACAGAAAGAAGGGATTGCCATTTTGTGAAAAAAAAGAAGTTTACATATAACTTTCGACATATTAAATGTTGAATTTCTTGAATATGCCCAGCTTTTGTAGATAGCACTTGAATCACTTGTACAGTGTGATTCACATAACATGGAAAGAGTAGTCCAAGTCTTCTCGTACTAAAACCGGCTAAGATATTGGGATGGAGGTGCCGGTCTTTAGTCCGAGTTCCAGGCCCATGCATTCTTATGACACGACTTAAGCGTTAGTGACCCGCTCAAATAAAACCACAATTATATGAAATAAAATATCACAATTGCGACAATAAACGGATATTTTCCGCAGAAGACATGCTATTTTATCTGAAACCCACATCAGTTGTGAATTTAAAACGGTAATTTAATGCGAAAAGAGACATTTACCTCAATGTTTACAATTTTTTAAAAGTATGCGAACTCGGTTGACCTCGCGAACTGTGTTCGGCATTTTCCGTTGAAAATATTCCGTAGATTTTGGACAACAACGCAAATTACGATGAATTCTCCATTGTAATCGTAATTATGTGTGTCAATAAATAAAATAATAATAGATTAATTAAACATTGGAGATATAAATGTAATACACTAAATAAATGAACCTTAAGTTTGAAAAGTCCCACTAAAACGGAAGAACTATATTTCGAAACTGTGATTCGGTTCTCCGATTATTTTATCAACACAGATGTCAAAATGCACATCACACGCATGGCAACTTGGCAAGTCAGACACAAGAGTTCTAATTTGCTCCAATTTTGACAAGTTGCTTGCGAAAATTGTCAACAAAACTACCGTTCTGATCCTCCATTATGTCATTAAGTTTTTAGTGCGGGAATTGTTCTGAAAGCACATAGAAAACTGGACTTTCGGGCGATCGGTTTTCGCCATTTTTGTTCGGAAAACCCGCGCTAAATATAGAAACGGAAAGTAGAATTCCCAGAACAAACAGCGGATTATGCCGAACTTATTCGGACCACTTCGGCTTTCGGTTAAAACGTAAACAAACAGAGAAACAAATCGATGTTTGTGTCAATCAACCGGAATATTCTATGTGTAATTTAACATTAAAGTTAGATTATTATACACCATTATGACCATAAGATGTAAGCCTTTCCGATGTATATAGCATCATGTATTGATTTGCTAGGTAAATCGAGTAAAATACACCACAAATTCCCGCCACAGATCGTGGGCGTAAGTCGTGTCATAGGATTGGTATACAAGCGGTCTTGGACTAAAGACCGGCACCTCCATCCCAATATCTTAGCCGTTTTTAGTACGAGAAGACTTGGACTAGGAAAGAGTGACTTTCTCGCTCGTCAAGCCAGTGTTCACTGACACCAACTATGTTGAATATACTCAACTTTTGCAGAGCACATTTAAATTTCTTTTATGTTTTAAACATAAAATAATCTAAGCATATTCAATATATGGCACATCATTTCATAGACTATCTGATGCTGCCCAGCTTTTTCAGAGGACATTTGGATAATCTTTATGTTTTCATTCAAGAAAATAATGTAAACATGTACATGTACCTACCAAGTAGAATCTTTCACATACTATTTCATATTTTCCAACCTCATAATTCTTAATTTTACAGATGAGAAGAAGATGGCTCAGTATGCGCAGGAAGAGAAACATATCCGGGAGGAGAACCTGAGGTTACAGAGGAAACTACAGCTCGAGATGGAGCGCCGTGAAAGTCTGTGTCGTCATCTCTCGGAGAGCGAGTCCAGTCTAGAAATGGATGACGAGAGGTAGGTATTACATCTCTCTGAGAGAGAGTCCAGTCTTCAGTTATCAGTTAATTGCCTATAAATAATGCTAACCACATTTAACCAAAACGTGTTATTTATCAACATTTTGTTCAATGAAATCTGGCCGGATTGTCAAATATCCTAACACCCAAAGCCACTTACTTGATTTTAGAGTTATAGGCGGGGGGGGGGGGGGGGGGGGGGGGGGGGGGAGAAACAATTTTTAAATCAATATCTGATCACTCCGAGCTTTGATGGGTGCGTTCCTCGACTCGAATAAAATATTTTTACCCCGAAGCCAAAGAAATAGTAATTTTGTAGCGTGAATTCGGATTATGCATCTTGAAATTTATTGAGTGATTTATTTTTCAGGCATTTCAATGAAATGACAAAACACCATGAACCTGTAGCCCCGACACAGACTGTCCGCCCAAGGACCTGTTCTAGTCCAATTCCATACGTTTCTCCTAACAATTCCAGACCACTTTCTCCAGGTAAGAATCGTCTTTTATCTTAAAATTATCTACTTTTTCCTCGAATACATGAAAAAAAACAACAAGGCAGTTTCCGTTTCCGCTTCCTGGATGGCAACAAGAAAACAAAAGTTGATGCAAATGGGCTGTGGACTTGTGTGGAGAAACTGGGTTCATCTCTAAAACATTTGATTTACACTGATTTACATTGATTTACATTGATTTACACTGGGCAATTGGCTCCAATTATTTCTGTTCTCTTTACAACATTGGACATACGTTAATATGTCATTTAAAATAAAATGGTAATGGGGAAAATACATTTGAAAAATCTGTTTTATTCTATGAAAACAGAAATGTTTTGATTTAATGCATACGCAAAAACGGACCCATTTGTATACTTCGCAGTGACATATAATGACGTCAACTGTGCTGTGTGCTCTTTCATACATGATACAACTTAGTTTCCACGCCAAAGTACCTTTTATTTAATAATCTGCTGATTGTATTGTAAGATAAATTGGTTATCACCAGCCTATAGGTTCCCGAGATTGGTATGCAAGTCTCGCTACATTTTCTTTGACTGCAATTGACTCGTCCTAACATACTCTTTGATAGGTAGCTCGATTTGAATACCGATACAGATCTCGGGAACCTACATGGTGGTGATAAACTATATGTATCAGAATACCATGACAATGTATAGAGGGAGGCCTTTAAAAAAATATCCAAATAATTGTAGACTATATTAAATGATCACAGATATTTGTTGGATATCATCCTTAAAACAGTCGAGCCTTTTTGTCACACTCATTTCTTTTTGAGAATGACTATAAAATGCAAAAGGTTTCAAAACATTCATTAAAAAAGTCTGTTCTTTGGACAGTACAAACCAACTTCATTATACCCCCATTCCAAAAGATGGGAGGGTATACCGGATTACATGCGCCCATCTGTCCTTCTAGCCGTGCAGCTGTGCATCCGTCCGCTCATATATCTCAATCATGGGTGATCAGATCTCAATGAAATTTGGTATGCAGGTTTGTCATTAGGAGAGCTTTCAAAAGAGGGTTCATTGACGTTATTCACATTTTCTGTTCAAGAGTTATCCTTCTTTCTTTATCTGAAAATGTTGGATTTCCATCCATCGTTTGTCAGAGTTGTCAAGTAATTTGTTTGTTCCTTTTTTTCACAATTCGGTTTCCGACCTGTCCATATTTAAATTTTCACCATGGGGGTATCCCAGCACTGTGGTGCAACCTGTTGTTGACATTATTGGAGAAAGTCGGCTATATTATGATATATATACATCAGCGTAATTTCTAGCTTGCTCAATGAAATGAAGCTTTGTTGACCTAAATTTCAGTATTCTACTAGCCACAGTCTTCGCGGTGTGTAATAAACATAGAACGACATATTGGTGTGAAATTCAGGCCTGAGAATAAGGTGTCTGTCATTTGCAGAATGAGGTCCCCAGAGGGTGAATTTAGAAATGCTACCCCACATAGCGGGATAGTATCACTAAATTCACCCTCTGGGGACCTCATTCTGGTTAACTTTATTATGAAATTACAAGTTTTTTAGTTAATTTAGAAACGGTCTTCTTTTTTTTTTAGTTTCGTCACCAATTGGGAACTTAAATCTGAGTCTAGGTCTCCCATCGCAGAATGTTAGAATGAGGTCCCCCAGAGGGTGAATTTATTGGTGCTAGCCCACTCTCTGGTGTGTTGTGAACTGGTTAACTTTTTCACACTTTTTTGTTTCGGTTTTCATTTAGTGTTTTAAGGTGTCTGTTTTAACACCGCGGTTTCAGTGTTCGAGACAACACCGAAAAACGCACCGAGCAAAATACAAAAAACGCATTTACGGTGATCGGTAAAGTTCGTTCCCCAATCCCTATTTTGCACAGTTCATGATGGCGGAGCAACCTCAGCAAAGCAAAAGTCTGTGAAACGGGTGCAGAAATAACTTGACACTGAGCACGTGTCAATGTTCGTCAACGCCATGACGGCTGTCTCTTTGAATAATGTTTGTGAGTCTTGATCCGATGCAGGGAGGACAACTCTAAATTCACACAACGTAAGGATGTCGTATTCGTTACAATACTACATGCAGAAAAGTAATAAGAATTATTTTACTGACACCACGACATACCAAATCTGTTTAGAGTGGGGATCATAAAAACTTTGTAAGGTGTTTGAACCGTGTTTCAGAAATTCAGTGACTGTTTCTGTTCATGATCAGAATTAATTGTTTCCATTTCCTTGGTGGGCCGAGAATAGGGTTAGATTTCCTAACCTGGCCGTTTCTTGCCAAAACGTTCTTGTGTATTCCCAGCACTTCCATTACTAGTGAACGTATCTTAGGCTGGGCTGGTAATTTCTGATTGACGGTCTAGACTCTAGACTAAAACCAGACATTGCAGAACAATTAGTTTTTCTTAACCAAACTTAACCCGTGACGGCGCCCTGATGGGCTGTGAGTGACTACAGACTAAGTGTTTTAGGCTGTTAAGACTGGGGCTCAGTCATGACTCATGAGTGACTAACTGACTTCAAGTTTCTTTGTTTCATTCTTTGTATATTCTTTTTTTCTTTTATGGTTACCCTACAGATTGCAGAACAAAGAGAATTATTTTCTGTCATTCATATTTATTTCATTATCTTGCAGGGAGCCCCACACATATATAGTAGCATATAGAAGAGTGTCGTCTGCTCATGTTTGTCTGGGGCTCTGTATGGGTGAAATTATAAAATTGTTAAAGAATACAAGAACAAATTATTAAAATTGTAAAAAATTGATAGGCCAATGCATTCTCTTATATATGCGAGGCGACCTATTGTCGACTCGCATATATAAGAGAATGCATTGGCACAGGGTAAAAAAAATACATATTTATATCATAATAATCATTTCGGAAAAACAAAACTTGGGGATTAGCCAACTTAGCAACATAACAAGCTATTCACCAACTTACCTATTTAAACCTCTGTAACTGGTTGTGCCTGTTTTGAGCAGTTATGTGGGACTAATTGGCAGTAATTGCTATATGTTAAGAGATTGCATACTAAAACCGAAACCGAGGTTTTTTATCCAAAGAAACCGAAACGTAAATTCTACAACCTTCCAACACTATTTTCATTGTACCATCACATTAAAGACATATTATGGACTTGTTCGGGTGCTTGAATTTGATAAATTAGTATTCAGGCCAACCTGTGGAATGTAGCATTCTAGTAACATCGCCGAAAATTTCAAAGAAATCAACCATACCTCGCCATAGAAAACATCGTCTGAACTCTGCCCAATTTTAAATATTTACATCTCGATTTGGGACGCAACTATCGGCGATAATCTAACACAAATGATTTTGACATCGAGAGTCATTGCATGTAATTAAAATATGAGAATGACCGTGTGTATCGTCCATTTGGATTAATATTCATAACAAATAACTACTTTGACCAAGATTATTCTTAATTTCTATTGGATCACCCTACCGGAGTGCTTCACATAACTTTAACATTAACCCTTTTTTTAATCTTTTTTTAACACTTTTTACCATTTTTTCTTACATTCTTTAACAATTTTATAATTTTTAATGTGTTAAGCCAATGCATTCTCTTATATATGCGAGGCGACCAATGGTCGACTCGCATATATAAGAGAATGCATTGGCACAGGGCCCTTCTGTTGGGTAAAGGGTTAATATTGATTAGTACTGTTTGAGCTATTCCATTTGTTTGAATTTCAGGTCACGGCTGTTTGCCACCATTTAGCCCACCGAGCCCAATGAGGAGAAGTTTTCCATCAGCACAGCCATCTCATGGCTTCCACCCACCAGCTTCAATCCCGGGAACATCTCCCCCAGGACACACACCTATGGTAGATGTACAGGTATGTTCATCACCCCCAGCACAGCCTACTCATGGCTTCCACCCACCAGCTTCAAACCCGGGAACATCTGCACCAGGACCAACTCCTATGATAGATGTACAGGTATGTTCATCAACCCTTGCACAGCCAACTCATGGTACATGCATGTTTATATGCTTGTGACATTGCCAGCATAGGTCGCCTCACATATATAAGAGAATGCATTGACCTAACAATGCATTGGCTTAACACATTTTAAAAATTCTAAAATTGTCAAAGAATGTATAAAAATATTATGAAAATTGTTTTTTTTTTATCCAATGCATTCTCTTATATATGCGAGGCGACCTATGGTCGACTCGCATATATAAGAGAATGCATTGGCCCAGGGCATAACTGTAACATGCTTGTGACATTGCCAGCACATGTCCATAGCAGAGGATGTATGTACCCTATATAAAAAATGACTATAAAACATTAAAATGGTGCTTGCAGTATGTACAGAGTGTGCGATATTAACCCTTTCAGTGCCAGGTCGATTTTTGTATCAACCCATATACCCTGTGCCAATGCATTCTCTTATATATGCGAGTCGACCATAGGTCGCCTCGCATATATAAGAGAATGCATTGGCTTAACAATTTTTATTTGTTTTTTACAATTTTTTACAATTTTAATAATTTATTCTTCCATTCTTTAACAGACTTATTTTGTATGTTTAGGGCCGATGAGATCGGCCCCTGGCACTCAAAGGGTTAAAGCAAAAAACTCAACACGCTGGTGATTTTTTTGGGAGTGTGATTCGCTATGACCCACTCAATGCCGAAAACCGAAAGCTTGAATGGCGAGGTTTATTAAGGTGCTATGGTGTTATCAAACCTCGCTGTATACCACAATGAATCACCATGACACATGTGGATCGCAGATATTCACCGCGGACCTCCTATATCTGCAAAATAAAACAATTTGGAACAATAATATAAAATATACAGCACATGTTACACAAATAAACTATATAGTGTATGGCATAAAGTATTCTAAGTAGGTATACCCGCCTTTTAAGAAAAAGGGGGGAGGTATACTGTTTTGCATCTGTCCGTGCGTGCCCCCAGTCCATCAGTCTGTCCGATATATGTTCAGGTCATAACTTGAACAGTAGTGCTCAGATCTCAATGACATTTGGTATGGATGTTCACTACTATGAGGACATTCAACGGATTTTAAAATCGATTTGTTCATGTTTTCCCTTCTAGAGTTATTCATCTTTGTTTATGTTGGCTCCTTGTCCGTCTAATGTCTGTTCAGGTCATAACTTGTAAATTAGTGCTTCGATCTCAATGAAATTTGATATGGATGTTCACTACAATGAGTACATAGAGTTATTCTTCTTTGTTTATCTTGAAATATGGTTTTATCCCTTCTGCATAGATTGTCAGATCTTCATGAAATTTGTTATGGATGTTCACCACTATGAAGACATTCAATGGAGCTTTCAATCGTTTTGTTCACACTCTGGGGGCCTCATTCTGCAAATGACACTCTTATTATCCCTGTCGTTTAATTTGATGTAAACTTTGGAGTCCGATTAAACATCCCTCAATTACTATTTATTAAACATCCCTCAATTACTATTTATTAAACATCCCTCAATTACTATTTATTAAACATCCCTCAATTACTATTTATTAAACATCCCTCAATTACTATTTATTAAACATCCCTCAATTACTATTTATTAAGCGCCCCTCAATTAATATTTATTTTGATTCCGGGGTAAAAGAAATTAGATTCGAGTCGAGGAACCCACCAATCAAAGCTCAGAGTTATTACATATCAATTTTTAAAATCTATTCTTCACCATCAAGACTTATTAGTCTCGGACCAAATTGCAGATGAAGATGGATAACTCTACAATCAAGAGGCTTGTGCTGACAATAAGGCCAAATTTCGTCGAACAACATGTTGATAAATAACACGTTTCAGGCAATTTGATATTATATTTGACTGGTTGTCCCCCGAAAAATAAATTTTCGGGGGACTATAGAAAAGGGCTCCGTTCGTCGAGCCGTTCGTCCGTCTGTCACACTTTTGAGTACCTTCATGGTGTAATCAACTCCTCCTACAGTTTTCGTTCTAGAGATTTGAAACTTTAGAATATTGTTGCCCATATATTGAAGGTGTGCAACATGTATATAGATGACGGAACAAAATTGTTTTGACAAAGTTATTAACCCTTTTCGACTTAAGAAAATTTCAACATTTTTTATAATTTTCTGTATGAGGGTACCTTCATGGTGTTATCAACTCCTCCTACAAATTTGATCGTAGATATTTGAAACTTCAGAGTATTGTTACCCACATATTGGAGATGTGCCACATGTATATAGATGACGGAAAAATTATTTAGAAAATTTCATCATTTTTTATAAATTTCTGTATGAGGGTACCTTCATGGTGTAATCAACTCCTCCTACAGTTTTGATCGTAGATATTTGAAACTTCAGAGTATTGTTACCCACATATTGGAGATGTGCAACATGTATATAGATGACAGAAAAATTATTTTTTTATTGAGTTATTAACCCTTTTTGACTTAGAAAATTTCAACATTTTTTTTAATTTCTTTAACAAAGCGGCATCGACTTGCCACGTTTTCAGAGGACACTGTGGTCGGCTGACCGTTTATTAACATTATTTTTGGGCAATTAATCAATTCTGATAGCTGAATTTGCATTTAAAAAAATGCTGTTGTTGGAATCTGATTATATGGGGACCATCAAATTGGATTGACTACATTTAAATACGAGTAACCATAAATAAAGAGGGGGAATGCTTTTTCAAATAAACAACAAAATAAACAATAATTTATAAATACACACATACATATGGTTTTCAAAACATTTTGTCTTGAGAAACTGGAAAACGCATGGCCCAACAAGCCTTGAAATAGTGTGTCTGTCATTTGCAGAAAGAGGTTCCCAGACGGGGGATTTAGTGATGCTATCCCGCACAGTGGGCTAGCATCACTAAATTCAAATCGTTTTTATTTACTTTTTCCATTCTATTCAGTTTCTATATTCACTAATTTGCAGAAGATAAAATACATAGTCAAGGTAACTAATGGGTGAATATCACCAACTTCAACTGGGGAACTTCAATCTGAACCTAGGTCTCCCATAGCAGTTGAGGCATCAGCAGAATGAGGTCCCCAGAAGGTGAATATGGTGATGCTAGCCTGCCATGCAGACAATGACAGACACACTAATTCAAGGCTTGTGGCCTAAGAATATCAAATCATTCATTTCAGAGACCAAGATCGACTCATGACAGGTTTGTGAGACCGAGCCCCGTACTGGGTGACAAGCATCAAGAAACCTGAGGTGGACTGACAGAATCCACTCCCAGGAGTCGACTCAACTATACTGCTGGATTTATCGTCTACAGTCCAAATCAAAATATGTGTTATCCTCCTACCTGCTGACCTCGTCTCAGTTGATTACTAATTTCTTGCCGTGATTATAATCTAATGATCACATATTTTGATGTTTTTGATGTAATTTGATCAAAACGACATAACATAGTTATCTCATGTTGGAGAAGCCCACTGCAACAGTGTTAGATCAGGCTCTACTCTAGCCAGATTAAAATTTAGCAAGGGAAGCCTAACTGTCTTAGTATAGCGTTTGTAGAGTTGAGTCTCGTAAGTTAATTGCTTGTTAAGTATGATAACTTAGGTAATAAGTATTTGGTATACTTCACTATGTTTATAGTTTAGTAGGTTTACTGATTTCGCTTGGGTTACGCTCTTCAGGTGTTTGTCACTTAACACTTTGTCACAAACACCTGAAATCAGTAAATCTACTAAACTATAAACATAGTGAAGTATACCAAATACTTATTACCTAAGTTATCATACTTAACAAGCAATTAACTTACGAGACTCAACTCTACAAACGCTATACTAAGACAGTTAGGCTTCCCTTGCTAAATTTTAATCTTGTAACTAATCACCCCGACTACTTTACTATATGACTACACAAATCACACCCGCAAAATCATCCAACGATTTACGGCTCACCACAGACACAAAAGTCGGAACAATCCGACACAGGTGAACCAAACTCGAACAAGGATAATAGGAACGCAAAACGAAGGCGCCAGAAAACATGATACACCTCCACACATGGAAACCAATATCCCCCTTCACAAAAGTCCATTATACAAGGCCAGGAACCATCACCTATCTTTTTAAACTCTTACAACAAGAATCCAACAACACATCAGGGATATACCAAATGCTCACTAAAGCTATCCAGCAAACACATCTACCACTCACGTCATGTCACATGTCTCAAACACTGACTCAGACATCGAGCACAATACTCGACGTCGGCGAAACAATATAAAACTGGATGTTCCTACTAAGGACAATATATCCAGAGGGCATGAACAGGTCAGACACCTTATGGTGAATAATATTAATCTCTACTCTAGCCAGGCCCGTAGATATCGTATTCCACCAGTATAAAACATGGGGATATTGTTTATGTTCTGACATGTACTCACAGGGAACTTTATAACATTGAACAAACAAGGCAGGGAATATATTTCTTTTTTTATATTTGTTCCTCAATAATCCACCCAACAGCTCAAGATTGCATGCTTTTATGAGCCGATATCAAATAAACATTGAATTTATTACCCGGGAGAAATTCCATGGTTGTAAGTGACGCATAGGAAAATCGCCCACAAAGTCACTTAATTCGTACAATTTCTAGTTTGGACCTTCACCTTCAATGAAATACATTATTAAGGAACAGGTAGTAACTAAGAAATATATTAGTTACACTGTTTTTTCAATCTTATAAACTTCCCCCCCCGGTCACCACATAAAAATATTCCCAGTTTTTGAACTGGTGGAGTATGATCTCTATGGGCGTAGCAAGAGTAGAGATTCATGGCATGATATACAATTCTGTATGATGGGTTGGGGTTTCTCCCCCCCCCCCCCCCCCCCAATCCTAAAGTTATTTTTATAATATTCAAGAAATCTTTTGAAATTTTGTTCGCAAAGTTTCCATAAAATGTTTCTATTTCTCAAAATTGGTTGATTTCACGCTAAAAAAAATAATTGCTTATTACAGTTTATTGAAAAACAATAAAAACGG
Source organism: Siphonodentalium dalli (assembly GCA_032622095.1). NCBI lineage: Eukaryota > Metazoa > Mollusca > Scaphopoda > Gadilida > Siphonodentaliidae > Siphonodentalium > Siphonodentalium dalli. The sequence goes on from CP136065.1 coordinate 252,787,024, forward strand.
AATAATCCACTGACCCATATCTTAATTCACCGGCCCCATTCCCCCGACCCCTAGCATGAAATACTGATATACAAACTATATATAAACTCTAAAAAGTACAGAGATGATTGAAATGTATCATCTGTTTTAAATTTTGACACAGTGGGGCAACGCTCTTTAGTTTTATCATATCAGGAACTTACTAGTACTGACAGGAATGCTCTTGATTGTTTCATGCTTAGAAAGAAATGAGCCCTTTTTTCTTTGTGTGGCGATTGATTCATCAACATCAATAACGCTTTCAACGGCTTAAATAATAAGTAATAAATAAAAAGTCTGTACAAAATTATTTCACTTATCAACTCAATTTGACCAGTATCTGATAAAAGCAGCCATATAATACTAAGTTTAATTTGAGCCTGTATACAATATTAGTAGGGCTGCAACGATACACTTGGTAATGATACGATTCGAATCATGATACATAATCAATGATACGATACATGTCACGATGCACCAAATTAGTGTTTCCAAATGAATATTGTCTGAATTATCAGAAGAAACAAGTTTATAACTGGAGGTAGTATAGTATACATGTAAATTTAAGAGATAATTGCAGGTTTAGATTTTTTACACTAGCCTATCTTCAGACATTACTTGATTTCCTGTATCGCGATACACATGACACAATACGATACATGTATCGTTTGAAAGTGTATCGCGATACATTGAATTCACGATGAATGGTTGCAGCCCTAAATATTAAGAGAAGTTAACCCTTTGAGTGCCAGGGGCCGATCTCATCAGCCCTAAACCTACAAAATAAGTCTGTGAAAGAATATAAGAATAAATTATTAAAATTGTAAAAAATTATAAAAAAATAAAATAAAATAAAAAAATTGTTTATAGGCCAATGCATTCTCTTATATATGCGAGGCGACCTATGGTCGACTCGCATATATAAGAGAATGCATTGGCACAGGGTATATGGGTTGATACAAAAATCGACCTGGCACTCAAAGGGTTATTGCAGCTGTATATGCCTGTATCAATGCCTTGGCCTTGGGCTATAATATTAATCACCTATATTATCCCTTTCTACGCTAAATGCTCATTGACAAATAGTTCTCCCTTAGGAAAATGTTCAGATAATAAGTTCAACAAATTATTATCTAAACATTTTTCCTGAAAACCCCTTCAGATGAATAATAGACCAGCTGTTTGCAGTAACCAATGGAGATGGCTATGTTGTTATACATTGAACAATATCATTACCCCTTCCTGTAGTGCTGTGCGACGTATGGTTACTTTGTTTGTGGTTATGGTGTGAGCGGCGTATGGTTACCTCGGTTGTGGTTATGGTGTGAGCGGCGTATGGTTATCTTGGTTGTGGTTATGGTGTGAAAGATGTTGGTTGTTGTTGGTGAGTTTGTGATAATTCATTTGAACTATATGAGTATGGTGTATTAACGATATGAGTATGGTGTATTAACGATATGAGTATGGTGTATTTGATATTAAGTCTATTGTTTTATATATTAAGTTAGAATATGTATTCACCTCCCCGTGGAATTCCCAAACTTAGAATAATTATAGGTAATATAAATTGGCTCCAGTGTTTTAATTATAGGTAATATAAATTGGCTCCAGTGTTTTAATTATAGGTAATATAAATTGGCTCCAGTGTTTTAATTATAGGTAATATAAATTGGCTCCAGTGTTTTAATTATAGGTAATATAAATTGGCTCCAGTGTTTATAATAATTATAGGTAATATAAATTGGCTCCAGTGTTTTAATTATAGGTAATATAAATTGGCTCCAGTGTTTTATAATAATTATAGGTAATATAAATTGGCTCCAGTGTTTATAATAATTATAGGTAATATAAATTGGCTCCAGTGTTTATAATAATTATAGGTAATATAAATTGGCTCCAGTGTTTATAATAATTATAGGTAATATAAATTGGCTCCAGTGTTTATAATAATTATAGGTAATATAAATTGGCTCCAGTGTTTTTGCAAAACTTCAGGATGCTGCAGTCATGTAACTATTAACCCTTTACCCAACAGAAGGGCCCTGTGCCAATGCATTCTCTTATATATGCGAGTCGACCATAGGTCGCCTCGCATATATAAGAGAATGCATTGGCTTAACACATTAAAAATTATAAAATTGTTAAAGAATGTAAGAAAAAATGGTAAAAAGTGTTAAAAAAAGATTTTTTTTAGGCCAATGCATTCTCTTATATATGCGAGGCGACCTATGGTCGACTCGCATATATAAGAGAATGCATTGGCACAGGGCATAACTGTAACTATCACAATGTGGTCAAGGAGCCGGTTCCAATGATATCCATATTTGTATGGTTTTATTGAGACAGACCGAAGATATTTTAGGCTGTTGAAGCTTTATTTGGCCGGTTTTGGCCGGTTTGTTGAGTAAAGGGTTAAAAAAAAAGATATCTAGTGTTTTAGTGGCCATATAAAATACAATATTTAAAGATGGATTAATTCTTTAAATAACAAATTTGAAATAGTTGCGTGGGTATAAAATAATAAATATGAACTGAAGACCCCTGTCCGGAAAGGCTTCTATCAATTAATATTTATTTTATTTCGAATATTTTATTGGGCCCGTTTATTTGTCTATTTTTAGAACAGACCATTCGGGTGATACCATATAGCGATATAGAGCATTAGGCTGTTCCAATGGCTACGTTCCGAACTTCAAATATCCCAGATTTATTAGTTTTATTCTATAGTTATAAGCGATAATGAGTATAATTAACGTTCATTTGTGACAAAATTACACAATAAAATTTCTGGTCTCTGTAAACAGTAACCACTATTGTTCGTTAGCTAAACAACCACACCTTTTTGACCAGAAAATATTCAAAATAAAATTAATATTAATCGATAGAAGCATTTCCGGACATGAGTCTTCGATTCAGATATAATATTTTATACCCCGGTAACTATATAATACATGTTTACAAAGAGATAATCCACCTTTATACCCCGGTAACTATATAATACGTGTTTACAAAGAGATAATCCACCTTTATACCCTGGTAATTATATAATACATGTTTACAAAGAGATAATCCACCTGTAATAATAGTGATATCATAACTAGTTCATTTCTACTACCTTCAACACTACTTTTCAGCAAAATCTACTGTTAACCCTTTACCCAACAGAACGGCCCTGTGCCAATGCATTCTCTTATATATGCTAGTCGACCATAGGTCGCCTCGCATATATAAGAGAATGCATTGGCTTAACACATTAAAAATTATAAAATTGTTAAAGAATGTAAGAAAAAATGGTAAAAAGTGTTAAAAAAAAAAGAAAGATTTTTTTTAGGCCAATGCATTCTCTTATATATGCGAGGCGACCTATGGTCGACTCGCATATATAAGAGAATGCATTGGCACAGGGCATAACTGTAACCATCACAATGTGGTCAATGAGCCGGTTCCAATGATATCCATATTTGTATGGTTTTATTGAGACAGACCCAAGATAATATAGGCTGTTGCAGCTTTATTTGGCCGGTTTGTTGGGTAAAGGGTTAATAGTTAAACAAAAAGATTTTGCAGCATAAACAAATAAACTTTAACCTACTGACCTGGAGTCTTTAACCTACTGACCTGGAGTCTTTAACCTACTGACCTCGAGTCTTTAACCTACTGACCTCGAGTCTTTAACCTACTGACCTCGAGTCTTTAACCTACTGACCTGGAGTCTTTAACCTACTGACCTCGAGTCTTTAACCTACTGATCTGGAGTCTTTAACCTACTGACCTCGAGTCTTTGTCCGACAGGGTAGGATCTTGTCATATTAATCATTTAAATATATCAAGTATGTAAGTAATTAATAATAAAAACCAGTGGACATCTTTGATGACCCAATATATTTCATGAAGGAGCTACAGTAATGCGCTAATTAATCGACTTCTTAACCACAGCAGAATTATGGGTAACTTTTCAGGATTTAGTCGGAAATATGGCTGCTTGCCATTCATCGGAAAGCTCTCGCTTACTGTAAATACCATGCATGTCCTCGCCTATTTACTACATCATTCATGAATGCTTAATATTAACCTTTTCATGAAGGGAGTTGTGCTGGTGCAACATTAAAGATCCTGTGCCAGTCCACTCTTTTATATATGCGAGTCTACCATAGGGTGCCTCGCATATATAAGAGAGTGCACTGGCTTACCAGGTCAAGGTATATATTATTAGGCCAATGTATTCTCTTATATATCTGAGGCTTCCTATGGGAGATCAGCATATATAAGAGAATGCATTGGCACAGGGGTTTTGCAAAATTTCAGGATGCCTCTGCCATGGAAATGTTAAGCCAGTGAAAAATATCAAACATGTTTCACCTAAATTCGTCACAGGCATCTGGGACAAACTATTTCAATAATATGTAAGAAGAGAAATGGCTTCCAATATGTCTACTCAGTGAAAATATAGTAACCACGCCTGTAAATATGGTGCTGGACATGAAGAATGAGGTCCCCAGAGTGTGAATCTCATTCTGCTTAGGCCTCATCTTCTTTGGAAATCCTACCGACGATATACTTCTGTACATGTATCAGTGAGACAGGCATAATAAATACAAAAATTGAAAGTTCATTTAGATCATAAAATGTAATAATCACACATTTCTAACTCATGGAAGTACTCTAATAGTACATTTCCAAGATTTGACCAAGCAGAATGTGGTTGGAAAATGTTTACTTGGGAGGACAGTAAATCCGATGAAAGAATTATATAGTGTTGCTTCATTTAAATGTAACTGTAGCTTTTGTGATTGAACTATTGATAAAAAATATGTTTTTGCTAGCAACATGACAACCAGGTACATCTACACATTAGTGTGACATGTTTTGGTGTGATATTACAAAATTTTCTATAACCTCCAGGCGAACTGAATGGTCGATCGCCTCAAATTTGCAGGCCAGCTATAGGGATTGGGGTATTTGGTTGGTGTACTTGACACCTAAGTAAATTATTCTTCGTTTCACATTTTGTTACAGAGCACATCTAACACAAAGACCGACTGCCTAACGATACCTTGTTATCACTAGCAACAAAAGTCGCACATATATATGTACCTGGTTAATATTGAAACTTTGATATTTTGGCATTGTGTATAAACATCTTGGTGCTAATGTAATCATCACCCTGAATAGCTTTATTCATATTGTACACCCAGTATCTATATTACTTATGAATATTTCTCTAGGCTAGACAAAAATTTGAATGTTATCATCTGAAGATTATTATTACTAAATGTACAGTAATGCTCTAAGTAATCGACTTCTTAACCACAGCAGAATTTTGGGTAACTTTTCAGGATTAAGTCGGAAATATGGCTTGTTGACATTCATCGGAAAGCTCTCCGATGAATGGCAACAAGCCATATTTCAGACTAAATCCTGAAAAGTTACCCATAATTCTGCTGTGGTTGTTAAGAAGTTGATTACTTAGAGCATTACTGTATTTCAGTTTCAGCTTGTGTAAGTAATTTCTTGATTTTTGTCCAAAAAAGTTATCAAAATTATGCTGCTCTGGTTCATTATTGTATATTTGCTATTTTGAAAAAATTCTTATGTTATTGTTCAACAACTCATCTGTCTGTTGGTTTCAATGGTCCTTCTATCCATTTGTTCTCTTAACCCTTTCATGACAGGAGCTGCGCTGGTGCAGCATTAAATACCCTGTGCGAGTGCATTCTCTTATATATGCGAGTCTCCCATATGAGAGTATGCACTGGCTTACAAGATCAAGGTAAATATTGTTAGACCAATGCTTTCTCTTATATATGCGAGGTGCTCTATGGGAGACTCACATATATAACAGAATGCATTGGCACAGGGTTTTCACAAAAATTCCGGAAGCTCCAGTCATGTAAGGTTTAGTTTATGTATGTTCATAATAACTTAAATTTACATGTAGCTGACCTGAATGCAAAGAAATATGTTATGTAAGCTTAAAATACAGTTGATGTTAAATTTTTGGTTCAGGTTCGTTAGGGTTAGGGTTTGGTTCAGGTTGCCCCTTCTAGCAAGGTTTTGGGCTTCTTGCAACTTTAGTCTTCTCAGTTTTGGCATGTGACCGAATTGGCTTAATAATGCTCTCTTTACTAAATGGATTGTCCCATTTAGTAATAGTATACATTGGAATGGTCTATCATTCATTCAGAGGGACGTTAATGCCTTACATGGCACATTCCTATTCTCATATAACATGAGATAGCTAGATTAATTGTAACTGTTTCCGTAGATTGCTGGTTGCATTTGGCATATCTGGGGGTTAGGAGTGGTGCAAATACTATTTTGCTAACATGGGAGTTTGTCGTGGTTTAACCCTTTACCCAACAAACCGGCCAAAACCGGCCAAAGAAAGCTTCAACAGCCTAAAATATCTTCGGTCTGTCTCAATAGAACCATACAAATATGGGTATCATTGGAACCGGCTCCTTGACCACATTGTGATAGTTACAGTTATGCCCTGTGCCAATGCATTCTCTTATATATGCGAGTCGACCATAGGTCGCCTCGCATATATAAGAGAATGCATTGGCCTAAAAAAAAATCTTTTTTTCACACTTTTTACCATTTTTTCTTACATTCTTTAACAATTTTATAATTTTTAATGTGTTAAGCCAATGCATTCTCTTATATATGCGAGGCGACCTATGGTCGACTCGCATATATAAGAGAATGCATTGTCACAGGGCCCTTCTGTTGGGTAAAGGGTTAACGGGTAGAACATGCCATGAATCTCTAATTCTAGTTTATCATATTCCAGCAGTTCAAACCTGGGAACTTTTTGAAGTTTTGACAGGGAACATTATAAAGTCGAAAAATAGTGGTGGGAATATATTTCTGTGTTAATACACGTTGCTCAATAGTTCATTCATCAGTAGGTGAATGTCCCAGCTCGAGATTAAATTATTTAAGAGACATTGTTGGCGATTTAACTTTGAACACCACTTACAATCGTGGAATTTCTCCAGGGTATTTAATTCAATGCTTTTTGCTATATTGGCTCACTAAAGTCACCAAAAAGAATGTGATTTGGAGCTGGGACCTCCCCCATACTGAAAGAAATATATTCACTGCCTTGTTTATTCAATGTTATAAAGTTCCATGTCAGAAGGGGTCAGAACATCAAAAAGTTCCCAGGTTTTATCCTCAAGCCTTGAAATAGGGTGTCTGTCATTTGCAGAATGAGGTCCTCAGAGGGTGAATTTGGTGATGCTAGCCCGCTATGCAGGGTAGCATCACTAAATTCACCCTCTGGGGACCTCATTCTGCAAATGACAGACACCCTATTTCAAGGCTTGTTTGTCCTGGTGGAACATGTTCTCTACAGGCGTTAAGCAGAGAAGAGTTTCATGGCATGATCTAATTCAACGGGGTGCAGTTTGAAATGTCAATATGGACACAATGATGACCCTCTAGACACTTAACTGTGTAGTAGATTAGCTTTGAACAGTATGTGTGGCTTTAACATTTTTCTGATGAAATAGATTCTCTCATCAGTTATACAAGTGTACATTGGAATGTCCTATTACACTCGTGGCCAAGTGGTCCTGCTAATATACTGTGATGCTGGTCATCCTGCTGAATTGCTGTGATGCCGGTAGTGCAAACTGATAGCGTTATGAAAAATTACCCTTAGTTTTTCTAAAGTTGTCATTTTCGATGTGTTTGGCTAATCCGAGCAATTTGAGAGAAAAAACCAGTGTGTGTATGAAACATTCAAGAACATATATATGTTTGAAAAATTTAATAATTCCTGCCCTGGTGTTTCTAAAACGACGTGAATAACCATCTTGATTAACGTTGATTTTCATATTATCGGAACACCGTGAAAAAAAACGAATTAAAAAAATATTATGGTACTTTTTCAGTTTGCCCTAACAGCATCATAGCAATTTAACCGGACCCAACCTCATCATGGCACATAACAGGACCCAACCTCATCATGGCACATAACAGACAACAGACAGATGAAAAAATGATAGTGCGACAGGTTTCTATTCGTTTGTGACAAATCATCGCGTCATAACTAAACTGTTCTATCACCATTTTGGCGGAAAATGAGATATTGCTATCTTTCGATTCGGTGCGGGATTTTCTGTCCGAATGTCACCAGATATCGTATCTGACATTTACCGAATTTGAATGAGAGGCTGTGTAAATCTGTTCCATCTCAAAAACTCACTTTTTTCAAAGTGCTATATTGTTCTATCTCCATTGTGTACCAATGAATCTATTTTGTACCACATGATTAAATAAATTTCAGTGCTATCATACCCGCTGTGTACTATCTTCCAAAACAGAATGAGAACATGTGAACTGGTGCGTCAAAACTCGATTTCCCACAAAAATGAAAATATCGAGATAGAACACTTCAGTTCTGATGCTACAAAATGTTCAGACCTTTGTCATGATTAGTTAGTATATAAAGGGTTCAAATATATGAAGATATATAAAGAAGAAATTAATTTGTGTACTTTGATTGAAAAATATTGTAAACTATTTTGATTTAATGTGTTGTTATGCAGTTTGCTACAATGTATCACTGAAAATGTGGAAGCACCACACTTGAAAACTGCATGAAAACACAAAAACAAATCTGTTTGATTTGTTAAATGACAATTATTCATTATATTAAGAGCAAGCCTTGAAATATGGTGTCTGTCATTTGCAGAATGAGGTCCCCAGAGGGTGAATTTAGTGATGCTAGCCCGCTATGCGGGGTAGCATCACTAAATTCACCCTCTGGGGACCTCATTATGCTGAGGTGTAAGCAGAATGAGGTCCCCAGAGGGTGAATTTGGTGATGCTAGCCCGCTATGTGGGGTAGCATCACTAAATTCACCCACTGGGGACCTCATTCTGCAAATGACAGACACCCTATTTCAAGGCTTGATTAAGAGGGACACAAGGTTATTGAAGTTGGTTCATGCAAAATATTACAAATTTTATAAAAGTCTTTAAAACAACTCATTAACGAGAACATTTAAAAATAGATTGACTTAATTCTTATTTTCATTCTATCATCCGGAACTAAGTGTACTTTCAGACGACCACGATACAATCGTAAGTGGAAAGATTTCCGTAGGAAGTAACCGGTAGATGGAGTGCGCATGCTCACGTCAAAATCGTAGGTAAAAAATTAATATCAGACAGTGTTTGATTGTAGATGCGATATCGTGGCGTATCCTTGGTTACCTCCACTTGTGACGTAATCGCAGCCGTGTGTACGTAAATATCGTAGCTGGAAATGGTCATGGGTAGTCAATCGCATGCTTTAGAACAACCTATGATATCATAATGCACGTGACATCGCAATCGTCTGAACAAACTATCCACGATCTCGTTGGGCCCGATTCCCCCACTTGCGATTTGCAGAATGAGGTCCCCAGAGGGTGAATTTAGTGATGCTATCCCGCACAGCGGGCTAGCATCACCAAATTCACCCTCTGAGGACCTCATTCTGCACGGCCTCATCTGCAATGGGAGTCATAGACTCATATTGAAGTTCCAAATTGTGAATATTGTGATGCGCACCCATTGGGAACCCCGATTATGCGATGTGTCGTCATCAATAATGAATATAAGAATTTTTTGTATCTATTTCTCCATGTTCTTAGTGCTGATGTTTTATTGACTTTTATATTTTTTTTGCACATTTACCCACTGTGATTGTATTGGGTCCCTTTAACCCTTTCAGTGCCAGTGGCCGATCTCATCGGCCCTAATTTACGGTCTGTAAAATCGGCCCTGTAAAAATAAAAAATATTAAAAATATTTTCTTTTTTTTTTGGGTTGAATTTTTTTTGGGTATGCTTAAGCATGCTATAGCGAATTTAAAAACAAACTGGATAAAACCTTAGGGGCATGTTATAACTCAAAACTATCACCAAGTATTCATTGTAATAATTTTGATGATCATGAAAAACTTAATATTCCCTGGCACTAAACCTACAAAATAAGTCTGTTAAAGAATATAAGAAAAAATTATTAAAATTGTAAAAAATAATGACAAATGATGAAAAATTGTTAGGCCAATGCATTCTCTTATATATGCGAGGTGACCTATGGTCGACTCGCATATATAAGAGAATGCATTGACACAGGGTATATGGGTTGATACAAAAACCTGGCACTGAAAGGGTTAACAGAAGTAGTCTGTTAGAATTTTAGTTGTTCATCGTTCCTTTATTTCTGTTGTTGCCTTAGTTGTGCTTGACATGTACATGTCTGCTTCTTATTGTAGCATAATTAAAATGAATATTTTTCATAAAGCATCATCATGTAACCACAATGAGTTTGTATTTTCTTTGTCGTATTAACCCTTTACCCAACAGAACGGCCCTGTGCCAATGCATTCTCTTATATATGCGAGTCGACCATAGGTCGCCTCGCATATATAAGAAAATGCATTGGCTTAACACATTAAATTTTTTTTTTTTTAGGCCAATGCATTCTCTTATATATGCGAGGCGACCTATGGTCGACTCGCATATATAAGAGAATGCATTGGCACAGGGCATAACTGTAACTATCACAATATTTGTATGGTTCTATTGAGACAGACCGAAGATATTTTAGGCTGTTGAAGCTTTATTTGGCCGTTTTGTTGGGTAAAGGGTTAAGGATGTGGACCATACTGCCCTGGACCGTTCCGGTCTGCTGTCCCCCCCCCCCCCTGGACCGGACCGCCGCTGGACTGCCTTGGATCTGTCCAATGTCATCAGTCTGGTACTTTCCATACTGGTCTATTTTTGCCCTTGGGTAACGGGTATCGGATGAAATCGGAAACCAAACATTGTCACTATTTCTTATTTGCGGACATAGTTGACTGATCAGTATTGTTCTGTTATTGTAGTTAAGGGGTTTTCACGCCTGAACGATCTCAAGAGGTGGAAAGTTTAGATGGACCTACAGAGAAAACTACTGATTGTTAAGCTTGTGCACCATCTGAACTTAAAGATGCATAATCCAAATTAATGCTCCCAAATTACTATTTCTTTGGCTTCGGGGGTAACAAAATATTTTATTCGTGTCGAGGAACCCAAGGCTCAGAGTGATCAGATATCGCCGATGGTCTAGCACAAAATTGTGGATGAAGATGGATAACTCTAAATCAAGTGGTAATACGGCCAAATTTTGTGATAATACGGCCATATTTCGGTTAGCATTATTTTGTTGCAATTAATTGACTCTGATAACTAAAGCATATTTTGAAGAAATGTTGTTGTTGCTGTAACTTGATGATATGGGGACTGTCTAATCGGATTGAGTACATTTAATCTATGCTATTTAAAGACCACATCAAGCCTATATTATGTGACAATAAAAAGGTCACTTTATCATATTTTTAGAAGGGAAATTTAGAGAACAGCGTTCTCAGCATGTATAACAAATTATTGGAAATGAATAACTGCCATAAAAAGTACATGATCTGAACTAGTGACAATGAGTATTTAATAGAGAGTAATACTGCTTCAAGACAGTTAAAGGTACTCAATCTGATCGGACGGTCCACATACCATTAAGATACAACATTTCAATTAATTAATTATAATCCGAATTAACGCTAGCAAATTACTATTTCCTTGGCTTTGGGGGTAAAAATTATTTGATTCGAGTCGAGGAACCCACCCATCAAAGCTCGGAGTGATCAGATATCGATGTTTCAAATCTGTTATTCTTCACCACCGATAATTTTAGGTGGCCCAATAAACCGTCGACGAGAAGACGGTCTCATACCAAATTGCGGATGAAGATGGATAACTCTAAACCAAATGGCCTTTTTTTTTGTGTCATATATTTGACAAACTGGCAAAATTTCGTTGACTGGATAGCATTATTTTTGGGCAATTACTCAAATTATTTGTTGTTGTTGGAATCTGATGATATGGGGACCATCGAATCCCTGTAGTACTACAAATGTTTTTAGCAGCGATATCTAATGGACACAAATTACACAGCGAGATCTAATAGAGATCAATAGACAAGTTACACGGCGAGATCTAATGGACACAAATTACACAGCGAGATATAATAGACAAGTTGCACGGCGAGATCTAATGGACACAAATTACACGACCGATTGCAATGAAATAACTCTTTTATTGTATTTCTTCAGTCGCTGCGATGTATTGTTGTAGGTATCTTGCGAAAGCGTGCGGATTTTCCATACGCCATTTCTCATATTGACCGTTATAGAAGCCTCTAAAAGTTTGTCGCTAGACTTGAAACTCACCCCCACTGAGAACTGACGCGGCCATTGTGCCACACATGAAGTTTACTTTAAGGCATGGCTATAGCAGCTGAAACATCAATGGAACAATAAATATACGGAAGTATGTGAGCCGCGTGAGTAGAATCATGCGGGGCTATTTTCTGTAATAATGAGTAAGTTGTATCGCTGCGAGAGATTAATCGGATTCGTATTTCTTGTCTGATAGTACATAAGGATTAACTGTCATGTGGACTGTTTTTATGGAGATGTAACCGTGATGTGAGTGGACATAACTTGTGTAAAACTACAAGTTATGACCACTTACCTCACGGTTACATCTCCATAAAAATAGTCCACATGACAGTTAATCCTTATATTTATATACATTTAGCGAAAAAGCCACTTTTGTAAATGTATTTAAATCAAAAAGTGTATCGTGACAAAACAGCCCAAAATACCCTATAGCACCCTTGGCAAAAGTTAATAGGAACAATTTCTCTTCATATTGAAACCCGATAATGTATTAAGTCAATCCTGCTCGAGTCCAAATGCGCCCAAAACATTACGCGTTCGTCTTTCCAAACCCAATGACGTATCGATGGTGTTATGAGCCGTTGCGCATTCACCGAGAAATAACTGCAACTAGCCACGTGGGCGCAGACCAATCAGAATGCTGGATTTAGTGATGACAACACTTAGTATGTAAATATATACTGATGACATATTCATAACATTGTGGCTCAATAATCAAGAGTTTTAAGTTATACCCTGTTGTAATTTCAGTCTATCTTATTGATAATAATTATAATGCTAATTTATTCATGCACACACATGTATGATGCAATGAACACAATGGAGCCACTGCATCCACTGAGTGTGAGTTATATATATTTGTAAATGTTTGTCTACATGTCCATGACACACGAACTGGTGTGTTTAAAGATGCCAAATTGGAGTTGTCCGAGTAGCACAACAAAACAATCGTCCATGTCAGGTATGGGTTTGGGGGTCGAGTGTATAACAATTGCTAACAAAAAAATGCCACAGAGTTTCACTAAACTTATATATTGCGATCACCGTTATTTGAGAAATTAAATTTGTACTGGTTACCATGGTTACACTAAAAAACAAATTGGGTTGGTGTATAACCCAACTCTAACCAACGTTTAGTCAACCGAATAGGAATACACTAGTTGGGTTAGAAAAAAGTAAGCAAGCAATAGGTTATGATAACCAAACCTTGGGTTAAATTAACCAAACATTGGGTTTGAAGTAACTAAACATGGGGTTAGAGAAAACGTATGTCAACATAATTATAATTATATTAATCTCAATGGATGAGTTTTGTCCATATAATCTGAGATTCTGGTCATTAATTAAGTTTCCCAAAAATAAGTCAAATAAATGGATTCATTTCGGACCTTAACGTCTGAATAGAGGCGAGATATTGAATTAAACCACACTTCCAACCTATATTATGTAATATGTAATGTTTGAAACGAGGTGTAACATATAATGACTTCCAACCTATATTATGTAATCTGTAATGTTTGAAACGAGGTGTAACATATAATGACTTCCAACCGATATTATGTAATATGTAATGTTTGAAACGAGGTGTAACATATAATGACTTCCTTTTCGGTAATAAATTAACAACCTTGAAAAGACTACGTGTATATACCAAAGACACATGCAAAACCACCTAATGCGCACGAGTGTAGACTATAAACGATATCTGATCCTACGGATGATAACATAGGTTTTGATATGCGATCTTTATCTGTTTTAGTGATTTTATATGAAGGGTAATAACTCTATAAAGAATGTCCCTTTACTAAATAACGGCGATTTGTATGAGAAATTACAACACCACAATAGATCAAATCAAAATGAGAGGATATGGTGATCCCTTTTCATGGGATCACCATATCCTCTCATTTTGATATATGATTCTGCCTTCATTGAGCCACGAGTGACTCCTGAGACGAGGATCACATATTATATGATACCCTATCCTACGGAGGATCCTGGCATAGTGACTGTTTGTCATTTAGTATAAAAGAAGATGCTTCAATAGACTAACACACATTGTATGGAATAATGCACGATAATGTGCTGGTTGACAAGACTAATCAGGACAGTTAGAAATTATGGAATTGTGTGTATCCTGCACAACGACCAAGGTTTGCAGATATCAGCAATTTATAAAATAATATTGCCAATTTCAGCCAGGCAAATATCCTCTCTAGATTATGTATTTATTTTCAAAATATGTCAACTCTAGTTGAATTGAAGCTTAACAACTGATATGTCATGGATATGTGTACATAATGTCATCAGTGACTGGAAAGTCAAGATTGAGTTTACTGTCCTGAGATGTTATGAGCTTAAAATGTGTTAGAGCCATATAGCCAAAACACATGATCGGTTCATGTAATAGCTTGCAGGGGAAAATGATATCTCACTGGATATATATGTAGGGGGTGCATATGCCTTATAATAGTGTTTCACGAGCACATATCAGCTTCTGATGGGTTACTGCATGTATTTGTCCACTATATTGAAGGATTAGAATGTCCATTTAGCAGTATATGGAATTTGACCACACAGGAAGATCTATAGCATACTCTCATCACACACTGACCTGGAAACTCCATTGCATGTACATGTATGTTGTAGACAAAATGCCTAGCAGCCATTATTTGAAAGAGAAAAAAATCTTCATATTTACCTGTATTAACCATTTAAACAGGTTAAACTATCATTTTAACTAAAGGAGATAATTTCCCAGTCATATGAGTGATATCAGTAGGGTTTTTATGCGGTTTTAGACCATAATTAGTAAAATTTGGGCGATATAACACTCTGGTTGTACATTCACGTGTGTCACACAATTAATGTCAACAAATAAGATCGTGTATTGTTGGCGTTAGTGTCATTGGCGGCTATTCGCTGGAATTTTTAGTGGACCGATCGCCCGGCTGAATGGAATGAGGCTTCTTCATCGGGGGGGGGGGGGGGGGGTGGGGTACTTAAGAAATGATTTGTAGATCGATTGGGGTCATTGGATTTTGGCTGGCAGAGTAATTAAATAAAGTGTGTGTTTAATTACTCTGCCGGTCAAAACCAATGACCCAATCGATCTTCAAGTCATTTCTTGTAATAATATACCAGTATATTTTAATAGAAGATTAACAACTTTTCAAAACTACCAAAACAATTCTAAGTAGCATATTGTTCAAATTCCAACACAGTCCCCCAACAACACACAGCGCGCGTGTGCAGATGATCGGTTTGAAGTGACGTAGGTTGTTCAACGCTTTTAAAGACATATTATGTATTTGTTCGGGTGCGTGAAACTGCATGATAAGTTAGTACTCAGGCGCTAATACAACTGGAGGACTGTAACATTCTACTAACATCACCGAAAATTTGAAGCAAATCGACCGGACCACTCCATAGAAAACACCGCCTGAACTACGCTCAATTGTAAATATTTACTACTCGATTCGGGACGCATCTATCGGCGATAAACTAACGAAAACGATTTCGCCATCGAGAGTCAATGCATTTAATTCATATAAGAATGACGGTGTGTGTTGTCAATTTCGATATACTATTTGTAAAAATTACTACTTTGAACAAGATTATTCTACATTTATATTTGATCACCCTCCCGGAGTGTTTCACATCACTTTAATGGAGTGGAGGCTGTAGTTATTTGTTGGTGAACCTCTGAAACGTTCGTATAAACCGCATGTCAATGTGTAGTGCTTCTTACGGGTGCCAATGGTGTGCGAATGAAGAGGGTGCGTAATTATTGTAGTTTAATTATGAAATCTCATCTTTTAAAACCGAGCTCCTACGGACCTCGGATGTTCAATCAGTCAGGGGTTCAACCCCAAGCCGTTTCGCCCTCCAACGCTGGCGGTAAAGTTCAAATCCACATGTTTCCATCCTGGATTTTGTAACTCGAAATCGTTATCTGGTGGAGTTGCAAGTTTCTGGCCGATGGCCCGTGGTTTGCCGCACATAGTCGACGAGTTTATCAGTCATTGAAATCAGATTAGCCGCGGATTTCCTCCGCCACTAAAACTGGAATGGTGTGATATGGCCATAGTTGCTGAAACCGAAATTAAATCCCAATCAATCAATCAATCAATCAACCTTTGTTCTACCTCGACTTTCCATTTTCCGAATGTCCACTTCATAATAAAATTATGACTTTTGTTACTATATTGTGTCCACACTGTGATCTCCGACAGTGATCTATAATATGCATAACTCCGCCTATAATAAATTTCATTTTTATAGTGCTTATGAACCCCACGCAATTCAATTCCTTATTGATATTGGTGTTTATTATACAAATGTATGACTACCACTAATCCCTTACAAATATCACTATTGTTTGGCGATGAATTCCGAGCAGTCGGAAAACGCGTGTCTGGTCAGAAGTCGTATCAGTATAGTTTGAATTCCGTATCAGTATAGTTTGAATTCCGTATCAGTATCCTGTGAAATTAGGTCACCGGAAGTTGGGAACTATTTATCAGGTCTGTTAGTTTGAAGCGTAAACGGGTCTGTTCTATTGTCGCGCGTGTATCCTGACCAACTGCGCATGTGCATTATCGTATAAACCGCCAACAGGAAATAACTGTTTGTGTGCTGGACACTGTGCGGAACCGTTCGGCGTACGCCAAATATTCGTCTGCTTTGACTGTAATTATAAATTCAACAACAAGTGATGGAACCCGACGTTCAATGGAGTATATTTGCCCGGGTGATGACATAGGATGGTGTAACGAAGTAGTTTTGCCTTTTGTGACATGGGATGAACCAAAAATGCGTCATATAATAAACGCTTTATCGGTATAGTGAAGTGATATGGGCTGCAGTACCACGTCTCGTTGACGATGTCAGATCGCCGCATCAAACTCGCTGCCTGCGGCAGCTCGTTTGATAGGGCGATCTGACATCGTCAACTCGGCGTGATACTGCAGCCCATATCACTTCACTGTACCGATAATGTGTATGTATCTTATTTGCATATATCAACATCTACCAGAAACCAGAACGACATCGTATACCGTACAGCATGCGAGCTTGTATACCGTGAAATATTCGGAGTTCGTGCAGACAAATATGTTATGTATTATGCGTGCCCAAAATCAAGATAAATATACAAAATGTAATTAAAAGAGCGCAAAACTAAACGATGACACATGCATGTCTACGGATGACACACGCATGTCTACGGATGACACATGCATGTCTACGGATGACACATGCATGTCTACGGATGACACATGCATGTCTACGGATGACACATGCGTGTCTACGGATGACACATGCATGTCTACGGATGACACATGCATGTCTACGAATGACACATGCATGTCTACGCATTTCGACGATTTAGGTCCAGCAGAATCGCATCCATATGCAACCTACATTAATTTTGAGTTCCCAACATGCTCATCGACAAAGTACACAAACTCCATGCAAGCAATAACATGAACCATGTCAAATGGCGTGGCTTTGTTCTCAGTCGAGAATTGATTTCCACCAAACTGTTCCATGATTACCAGGTCCCAGTTTCATGAAACAAAAATGTCTTAATATATTATCTTAAGATCGATTTAATGTAAGATTAAAGGTTATGATTTTGATTTGCCGTTTCAGGAACGCGTTTCATAAAATAAACTTAAGATCATATTAAGTGGGAAGTTAAGTTCCGGCGCATTTAGACTGGTTCGCGTCCAGTGTTACAGTTATGAGTTAAACATATTGGTTCGGTGTATGATATATGCCTATGTACGGTGTCCTGGGTGCGCTGTTTTACTACATTTTCGGTTTGAGGAGAACCTTAACCCTTTACCCAACAAAACGGCCAAAACCGGCCAAATAAAGCTTCAACAGCCTAAAATATCT
This sequence comes from Siphonodentalium dalli, assembly GCA_032622095.1. Taxonomy (NCBI): domain Eukaryota; kingdom Metazoa; phylum Mollusca; class Scaphopoda; order Gadilida; family Siphonodentaliidae; genus Siphonodentalium; species Siphonodentalium dalli. The sequence goes on from CP136065.1 coordinate 252,805,226, forward strand.
TCGGTCTGTCTCAATAGAACCATATAAATATGGATATCATTGGAACCGGCTCATTGACCACATTGTGATGGTTATAGTTATACCCTGTGCCAATGCATTCTCCTATATATGCGAGTCGACCATAGGTCGCCTCGCAGATATAAGAGAATGGATTGGCCTAAAAAAAAATCTTTTTTTAACACTTTTTACCATTTTTTCTTACATTCTTTAACAATTTTATATTTTTTAAGTGTTAAGCCAATGCATTCTCTTATATATGCGAGGCGACCTATGGTCGACTCGCATATATAAGAGAATGCATTGGCACAGGGCCCTTCTGTTGGGTAAAGGGTTAATTACACTAGAATATGCCATGGAATTATGTTCGCTCCTTCCGAGTTGCTGGTATTATTTAGATTCAAATTCATTATACGTCCCTTTGCAGCATCTAATTCGAGGAAACTGAATTTTCCTTCCATCAAGCGACTCAAGCACCGAGCTAAACGATCTTTATTAAATTGTCAACAGTAATGGAGTATACTAACACGAAACGCTCTATATTTATATTACTCTAAGTACAGTATACTGAATTCGATCACGCCATGTTTATAATAAACGGTGCGGTGCGCCTGCATGCATTGTAGTTGGAAGCGTCATTCGAATTAAGATTTGTAAGCAAGCATTAGATGCTACCAGCATTCATTTGCACAAATCGATGTGGAATATGCACGAAACAAATTCACAATGGTTCCACTTCGTATTGTTCTCCAATTCTGACGTCTAAAATTTTAGCGATATCTTCAGCTTAACAATGGCGCGAATTGACTTTGTATGCTACCGCGAATTGAACTGATAAACCACTGTTTAATCTGTCGGCGATCGAGCCGTCGACTGAATGCATGATTAAAAAATGTCAACCAATGGAGCTATATCCCACGGAAACCTTTTTATTCTGACAATTATAATGCGTGTTTTTGTTAAAGATTTAAAGATGCATGTATTGTCAGCGATGGTTCATTGTGGCGCCTTTATACAGAAGTGCGTTCTTTTTCGAATGGAAGTCGCGCAGCATTTCTATTCAACAACCATACACGCGTACTGAAGTTTCAGTCTGGCCACAATTTGTTCTATAAGATGTCAAAACATGATTGGAATCAATTCTTGTTAAAGTTTGCATAATGTTGAACAGCTGACGAACCTGATTTATAGTAGAGATGTAGATAGAGAGATGTAGATAGAGGCACAACGAGAGAGATAGAGAGCGAGAGAGAGAGATATAGTGAGAGAGAGAGAGTGAGAGCGCAAGTGACCCAGCTAGCGGGAGAGATAGATAGACAGAGAGAAAGAGAGATATAGAGAGAGACAGGGAGGGAGAGAGAGAGAGGTACAAAGGGAGAGAGAGAGGGAATGAGAAAATGCGAGAGAGAAAGAGATATATATATAGAGAGAGGCAGAGAGGGAGATGGGTAGAGAAATCGAGAGAGAGACAGAGAGAGAGAGAGAGACAGAGAGAGAGATATAGAGGGGGAAGGAGAGAGATAGAGCGAGGTGTGGGTGGGGGTGAGTGCTAATATTGAGTATTTTGAATATTTACGAAATTGGGTAAGAGTAAAACACACATAATTAATGAATAACATGGTACAATGCTAAACGTTTGCGTGCACATAACGTCAAACCACTGCAATAATTATGTGTTCATTGCCGCTATCGTATATACGTGTATTATATTTTAACATTCGTGTCCTTACACATAATTATATTCCAAACTTGCGTAAATATACTCGATGTACATACACTTTCCTATAATCATAATAATGATATTGTTCATTAACCCAAAGGGTACGTTCATACACGGTTAAGTTTGCACGGTATATGGTTTGCAGGCACTTCGTCGTAGAAACCAATATGATGCCAGAATATAAACGGAAACATGCATATAACATGCATCGGTACCAAAGCGAACGACAATGAGAAGTAAAATTTGTGTATTTTACTAGAATGTTGTACAAAAATTTGTAGAATTTTGCAGAAACAAAAAAATTACCAGAATTTTCCAGAAACAAACAAATTGCGTGGGAATATTTTACTAGAATGTTCCAGAATATAAAATTGCGTGGGAAGGAGGGAATTAAGAAAAAGGAGGAGCGATATATAATAATTAAACATATAAAATTAATACATAAAAAAGGAGGAGTTTGTAAGACTATGGACCCATAGATAAACACATACAAAGCATAGAAAAGGGGGCGTTGCCATACTATAGGGGCATAGACATACACACACCTATAGGGGTAGGGCGTTATATGGAAATGGGGCCGCAGTCACAGCTATGCTGCTAAATTTGTGTACTTCCACTTGTAACGGTGCTACTGCATGGTAATACCTGTATGATTGATTCTTACCTGTATGATTGATTCTTGCGAGATAATTGTATGTCATTTACAGGCACAATCCGTAGTGTTGCTACAGGTGCATGAAACTACAGAGATTTTACTTCTCACGTAGTTAGCTATGGTACATTTAAATGCATGTTTCCGCTGGTTTCCGTCCATATTCTGGCATCATATCGGTTTCTACGACGAAATGCATGCAAACCATATACCGTGCAAACTTGCCAGTGTATGCACATAGTCACATACATGTACCCTTAATTTTGCATGACGGGAGTTGCGCTGGTATTTACACAAATGTCAGCATTACGAAAATCGCTTTGTTTTCAATATAAATATTTGAACATCGTGAACTATTTTAAATGTGTGTTATCACGATGACTGATTTTCGGTGTTCTCTATCACCCAGTATCATCGGCTGGGTAGTCAGCCGCATTTCCGATCAAATGATCTTCCAACGTACAAGTTTATATATATTATGTTTATTTTTGTTATACAATTTTCTTTGTTACACCATCATTCACCGGCCGTTTCAAACCCATCGATGTCATGTTCTACTATTTCAGGGAAGTCGTTTCACGAGCAATCACGATCGCAAGCCTATACTTCTTGTCTAAATTACTGTATTATCAATGAGTATACCACTAATGCAGTATAGGCGGGCGATTGGTATGTTCAAAGTATGCTGGCATTCTGGCAAGATCAAACTTAACCTGTCAAAACCATCAAATCTGACATTCGCCCCTCGTCGCTGTAGACACCTTGCTGTATTCCTCCTACTCTCCCTGCTCATCATTTTATCAAACGACACAGAAAAGAACCCTGGACCTTTTGAACAAGAAACTCTTTCAGTTTTTCACTACAATATACGTATAGTATCAGAAACAAAATCTCACACATTGCAGAGGAAATAGATGATTATGATATCATCTGCTTTAGCGAAACACATCTAAATGCAAACTTCCCCAGTGATAAGATTACCTTATCTAACTGCCAATCTCCAATTCGACTTGATAGAAATGAACGTGGTGGTGGACTTACCGTATACTTTTCGACTCATATCACCTTTAAATTGTTAGACTTTTTGTGCTTTGACGATGATATTTTATGGTTTGAGGTGGGAACTAAACACAAATTTATTCTTTGCGTAACTTACCGTTCAGAAAATCAATGTATTGATACATATTGGAACAAACTCGACGAAGCGATTGAACGTGCCTTGTCCATAAATTATGCGCTTGTGATAGTAGGCGATTTAAACTGCGATTTGCTTAAAAGTTCAGGTTCTCTTCAGTCAATCATGACAAAATATACTCTCAAAAATGTCATAAGCGGCCCAACTAGAATAGCAGGAAACTTTATTAGACCCGATCATAATAAGTGACTCCATAAAATCAATGAACCCTTCTACTTATGATCTCGGAGTATCAGACCACCTTGCAACGTGGGTTGAAGTGTGTGTCCCAATATATAAACAAAAATCCTACAAACGTTCTGTTTGGAATTACTCAAAGGGCAACTATGAGAGTTTAAACTTGGAACTCTCCAATATTGACTGGAAACAATTGTTACATACTGAAGCCGCAACGACGCATGTAGATGAAATGGTTAATAATTTCACGGAAACCTTCTTAGCAGTCTCCAAAAAACACATCCCATACCATGAGATAACAATCAGAAACCGTGACAAACCTTGGTTTGACGGTATAATCAGAAAACATATTAGAAAACGCGACCGACTGAAAAAACTGGCAGTTCGTAGAAATAATGAGTCTGATTGGAACAATTATAAATGTGTTAGAAATAAAGTTAACAATTTAAAAAAATCAGCAAAGGAAAAATATATGAACGATCTAGATGAAAATTTAAGTATGAATACTAAACCAAAACAATTCTGGCACACTGTAAAACAACTTCTCAATAAGTTCTCTACGGACAATTCAATTCCCATACTGAAATCAGGTAATACAGATATTGAAGATGAAATTCAAAAGGCAGAACTCCTCAATGAGATATTCACTAAACATGGCACACTAGATACTAATAAAAAGGAGCCCCCGATTTTTGCCGACAGAACCAATGTTTTTTTAAGAGAAATTAAAACAAATGAAAAAGAAATATTTGACATTATTAAATGCCTCCCCGTTAAGAAGGCAAACGGCCCTGATGGGATAAACAATAAATTGTTCAGGGAAACATGCAGCTCCGTCAGCAAACCCTTATATTATATTTTAAAAAAATCTTTTAAGAGCTGTTGTTTCCCTGTGGCATGGAAAAGAGCAAACATAATACCAATATTTAAAAATGGTGACCGTCATGATCCAAACAACTATCGCCCCATCTCACTAATAAGCTGTGTTGGTAAAATATTAGAAAAAGTGGTATTCAACAAAGTCTTTAATCATTTAAATATGAACAACTTATTATATAAATACCAATCCGGGTTTATACCAGGCCACGGTACCGAACTTCAACTTATTGAAATTTTCCATAGAATACACCACGCTGTAGACAATGAACAAAGCACGTGTGCTGTTTTCTGTGACATCTCGAAAGCTTTTGACAAAGTATGGCACCAAGGTCTCTTACTCAAAATAAAACACTATGGAATAACAGATAACTTGCTTAAATGGTTCATAAATTATCTTGACGGACGGCAGCAAAGGGTGCAAATAAATTCTAGCTTTTCTAAATATTCTCCAATAGTAGCAGGGGTCCGTAGTCGGCCCTCTGCTATTTTTAATCTACATAAACGATATAGCTGATAACATGGAATCACAAGTGAGACTATACGCCGATGATACATGCCTCATAAAATCTGATACGGACATTCAATGCCTTGAACATAGTGTAAATAATGACATGGAGAAAATAAGAAAGTGGGCGGACACATGGATAGTCAAATTCAGTAATTCTAAGACAAAATTACTATTTTTCACAAGTTCTCAAAGCCTTGAGAGACCGCTCATAATATTCAATGGATTGAGACTTGATTATTCTAAACAGCACAAGCATCTTGGCATGGAAATAGATGACGACTTAACATGGGACAGTTATATAGAAAATATTTGTACTAGAGCTTATGCTAAATTATCCCAATTACGAAGACTCAAGTATCTTTTAAACCGCAAAACTCTCGAAATCCTCTATTTATCACACGTACGCCCAATCATGGAATATGCGAGTTGTGTCTGGGCTGGAGCACCAGATACGTTACTCAAAAAACTAGAAGATGTAGAATATGAAGCCGCACGAATTATAAGTGGCTATACGAGATCTGTATCCCGCAAACGAATACTAATTGAAATGGGTTGGGAAACACTTTCAGAAAGAAGACAAACAAAGAGACTTTCACTTTTTCATAACATTGTCAACCACAAAGTGCCGAAATATTTAGTCGACTTACTTCCCCCGAAATTTTCAGACATAAGCGACCACGATACTAGATTTGCGTCAAACTTTATGGCCGGATTCGTCATCTCCGGTTTAAACCTCCGAGTTTAAACCTGGTTTAAACCTACATTGGTGGTCCAGCCAAACCGGGTCTAATGGGGCGTTTTTGTCGTTCAGTGGCCAGCTAATTGACAACTCGATTCGGTGATATGAGCATGCATTCAAACCTCCCTATTACCAATCGGACCAGAAGGCATGTCGATATTATGCTTATTGACACGCCATTAATTATCGTGAATGCGTGCACGCTCATGGGATTTATTTCAATGAGAAACAGGTATCGCTTATGAACCACTAATCCGATATCATTCTGGGTTTAAATCAATCTTGCAAATGGCATGTCTCTCAACACGAGATTAACGTGCTGTTCATCACTTTGTTTGTGATTGATTTTCTGCAAGATGGTTTACACGAAAAGACAAAATGGTGTGTATTTACATGTATATATGTTTATACAAAAGAGTATACGATCTGTCTATCTATCTGTCTGTCCGTCTGTCTGTTCGCAACTTTTCTCCCAGACCCTGGACCGATTTCAATCAAAGTATGTGTGGTGACTCGGGGTAACTGGGAGGATGGTATAACAGCGTCAGGTTTTCAAAATTTTATTTTAAAAATAAGAAAAAAATGTAATTAAAAAAAAAGAAGAAAACATAGTGTTGTTAAATTGAGAAAGGAGTTGAATATAAGAAGAAACAAAATGTAAATTAATTTGTGTTTGTTTTAAATTTAATTAAATGTTGTTATTTTTAATTACAATGTTCAAATGATAAAAGTGAGCGCAAAGGTGTCGCAGGCTCCTAGCGCACACAGGGGCCGCATGTGCCTCTGACGCTGAATAAAGGCTCCATAATCTAGTCAATCCTGCACCGAGAGGTCAGTCAAGTAAAGGCAATTTGCTTATGAGTATACACCAGAAGCGGCATCTGAACTGTTGGACAGGTTTTAATAAAGAAATATATTACATGCGTTGCTTTTTTCAATGTTATAAATTTATGTCATGCAGAAAATAAAAAAACTTCCCAGGCTTTAAATGAACAGGTAGAATATTATGTGAATGTATGGGCGTAACCACACGCAGTAGAGCTTTGCGGTATGATCTACACCAAAATGAGTTATCAAATTTGACCCATAAAGAAATATAATTTTAGGATTGCAAACTGCATCAGGTGTACCTGGTATCACCGACCCGGAAGGTATCACCAAACCGGACCGAATGGGAAAGAATTTTCACGCATATAATATGCGAATATTGTGTTTCTCAATGTAAAACTGACAAGGAACCATACGAAGAAGGAATATTTACCCACCCGATGTCAGTCGGTTTTCCCAGATCTAACCATTTACCAATTTTTAGCGAATTATTTCAATAGTCTTTTCTGTTTTGCTCTCTCAAATTTTCAAGAAAATCTATTCACTAACATAATCAGCGGCCTTCCACACGGCCGACAATATGTCCGTATTTAATTGACTTTGTCAAAGAGGCATAGAATTGAACATATTTTTAAAAGCACGTGTGATTCTCAATATGGTGGGACCACTATCGATCCAGATATATGTCAAAGTCGCGAATCAAGATGTCGATAACACCGGATCTTCTGTGCAGTAAATATCAATAGTACTGATAGAGTTCTGGTGAGTTTTCGCGTGTTTTCGTGTGTATCGGAGACTAATGAGTTGGACGTATCTCATCTAAATATGAATACCATTTTCGATTCATGTATACACATTTATTATGGATCGATTAATTAAATTAATTGAACATCCGTCTCAGCAGTCAAATTTGATCAAACAAATAGGCGAATGAAAGATTACGTATATATAAGGCCCTGATCACAAGAACATGCATACTGTCGGTTCGGATATCAGTTTAGTCGTATCCGACTCTAAGCATATCACGGACATTTCTCATTATTTTCAGCATCGAAGAGTCACAAATGTCGATAAATGGCGTCGTAAATATCTCATTAAAATGTAATCATTAGCTTTCAACATCGAAAACGAAAACTATAGTGGAGTCAAGTCAGGTAGGACATCTTTAACGGTGCTCCTGGAATAATTATCTCAATAGGGGTCCGCACTAATACCATGGAATCGATGTTCAACTTCACCGGATATTTGTCATTTAATTGTATACGGACTTCATGTGTTTCAGAAAGTCATACCAAGTTCTGTTCCGATTTTCTTCAGACTAGATGAAACAATAAAGAGTGTGTATGTTATATATCAAAGATTGAAATGAACTTCAAATTTGCGACCACTTTTTGCAAGACATTTCAGATTATACTAAGATTGTCGGCATTTTGTGTATTTAATCACCAATATTAAAAATCGATTAAAGTGACTGGATATGGGCGCAAAGTCTGATTTCGAGACTTCAACGTAAAACCAACATTATCCCAACATATTACACTAGCTGGTTCACGTCGAAGGAAACTTGGACAGACGGACTCACATAAAGACATACTCAAGTCACCGATTAGTTTGAGCCGATTTTTCTTCAGAGCAGAATAGAAGAATAAAGAGCGTTCTCCCAAATCAATAACAATTAATGTCATAACAATATAAGAATTTGCGGCTGTGTGATTGGGGGATCTATTCCTGATTTGGCAAATAAAGAGCGTTTATTTTATATGTCAACGATTGGAAGCAGCTGGCAAAATTATATTACTTTGGAAAGATTTTTCAGGGTATACAAATGTTGTTGTTTTTTTCGATCAGCAATTCGTGTATTTAGCGACCCATCTTTACCTTCTTCCAAATATATGGAAGTATGAACGAGCCATGGCCATGTAATGTGCATCGGCATCTAAACACCCTGAGAACATTTCTCACATTTTCAGCATCGAAAAGTCACAATGTTCGGTATATGGCGGCGTAAATTCTCATTAAAATGTTCTCATTAGTTTTCAGGATTGAACACGAAAACTATAGTTGAGCAAAGTCAGACTGGAGATCATTACTGATGCTCCGGGAGCCATTATCTCAATAGGGGTCCGCACTAATAGTTTGGAAATCGATGTATAGATGTTGGTCAAGTCATAGATAAGTTGGGTACTGATTGTTCTCAGAGCAAAGAATAATAAGGAGCGTTCTAGTTAGTCTATTCCTGATATGGTAATACAACGAGCGTCAGATATGTAGAGGATAAACATGTTTTTTTCTGGTGTGATTTGGGACGATTATCGGTGGAGTTTTGAGATGGAAAATACAGTTTTAAATACCGGCGCCGCGTGTAGCCGGTAAAACGGATATTTTGCATCGGAACACCTACCGAAAAACGTCCCAAATCAAGCAGACAGCATGTTTATCCCCATTCTAAATCACACACATCGCAAAATCATGCTAAAGACATACAAATCTACCCACGAGTTGCTGCAGTGGACGGTATATAATTGATTTTGTCAAAGAAGCATAGGATTGAACATATTTTTAAAAAAAGCACATGTCAAACTCAATATGGTGGGACCACTTTCGATCCAGACAGATGTCAAGGGGCGGATCAAGATGTCAGTAACACCGGATCTTCTGTGCAGTAAATATCCATAGTACTTATAGAGTTCTGGTGAGTTTTCGCGTGTTTCGTATGTATCTGAGACTGATGAGTTGGACTATTTATCTCATCTGAAAATGAGTCCGTACCATTTTCGAATCATGTATACACATATATTATGGGTGGATTAATTAAATTAATTGAACAGTCATCTCAGCAGTCAAATTTGCTCATTCAAAAAGGCGAATGAAAATGACGTATACATAAGTCCATGTTCACACGAACATGCATGCTGTCGTTTCGGATAACAGTTTAGTCGTATCCGAATCGGGTTTGTATTAAGACCCCACATGGCGAAACAATACCATACGACTATGGTATATAAGACGGTCATGTTGTGGAAACAGTTAATACCATGTATTAAGGAGGTTATCCTGCCATATATAATAAAGCCACTTCATCTTACTTGCCATGCATTAAATTTTGTCCTCAGAGACAGGGTTTGTGTTTTTAATTTTTCACTGGGGTGATATCTCGCCCAACTTCGATCAAACCGTTCAACAAGGAGACCAATGTAGATATTAGAGTGTTGGATCAATTAAGTGAACAAAGCAATGATAAATCTGACATAAAACTTCGTAACAAAAGATAAATAATTATGCGTCGGGGGTGGGGGGGGGGGGGGAGGGTCGGAAAAAATGTTCAGTCACGTATGCTGATTTTTTACTTTCGACCCTTGTTGGGACCCACCCACCCCATCGTCCAAATTTTTTTCCGTTTTCGGTAGTTTTTTCCAACCATTTTTGGACACCCACCCCCTTTTAACACTAATACAGAGATTTGCGCAGGGGGGGGGGGGGTGGAAAACAGTTTTTTTTTCGGGCACATATGCCAGGGTGGGTGGTCGATAGGACCAACAAACAATTTTTTCCGCAACTCAAAAATATTTTTCCTGCAAGTCTTTTTGACTGATTTTGCAATGAGTTTGGCTTAAAACACATCTATATGTCAATATTAACATAAATGACAAACTTCATGATGATCAGACAAACAGTATAGCCTGTAGCCCATGCTAATGGGTTGAATTTTTAAATCCAAGATGGCTGCTGGCAGCCATGTCTTTTTTGACCGAATGACCCCAAAATGACTCGTTCCTATCTACATGTCAATGTTAACATCCATGACTAATAGTGTGCACTGAAATTCATATACAGCTGTTTACAGTGAATTTTCCCCGCAAATCTCTGTTTTAGTGTTAAAAGGGGGTGGGTGTCCAAAAATGGTCGGAAAAAAACAGCCGAAAACGGAAAAAAAAGGACGCGGGGGTGTGTGGGTCCCAACAAGGGTCGAAAGTCAAAAATAAGCATACGTGCCTGCAAATTTTTTCAGACTCCCACCTGACTTGCGGGGGGGAATTCACTGTAAACAGCTGTATATGAATTTCTGTGCATACTATTTGTCATGGATTGTATAGAACATTCCGTACTATACTATAGTCTGGGACATATAAAACAAAATGGCCGCCATGACAGACGCCATTTTTTCTGGAGTCTGAAAGGTCACTTTTTCTAGTTAGCATCCGAAAAACAGAATCCGGCTTTTAAGTTTGTACTCTGTGACCTTTTGACCTGGTTGACCTTGATAAGATATTCACAACCACATACACCCCCCCCCGTTGTATATAGAAATGCACGCCATTTCGTTTCGTATATAACATGTCCCCACTACATGTATTTAAATGCACTTCTTGTTGGGTCCATTTCAATCTAACTACCCTTAAACAAATGCGATCGAAAAGAACTATGGTAACTGGGTGAAACGATTACAATTTCCATACATTACAAACAGATCTCGCGGCGAATGTTTGATATGTTGTCAGGAAGAAGCCCCTGCATACATTAAGAATAAAATAAATTCTGTAAACATTTTCAACCGATATATGTCGTATTTTGACTGGACTATAACATAGGGTGCAAATGGAACTACTCAATCCGGGGGTGCATGCGCATTAAGAAAATCTTAGGTGGACACACCAAATGAGACCCTATACAGCCACGTCCCTATCCATCAAAGATTTACACTGTTTAATTTTCCCCTACCATGTACAGTTCCGGGCCTATATTATTGAAAATATCCTACTATATACAAGGCATGTATTAGCATGAAATTAAAACACAAACAAACATACGAACACGCCCACCCATGTGCACACACACCCCTCCCCCGCCCACCAACACACACAACGACAAAGAAACATCTGCCATGTGCAGACCTGTCCGAAAGATAATGGTATATTCCATATAATGGGGATATTTTACTAGCTCAAGTCCTAAAGTACGTGCCATTCTACGGATTTTCTTTCGTGCACGCGAATCCGAACTGGCGGAACCAGCTTCACCAATGATTTAAGGAAATGTTAGGCGGTCTGCATCCTATATGGACCACACCGCCGTCAACAATTCATAAGTGAATAACTGACAAAATTTATAGCTTTTATAATGAAGTATGACTTAATATATATTACATAATTATAATAATAATTGAAAATCGATTCATTAGAATGCGTGACTGACATTGAGTGATTATCAGTACTAATACACCGACAAAAACAGTCAAAATTCGAAACTATAATCCGCATCTTTGACATCCCAATTCCGGTTTGGCGACATCTTATTGCAGTGTCGATCCGCGGCTTTGACCCCCATAATTATGGTGGGTACCTACACTTGATCGCGGTTAGTGTTTTTTTTTCTTTGCGAATCGCACTGTAGGGTGGAACAACTTAAGGTTACTCGAACATATATTTTCTATTGATACACGCATTTTCCGCCGTTAGCGGCGGCTAATTATACCTCAAACGAACTATCTAACGTCAAACAGTGTCTAGGATTTATGATAAAAACAGATATGAGCCGGAATGTCCATTAAATGTAGCGGGGCGACAGCAAGCTATCATAATGAGGGAACAATACGCTTTACGAATTTATGTTTTAAATAGTGGATAGCAACATCAACCGGGCGATAAATACATTCATCTGAGGAAGGATATGTTCATTTATCAAAAACCGCATGGTCCGGTTTCGTGATACCTTCCGGGTTGGTGATATCAGGTACACGGGTTGAACTTTGTGTATAGCATATATGGTCATGTAGTAGCATCGTTTGGTGTCGTAATTAAAACGTTCAACCCTTCAAATGAATTCGTAGAAAACACCTGTATTTGTGATTGCCACAATATAGTTGTACACATTATATTGAAGGAACTTGTTCATATCTGAGCAACGCTCACGTGCGAATGAATCAACTGTGACACGATAACACCAGTCGACAGTCGCCACGTAGACACGCCCTCACTCGAGATAATTTACATCTCTACCCTTTGATTGATTGTTTGACAATTCTAAACCGCGATGAAGAAAAGACGGATTCGTCATCTCAAGTTTAGCCTCGGTAAAGCTGGTTTAACTGCACCGCCGAATTAGATGGTTTAGTTGCTGGTTTAAGCTTATAAAACGCAGACAAATTATCGAAATTGACAAAAACTTATCCCCGCACGCTGTATAGGTGTGAGTGCTTGTCGCTTATAAATTTCCAATCAAAATATGGTCGCTGTCGTAATTATTGATTTTCGCAATCAATAAAACGAGGCGGTCCGCATTTGGAAAGTACGATTAATTATCTCGACGATACAGAGACACTACTGCTAAACCAACGGTCTGGCTGGACCAGGTTTAAACCAAAGATGACGAATGCGTCACTTAAACCTGCGTTCGCGGGTTTAAACCACGGATTTTGCTGACTCACGGCGGTTTAAACCTAGAGGTTTACGTAGACCAGGTTTAAACCGGAGATGACGAATCGGGCCTATACATTTTAAACCTAATACAAAAAGAATGGAGTCAACGTTCATGCCCACGTGCGTAAAAAACTGGAATGCCACCAAAATTGAGACTAGAGATCTTAACCTACAATGTTATCTAAACACTTTTAAACCCCAAACAGCCAACCCCCCCCTAGTATTACAATGTAGGAAATCGGACTGCAAATATATATCACTGTAGATTACGATGTGAATGTAGCAACCTCCTGTCAGATAAAGTTCAAAATTACATTGCTAGTTCCAAAAACTGCTCATGTGGAAACGGAGAAGAAAACGCCTTCCATTATTTCTTTGATTGTTACCTACATTCGATCCAAATAATTCGCATATTAAACAAATTACTTCCCTATAATATATACTCACTAAAAAATCTGCTATTTGGAGACCCTACTCTTCGTGATTGCGACAACGAAAATCTTTTCTTAGCTGTACAATCATTCATCCGCGAGACAATAGTGGATTTAATCAACTAACTATTGAGATCATTTATATATACAAGCCGGCAAATTGACTCAAACATACACGACTTCCGAACCAATACATATATAAACTCAAGACTGACTCGGGTGGGGAACGACCGGTGAAATGTACATGTATATATGTTCAACTTGCTTTTGGTAATCATGTTGCAATGTCATTATTCTTGATTTATTTTTCAGTGTAATAACAACGGGAGAGGAGGTACTCATAAGTGAGTCAGCACTTGTCCTCCAATCCCATTGTCTGTATACAAATGTATGTGTTATTTCCTATATGTGTTATTGAAATTAGACAAATAAATATGTTTAATCTATAATCTGTGTTCCGTGCAGATGCGTATTTTCTGAGAGGATATGGTAAATTAAACGCTTACCGACGAGTTACTGTGATATCGCTTCGCATCAATGATCCATTTTAGTCATTCTCTTTGTGAAATGGAAATTAATAATTTAAAAAACAACATGCTTTCAAATGTATCTTCATAACGAGAGATCAAATAGACAATCGATATTGGCTGATGGTTCTTGAAAGCCACAGCGGGGTTTGTTTTTATGTATAACCTTATACGGTAAGTGGATGTCTGAACAGGTAGCAGGACTGCCAAGGTAAACGACCCAACACGTAGCACACTAGAATGACAGATATATATATATATATACCTATATTTCCTCCGCAACGGAGAGTTTAACATTATATATCATACACAAGTTTAGAGTTTCAACATATTGGTGACAAAAATAAACTTCAATTTATCACATGGTTTTATACACAAAATATGCGCAATACAAATTCAATGAGATATGTGCATTGCAACTGTTGGCCTCGTGTATTTATGATTTCGCGGAACACTTCAACTGGATAATTAAACCTGGGACTAATATATATGTGTTATATTAGTCCCAGATTAAAAGAGTATCTGTCTGATGGAGAAAGACGGAGTTGTCTGCGATATAGCTTTATTTGCGTTATAGAGTTATTGAGTTATTATCACGTTTAGTTAGATGCCACTCCGACTAAATACAAATTATTCATGTATATCTTGTTTTCTGTCTTCGATCAGAGCGGTTCGTGAGCTGTTTATATGTGATCCATTTAGTCCACAGATTCTAGCCGCATCAGATCCGTATATATGTTCCACAGCTTGAATGCATTGCGAGAGTAGTAATGGGGGCCACTATGGCCCAGTACCCCCCAGCCATGGTCACTATGGCACAGTACCCCACAGACAGGGTCACTATGGCCCAGTATCGGATACTGGACCATAGTGACCCTGTCTGGGGAGTACTGGGCCATAGTGACCATGTCTGGGGAGTACTGGGCCATAGTGACCATGTCTGTGGGGTACTGGGCCATAGTGGCCCCCACTGGGGGGTACTGGGCCATAGTTACCCCCTGATGATAGATGTTCCTGTCATTGATGTGACATTTCTGATCGAAAAAATGAAAATGGACTTAGAATTATTTTTTTCAAAAGGAAAATCTCACTTTGGAAAATATCAATTAGCTATCAAGAGTATCTTTTCGATCATTTGGTGGCCCTGAAAAGGGCCGTTTTATTTTTGTTATAGTTTAGAATCCGCCACATTGAACTTCTTTGTTCGCCAAAACTTCAATTGATTTGTCTCCTCTCCTCATCCATATTTCGCATTCACAATAATGCTCGTGGCAAACGTGGGGGATCCACACTAGAGGTATTGATGACTTGAATCTTGGTGTTGATTTGTAGCCGCCTTTGGTAGCATCAAACATGACGATAGGTTGCTGTATAACAGTCGCCGCTAATTCAACCATCAATCTTGATTCGGCCAAAAGTGGTGTGTGTCGTAAGTCTTGTGCCGACGCCCCAAGTTCGTCCCTCTCTGTGTAGTACAGGGCAACTGCCGCATCTCTCAGAACCATCCATCCATCGGTCGTCCCGTAAATCCCAATGCTGAGTGCCCTCCAAAATAGCGATATTTCTTCGCCGTACACTGCTTTACAGTATACCCCACCGCCCATTATCTCGTCAAGATCGGTTATGTTTACAGCAGTCATCTTTGAATGCAGAATAAATTGTTCGCTGGCGTGCTTGAACATATATCACGATTGCGCGGGCGGTAGAGAAAGCACATAATACTTTGACGTTAAAAATGACAAATGTTTCCTGACGTGTTTCTTTTCAGTGCATTATCTGTTAGTTTCACCATTTCGATATGTTATAGATTAAATTCATGATAGTATATGCAATTAATTAAGATGTTTTAACATATGAATTCATCTTCGTTCATAAACGATGACCAAGTAAAGTTATCAAATGCAATGATAAGAAAAATGTTCAGTATGTTTCTTGTGTTCAGTTTTTATGTATAAAATATGTACATTTTCCAAAAAAACTAGAAAAACATTTCATATTTTCCTAACGAGGTAATAAATATATCAATCATGTGTACCAAATAATAGATAATGATCTAACGAAATTAAAAACATTTGTTTGATCGCTATACAATAATGATCAAGAAAAATATACATGTTGATCCGTCTCTGAAAAAACACAACGGCAGGAAACATTTGTCATTTTTAACGTCAAAGTATTATGTGATTTCATTGTCGCCCGTGTCAAATGTATACAAATATTTTCGAATTTGATCAACCTTACATTGCATTGCTATCAAGAGATGGATCCGTTAACAGAATTTCTTCAGAGTGAGATATACAGTAGTCCTGTTGCACAGAATACATATGCTGCACCACAGTCAACAGTCCAAGCTAATACGACAATGACTATAGGTGGTGATACACTCATTTTAAAAGCGATTTTAGATGAACTGAGATGTCTTCGCAGGGATATTGACGTGAAAACGCAAGTAACGCATCAAGAAGTGAAAGTAAATCTTCGTTTCGTTGCAGAACAGATAGATATCCCAATCAGGGTTCATGATATTCAGAGATCGGAAGAGCAGAAACAGATCAAAAAAGCAAAAAATTATCGGCGACGAAAGAAAAACAAACTAAGAGTATCATGAAGGCTTCTACTGAGACAAAAGTCAGATTTCATCTTCCTTGTAAAGAATCTAGAGATACAGAGAAAAGTGATGAATTCGCAAAAGCTCTCGGTTCTCATGGGAAAGATATGTCAAGATATAAGAAAAACACAAAACGGTGTTAAAGTCAGATGATAAATTTAAAACGGCCCTTTTCAGGGCCACACACATTTCCCAAAAGGTTACTCTTTCATAGCTGAAAAAAACAAAACACGATTGTTCAATTCATAATTTATTCAACAACAAATATTTGCAAGTATATTTTGTTTTAAATTATTCGTGGCGTGATTTTTTCAAAACGAAACATAGGGTACAAGGAACATTATTAGTTCTTAAGCAATGCTAAAAGTTTTTCTTTTTGAAAAAATTGGTTGGTCCTGAAAAGGACCGTTTTTGTTTTGGCCCTGAAAAGGGCCGTTTTGTACGACATCAAAATTCACTCCCCATTTTTCTCAGAGTGCGAATTTTGATTTTGTTCCCCCGCTGTTCTTTTTTGCACGATCAGCTTTGAACGGGCGGTCACTTCTCTTGCGTGCCTGTCCCACATTATCTGCGGTGTTATCCCCATAGTTCCTCTCAGTATCGCCATCAAGGGTTCGGGGATTGCAGTCATCTTTGAATGCAGAATAAATTGTTCGCTGCCATGTTTGAACATATATCACGATTGCGCGGGCGGTAGAGAAAGCACATAATACTTTGACGTTAAAAATGACAAATGTTTCCTGCCGTTGTGTTTTTTCAGAGACGGATCAACATGTATATTTTTCTTGATAATTATTGTATAGCGATCAAACAAATGTTTTTAATTTCGTTAGATCATTATCTATTATTTGGTACACATGATTGATATATTTATTACCTCGTTAGGAAAATATGAAATGTTTTTCTAGTTTTTTTGGAAAATGTACATATTTTATACATAAAAACTGAACACAAGAAACATACTGAACATTTTTCGTGATCATTGCATTTGATAACTTTACTTGGTCATCGTTTATGAACGAAGATGAATTCATATGTTAAAACATCTTAATTAATTGCATATACTATCATGAATTTAATCTATAACATATCGAAATGGTGGAACTAACAGATAATGCACTGAAAAGAAACACAACGTCAGGAAACATTTGTCATTTTTAACGTCAAAGTATTATGTGCTTTCTCTACCGCCCGCGCAATCGTGATATATGTTCAAACACGGCAGCGAACAATTTATTCTGTGAATTTTCTTACAGTAAATTATACAGAGATGTCAGGCAGAGGCAAAGGTGGTAAAGGTCTTGGAAAGGGTGGTGCCAAACGCCACAGAAAGATCCTGCGAGACAACATCCAGGGAATTACCAAGCCTGCTATCCGCAGATTGGCAAGAAGGGGTGGCGTTAAGAGAATTTCTAGTCTCATCTACGAAGAGACACGTGAAGTGTTTAGGAAAGTTTTCCTCGAGAATGTGATCCGTGATGTAGTTACATACACAGAGCATGCCAAGAGGAAGACCGTCACCGCCATGGACGTCGTCTATGCTTTGAAGAGACAGATAAGAACCCTTTACGGATTCGGCGGTTAAACATTAACATTGAAACCCCATCAAAACGGCCCTTTTCAGGGCCACCAAATTTATCAAAGATATCTCTTTACTTAGCATAATACTTAGAAAATGATCAACGATGCTCCGAAACAAGTGATGGATTGCATTTCAGAATGTTGTCAAAATCTTTTAAAAGGTAATGTAAAACTGAATGAAGCTCAGAACCGCAAGTTACATTCGAAGCGTAAACATATCAGAACAAAACTTTGTTGTTGTTGTTAGTCTACGGCCCTTGGTTGGTTGTTCGACACCCCATTGGTTAGATTTAGGCGCCAGAACCTCTGACCTAATTGATTTGGACCCCCCCTGTGTTAACTGGGTGCGCGGGCGTAATAGTAAGCCTGTTTTTTGGATGTTAGACTTGTGTCTGTGGTCCAGACATGTAAAATACGTTGCGTATTGAGAAGGTGTTATCATTAAACTTTTTCGGATTTTTCGGTTTTGGTGACGTCATCGCAGTACTGTTAGGTGCTGCTTTATCCTTATGACGTCATAGTGTCGCGCGTTGAAGCTGCGACGTCATAACGGCTTGTGGACGTGCTGGTAGTGGTCTATTATTGGTTTTGCTCTCTGTATCACTATGCCTTACCGTAGAAGTTATCCAAGGCGCGTATCTTATCGTAGGAGGGCATATCCTCGTAGGAGGTACCAAAAAGGTGGCTTTTTACCATTATTATTTCTTGCTCCATTGATTAGCAAAACATTAGGTGCCGTTGTTAACAATATTTTGAAAAACTAAATCTCAAATAAATATGAAGAAAATGGTTATTGTACCATTCAGAATGTTGGAAGCTATAAAAGCTATAAAAGCAGGTGTAATTCTACACTTTACACTTCAACTCCGAAGAAGCCAGTCGCAATATTTTTTGCTGACAAAACTCAAGACAAAAATGTTTAAGAGAATTAAAAGACCTGTTTCAGACGACGCCACCAGCGAAGAAGATATTGTTAGAAAAAGACCAAGGCCTGCAGTTATTGAAGAGAGCGATATGGAAACTGATGGGGCAGAAAGTGAAGAGAGCGATATGGAAACTGATGGGGCAGAAAGTGAAGAGGGCGATATGGAAACTGATGGGGCAGAAAGTGAAGAAAGTTCTAGTGATGGGCAGATTGGACGCGGTCGAAGACAGAATAGAGAAATTGGTGGGAAGAGAAAGAGAAGTCTGGCTAGAGAGCGTGTTGTGTTCAATCCAACAAAATATTTCAAATTGGAGCTGAACTCGGGAGAAATTTTCCAGAAAATTTCAATCAGCAGCACGACAATTTGGTGTGAAATTCGAGAAATTTACAGATCCAATCGAGAACATTCCAGCGATATTTGAGAAGTTGACAGAAGAATTGAAACAGAAATGTTCAGCAAATGAGAAGACAAGAATCAGAGTTACGATAAATCATCCAGGACTTGATATGAGCATTTTCATTCCATTCACAAAAGCCAGTGAATTGAATGGTGGGACACTCATGGATAATATTCAAAATGTGGTTCAATCAAATGCAGACTTTACAATTCATGACGGTGCACTCAATTTCGAAATCTTCGTTACAGATATTCCGGAAGGTGGTACACGACACTCACTACATTATGGACCATTTGCAGACAAGAACAAGCTGACAAAAGTAAAAAGAAGTATTGTCCGGATTGAAAATGCTGATGGTGTTATGTGTATGGCAAGATCTATTGTCGTCGGAATGTGTAAGGCAGATAGTGATGGATCTGCGTGCTGGTCAAAGAAATGGAAAAGAATAAGACAATCAATATACACAGCACATACAGATGCAGCAAAAAATCTACTCAGCCGTGCTGGCATTCCACACGATACAGTTTGCAGTATCAATGAGTTCCACAAGATTCAAGAAATATTGTATCCAGAATATGTTGTGAAAATTCACAATGAATTTGTTGGCGCTGGATTTCTATTTGAACCTGCAGAAATGTGTTCGGAGAGCAAATGTGTACACATCTACTACAACAACAATCACTTCGACACCATAACATCAATCAAAGGATTTCTAGGCACCAACTACTACTGTGAATTCTGTGACATTGGATTCAAAAGTCGTGGCGATCATCGATGCAGATTTGTTTGTGCATGCTGGTCATTGACACAGTGTAATTTCACAAATTTGGTGAAGTGTAGAACGTGTCGACGATCATTCAGAAGTAAATCTTGTTTCGACAACCATTTGAAGACGGAAGGAAAACAGAAAAGAAAAATATGTGATTTGGTTCAACTATGCAACAATTGTGATGAAGAAATTCTCATCAATAAATCAAACAGACATATATGTGCGGGGTTGAAGAAATGCAAACATTGCAAAGAAATCGTTGAAGCAGATCACAGGTGCTACATTCCAAAATATGAATCACCGGAAAAGAAACCTGCAAAGATTCCATATGTATTCTTTGACTTTGAATGCAGACAAGACACCGCTTGTGGAGATTGCATGTGCAATCCAATCGAAGAAAAATGTGAAACATGCGGACCGGATTCCAGAGAATTTGTATTCAAGGGTGACAACGTTTTAACAGACTTCACAAACTGGTCATTCCACCAAGATCACAAAGCATGTGTTGCAATAGCACACAATGCTCAGGGATACGATGCACAGTTTCTACTTCAAGCACTCATACAAAGTGGAATTCATAAACCAGAACTGATCATGAATGGAAACAAAATTCTCAGTTTAAAATGCAACAGCGTGAAAGTTATTGATTCTCTGAGTTTTCTGATGATGCCGCTTTCAAAGTTTCCACAAACTTTTCAGCTGAATGAGATGGCGAAAGGACACTTTCCACATTGGGCGAATTCACCAAAGTTTCAAAATTACATTGGACCTTACTTGTCTTCTGATTACTACAAACCAGACATGATGAGCGTGGAAAATCGAGAGAAATTCTTTGAATGGTACAATGAGAAAATAGAAAATTACGTGATATTCAACTTCCAAGAAGAGATGGAGAAGTACTGCAAATCAGACGTGGATATTCTTCGCCGTGGAGGTGGAAATTTCAGGAAATACATATTGGAAACAGAACAGATTGACCCGTTCATTGAGTCAATAACATTGGTGCAAGTTTGCAATTTGGCATGGAGGAAGAATTCAATGCCAGAGAAAACAATCGGAATCATTCCAGATGGTGGATACCCATGTGCTAAAAACTGTTCCATGAAAGCGATACGTTGGCTTCAACATCTATCATTGTCACGTATGATAACAATCAAGCATGCTTTGAATGGAGGAGAAATCAAGATTGGTGGACACTACGTCGATGGATATGCGGAAGCCACAAGAACAGTTTTTGAGATGAATGGATGTCTGTTTCATGGATGTCCAAAATGTTACAACAACAGACAATACAAGAATCCCTATACGATGCTCACCATGGAAGAATTATATACAAGAACTCAACAGAAGAAAGATGAACTGGAAAGTCTTGGTTACAGAG
Organism: Siphonodentalium dalli; assembly: GCA_032622095.1. Lineage (NCBI taxonomy): Eukaryota > Metazoa > Mollusca > Scaphopoda > Gadilida > Siphonodentaliidae > Siphonodentalium > Siphonodentalium dalli. The sequence continues at coordinate 252,826,957 of CP136065.1, forward strand.
TTGAATCAATTTGGGAGCATCAGATCGACGAAAGAATGAAATCGGATGTGAAATTCGAACAACAAATGGAATCTTTCTACAAACATCGAGACCCCATTTTGCCAAAAGAAGCATTGTTTGGTGGACGTACAAATGCCATCAAATTGTACGAGGAAATTGATCAAGATTCCACAAAAGAAATCAAGTTCATCGATGTGTGTTCGTTGTATCCATGTTGCAACAAATATAAATTCCACCCTGTTGGACATCCATAAATTTTGAGCCAAGAGCAGATCGATCAAGAACACATTAGAGACTATGCGGGCCTTGTTAAATGTACAATTTTACCACCATCGAAATTGTATATTCCAGTTCTAACGATTCATTGTAACAAGAAAATGGTTTTTACTTTGTGCAACACTTGTGCCATAAATGAGGACGAGACATGTAACCATTCAGAAGAAGATCGAGCTATAACCGGAGTGTGGACCACGCCAGAATTATTCAAAGCAATGGATGTTGGCTACAAAATACTTGATGTGTACCAAATTTGGCATTGGACAGATTGGACAGATGAAATATACAAATCCTATATCGACAAACATCTAAAGATCAAACAGAAAATGTAGTGGTTATCCATTTGGTGTTGAGACAGAAGAACAGAAGCAAAAGTTTGTACAGGATTATTATGCAGCTGAGGGTATAAAATTGGAGAACATCGAGAAGAATCCAGGAAAACGCCAAATATATAAAATTATGATTAATTGTATATGGGGTAAGAATGCACAAAGAAATCTTATGTCAAAAACAGAGTATGTGGATAAGCCATCACGTTATTTTGAATTGCTTACTAGTAACAATATAATTGTTCAAAATGTTACACTTCTTGATGGTGACAAATTCATTCTGGTAAATTATGTTGATATTTTAGATAATATTGAACCTCATCATTCAGCAAATGTTGTTGTTGCTTCTTTTGTTACAGCGTATGCAAGATTACAATTGTATAAAGTTTAAAAAAAACTTGGAGATAGAGTGCTGTATTTCGATACAGACAGCTGTATGTATGTCAGTGATCCATCAAAGAAGAACATCAAAACTATCGAAGGAAGATTGGGGAAATGGAGCGACGAACATCCAGATGCAAAGATTGTCAAATTTGTTGGACTTGGGCCAAAGAACTACGGATATGAATACATCAAAGATGGGAGAAGATACACCAAATGTAAGGTAAAAGGTATCACTCTTGATTACAGCACAAGTCAAAAAGTTAATTTTGAAACAATGGTACAATGTGTTAATGATCGTGAAAATTTCAAAACTGTTGTTGAGTATCCTTCCAGAATTAAAAGACAAAAGAACCATCAACTGATTAGTGAGTGTCAAACCAAAACTTTCAGATCGGTGTACACAAAACGAAAACTCGTCAATGGTATTCACACATATCCATACGGATGGAGATGTTGAGTCATTTCATGTCAAGATGTTGACAGGCGTAGTACCTCCAGAAATTGCTGAGAAGATTTATGGATATTTGGTGGCACAGTCAACACTTATTCCAGAGATAAAGAAGGAATTACAAGAAGTCTGGTTTGAAAGAGAAAAGAAAGCAATACTACGATGCTGTGATGTCGACGAATGTTTACAGATATTGGACTATCTTGAGACAAGTATATTTTCTCATTTCTCTCAAAAATATATTAAATCATTTATTAAATTCAAAACATTTTTTCTCATTGAAAGAATATCTGATTTTTGGATATTTGGTGGTGATGAACACCATTTAGATTTAGAAACTTTTGATGATCATGACTATATTCATTATACAAAGTATGAAGATAATTATCCTCTTGCTAGTGGAACCTTTAAATCAGTTCCTAGGATCTATGGGTATTTGTTAACAAAAAAAATGTCAACATATGCAAAAATTAAAAACATTATAGGAAATGATTTTTTTATTTACAGAACAAACAGAAGAATAGAAGACTATAATACTTGGATTATTGAAATGTATGGAAATATTTACAGCTTTGGAGATTTCTGTTTAAAAACTAAATTCACACGTCGTTAAGTTCACTCTCTGATTAGGCATCAAAGTGACAACATGGAAGAATCTTTACTTTTCCAACATCCGTGTAATTTCTTTATCAGCGGACCTAGTGGATCAGGTAAAACAGAATTTGTTAAAAAAGTTATTGAATTTAAACACGATTTATTCCAAACACCACCAAAGAAAATAGTTTGGTGTTACAAAGAATGGCAAGACACATACAATCGTATAAAAGAAATTGATAACGTTGAGTTTATCGATGGTATTCCAGACGATGATGAGGAAATTGTATCAGATAAATCATTTCCTCATATTGTTGTTTTCGATGACATGATGGGGGAACAAGATGAAGACAAAATAATGCTTTGGTTTACTAGAAAAGGTCACCATCGAAATGCTTCAATAATTTACATTACTCAAAACATGTTCCAAAAATCAAAAAGTAGCAGAACTATAAGTTTGGTTTTATTTCAAAGCGTTCGAGATAAAAATCAAATAAAAGTTTTGGCTCATCAAATGCAAACCAATCATTTGAAACAAGCATACGAAGATGCAACTTCAATAAATCATGGATATATTTTAGTAGATTTTCATCCTAGAACAGAAAATTATTTGCGAATTAGAACTGATATTTTCCATAAATGGTTGACAGCTAATGACCGAGGTCCTGTCATTTATTCAAAAGTATAAATTCAGTTGTTGTTACTTTTTTCATTTTAGAACCATGTCGTCCACCGAGATGTTTAGTCATGATGAACTGTCACAAATTATAAATTTCTTCACTTTTGCAGCTGAATTATTTCTTGAAAATGTTTGGAAATTACCATCATAGACAAAAAAGTTTTTTCAGAGAAATAAAAATGTTCTTAAAAAAATCTCTGATCGATCAACTGATATGGAAACAAAACGCAAATTAATTTTACAACGAGGTGGTAGTGGGTTCCTTGGAGGAGTTTTAATTAGAAGTCTTTTGAAAAATTCATTTGAACAAACTGGTAGACAATCTAAAAGTAAATCAAAGGTTTCTCCAAAACGTTCAAAGATTACACTGATGCAAACACAACAAAGGGGTAGTCAAAAAGAATCTAAACGTAAAACAAAGCTTTCTCTAAATCATTCAAAGTTTACACCGATGCAAACTCAACAAAATCAACATTCTAAATTTACACCTATACCTTCTCAGCAGAACCCTCAACATCAACCGTTACAAAAAAAACCAGTTATTGATCTTGAATTTTCAAAATTTATGCCGTTGTCTGATGCATCGAAATCTGCATTCGAAGCTTTAGAATGGTTCAATCAGAAAAGATAAAAGATGAAACATATAATTTTTCTGCTCATTTTGAGACAACTACTTAGACTGTGAAGATGCCTTCAAAAACTAAGAGCAGGAAAGCACCGCTGATAAAAAAATATGGTGAGTTGATTGTTGCAATGAGTAAAGTTCCATCTGCATATAAAAAGAAAATGATCAACGATGCTCCGAAACAAGTGATGGATTGCATTTCAGAATGTTGTCAAAATCTTTTAAAAGGTAAAGTAAAACTGAATGAAGCTCAGAACCGCAAGTTACATTCGAAGCGTAAACATATCAGATATCTTGCAGACAAGAACAAACCTTTGCAACAAAAGAAGAAAATTTTGAATCAAAAAGGTGGCTTTTTACCATTATTATTTCTTGCTCCATTGATTAGCAAAACATTAGGTGCAGTTGTTAACAATATTTTGAAAAACTAAATCTCAAATAAATATGAAGAAAATGGTTATTGTACCATTCAGAATGTTGGAAGATTTCAAACAATGGAAAATGTCAGAAATGAATAAACCTCAATTACCTCCTGATCCTGCAATTTCAAATGTTTCAGATTCTTACAAAGAATTGAAATCAGTTTATGATACAAATATTTCTGAATCAGAAAAGTCACAGTTATTTGGAGAAAATTTGTACAAATTGAAAACTTTACAAAAATCTTTAAATTCAAAATTCCGTTTACCTGAACAAAAGTTATCTGAAAAGTTTGGGAAAATGAGTGAACATATATTGGAAAGTGTGCCATCTAAACTTCGTGGTAAAGCACAACAAATTTTAACATTGTTGTCAACTAATCCTAAACTTAGATGGGATGATCGTGGACAATTAATTTATGGAACAGAAACAGTTACTGGATCAAATATAATTGATTTGATAAACGATGTTGTTCGTCACCGAAAAGGTTTTGACCCAGTTGGTTATGAAACATTCCTACGTGGATTGCGGGAACTTAATGTACCACAAGATTATGTAGGTAACAGGAATCGATGGTTGTGGATACAAAGACATTTAAAAGAAGGTCACACTGGTGATGAGTTTCATACACCTCATGCAACTCCTAGCAGTGGCAAGTCAAGAAAACGTTCAGTTGATATTTTCACACCTCAAAGTTTTCCTAAAACCAGAAAATCTATTTTGAAAGGATGGTCCCCACTTACATAAAATTTGACAAACTTCTAACTGAAATTTACTACAATCCAAAAGAAGTTGGTGGTTTCAGTGGAGCAAATCAACTTTTTAAAAATGCGAAAGAAACAAATAACAAAATTAAACTTTCAGATGTTAAAAAATGGTTACAATGGCAAAAAACATATACTTTGCACAAACCAATTGTTCGGAAATTTCGCAGACGTAAAACTATTGTTGCAGGAATTGATATTCAGTGGCAAGCTGATTTGGCAGATTTGCAAACTTTGCAAAAGCACAATGACAATTACAGATATTTACTTTGTGTTATTGATGTGTTCTCAAAATTTGCATGGGTTGAAAAAATTAAAGACAAAACTGGTAAAACTTTAGTTAAAACATTTCAGAAAATTCTCAAATCATCAAAACGAAAACCTGTTTCATTTCAATCTGACAAAGGTTCAGAATTCAAAAATAAATTATTTTTACAATTTTTGAAATCTAAGAAAATTCATTTTTTCACAACAGAGAATCCAGAGACAAAAGCAAGTATAGTTGAACGTTTTCAACGGACATTGAAAACAAAGATGTGGAAATATTTTACACATAATCAAACTTTGAAATACAATGATGTTTTGCACGATTTTGTGAATTCTTACAACAAAAGTTTTCATAGAAGTATTAAGATGGCACCAGTTTTAGTAACTCGAGAAAATGAAATTGAAGTTTCCAGAAATCTTTATGGAAAGTTAAAAACGAAAAAAGATAAGATCTTGAAAGTTGGAGATTTTGTTAGAATAAATAAAACAAAGAGAACTTTTGATAAAGGATATCTTCCAAATTGGACAAAAGAAATTTTCAAAATTAGTAGAGTTTGTAAAAGTACACCATTAACTTACAAATTAGTAGATTTAGATGGTGAAAACATCGCAGGATCATTTTATGGTAAAGAAATTCAACATATAAAAGATAATAAAGTTTACGAAATTGAATCAGTTGTTGGTAAACGTTCAAGAAAAGTTGCTGGTAAATCAGTTAGAGAAATTAAAGTTCATTGGGCTGGTTATCCTAAAAAATTTGACAGTTGGATTCCTGCCACAAATTTGGTATAAAACTTTTAACATGTCTCAAAATGGTTCAGTTGGTCTGGATGCTCCATCACAATTTCAAATCTGTGGAGAAAAAATTGCAAAAAATCAAGTAACATATTTTACACAAATTATTATAATTGTTGGTATAATCGCTACAGCAATTGTTCATTTAAGTTTACAAAGTGAAAATAACGAACTGTGGTTAATTTTACTCAGTAGTTCTTTGGGATACATTTTACCAACACCGCGTTTGAAATATTTGAAAAATCAGTCGGCAGAAGTTTTGAAAGTATGAATTCTTTCTACATTACAATTCCGAGCGACAGTTCAATGGTAATGTATCCAAACAATTCTCAATGTTGTTTTACTGTACAATTACCAAAACCAATTCAAATTGATAAAGAAAAATGGGAAGTTGCATTAGTCGAACTGATAACACCTTCAGAAACATACAATGTTACAGGGGATTCGTGTAAATTCAATTTGATTACAACTGATGCAATAATACTGTCTGTTCTTCAAAATCGTTTTGAAGAAAAGATATTTACGAGACCTGATGGCGTTCGTGCAATTGAAATACAGATACGAGAAGGTGCGTATACCTCTGCGGCAGATTTACTTGATACAATGCAAGATGTAATTGATGAAACACTTGGAGAAGCAATGCAAAACGAATACGGATTTCACATCATGTACTCAAAAGTTACAAAACGTGTGAAAATTATTCGCAAGAGTGTAAGTATCCCAAAACTAGGAATTGAATTACCACAATGTCTTTTGCACAAGTTGGGTTACAAAACTGAAAACGCTTCTGAAGATTTTTATTCAAATAATAGATTTCCGTTTGGTGTAGATTTGTTTGTTGGTCATAATCAAATGTTTGTTTATTCTGATATTGCCGATTTCACAATTGTTGGAAATGTTGAAGTACAAATTTTACGAGTTGTTTCTTTCAGAATTAAAAGAGATATCGACGGATTACATGTAAAACATGAATTTTTAAATTTACATTATGTTCCAGTTTCAAAGTCATACTTTGACAAAATTAGTGTAAATATAAGTGGCGACACAGGAAAATCAATTCAGTTTATTGGTGGTAAGTCTTTGGCGAAGCTGCATTTCAGAAAACGAGAGGAGTTCTAAAAACAATGTTCCCCGTGTATAGAGGTGTACCACGGCAATATGGTAACGGTATTGGTTCAATTTTCAAATCAGTTATGAGATCTGCTGTACCATTTCTAAAACCGATTGGTCGGACAGCTTTACAACTTGCGAAAAAACACACTTTTGGTGTTGCAGATGAAATTATTAATCAAGGTAAAAGTCCGAAAGAAGCGTTGATGTCTGAAGGTAAAAAAGCTTTTAAATCTTTTGGCACACAAGCTAAAAATCTAATTTTGAACTCGAGACAAAAACCTAGAAAAAGAGTAGCGAATTCAAAAATGAATCATTCAGCTGTCAAACGCCGAAAAAGTCAGTCGAAAAAACATCCTAGCAGTCGAGCTCTTGATATTTTTGATTAATCATGGCACAAATGGTAAATGGATCATGCGAATGCAATAAATCGGAACTTGATATAACACATGTTCCACCAACGGTGGCTACAATGTCAGAATCGCAGTGGATCGAAAATCATCCGATTGCACCGCTGAATAATTCTGCTCCGATAGAGTTTGTCATACCATCTCAAACCGAAAAGTGGACAGATATTAATCAATCTTATCTTTATGTGAAATTCAAAATTACAAAAAAAGATGGAACTAATTTGGTAGCTGGTACGGAATTAGCACCTGTTAACAATTTCTTTCATAGCATGTTCAGCAGTATCGATGTTTACTTGAACAACAAATTGATAACTTCGAATTCTGACACTTACCCATACCGAGCATATTTCGAAAATCTGTTGGGATACTCTCCAGAATATAAAGATAATCAATTAGCAAATTTAGAAATGTGGTATGGCGATACAGCAGAACAATTTGAAGAGAATACCAAAGGTAGTGGCAATGCTGGATTAACTTCTAGAGAAAGTTTGATCGGTGGTAGTAAAATTGTTGAACTATGTGGACGCTTACACACTGATCTGTTTCTTCAAGAAAAATATTTACCAAATGGAATTGAAATTCGTATCAGATTAAACAGATCACCATCAAAATTTTGCCTCATTGGCGCCGAGGATGGACAAATTGTTTTCGAATCAGCAGTGTTCCATGTCAGAACAGTTAGTCTCTTTCCAGCGGTCTCAAATAAATTAAATCAAGAAATTGTCCAGTCAAAAATGAAAATACCTATCAGACGAGTAGAAATAAAAACTTTCACAATTAGTACTGGACTTAGATCAAAAATTGAAGACCACTTATTTCAAGGACAATTACCAAAGAGACTTTTTATTGCGTTGGTCGAAAATAAAGATATGAATGGAGATTTGGGTACCAATCCATTCCACTTCAAACATTTCAGTTTGAATAAATTGGAAGTTAGTCAAGACGGTCATACAATACATAACCGTCCATTTGAACCAAACTTCGCAACAAAACAATGTCTCAGATCATATTTATCTTTGTATCAATCTTTAGGAATGTTTGGTGTTAACAAATCAATTGGCATTAATTTAAAAGAATATATGAATGGTTATTGTTTGTGGGGTTTCGACTTGACACCGGACCAAGGAAGCGACGAGGGACATCTACATCCTATAAAGACAGGGAACCTGCGTTTGGAGCTTCAATTCTTGACAGCTCTCACTACAGCCGTCAACGTTTTGGTGTATGCTGAATTTGACAGTGAAATAGAGATCACAGCTTTGAGAGAAGTGCTTACTGACTATTAGGATGGAGTTCACATCACAGATATGGAACTACTATGAAGAATACCAATGTTCACAAAACTTTGCTCCGAGATGGAACCTGATCTTGGACACACTCAACAACGCTATGATTGAAGAACTACAAGAACTTATTCGCAAGGAAGTGTCAGCAAACTGTGAAGGATGTAAAATAGAACATCCTAGTCAACGTGAACATGTTCTGTGTTTGTTCTCTACAACTGATGATTGGACAAACCAGTTTATCGACTTAGCGCTGATTAAACTTGACATATACAATGTTATGGAAAGATGGTTCCCGAAGCTGATGGAGTTAAACCCACACTGCAAGGAGAAGTTCGAAGCATACGTCATGTGGGATCATCTGAGAAACAGTTTGGAGCTCAACCGCAAAAAATTCGACGCAGAGTGGACTCTGATGTGGTCACAGCGAGTCAAAGAGAATTACAACGATGCAGACAGCTGAACTTCAATATATTCTGGACAATTCCTGGTTGTGTAAACTTAACACACATGTTTGTGCTAGAGATCTGTTACGAGAGAAGAAACCACAGCATATTCAAGCATATATTGTGAACACGCACTCATCGGATCAGTCAGGAGAACACTGGACATTGATGTTATTCAATGGAAGATCAGCTGTATACTTCGACTCATTTGGACTACCACCACCGAGACGATATATGTTACCATTCATAAAAAGGAACTCATCAGCATGGACTATGTATACAACACGATATCAACATCGTGCGACAAATGTGTGGATTATATTGTATATTCGCACTCCACCACATGATGAAAGGAAAGAGGATGAAAAGATTATTCAATTCTCGGGATTTCTTCAAGAATGACAGAACAATAGTTCGATGGTTTGGAAAGCACTATGGTCGATTATACAGAAAAGCAAATTTGCTGTTGAATTAAACTTCACCAGGACACCGACGGCTGATATACATACAACGCAAAGAAGACGACGACCAGATAACAACGAATGTGTCAACAACTCTACAAAATAGACACTTTTGTTATTGATTCAGCGTAGGATATTGTAGGATGTTCAATTAAGTTTCTTCAAATCTGAGACCTTTTTTTGTACATAAATTATTGTTCTTTGTTAATATTATTGATGTATAATAATATATTATTGTTCATTGTTCTTGTTCTTGTTTTTGAAAAATAAATGATAAATTTCAACAAAATCGTTTTCACTGTAGGATCCCCACCAATTGATTCTGTTCGTGTCGATGTGTCATCTCTGGTCAGAATTATACAAACTTTAAATTAGTAATGAAAAAATGTCTAAGTCCATTTTCATTTTTTCGATCAGAAATGTCACATCAATGACAGGAACATCTATCCCCAGGGGGTAACTATGGCCCAGTACCCCCCAGTGGGGGCAACTATGGCCCAGTACCCCCCAGATATGGTCACTATGGCCCAGTACCCACCAGTGGGGGCCACTATGGCCCAGTACCCCCCAGACAGGGACACTATGGCCCAGTACCCCCAGACATGGTCACTATGGCCCAGTACTCCCCAGACAGGGTCACTATGGTCCAGTATCCGATACTGGGCCATAGTGACCCTGTCTGGGGGGGGTACTGGGCCATAGTGACCATGTCTGGGGAGTACTGGGCCATAGTGTCCCTGTCTGGGGGGTACTGGGCCATAGTGACCATGTCTGGGGAGTACTGGGCCATAGTGACCATGTCTGGGGGGTACTGGGCCATAGTGACCCTGTCTGGGGGGTACTGGGCCATAGTGACCATGTCTGGGGGGTACTGGGCCATAGTGACCATGTCTGGGGGGTACTGGGCCATAGTGCCCCCCCACTGGGGGGTACTGGGCCATAGTGGCCCCCATTACTACTTGCGAGCAAGAAACAAGGCGAATTGCTTAATATCATTTACGAGGTCGCGAATGGGTGGCGGGATACATGCAAGAAATATCATCAACTGATCTATAGGGTTCAAGTTGTCAATATATAAGAAACATGGTATACCGAAATCCTCCATGACGTTGAACCATATTTCGATTCTTGTTTCGGCTAAGGCGAGACATAATTTTTTCTCTGATAAAATTGTGACTATAAGACAACATTTTCAAGATGATGATTTGGCTGATGTTGACCGAGCAATGAACGTACACCATCTCAAGTTGTTTGATGCTGTTTCGGAAAATGAAATAAAGCGACTCATTAGTAGCATGAAGAGTAAATCGTGTTCTTTGGATCCCATTCCCACTACATACTTGAAACATGAAACAATATCAGAATATATGGTTCCAGTACTGACTAGGATCTTGAATAATTCTCTGTGTGATGGTGTTGTTCCTGAGGAGATGAAAACAGCTGTTGTTACTCCTATCATCAAAAAGGCTACGCTTGACAGTGAAGAATATAAAAATTACAGACCAGTATCTAATTTGCCATTTATTGCAAAAGTGTTAGAAAAAGTCATCAGTGAAAAATTATTGCAACACGTAAATAAACATGGACTCTTCAATAAATTCCAGTCAGCGTACCGATCGAAACACTCATGTGAGACTGCATTGATAAAGGTGAAGAATGACATTGATTTATCTCTGAATAAGGGTAACATCGTGCTGCTCTTGGTGCTTGATCTCAGTGCAGCATTCGACACCTGCGACCCCAACATATTACTGGCGCGTCTACACAACATAACTGGTTTGGGAGAAAGTGCTCTTGTGTGGTTCAGATCATACCTGAGCAACATATCTCAGAAGGTGTTGATAGGAGATTCTTGTTCTGTTGGGACTAAGCTTGACGTTGGGGTGCCACATGGATAAATATTGGGTCCTCTACTTTTTCTAATTTACACCATACCACTGGCAGACACTCTGTGCGATACCATATGTACGCTGACGACACTCAAATTTATATAGATTTTCCTCGAAATGACTCAGCCGGTTATAAAACAGCGAGGTCGAAATTGGAGAACTGTTTCACGGATGCCAAAGAATGGATGCAATGCAATAAGTTGAATCTAAACGATAATAAATATGAATACATTGTTATTGGTTCCAAATATTATCTCAGTCTACTTCATGACAATGGGTGCAGTGATTCGGATGTATCTATCAAAATACTGCTTGCGAATAGTCATGTAACATCGTGTTCCTCCTTACGTAACCTAGGAGCGTACTTTGATAGTACTATGGAAATGGATGCTATGGTCTCGAATGTTTTACGCTCGAGCTACATGAAGTTGAGAGCCTTGAGGCGAGTGAAATGTCATCTAAGCCAAAGTGCGAAGAAACATGCCGTTCTATCTCTGGTTGTTTCTAAAGTTGACACTTTTAATCCATTATTAACACACCTTACAACGGGAAGTGTCCGGAGGATTGATCTTTTATTGAAAAGTTGCGCTCGTCTCGTTTCTAATGTACCAAGATACAGCAGAATAACACATGTTATGAAAGAACTACACATGTTGAAGTTTGAGTACCGTGTCAAATACAGATGTGCCCTAATTGTTTTCAAGTCTCTGCACGGAGATACACCATCTTACATTTCTGAAATGTTTACCAAACACAGCTCAGTTACTCGAAACGTCCGAAGTGGAGTTCAATTGTCTCATATACCAGATAAACTAAATGTGAACTATGGAAAGTGCTCATTCCAAAATGTCTCAGTTTCTATTTGGAACAGCCTACCCGTTGATATGAGGAAGATTGACTCAGTATCATCTTTTAAAACAGCTCTTAAAACTCACCTGTTCAGAATGTGTTATTCGTTATAAGTGCACCATCTGTTATTTTAACTTTTTTTTAGGATTGTCCGTTATAGTTGGAAATTAATATTTAACTTAATATTTTAATCAGGTCTTTTAATATACTGGATATTTTATTGTTAATTGTAAGTCCAATTTCAGTCATCTTTCCGAGTTATCTGCCATATATATCGGTGAAGCTTGTATTGCTTTTTTATGTGTAAATATGCGCGATGTTATCTTGTTTGTGTATATTTGTGTATGTAATTGCGCATTGAAACTAATTGCTGTAGAATGCGTTTCTTAAATGAATATATAATAATACTAATAAGAGAATTGCATGCTCGATTTCGTTTTCAAAAAGTTTATGACATATCTGACACTTCCCGTGTACTGGGGACAAGGCCCGGGACTTTTGGCTATTTCTAGAAATTCAAGCTTATGTTGAGGATAGCTTCTATATGCTAGCCAAAGAGGTGAAATTGACAGTGAACTATGATTATTTGCGAATGGAACTAGGGAATGTTCATTTCGTAATCTTGTCTGCCATGACTGCTCGTTTGATTGTTTGATTTCTGTTACTATGAGGGATTTCCATGTCTCCTTGGATGGGAAGTGTCCTTCTTCTAGAAATGATGTTAGATAGGGTGTGAGGTTATAGTTGTCAAGAATTCTCATGATTTCTGAAATAAACGATGCATTACAATTAGGTTGTTGAATGTGACTCTTAAGACGGAACATGAAAATCGTTTTCGACGTCTTTTTGATTTAAACATTTTTATTGTCATGTATAATGGATATATTAATACATTATTATTAGGGATTTTTCATGTGCCGTCCTGCAAAGACACCCAAGCAGACTAAGTTTTCTCTTGTAAATAACTGCTGATAGAGGGGATAGTCCTAGCAAGCCTTGTACCACATCTGTGCGCGCCTAATAAGTCTGAGTATAAGGGAGTCCTTGAATTTGTTTTAAGCAAAATCTGTGAACTTGGTCCAATGAGTTTTCATTTGTCAAAGATATGCCGCAAAGGAATTCAGACCCATATAGGCCTTTGGGTAAAACTACAGTGTTGTACAAAGTATTTGAACTGAGGGGCGTTATGCCACCGGCATACATACCAGCGTTACTTAACATGATATACGTAGAGCGTATTTTGTGGCATATGTGATCAGTTAGATGGTTGCCCATGTTAATGTTTTGTAGTGGGATTCCAAGGTGTGTGACCTGATCTGATTCCGACACGTGTTCATCATTTATAATCCATACAACAGTTTCTCAGGATTGTTGTAAGGAAGATGGTTTATTAACGATGACTACTTTGCATTTATCCTGGTTGTATTTGAATCTCCATTTCTGACTGTATGAACTGCATAGGTCACACAACGTTTGGAGGCCAGAAGAGGTTAGAGACAAGAGAGTCATATAAGAGATACAGTCAGAGCAATTCACTGGCAGGTGGACCAGATGGCCTTTTAGAAAGTCAACTGAGGATAAAAGCAAAACGGATTTGACCATATTTGCCATAAGAATTTCCCACACATGCATTGCTGGTGGGCGCAAAATGTACGGGTTATATGATGTATTGATTTGTATGTATCATTGTATATCCATTGTACATTGTATCCCTTCCAAATTGGGCTGAAGTCGTGCATGTGGTGTCAAAATAGCACTAGTAACAAAGTGCCACCGCACACGCTACGATTAAAATCGTAAGTGGGGAAAATCGAAGGTGGAGAAAAGTGACTTGCTCGCAGACGCTACGGTACTGCGATGTTTGCAGCTACGATTTTATCCACGTGATCGATCACATGATAGCAAAATGTTATATCACATTCTCCGCATTATTCAGTTATATACATATACATGGCAAGTATCTCAATTTTCTAAACTAACAACTAGTAACAAGTTGAACTTGAAAGTTCAAGTGAAATTGAATATTTTTTATTTTGACATTTTTGTACCTGTCAACTCAACAGCTGCCCTAATTTCAACAAATGCGGCAGCCCTCTTCTCCTTGGCTGCATGGCTGATATGTGGCATATGCCTGCACTCCCTGCCGTGCCATATCTCCACCAATGTGGCCTCGTTTTTGTAAGTCCAAGAAGTTTGTGAACTTTGCGCCATTTTTGAATTTTTTCTTTTCGTGGTATTTACAACATGACGAGTGCGACAACGATCACGTGACAGCTACGATCGCGCGCGTTGCCGATGTCCCGCCACGATTTTCCTGGTAAAAACCAAACAGTGTTTGATCGCTACGATTTGGCTACGATATTGTCGTGGGCATGCGCATTGGATGCTCCACCTGCCATTTTCCCCACTTACGATTTTAATCGCAGCGTGTGCGGTGACACAAACAGTCATGTCCTATACATTCCCGCAGGGTGGCACCGCACGAAAATGCAAGAATTCCCGGGTGGCCGCCATGGTTCTGGCTACGCAGCCGATTTAGTAACAAAAAGTGCCCAATTTTCGAAAATTTAGAAGGGGCTATATGGTCGTGTCCCTATCCTATAGATGCCCGCTGGGTGGCACCGCAAGAAACTGCAAGGATTCCCTTGTGGCTGCCACGGCTCTGACCACGCAGCCGATTTAGCAACAAAAAGTGCTATTTTGACATCCCATGCACGACTTCAGCCCAATTTTCGAAAATCTGGAAGGGGCTATATGGTCGCGTCCCTGTCCTATAGATGCCCGTTTGGTGGCACCGAACGAAAATTCAAAGATTCCAGGGGGGCCGCCATGGTTCTGGCTACGCAACCGAGTTAGTAACAAAAAGTGCTATTTTGACACCCCATGCACGACTTCAGCCCATTTTTCGAAAATCTGGAAGGGGCTATATGGTCGCGTCCCTGTCCAATAGGTGCACGCTGGGTGGCACCGCACGAAAATGCAAGGATTCCCGGGTGGCTACCATGTTTCTGATCACATAAATGATAAATGAAATATCATCTGAGAATAGGGAACTGGGAACTTGGAACTGGAACGGAATTCATGGAGTTTACCCGCGATCTCAAACTACAAGATCCAAAAATCTAAGAGTGTAACTATTATGGAACGATCTCGGTCTAAGTCTTCGATCGATCCATTCCCTGAAATAATTTACAGTTTGAAGCCATTATACATAATGATGTCCGAGATCTATATTATATATCATAACGTGCATAAGAGACAAAAGAACGCTCTTCATATAGCGTCAATAAATGGCATTCGGTGTGGTTATGCATATTATAACAGATAAGTTCTTATCTTTTATCTTAATTTGAATTATCTTATGGTGTATCTGTTACGTTAAAGTTTGGCAGCCACTGTTTGAATGTAAATATAAACCGTTATATAATCCGAAATTGAGAAGATTTAATAATTTCAACAATGACTTCTCAATATAGTAGATTGTAACATACCGTGCTGTCCACAATTCATGCATACGTGCATTACTGATATACATAATGCTGTCACGCGACGGTGCCATAACCCTTTACCCAACAAACCGGCCAAAACCGGCCAAATAAAGCTTCAACATCCTAAAATATCTTGGGTCTGTCTCAATAAAACCATACAAATATGGATATCATTGGAACCGGCTCATTGACCACATTGTGATGGTTATAGTTATGCCCTGAGCCAATGCATTCTCTTATATATGCGAGTCGACCATAGGTCGCCTCGCATATATAAGAGAATGCATTGGCCTAAAAAAAATCTTTTTTTAACACTTTTTACCATTTTTTCTTACATTCTTTAACAATTTTATAATTTTTAATGTGTTAAGCCAATGCATTCTCTTATATATGCGAGGCGACCTATGGTCGACTCGCATATATAAGAGAATGCATTGGCACAGGGCCGTTCTGTTGGGTAAAGGGATAATGGTTACACTCTTAGAAAATACTGTCGGATTGACGGTGTCGGACCGTCGTAATCCGACGGTCCCATACCGCTTCATCGGTTGTACGGTGAATCACAGTTGTTTTATACGCACTGGAAATGATCATAGTTAAAAATGTGCGTGTTTCCAAGTTCATGCCGTCAAAATTCAACAATATATTTATCGGCGACCAAATTATATATGACAGTGACTCCATACACTATGACTGAATATGACTGCTGATATTTAATATTTATTATTAATTGTCTGTATTCAGTGCAATGATCTGGTATATTCATTCTGTGCAATGCACTGCTCTGTCTGGATGTTCTTATCAAACTATCTTTGGCCGTCTCACTGAGATGGATACTAAGTGTTATGGTACACAGTTATACACAGTTTGATGGATCATGCTTTCAAATTTCATCGAAAAATGTGGGACTATAGAAGAACGTTGTCGCCAAGTCATGTTTATTACGGGCTTTTCTGTTATGTCTTGAAGGTTTCAATCCCAACCAGATTTTAGTGTTTCTGATACATTGTCGTGATGTACAATGAATGCATTCACCTGTTAAAACAAAAACTGTGTTTACAAGTAACTAGACAATTTCACGCCTTACATATTACCATTAAGATGTTTTAATTTTACATTTACATAAATTTGAGTTTTAACTGTGATACATGTAGCTTTCTTCCTTTATGTCTTAAAAGGGCATGCCAGATTCACATGTTAGAATAGTCGCAATTGGTATTACTAGTAACTGAAGGATTGGCTTTTCAGCTACATGATGTATTATCGTTTTTTATATACAGCCATATTTATACAGTAGTCAGTGAAATGTGAACAAATCACACAGTCTTTTTCTGGATTAAATCCCACGAGGCAGATAACAGATTTGATCCTCTTCAAACTTCAAAATTTCATAAGTATTGTCTGTCACATTATGCATTGATGATTTAAGTTTCATCAAATCAATGAAGAACTAAGATATATTTTTCAGTTACGAATAATACTAATTTCGACCATTCTAAAACATATGAATCGCAATACCTATCGGGAAATCATATTGTCACCACGGGCTAATTATACAGTATATTAGCACATTAAGAGCCAACAATTGGTGGTGACCCATGAAAAATACCATTCGTCTGAGTCGGCTGAACGCTATTAGTTACGGTCTTGATATTAATTAAACGGCATTGAACCATAAACATTACAACAGTCTGAATGTTACTGCTTACAGTCTTCCAGTTACATGTACTTAAGGTGACACTCCACAGTTTCTGCAGGGATTGGTGCAAAAATAAGGGGGCATCAATTCAATGAAAAATAACTGAAATGTTATCCCACAACACATATACAATGTATATATACCTGGGTTGAGCACATACTATGCTTAAAGATTTTGGTACAGAATTGTCATTTTAATGGGGGTAGCAAGAGTTATGCCCCTTGATTGTGTGCCTGAAAAATTAAATTTTGATGCAAAAATGGCCAAAATAAGCTATTTTCAGGCCAGTGGGACACAAAACCATAAAATCTAAACTGTAAGTTTAAAAAAAATATTTTTCATGCAGATGACAAATTTTAGGTGCTAAACAGTCACGCTGGTGTCTGGAGCCACTGTTTCGCAGAAATATCTACTACTTCATACTGGTAGGGTCAAGGTCACCTGAAACAATATTTTTCATAACTCAAAGACATCCTCTAAAAATCCAAAAATTCATAACTAACCTTCTCTCAATAAACATACCACACCCATGGTGACAGAAAACACTGGTACTCTATTCTAAGAAATTTACCCCTACTGATCATTCGAAACTGTGGAGTGTCACCTTGAGGGAATGCAATTTTATTAATCTTTAATAGGGACCACACCTCCATATTCCCTGCTTTATACCGCTTAACATGATATATTACACCCCATTCGTTATTGCAATCACAGGCAGCAAGATTGGGCGGGGATTTACATGCACCCCCATGATTTCACCCCTTTTGGGTCTTTCAGAACCCAATGACGTTATGCTTGACGTAGTGACAAAATGGATATATTCAACCATCATCTATGGCTTGAAAAAGGTCTGAAATTCTAAAATGTTGTATAAAATATATTATGAGAAACATATTTTCCTCAGATATCAAAATAAAACATAATATTTCATACAACAACTATCTTTAATACTCTCCCAAAACTATGGGTTAAACAATTCCAAGTCTTATTTAGCATTAAGGGAAAGCTTTACAAGGTTATGACATCACATGAACAATATGTTGTCAAGTGAAATATGACCAAGGAAACCTGAATTATTATATTTCACACTTGTGAATAAGAAAGACTGAATATCTAATCTTGTTGTATACTGTGTAATGTCACAATATCAGCCTTTTCAGCTAAGATTCAAGGAGCATATGATGTCATGAAGAAGTACCCATCATCTCAAAAATCACCAATAGCCATATACATGAACGACCACCACCCCCCCCACTGCTCAAAGACTCCATATCTCCACCAATGTATATGACTAAAGACAACATGTATTGGAATATCCATAGAAGAATGGTGCATCTACCATAAAATGTTCATTCTAACTGAACAGATTTGCTAAAAAATGATTTTCAGTAACAATATTTGTCAAGTTGACAGATGAAAATGGTGCTATTTGCTGGTCTTGATGGGAAATGGAATTTTATTAATCTTTAATAGGGACCACACCTCCATATTCTCTGCATTATACCGCTTAAAATGATATATTACACCCCATGCGTTATTGCAATCACAGGCAGCAAGATTGGGTGGGGATTTACATGCACCCCCATGATTTCACCCCTTTTGGGTCTTTCAGAGCACAATGACGTTATGCTTGACGTAGTGACAAAATGGATATATTCAACCATCATCTATGGCTTGAAAAAGGTCTGAAATGCTAAAATGTTGTATAAAATATATTATGAGAAACATATTTTCCTCAGATATAAAAATAAAACATAATATTTCATACAACAACTATCTTTAATACTCTCCCAAAACTATGAGTTAAAAAATACCAAGTCTTATTTAGCATTAAGGGAAAGCTTTACAAGGTTATGACATCACATGAACAATATGTTGTCAAGTGAAATATGACCAAGGGAACCTGAATTATTATATTTCACACTTGTGAATAAGAAAGACTGAATATCTAATCTTGTTGTATACTGTGTAATGTCACAATGTCAGCCTTTTCAGCTAAGATTCAAGGAGCATATGATGTTATGAAGAAGTACCCATCATCTGAAAAATCAACAATAGCCATATACATGAACCACCACGACCCCCCACTGCCCAAAGACTCCATATCCCCACCAATGTATATGACTAAAGACAACATGTATTGGAATATCCATAGAAGAATGGTGCATCTACCATAAAATGTTCATTCTAACTGAACAGATTTGCTAAAAAATGATTTTCAGTAACAATATTTGTCAAGTTGACAGATGAAAATGGTGCTATTTGCTGGTCTTGAAGGTGACACTCCACAGTTTCTGCAGTGATTGGTGCAAAAATAAGGGGGCATCAATTCAATGAAAAATAACTGAAATGTTATCCCACAACACATATACAATGTATATATACCTGGGTTGAGCACATACTATGCTTAACGTTTTGTACAGAATTGTCATTTTAATGGGGGTAGCAAGGGTTATGCCCCTTGATTGTGTGCCTGAAAAATAAAATTTTGATGCAAAAATGGCCAAAATAAGCTATTTTCAGGCCAGTGGGACACAAAAACCATAAAATCTATGGTATAGCCGCCTATGTTGTCTGGAAGAACACTGTTTCCTCACAATAATATCAAAAAATTTCAAACTTCTCACCACTGTAAGTTTAAAAAAAATATTTTTCATGCAGATGACAAATTTTAGGTGCTAAACAGTCACGCTGGTGTCTGGAGCCACTGTTTCGCAGAAATCTCTACTACTTCATACTGGTAGGGTCAAGGTCACCTGAAACAATATTTTTTCAAAACTCAAAGACATCCTCTAAAAATCGAAACATTCATAACTAACCTTCTCTCAATAAACATACCACACCCATGGTGACAGAAAACACTGGTACTCTATTCTAAGAAATTTACCCCTACTGATCATTCGAAACTGTGGAGTGTCACCTTGAGGGAAATGCAATTTTATTAATCTTTAATAGGAACCACACCTCCATATTCCCTGCATTATACCGCTTAAAATGATATATTACACCCCATGCGTTATTGCAATCACAGGCAGCAAGATTGGGCGGGGATTTACATGCACCCCCATGATTTCACCCCTTTAGGGTCTTTCAGAACCCAATGACGTTACGCTTGACGTAGTGACAAAATGGATATATTCAACCATCATCTATGGCTTGAAAAAGGTCTGAAATGCTAAAATGTTGTATAAAATATATTATGAGAAACATATTTTCCTCAGATATCAAAATAAAACATAATATTTCATACAACAACTATCTTTAATACTCTCCCAAAACAATGGGTTAAACAATTCCAAGTCTTATTTAGCATTAAGGGAAAGCTTTACAAGGTTATGACATCACATGAACAATATGTTGTCAAGTGAAATATGACCAAGGAAACCTGAATTATTATATTTCACACGTGTGAATAAGAAAGACTGAATATCTAATCTTGTTGTATACTGTGTAATGCCACAATATCAGCATTTTCAGCTAAGATTCAAGGAGCATATGATGTCATGAAGAAGTACCCATCATCTCAAAAATCACCAATAGCCATATACATGAACCACCACCACCCCCCCCCCACTGCTCAAAGACTCCATATCCCCACCAATGTATATGACTAAAGACAACATGTATTGGAATATCCATAGAAGAATGGTGCATCTACCATAAAATGTTCATTCTAACTGAACAGATTTGCTAAAAAATGATTTTCAGTAACAATATTTGTCAAGTTGACAGATGAAAATGGTGCTATTTGCTGGTCTTGAAGGGAAATGGAATTTTATTAATCTTTAATAGGGACCACACCTCCATATTCTCCCACAACACATATACAATGTATATATACCTGGGTTGAGCACATACTATGCTTAAAGATTTTGGTACAGAATTGTCATTTTAATGGGGGTAGCAAGAGTTATGCCCCTTGATTGTGTGCCTGAAAAATTAAATGTTTATGCAAAAATGGCCAAAATAAGCTATTTTCAAGCCAGTGGGACACAAAAACCATAAAATCTATGGTATAGCCGCCTATGTTGTCTGGAAGAACACTGTTTCCTCACAATAATATCAACAAATTTCAAACTTCTCACCACTGTAAGTTTTTTAAAAATATTGTTCATGCAGATGACAAATTTTAGGTGCTAAACAGTCACGCTGGTGTCTGGAGCCACTGTTTTGCAGAAATATCTACTACTTCATACTGGTAGGGTCAAGGTCACCTGAAACAATATTATTTTTCAAAACTCAAAGACATCCTCTAAAAATCGAAACATTCATAACTAACCTTCTCTCAATAAACATACCACACCCATGGTGACAGAAAACACTGGTACTCTATTCTAAGAAATTTACCCCTACTGATCATTCGAAACTGTGGAGTGTCACCTAAACAGTTTGTACCGTGGAACATGCTACAGCTGGCCGGGTGTTTAACGGTCCAAGGTTTAACGCCGTTAAAGTGGAGGGCATTTTTCTAACAGTGTATCAGTGGTGTACAAGAAAACCATAGTCAGAAATGGTAACGCCACCAATATCATAGTATTAGCCATAAATATAAATTATAATACAATTATTCTAAAAACTAGCTTTCAAATTTTATGTGGGAAATTTGCATACTTCCATATTTCAAGTTTTCCCGTTTCTCGTGTTATACATTACTTTCTTCAAACTGTCTACTTTATTACACAAGCTGATGGGCCCGACTTCATCCGGGCTGTTTCCCATCTGATTTCCGGCGAAAGGCGCGATTTGACCTTCAATTGACTATTTCGAAAGTCAAGGTCAGGTCAGGGTCATGATTTGACCCGTCCAAAACACCCCACCCGGAGAAAAGTACCCCTAGGTATCAAATTTCGTCGAAATCCGTCCGTTTTACCCCACTTGACCTTTAATTAACAATTTTGAAGGTCAAGGTCACGCCGAGGTCACGATTTGACCCGTTCAAAACACTCCCCGGACAAAAGTATCCCTAGGTATCAAATTTCGCCGAAATGTGTCCGTTTTACCCAAATTGACCTTGCATTGACATATTTAAAGGTCAAGGTCAGGTCGGGGTCACGATTTAACCCGTCCAAAACACTCCCCGGACACAAATACCCATAAGTATCAAATTACGTTGAAATCTATGGAAAGCCGAAGAGGACATGTTAGTTGCTAATTGCTAGATATACGACGCACGCCTTGTCGCGGTATTTTAAAGGTGTTTCAAACTAGGAGATAGAAGTATCCTGCGTTTCAAATGGTGACGAATTATAGTATTTTAATCAAATTTTATGGCATAAATTGTGATTAAAACCGTATATGGGTGATTCTCCATTAAATGAACAATTTCGTCCAGAAAATTCTGGGGAAAAAAAGTTTGTCACATGCCGATGAATTTTATGTGAGTATGTAGCACAGATATTGGTGACCACGAAAATGACATTCCGCAAAATTATAGGGCCAGGTCAAGGTCAATCAAGATCGTTCGTTACAGCATGTGCCAATGACGGTTTTTTGGGGTTGAATCAGGGCAACGTCATTGTCAAATTCGCTCATTCTCCAAAACTTGTTGACATGTGTGCCCTTTAATAGTTGAATTATCGTCATGAGTATATATTGTTTGAGTAGCCGATGATGTATCCGTCCAAACGACGTATTGCGTAGCTCCGCACGTTGAGACGTCTATGAGATACAGCCATTTGAATATACGTGGTGGAAATTGATGTGCTTTGTGGGCGTGACTTAGAGTTCAAACTCTCTAAGAGGTCAACGAATACAGCGTTCAGATATGATAATTGGAAACAGATTTTGATCGCATAAAAGGCTATTCCTATCAAGACGGGCATGCCCTGGTCCCTCGTACACTTGGTTTGACTCCAAACTATCGAGGAACTCTGATGTAGATAACGTGAACATACGTCAATCAAAGTCTGTTCCCCAAGGGGTTCGCCAAATTGCAATGATAATTTAGAGTAGAAAACATTGTCGATGGATTTCTCTTACATGTTTCAAGATATTGAACTGAAATTTGGTATTTAGTGGTTTCTCGGTGCGCTCAATCAGATAGAATTGTCAGTGAGATATTCTGATGGTCCAAAATGTGTATTTTGACGCCGTTGCTATAACACACGAGCCGGAAATCGCCCCGCAGGCAGAACGATTGTTGAAAAGTACGGAAATAATTGACTTTCAAACTGTCATCTGCTTCTCACTGAGATTGTTTGATGTAAACGTCAATCCATTGTGAGAATTCGTTAGTTTCCGTTGATCATCCCCCCCCCACCACCACTCATTCACTCACCCCCCCCGATTTTATATAAACGCACTAAAACTAATACATATGTCATATTTGTTCTTTTTATCTACACCCAGATCATTCCTTAACATGTTTTATTTGTTAGATCGTGTTTGCGTCTCTGGATATTTCAAAATTAAAATTGCGTCATTACCCAAACAGAAGGAAGTGTTTGGGTAATGACGCGTTTGGGTAATGACGATTTTCGTTTCAGCGCGCTCTTATATTTTGAATATCCATCACCTATGAAAATGAAGTAGTTTATGAACAAACAACCGCTGTGAGCTTTCGAAAAAAACTTTTAATCGTTCGCCTACAGCATGTAACATTCAAATGGTCTGCGTTTGTGTACTGACGCTGAATAAACATACGCTAGCGATTTCTAGTTTCAAAGGTTGATTTTGAAAAATTATTCAAGGAAACATAACCTGTGTTTATTTTTTCCAGACATTAAAGGATATTTACTCCACGATGCAACCATAGATATGAACAAGCTATGTTTCTGGTGAAAATATCAGCCGTCTTTATCGTGCGTTTGGGTAATGATTATATATAACGGGACATGCTTTTGGAAGACTTCACATGCTTTCCACTAACTAAATATTTAATTTCATAAAAATTATACGAATTGCATGGCGTTCAGTGCAAAATTCCGCACAAGAATATTAATTGGTTTAAAGATAAATCGTTCGGTGGCGGATGGGAACAATCAGGGAAGTTGAATGCCTTTGATTTGGGACATGCTGTTTCGGGGTACGTAGCCTGTAATATACACATGGCATACATGTTGTCACACGTCCATACTAAACCCGAAATGTCTCTAATAAATGCCTGTATCGTGAGCTACAAGATCATTACCATCACATTTATGTATTGTGGCCATTGTTTTTCATAGGATGAACTAATAACGCAGGACATGGGTTTGCTCGTTTACGGGAGAATCACCCATATACTATAAACAAATGAATGACTCGAAAATTTAAAAAGTGGACCTTTAAACTAAGTCACAATTGCAGTTAGGCTCATCTCATACTCGTCTATTCAGCGATATTCTGCTGCGCAGGTTGTTATAGCCTCCAGTATTTATTGAGCGTTATAGCCCCACTGTTATAATTCGCCTTTAGCAGGCGTACTCTTGCCTCAGATTATTGAGATATTAGGTAACACGTAATGACATTAAATCGCATGGAAACATAGCAATTGTGTGGGCTGCTTGGGGTGAATATGAAAATAGAAATAAGGTCATACGTAATGACATTAAACTCAAGAAAACCCGCGAAAACAAAACAAAATCACTTTTAATGTTTTAAGTTATTTCCTTCATAAAAAGAATCTTCGTGATAATGAACCCTCTCAATACTTTAGAATATAGAATTAACCTTAAAATAACATAAACCTTCGGAATACAGAACCTTCGGAATAACGAACCTTCGGATTGGTGAACCTTCGGAATAGCGAACATTCAGAGAAATTTCGGAATAGTGGACCTTAGGGATAGTGATCCTTCGGAATAGACATGCCCCCCAATATTCATATTATATGCCCAGAGTTCAAAGGTATGGGCCCATAAAATTCTAAATTAGGCCCTTAAAATATTGAACTCCAAATTGGAGCCCACACAGAACATCCCTTAAGTCAACTGTACCTGTGTCATGTCCCAATGCGGGAGGGTCCATATATACCACAACATTCATATTATATGCCAATAATTCAAAGGTATGATGGGCCCACGTAATCACATTAAATCTCAAGAAAACCCGCGAAAACAAAACAAAATCACATTTAATGTTCTAAGTTAAATGGGAACTGTTAAATGTTTATCATTTCAATGTTATATGGCTAGTTTGGTGTGAATAAGGTTCAAATATAACATCCAATAAAAAATTAGATATAATTTTATCGATAAACGTGTTTTTAGCGACTTTTAAAAATCGATTATTATTTCTTAGCTGATTTTACTCGAGTCACGTGACCGCAAAACCCGTGACGTCAACGTGGGACTTACCCCCCGCAGACGAACTGTTTATGAAAAATGGCTTCTGCACACAGCATTTCCGCGTTTGAAAGTGACTCTGATCACGAAAATGACGACGAGTTACGTGTTGCGGAGGATACTGCATCTATGGCAGATACTGAAGATGCCTTTGATGGCTTGCGTTTGAATATTGGCCCATATTTACACGAACCAGCCGACGAAGATAGTCACATTACTGGCATTAGAATGATTAGTCGCAAGGACAGCGAGACTTAAAATTTAAATTCACCAAGTCACTGTGTCAACAATCATTGAATCGATTAAATTATCGATGTTATTCATTTTTGACGACGATTGTCATGATAATTGATTGTTATTCTACAAATGAATAATCTACATCTAACTCTAAAAAACAAATTCCAAGAAGACAAGGAAAATAAAGCAACCAAATTTGAGGACTGCATATCACTACCACCACTGTACCACTACCAGTACTGCAGTAGGCTTGTCCAAAATTGACTATATTTTTAGTATCCCGTAGATTTTCGACTACCAGTAGGCCTATCCACTCATTCACTGTCAGTGTGAGTGTTAGTACTGTTACTGTCCCCAGTGTGGCATGGAGTGTCTGTCAAAATCTGGTGGAGAACTTAGGAGGTGTGTAACAAGTGCTAACAGCACCATCAGAGAATCGTTCGATCTACTGCGTACTAGCACTGTACATTAGTCATTACGATGACTTCTTAAAAACAACCATTGAGTGGAACCGCCTTGAACAGTCAGTTGTTGATTCTGGAGATCGGTAGCACTGAATATCTGAAGGATTTATAATTATATTAAATATGGATTATAAGTTCTAGACGCTTCGTACCAGTGTCGTTGGATTATCAATGGATAGGATTCTGAACATTGCCGGAGTAGAAATTGAGTACACCTGAAGTCGAACAGAACAGATGTCATATCAACTTTCACGTTGCATTATATTATTGTGACCATATAAATGATAAAAATTTATATACAACTATAGTGACTTCTTCATTATTTCACTATCCGATACCATGGTCGTTTCATACCATATTTTTTGGTTACTTTTTTTTATTTCGTACTTTGCAGAAAATCATTTATTTGTTTCCCTATGGTGTGACATACATGTACATGTATAGTGATATGGTATCATTGGTATGAAAAGACGAATTGATTTCCAACATGGTGCGAAACGACCAAACAATAAGGTACAAAACTACAAAAAATATGGTGCGAAACTACAAAAAATATGGTACGAAACGACTTAAGACGATCCAAAATGTCGTGTACCCATTTATATCTCCTCTGCAAGGGGAACAACCAGACACTGACCCTTTAGACTATCAGCATCTAACATCATCGGACTCCACCAAAGTGCCTACTCTTGTGTGCCAAATATTTGTACCTGTATGTTTATTAATTTTATGAGAAAAATCCACCCTGCACGATGCTTAAGCCTTATTACCATACATGTAGATCTGCACATTTAAACAAAATTATGGCTCTGTTCTAAATTTAAATAACAAATGCTATACAAATACCGGTAGTTTAATTACAAATACTAGTACAAGAGACTGGATTTTTCATTTGAGATGTTGCGCATACGGGGCATGTACGTAGACAACGATGGTTACATTTCCCCATGCATATATCAATTTTAAGCATGTCAATTGCGACAACTTGCTTTATAATCAAGTCTAGACACAAAAATAATTGTTTAACTGTACTCAATCCGATCAGATGCTCCTAAATTACTATTTCTTTGGCTTCGGGGGTAAACAATATTGATTCGAGTCGAGGAACCTACTCATCAACACTCTGAGTGATCAGATATCAATTTTTGAAGTTTATTATTTCTATTGTTTGTGGCCCAAAAACACGCCGTCAAAAAGGTGGTCTCGGTCAAAATTGTGGATGAAGATGGATAACTCTAAAATCAAGTTATTATTACCACTTGATTTTAGAACGATCCATCTTCATCCGCAATATTCCACCCTGCAGTTGTATTTGGCACACAAGATTATACCGGTAGCTGTAAACAGTAAAGTCTGAACAGTAGAGTCTAAAGGCTTTATACCAAATCACAAACACTGATTTAATATCAGTTTGTGATCAGCATTTGAAGATGGATTTATATCTATAGCTTCCTAAATATGTTTCCTATAATTCCCAGGGTATAAAATAATAAAATCGAGTCAAAGACACATGTCATGAAATGCTTATATCAATTATCGATATTCATACCCCCTTTTAAAAAAAGGGGGGTATAGTGTTTTGCACCTGTCTGTCCATCCGCCTGATGTCTGTTCAGGGCATAACTTGAACAGTAGTGCTAATAACTGCTTGGATCTCAATGAAATTTGGTATACATGTAGATGTTCACCACTATGTGGGCATTCAATTTCTTATATAATATGATTATCAATTGGGACATATTTTTCGTTACTATTTTTACAACAAACCGTCATGTCATAAAACTTTCAGGCGATCTCAGATAGAGTTCTCCCACTTGCTACACTCCAAGCATTTTTGCGAGCTGTAAAATGTCCCAAATTAGTTGTACATGTGTATGTATCTAATATACCAGAAAATATAAAATAAAATCAATATTGTCAGATAGAAGCATTTCCGGACAGGGGTTTTCAATTCATATTTATTATTTTTAATATTTCATACATATTTCAGGAAACTGCTGCATATAAAACTTGGTTTAGGGAGAGATAGACCATCTTTAAACTGTAATCACATTAAAAACCAAGATTATTCCTTAAATGATAATTTTGAGAGGGGGGGGGAGCACTGATTTTCTAATCTTTTAACCAAATCATATCAACATATGTCTACCGGTATCAACTTATCAAGCAATACTACCGGTAGTATACCGGTACATCAAAATTAGAAGGTGGCACAAGTTTGAAGTCAGAATATCTGAGTGCATTCTATTTACAACCACAGGGGTCCGGGAACTTCTTAAAAAATCTTTATCTATACCTATATTTGTGAATGTCTATTCTATATTAATTCACGATTCACGAGGGACCTTCTAGATGGCTCCAAAGGGGTCTAACAGGGGCAATTTCTTACGAGAAAGATATCAACATAATTGTGCAGATTATAAATGTATACAGCACATGACGGTATTGGGGTAAGGGACAAAAAGTGGGAGGGGCAAAACAATACATGTACCACACTGCATTAACATGGGTAACGACCCTGCTAGTTACATAATATTTAGAGGATATTACTTGGTTGGTTTGATATTAGACCAAATATCGGCCTGAGGTAACCTCATATCTCTATCAGCCTGACATCGAAGGTCGAAGGCTGATATGAGGTTACCGAGGGGGCTGAAATCAGGCCAATATATTCAAACCAACCAAGTACATGTAATACCTACACGTAACTATTAATTTGTTATTTCTTATGAGAAAGATAATCATCATAATGGTGCAGATTAGAAATATCTACAGTGATGGTATTGGGGTCAGAGAAAAAAGTGAGAGCATTAACCTGTGCAACGACTGGTCACCCTGCTAGTTATATACTAATTAGAGGACATTTCTTGGTTGGTTTGATATTAGGCCTGATATCAGCCTAAGGTAACCTCATATCACTATCAGCCTGACATCGAAGGTCGAAGGCTGAAATGAGGTTACCGAGGGCTGAAATCAGGCCTATAATATCAAACCAACCAAGTAATACCCTATCCATAACATTAATTAGTTTGCCTCTTAGTAACAGTAAACAGTGTTCTATTGACAACTCTTTCAAATGAGTGACATCACAAAAAATCATTGTCTTAGTATGCATTATTTAACAGTGAAATAGAATTATGCCATGTTGTAAAGCCATATTACTCGGATCCGTGATGTCATGAAATCATATTACTCTGATTGGTGATGTCCTAAAACTATATTACTCAATTTAAAGGTACTCAAT
Organism: Siphonodentalium dalli; assembly: GCA_032622095.1. Lineage (NCBI taxonomy): Eukaryota > Metazoa > Mollusca > Scaphopoda > Gadilida > Siphonodentaliidae > Siphonodentalium > Siphonodentalium dalli. The sequence goes on from CP136065.1 coordinate 252,856,382, forward strand.
CTGATAAAACTCCTCTCAATTACTATTTCAATGGCTTCGGGGGTCAAAAATAATTGATTCGAGTCGAGGAAGCCACCCATCAAAGCTCAGATTTTTTAGATATCGATTTTAGAAATCTATTATTTTTCATTATCGGGAATACTTTCTGTCCCAGAACACAGTCAAAATTGCGTTATTATTACCACTTGATTTTAGAGTTATCCATCCTTGTCTGTTTGAAGAGTGTTTTGGTGTACACATCTCGAGCAGATTACGAAGTTGAAGGCAATTATTAGTACTCATCTCGAGAAAATAACAAATTTAAAAATTCAATATCTAATATCTCTGAGCTTTATTTGATGGGTTCCTCGACTCGAATAAAATATTTTTTACCCTAAAAGCCAAAGAAATAGTAATATAGGACCCTCTGATCGGATTGTTGTTGTTGGAATCTGTTGAGATGGGGACCCTCTGATCGGATTGAGTACCTTTAAGGCAAATTGAAGTGATATTCACCTACGGTAAGTACATGTACAAATGTAGTTTGATAACAAGCCATACCGGGCAAAAATTTGAAAATTTTGTTTGACCGATATAGCCATCAGTAGGAAACTTCCTTCCAAGTGGTGCTGTCGTAACATACAGGTATCAAGGTGGACCCCCCTCCCCAATGGGGAGACTATCTAGCCACGTCTCTGATTTCAGTGGTCACACAATGGGTGAACAAGAGACCCAGAGCTCTTTCGCAGATAAGTCGTGGCTTCCTATACATGTTCATGTACTTAAACTGAGGCCACAGGGGCTTGTTAAGAAAACAAGTAAAAATATATATACAAAAACATGCGTTTGTAAAGCATTACATGTACCGATATACATATCAATAGAATATTGATGCATTTATAATGTTTGATAAAGTGGCATCCTCAATTTTACTTGTTTTCTTTACAACAAGTCCGTGTGACTATATCACATGTACAATTAGTTCAAGATTGAACTTAACACTAAACACTGCTTTAATATTTAGTATTACCTTTATTTGGAAATAAATTATAATGTGCAATGGACTGAACAGCCAATAGGTTACTGGACATTTCGTGCCATAGAAGTTTGACATAGAGATGTTTCGCACCAGGGTTCTGGACATTTCATACCAGTACATGTATCATTTCGACAATTTGTACCATTGAGTATACCGTATTATTTTTTGGAAATAACATTAAAGATACTCAAACCGATTCGATGGTTCCCATATTATCAGATTCCAACAACAAACATTTTTTGGAAATGCCGCTTCGGTTATCAGAATCGATTAAATGCCCAAAAAAAAATATGCTAACCAGTCAACAATAGTAAACAATTGCCCAACTTTTCCAAAACCTGTTATTTATCAACATTTTGTTCAACACGGGTGGGTTCCTCGACTCGAATCAAATATGTTTACCCCCGAAGCCAAGGAAATAGTAATATGAAAGCGTTAATTCAGATTATGTATCTTTAACTTTGTTGCCACAATTTCAATTTGTTAATTTTTTTTCGCAAAAAAAGAAAGAAATATGTTTACATGTAATTGTCTGGTTGTCATCATCACGTAACTTTAAATCGTAAACATGTTCGCTTTCATTAAGTTAACAAAATTAAAATAATTTTTCACATGGTACGCTGCATACGAATGACCAATTACCATTTGTGGGAACCAACGAAACATACAAAATTAATGTATATGGTGTGAAATGACAAAACATATGGTACGAAACAATCAACTGTGTGGTTCAAATTAAGGGTATATATAAACCGGCCATGGTAGGAATTTCTTAGGAAACATCGTTTGAGCCATCCAACGAACCTTGCAATGGTGAATCACCGAGTGATCTACATGTATAATAGCCCGGAAGTGCTTAAATAGACCGATCGGTCTTCCACAGTCAACATGCATCTGGTAAGAGGGGAGTCAATCTAAACTGTTCTATAATTATCTTTCAACCAATACTAGTACTTGCAAACAATAACAATTATTCTGATTTCTTTTGAAACAAACAGAATAATTATTTACTGAGAATATTCAATATAAACATCTACAAATTCTTAAACAAACGGAATTTCAATGTTACAGAAATTTAGAGGTCTCCCCTCTTACAATACAACAGTGAGCAATATGCCAGGAAGACCGATCAATGAATCTATTTTAACTCGATCAGGCTATTATTGTACAATATATATCGGTTGTTCACCTACACTTGTCCAACTGATTTAGGAGAATATATACAAGCGAAATGATTAAAAAATATATTTATTAATTATAATAAATAATCATCAAATTGGAAGAGTTCAGCATCAGCTCCTTGCTGGCATTGTTGAATACAGCCCACGTCGGATTACCATCGGAAAAAACATCGAAAATAGGTGATTTACTTCCCAAATTGTCATCGTAGTTTTAGAATCTTTTTCCACCAAGAATGTGTTGAAAACTGCAGACAACTGTTCTATGCACATTACAGTCCAATAATTTTGACTCTTGGTTGATAAACATTCCTCTAAAACATAAATCTGTCTATAAAAGTGTCAATTTGTTTCAATTGCGAAAGGTCAACCTACAGTCCAGAATCGAAAATCCAATTCACAATATTCATCGAAAATTCTCAAAACAGTGTCCAACGTATAGTCCTAGCACAACTCCGTGATATTATATGATTTACACACTTTAGTCATTAATACTTTCTAAATGTCCAAATTGTTGAAAATAGTAGATTTGTATCGTAAGTCGCCATTAACAAAACAAATGAGAAAACACGTGGACATGTTTACGTCTTATTCCCTCATCCGAAAAAAAGTTGCGTTCCCACGTTGACGTCACGCTTCTTTGTGCACATAAAACTGGCGAGTGGCTTTTTAGTTTTGCCTTATTATTTTCGACGTCAAAAAGTCATTAAAATCTCGATTTTTACGCTATAAGTTGGTGTTTTCGAATATGATTCGTTTTTAGTAACCTTACTTCTACGTTATGACACTGGTATAGTTTATTTTATTGAACAAAAAGTTTTATTAACAGTTCCCTTTTAAGTTATTACTTGCGCCAGTCCATGCTGGACGCAAGTAATGTTTTCGATTCGGATCTTTGTCTGTCTGTCCTTCCGCGAACATGTTACGTCATACCGGAAGTACATACTGTAAATAATGGACACGCAAAATATGAAATGGTTGCATCAATTGTAATTTAAATCCACATATATACTTAATTTGCATCGTCATCTGGTTTTATTTTGGTAATAAATCGTTCATAAATTAACAATATTGAATGATTTCTTTCTGGAAACTGATCAAGACGCCATGACGTCACGACGCACATCAGGACGTCACGAGCTACATGGGCGCGCAAAACACCAGACATGATTGCGTCGATGTCCAGACAGATGAGACTCGTATTACACGGACTGGCTAAACCATTCCATCTGCCAACAACTTCGTGTTGTTTTATTATAAATATATATATATATACTGCATGAAAACAAAAGTGGGCAGTAGTACTGCCCATTAGAAGCCTATTTTATGTAACTTGAAACTCGAGGAAATGAGTTGAGATCAAGTCTAAAAGATGCGTACGGAATCGTTTTTTTTACGCAGAGACAGTGAGGTGCGAACATATTTCTAGAAAGTTTAAAACATTTTCGAAAGATCCTGGTGCATATAAATCATGTCCGGCCAAACAGTCGAGCGCGTGGTTCAATTGAAAAACAATTGCACTGAAAATGTGAATATGGAAACATAGATTATTAAAATGCCTTATTAATTAACTGGGAACACATATACATTCTGATTATAAGTTCCCGAAGACTGTAGATCAGTCGCTAATGGAATGTTCTCATTGACACACTATTAATCCAATGCTAGCCAATGGGCGCGTGTCTTTTATTTAAGGCCGTGGCTAAAGAGCGATATACCGCTCTTAGTACCAAACGCTAAAGAGCGGCATACCGCTCTTTATAGCTATATATGGGGCTGACACGCTAAAGAACGATATCCCGCTCTTTTGCGTTTGGGGCTAAAGAGCGGTATACCGCTCTTTAGTACCAAATGCTAAATACCGCTCTTCGGCATTGGCGCTAAAGAACGGTATACTGCTATTTAGTGATAAACGCTTAAGAACGGTGTAACTGTCATACACTCAAGAGTGGTGTACACCGGCGGTCTATACCGCAATTTAGCCATACATGGTACTGGCGCGATAAAGAACGGTCTTTCGTTATCACCCGTACTGTACTATCTTTAGTGTCCGGCTATAAAGAGCGGTATACCGCTCTTTAGCCATCATCGCTAAAGAGCGGTATACCATTCTGTATCCCTCAGTGCTAAAGAGGGGTATACCGATCTTTAGCCACTCAGTTTATTTAATTGTGTCGGTATTTGTATTTACTTTGATGGTTTTTGTCACTGAAGTGCAATGGCATACATACTTGATGTCATTCTAGTCAAAATAGTAATTTAACCCAATTGGTATATATATATAATATGGCATCATCGGCAACCAATCGTGTTCACGGCCTTTATATGAACGATGTCTATATTGTTCTATAAATATGTCAAACAACTCGTACGTATTACTAAGACTAGCATTAGTTTAATAGATCAACTTGAGATATTCTGTCCGTACACACAACTATTTCAGCGATGGATGAATGAGATTTGATATCTAGAATTTTGTTATCGATCTCTCTCAAACGATGGGCCAGCACCCGTGGTTCAAACTGTTGTTGGTAAGACACCGCAACACATGCCAAATGTGTGATGGGCGCAAGTATAGGCAGCTCCAGTGAGTGCATTCTAGTTTCCTCCTGTATCTGTATCGGTATGCGCTCAGTTCGGATGTGAGCGCACACTCCATAAAAAGAATCTTTGTGATAATGAACCCTCTCAAATTAGTCTCAATACTTTACAATATAGAATTAACCTAAAAATAACAAAGACCTTCGAATAGAGAACCTTCGGAATAGCGGACCTTCGGGATAGCGAACCTTCATAATAGAAACATGTCCCCACAATTACACCGGTGCCGTAAACACACGTGCTAATCTTTGTCGTACTATCGTGACTCTATCGGTACGGTTTATACTCAAGTACGAAATAACCATAATACATTCGCCCAGTGGATTATCGATCGACCACAGAATATGAAAAACTCTACACCAGCTTACACCACTGTGTGGCGTAATAAATGGGACGGTATATAAAGCTTGCATTGTCTGTTAGCAGATACAAAAGCCTGGCGAAAATGGCAGTGAACATTAACCCTTTACCCAACAAACCGGCCAAAACCGGCCAAATAAAGCTTCAACAGCCTAAAATATCTTCGGTCTGTCTCAATAGAACCATACAAATATGGATATCATTGGAACCGGCTCCTTGACCACATTTTGATAGTTACAGTTATGCCATGTGCCAATGCATTGGCCTAAACAAATATATTTTTAACACTTTTTTACCACTTTTTCTTACATTCTTTAACAATTTTATAATTTTTAATGTGTTAAGCCAATGCATTCTCTTATATATGCGAGGCGACCTATGGCCGACTCGCATATATAAGAGAATGCATTGGCACAGGGCCATTCTGTTGGGTAAAGGGCTAAACACGAAGCTCGTTGCTTGAGCTCTCGTTCAGATCACCTAAATCATCTCATACTTGACATTTATAAGGGGTATACAACTGTCACTATTGTGATCCTTTTTTTCAGAACCATGAACACATATTAAGCTCGAAACTAGTTTTAAGTAAATATCTTTTATAAGAACAAAATAATTGAAATTCACATGTTATAGAGTGGAAGGCTATGCTATATGCAGGTATTCGAAAGAGGGGGGTTGTGTGTCAACTAATGAGTAACAAAAGTGAATAAAAATAAAGTGGCGGGTACCCGAAAACATGTGGTAAAACATAAAATAGTAGAACATTGGGATGGTGGGTCCCGAATGTGGCCGAAATGGGAACAGAGATAATGTGTGTCTGGAATTGTTTTATGAAAACACCACCACACCCCCGCTGCGCGAGGCGAAACATTTTCCATTTTTAAAAGTATAATATCGATTATTTGAAGAATTCCAATTCCTGTAACATACAGTGAGGCTTGTTCTGATTGCCTGATGTTGATATGCGACTATACGTTAATATCGATCAGTTCATTCCGTTGTCCCCTTGGAGATAGGGGTCGATTGTGAAAAAGACATACTCTTATACCCGAGGCAAAACTATACTCGACCAGTAGCGAACATAAGTTTTTACATTAACATTGACGTCATTTATCTTGAATTGTCGTATGTCGATCGCGCATATCTATACCCCTCGTGTGCGTTTCTATTGTCGTCTGTCGCGCAGATACATAGGCTGTTGACTGGAGCGGTTGACTTTCAGATGCCACAGTAGGTTGCTCGAAGCTGTTCGATAACGAAGAAGTCTCCATTTCTCAACACACCACTTCGCACGGATTGTCCGAGAATTCTACGTCGAAGTGTCAAACCTGATTTATTAAACCACATTTAACCAATCAATTTAATAGGTACCGTAGATCAAACGAGAGATCTAACATATGGAAAGACTATTTCCGTAAATGTGTTCTTAATTCGAAATCGACTGTGGTTCTAATTATCCAAGGACATTCGGCTTCGTGACTGTTTTTATTAACAATTAACTACTCTGTAATCAGAGGTGCTGCGAAAAATAAGCGCAGGGATCTACCATACCAAGACAAGATGCATCTCTCGTGTGTGTTTCTGCTAATTGTAGCTCACGTTTCGTTATCGTCAGCGTCGAACTCCCGCTCAGCGGATGCATCCGTCGCTTATGTCGACAAAAATGAAATCCCTAACTTCGAGTTGGAAGAATCTGTTGCCAGTGAGCTGAAGTGTCTGAGTTCTTGTTTGGGAATTCCTAAATGCCAGGGAATATACTTCGATTCCCAAGAAAACTCGTGTCGCACCATACGAACGGACGTTACTTGGGTGGAATCGGACGGAGGAAACTCAACCGTGCAGATATATAAGGTATTTTTGGTGTAAACAATATTTGTATTTCAGTATCAATAGCGTACGTGTGGTATACTTGGGATTTGCGACTATGACAAAGCTAGTAGAACGGACGTGTGTATACTGGTATACATAAAGTACGATTGAATTGTATTCAATGATTTTCGTAGTAAAACATCGTTATTAAAGATGCCCTATCTCTTCTCATATATGACATGTAATATAAATCGTACGTGACACGCAGCGGGGCAACCACACATGCTGTGCCTCAAAATTGCCTTTTATCGGCGACATATACATGTATAACGCTAAGAATAATGTAAGTAACACCATGCAGTGGTCCCGAAGGAGACGACATGACAGGACTTGTCGTTGATTGTGCAATCTTGGTCATCTTGTCTGGATTCTGGCCCGCTAATCCAAAAATGACGTGTCATGGCGTCTTCGCTGGTTTTTATTAGCTAACCAACGAAATTGGTCTAAATGAAATTAATAGGCCTAAAATCACATGGGAATTCTACGTAAGCTGTGAAGTATAGCTAATTTAATTTTCATAGCGATGGTCCATTTCCGAATCCGCGCTTTGGCAATCTCCACACAGTTGCTAACGGGAAGTCACGTAACAATTTCTCCAAAATATACATGCCCGCGATCTTTGAAAAATTACTCATGGATATAGAAAAAGTTATAATATGAATTTTACCCATTTTCGAGCTTATTCTTGTCAAAGTACTTGTTTGTAGATCTGTTTGTCGTTTTTTTATATAGACATGGCATCTCACGAATACCTTCTTTTGAAACGACCGATAGTTCTAAAACGTCACTCAAGATAACTTAACATAAACTCCCACCAAAATCCCGCGCTTCCAAAATATCAGTGATGCTGTCTGCAGGTGGTAAGGGTACTGTCTGACGGTGGTCTTCTATCAGTTTAATGGGCTTTACTCAGTAAACAGTAGTGTATATATTGTGGGAAAGGGGTGCATTAAGTTGTTATAACTTTTGTCCCAATCCCTTGTAACTTTTGTTTCAATAAATATGTTTAAAACAGTACTATAGTCATAACACAATAATTTCTACTTGACGCAAGACCACATGAAGTCGTTACCATTGCATAAATTGCAACCACTGCAATCACTATCAATAAACACTGCGAGCAGGACCATTCAACAGTTACTTTAATTTAAAAAAAGAGCAGTTAAATTATAACGTATTAGTCGCCGTTCAGAATACAAGTATATGGGAACAATTACTAATGAACGTCTATTTTAATATATTATTTCTTGTCAAAGGTAATCAGTATTTTCTTGATAAATTGTGGATTGTCAACGTTATATCTAAATGGATGTTAACACAAAAGCAGTATATCCTGCATAGGTTCTTTTGTAGTTCACTCGGATGCTAACATGTGCTATGGTCTCGATAGTTTGTTCTCGCGGCGTGTTTCTTCCATCTCTGTGTGTCATTTGCTTACATTTTGCTACCCAAACTATTCCCCGCGACCATGAGCTTAGCCACTGCTATCTCGCGGTGCAGGACCGGTTCACAGGGGGGTGACATTTGATCAATGTGGCCATACTTAAATTTAAATTTGTCTTATATTGCACTAAGTCTTTCTGAGTCGTATCTGTACTGTCCGCAACATGCATATGTACATGTGTATGTGTACTGTCCGCAACATGCATATGTACATGTGTATGTGTACTGTCCACAACATGCACATGTACATGTATCAGTTTATAACGTATCTTTAACTGCTATAGATCGCCGAACCGTGACAAAAGCAAGTAATTACTGGGATTAATGAAGACTGATTGTATGTTGCTTGACTTCCATAATTTGATTTTAACAGATTGCAAAGAGCTATCACCCACACCAAGGTTACTACACGGGTGAGTCTTTATCTATAGTCTTAATGGTTTTGTATCAAACAAAAGGAAGTCGATAACATGATAAGCTTATATAACACCAGATGTAGAACAATAAAATAAATGCAAATCACGCATTATTGTGAATATACATCTTACGATACCACCTGTATTGGATGACATGGAGTTTGTATATCTGTGTACTACTAGTCGATTTTTAATGTCAATTTTAGCGATGATATCCTTGGACAATGCTAAACACGAGGTTTTGAACCTTTCCATACTTTAGTAAACCATAACCTTCTGTGTTGTGAATCCGAAAAACATGTCGACATATATCACATTGACCATGGTGTGATATTTCGTTTTCTCAGATGTTAAATCGGTTACTTAAGGTAAACAATTAAGTATCCATGGTAACTACGGTTCTGTGAATCTAAAGAACAAACACTCTATAATGACATTCAGCCTGGTGTGTTATTTGCATTTTCTCATGTTAATTGTAGCACTGTAGTGTAGTTCTATTATTAATAATTCCACCAACTTAAATGTTCTGGGAAGCAGACAAGAGCTCTTGTTGCATTCAATCTTGATTGATACTGATATTGAGTTAATCCCTCGCAAAATTTTATGAAATAGTTTCATCCCAAAATTGTCTGTTTTGGTGGTATTTTCGATAGCAGTTGCCATGGACACTAAATTGTTTATCGCAGTATGGTTGAGTAATTTTCTTGAGGAAACAGTTCATGAGTCATGATAATGCCAAAGCGAAATGACAATTTTTCGAAGTGTTTTTGAGAGAAGTTGCCATGGAAACTGAATTGTTTCACGTAAGTGACTAACTAGCGTTACGAGCAACCGTAAACGACACACAATGATAAATGTCATAATATGGACTCCTGTGGTTCAGATCCACAACCCAGAATGTTATGGTTTAATGTAAATAATTAGCATTTAAAATATCGTTTTACCAATACCCATGGAAACCATTGTTTAACTGACAATAAAATCAAATCATGGCAGAAAATATACTACTTCCAGGACAGCTTGCAGATTAAGATGCGTATTTCCGTTGAAATGTGATTTGTATGCCAACCGATCAGATTTATGTACACCCAATTTGTTAAGGCATATGACAAAGTTATTAAAATCTATATATAGTTCTTCATATTATAATATCGGTTGTGGTATCTCCGTGTAACTCTATGCTAACTCAGCTCGAATCTAATTTAGTGCTCTCGATTAATACATTTCGTATAGAATTGCGAAAAACCGAAATGTGTTGTCCTGCGAGATATCCCATCGCTATAGCTCAATTTGCCTTTCTACAATATCCTAAAACAATAAAGCTTCTCAAATCATCGACATAGTCAATAGAACTTTCACGAACTTAGACATTCCAACTACAGCTTTAACCGGACTCGGGGTCGCAGTACAACTTTAACGCGTCCCAAAAATAACCGCATTCGGGGTAGCACTACAGCTTTTATAGCGACCCAATCCTACATGGGACAACGGAATTTTATAATTTGGGCCACAGTATACACCGGAGCGTTAATAAGACGGTCTACTTGGACATATTGATGTTGGTGTCAATTAAAGAAGTGGCATCAATGTGAAATAAAACAAGGTTCGGCTCTCATCTATTACCAACTTAGTAAGAGGTTCACAGTTATTGTATACGCTCACACTTGTCTTTTCACAACACACTTGTTGTGCAATATCCTTTACAATAATTTACCTTCCTGATGGTGGTGCTAAAATGCTGAATCAGGCACCGGTCAGCAGTTTATATACTAAAATTGGGTTTGGTGTCATTCGGTGCGGAAGACACTGTAGAAAATAACATATCCAAAATCCGCTAAAATCCTCTTTGGGGAAATTAAGAATTCAACATGGTGTGAAAGATAGTCGTCAGTATCGTAAATTATCGAATATTCCCAATAGACTGTACACTTTGCTTGACTTTAGACTAAATCAATATATATATATATATAGATAGATATATATATATATATACAAATGCCACATACTGATAGGGCATATTTGAACAATTAACCTTCTTAGATGGCCTTCAAAATAACAGAAATCGATTTAAATTCACATTTTGGGTGATGTTCCATAATGTTCTAGAATGGTCGGTAGGTGGTATCAGCATAATGCACACGGGAATGTCGTTGGTACGTTTGTAGAGAGCGTTGTTTGTATACCAAAACCGTAAGATATTTCGATCTGTAGGTTATATACTGTATATGGTTGAAATTGCAACAAAGAATAGTTGCAGCACTTATATTCTCTTCACCATGAATCCATGCACGTTGAGCAACTTATATTATATGCACCATGAATCCATGCACGTCGAGCAACTTATATTATATGCACCATGAATCCATGCACGTCGAGCAACTTATCTTATACGGTTTTGGTATACCACAAACGCTCTCTACACATGTACCAATGACATTCCCATATACATAACGCTCTCTACACATGTACCAATGACATACCCATATACATAACGCTGATTCCATTTGATTGTACGTGTATTCTACAAGATTATACAAGGTAATACGTTGCCGGGGTAAGTGAACACCACACCTGGCACACCAGGATGACATAAACAAAGTAGAGTGATAAACCGGCAGGTTGACCAGAGGCCTTTTATAAAGTTAAATAAGGAGAGCAAAAATGGCTTGAAATAAATTTGTCATTTCACCCAAACCTTGGGTGTTTATTTCACACCACTTTCTGGGATAACCTGTGTGTCGACTGAGAACCTGCGTGCCAATTGAGGAGAACACGCGAAGGATTTGTGTAAATGTTAGCCCAAACGACATTTCGAAGTTACGACTGCTTTGTTGTTTATTTCGAGGAATAATACCGCATCATATGAATTCAGCCCAAATATATTGACAGGTGTCAAGGGTCTAACTCTATACTGAGCAATAAAAAACTAATATAATAAATACCGAGTATATTTAATTTTAACGCCAATGGGTCGTTTATGTGCGTTTAAGAGTGTATTTATGCTTAAAGCAAAGTGAAATAACGATCTTAAAATGAATTGGCCGGTATATTTTATTAGTTATCAGGGTCACCAGGGTCGTAGTTGCATAAATTACAATATATTTTTATGCTAAGATAATTGCGTGGTAATTTGTTTGTTAATGGATTGATCGGTGATCATGTTAACACAAATCCCATATATGGAAATTCCAAATATGGAAAGTGACTTGCGCATGCGCAAAACAGATACAATGGTCTAATTCCAATGCCGATGACAATCTAAGCTGAGGCGATGTGCATTTTAATTCTTTCATTACGACTGTTTTGGCGTCCTAATCTATTAAAATATTCTTCTATATCTTGGAAGGTGTTCTGGAAGGATTATTTCAATATGTGTATATCGGATTAACCTTCCAAAAAGATGAGTTTGACGCCTGTATTTCTTGGCATGAATATTAACGAGCGCTCGTCTGCAAGTAGGTCATCTGGATTCGGAATTGGCGTGTTTTTGTGAAAATGTCAAATTCAATTTCTTCCATCTAAAACATAATTACGCGCTGGACTCGGTCATTTTAGGAACATATATGTATCACACGCACATACACCAAGTCTCAGCCTAAAAGTTTGAAAAATGACAGTTTTATCGACATAAATCGATGTTATTGTTAATGGTAAATTCCATGTTAAATTTTATCATTGAAAAAAATTCATTTCTTCCATCTAAAACATAATTGCGTGCTGTACTCTGTCATTTTACGAATATGTAGCTATCCCACCAACACACTCCAAGTCTCAGCTTAAAATTTTGAAAAATGACAGTTTTATCGACATAAATCAATTTTAATGCCAATAATGGCAAATGGAGTGTTAAATAAATTTTAGGCCAATTAGGGCCCTGCGAATGTTTTCTGACCTGTTCTATATTGGTCACTAGAGTTCATATTTGACCGGTTACACCTGATAATTATGCGACAGTATAGTCTCGTTACTTTATAGGTCAACATTGGTCATTATCACCTGACAAATTTATTTTGGTCTATCGTATCAACCCCTATTTTCTCCCGCGCGTAGCCTGACTACCGCTATTCTCAAAGTAATTGACCAGAAAAACGGGGTGATACCCCGGTCATGACCACGGTGATACCGGTAATAAACGGTAGCTGTATCGAGGCGGTCATGGCAGTGGAATTACGGTATTGGGCGATGATACCGCGGTCTTTTAGCGGGCACCGCATTAATTTTTTTGAATACCGCAGTGATTTTCATGGAACACTTTGAGGGGAGGTATTTACTCCCACATACGTTAACAAGCAGTATCAGTACCGCGGTATTGGAGGATACCGTGGTATAGTACCGCAGTATTAACGGGGTGACACCACGTTGCTGGTGGTCAATTACTTTAAGTATAGCGGTAAGTGTCAACATTGGTCATTATCGCTCCACTAATTTGTATCGTTTCATCGGTATGAATTCCATATCCAATTATCCACATATAAACCAACCCAACCTCTAATCCCGGTCCAATTTATTTATTTCTTTCATCGGTATATTCACGTAACGTAATATTTTATCACGTGATATTTGTACTTATATGTCTATGGTATTACTATAGTATACTGTATACGTATATCAATTGCTATTCCTATCTATATAATCCTGGTGCCATCTATAGAGATAGATAATTTCAGACCCCCCCCCCCCATTTTACATCATTGCTTCTTTAGTACAGTCGCGATGCAACATCGCTCCACTAATTTATGTCAGTTCATCGGTACAAACCACTTTTTCTCCGAGTCCATATAACCAACCCAACATCTTATAGATGACTATTCTGGCACTATATAGAGATGACTAAGATTCTGACACCCCCCTATTTTATAGCCATGTTGCAACAGTAGAGTTCAGATGCATATTATGTCAACATCGGTCGTTATCGCTCTACAAATTTATATCGGTTCAACCCTTAGTTCCCTGTATCGCCCACCCCTCCCTCAGTTTATTTTTTCAGTTGTATTATAGTCTCATTATGTACACATTTTATCTTTTCTAACTTTTGCTTCAACGCGTTGAGTTCCGCTGCAGACAATATAAAACTGACAACATTTTGAAATGTAAGCAGGCTTCAAACTCATCTTATCCAAGAAAAACTCTGGTTACATAAGAAATTTGTGTATAAGGTGTACGCGCATTTGTCGCGTTAAAAACAAAAGGTCCCAAGTCAAGGTCCAAATCCCCAACACACTGATGTGAGGTTTAACTCCATCTACATACAGTAATGTCCAAAGTAATTGATCACTTAACCACAGCAAAATAATGGGTATTTTTTCATGATTTTAAATCCTGAAAAATTACCCATAATTCTGCTGTGGTTAAGTGGTCAATTACTTTGGGCATTACTGTAACCAATATAAGGATTTGAGGTGTAATAATAACTCAATCCTCATACAGTAATGTCCAAAGTAATCGACCAATTAACCACAGCATAATTATTGGTAATTTGTCAGGATTTTAAATGCTGAAAAAATACCCATAATTCTGCTGTGGTTAAGTGGTCAATTACTTTGGGCATTACTGTAACCAATATACGGATTTGAGGTGTAATGATAACTCAATCCTCATACAGTAATGTACAAAGTAATTGACCACAGCTGAATAATGGGTAATTTGTCAGGATTTTAAATGCTGAAAAATTACCAATAATTCTGATGTGGTTAAGTGGTCAATTACTTTGGCATTACTGTAACCATAATAAGAATGTGAGGTTTAATGAGAACTCCATCCACATAACTAATAAATATGTGTGAAAATTAAACCAAAAAAAATAAATTCCATGATGGCGTCCAATATGGACTGCCTAATTCTGCTCCAAAACATGTATATTGAATATATGGTTGTTTATTGGGGGAAACTGATTATTTCAATGATATTTTCATTAACTGCATGGGATCCAAAACCCGACTTACGGGAGCTCGCTTCGTGCACGACTGTATCTTAAGCATACCGGGTATGTGCATATTTAATGAGCCAACAATTGGAATCCAAATAGAGAAGATTGGCACGTCGACCCTGCGCATAGACATCATTGATGATCTCTATGGGAATCAAAATTGACATTTAATAGACAATTTCGATTAACCGCAATAACTTAAGGAATCTCTAATTATGATTAAGCCCAATGAGAATGCAATAAGACATTTCTTATTACCCTTAACCGCAATTACTTCCCATTGCACTTTAACACAATTAATATCTCTCCCCCCCCCCCAACAGCTTATCAATACCACTCAGGACAGTGGGTGTTTTTCCTCAATTAATTGAATTTCTTGTTAGTGACCATAAATCTATACCTTCGGTTTTGCCGAATAACCGAACAAATGTTGTCAACTGTTTCCACGTTTATTCTCACTTATACCGTGTTTATATCCGTTTTATCCTATTTGTTGTTGTGTATTGCATTACTTTGATAAAGTCTGCGCTTGTGTTATTCTCACAAAAGGTAATGCGTGTTTACATTTCACAATTCCGCCTTACAGTCTGCGAGTGCGACGGAAAAAATTTCCACATGTCCGAGCGCCATTGGCATTGATTCCTTAAATACGAGACTATTTAATCGAATGAGGTCAAATATTCGCATATAACTTGACTCATATGTTATTCTGCACAATTCTGGCCAGTGCCGACTTTAATTCGCATTACTTTCGTTTTTATCGAAATATAACCGTTTTCTATGGAGATTCCCATGTAAATTTGTTCAACCAAAAAAATTCATAGTTTTGCCAATTTCAAGCTAGTTTAATACTTTATAGCATGGTCAGGGCATAATCTGGCCTATCGAGTGATGGTAGACGTTCCTTCAGTGTGCACAACAAATATTTGGTCCCAACGAAGCAGGCTAAAATCCTGAAATTTGTCAATTGACTTTGAGTGTGAAGAAAATATTCATTTAAACTTCCAAAATTGGTTGAAATATGCTCAACAACATTCAGTTGAATGGTGACATTATTTATAGTCACCGACTAACTTCCACGATGAATAAAATTTGTTTTTATTGATGACAATTATGTCGCGAGTCATAAAAATGTTAATTTTCTGAAGAAAAAAAATTCATTGTTTCGCCAATTTCAAGCTAGTATTGAGCATGGTCAGGGCATTACATATAATGATTAAGATTGCTAAAGAACTGAAATAATGAAATGGGAAACTTTTACTGACATCTGGTAAGGATTGAGGAGCAGATGCTAGAGGCCCCCACCCCCACCCCCATGGAAGACGGAATACCACTTAACACAGAAGTTGGAATACGGAATACCATATGGAATACATAAAAATATATGAAAACTTCATTTTTTGGAAGGTCGGCGTACGAATACCGGTATTTTTGGAATACCGAATACCTCCTAACAGAGGGGCCGGAAATACGGCGTACCTCATAACAGGGCATGGAATACGGCATACGAAAAAGGGGGGTGGGGGCCTCATGCTATGGAGCCTCCGAGCCTCCCAATATATTGTCTGCTCCACATCTCAATAGAATTAAACAACATTCAGTTGAATGGTGACATTATTTATAGTCACCGACTAACTTCCACGATGAATCAAATTTGTTTTTATTGGTGACAATTTATGTCGCGAATCATAAAAATGTAAATTTTCTGAAGAAAAAAAATTCATTGGTTTGCGAATTTCAAGCTAGTTTATAGCGAACATGGGAACCAAGGTACAATTTATGCCATTTAGGCACACTTCAGAGTGAAATCTGGGCTTATATTTCGGCGAGAATCCAAATCTAGATTCTCGCAAATTACCCTGGATTCTCATGAAAAAGTATATATGGATTCTCGCAAAATCAGATGAAATATATGCCCTAGTGGAAATATAGCAAATCGTTTAATGCTTTAGAATTTTTTTTTCCGGAGATTTATATATATGTTTAAAGACATATTATGGAATTTTTCGGGAGCGAGAAATTGATAAGTTAGTGCTCAGGCACTTTTCCAACGTGGGGAATGTTATCATTCTACTAACATCACTGAAAATTTCCGAAAAGATCTACCACACCACTTCATATAGAACATCGTCTGAACTACTCCAAATTGTAAATATTTACATCTCGATTCGGGGCGCAACTATCGGCTGTAATTAAACAAAAATCATTTTGCCATCGAGAGTCATTGCATTTAACTAATATATAAGAATGACGTTGTGTAACATCCATTTGGATTAATATTCGTAACAAATAACTACTTTGAGAAAGATTATTCTTAATTTCTATTTATTTGATCACTCTGCCCGGTGTCTGCCGGAGTGTTTCACATCACTTTAATCAAGGAAGACTGTTAAGAAAAACTGCATTTCAAGACCACCAAACAACTTTCCTTTTTAGGGCCACCACATCTTCCAAATATGTACTTCTTCCATTTTGCTATCAAAGACCGAAAAATGTCGTTAAACTAGAGATCCAAATACCCCCTAAGGGCCCCTCTATCTTGAGATATTAAAGACCGAAAAATGTCGTTAAACTATAAAGACCGAAAAATGTCGTTAAACTAGAGATCCAAATACCCCCTATATCTTGAGATATTATAAAGACCGAAAAATGTCATTAAACTATTAATTGTTGTTGCTGTTGTTTATTAGGGTTTATCGTCATTCTAGCCGCAAGGCCACACACGACGTTGTCAATTTTACGGGTGGAGGAAAGACCACGCAGAGGCTCAATTTCACCGGGAAGTTGTTCCACTGCGTGTAGAAACCAGCGACCCCCGGAAAGCAATTGACAAACTTGCCCAGATACACGATTCCGGTCACCCTCCCTATGGTGGGGTTAGAACCAGCTTCGTCAGCGCTGGACGGCCTGGGACGACGTAACTCACCTGGCACTCTACCGACTGGACCACCGGGGGCCCCTATTAAAGTGTTAAAGACCGAAAATGTCGTTAAATTGTAAAGTTTGAGCTATTGCCATGGCTTTGTCGTCCGTGTGTATGTGTGTACGTAAGGCGTCAACAATGCAGGCTACAGGTCGTACCTTTGGTCGGATCATTATGAAATTTGTCATAGCTGTTGACATCAACATTTAGACCAGATTATTAATTTTGGGATCATTCGGAAAAAAAACATGGCCGCCAGTGGCCATCTTGGATTTCAAAATTCAATCCATTAGCACGGGCTACAGTTCGTAATGTTTGTCTGATCATCATGAAATTTGTCAAGAATGTGAATAATGACATGTAGATGGGAACGAGTCCTTTTGGGGTCATTCGGCCAAAAAACATGGCCGCAGCAGCCATTTTGGATTTTAGTCTTTATATGACTAAATCTTTAGCACGGGCTACAGGTCTTAACTTTAGTCTGATCATCATAAAATTTGTCATGGCTGTTGAAATTGGAATGTAGATGGGAACGAGTCATTTTGGGGTCATTCGGACAAAAAACATGGCCGCCAGTGGCCATCTTGGATTTCAAAATTTAATCCATTAGCACGGGCCACAGGTCGTACTGTTTGTCTGATCATCATGAAATTTGTCATGGATGATAATATTGACATGTAGATGGGAACGAGTAATTTTGGGGTTATTCGGCCAAAAAACATGGCCGCCAGCAGCCATCTTGGATTTTACTCTTTGTATGACTAAATTCTTTAGCACGGGCTACAGATTGTACTTTCAGTCTGATCATCATAAAATTTGTCAAGAATGTTAATAATGACATGTAGATGGGAACGAGTCATTTTGGGATCATTTGACCCAAAAACATGGCCGCCAGCAGCCATCTTGGATTTTAATCTTTGTATGACTAAATTCTTTATCACAGGCTACAGGTTGTACTTTTAGTCTGATCATCATAAAATTTGTCAAGAATGTTAATAATGACATGTAGATGGGAACGAGTCATTTTGGGGTCATTCGGCCAAAAAACATGGCTGCCAGCAGCCATCTTGGATTTTACTCTTTGTATGACTAAATCCTTTAGCACGGGCTACAGGTCGTACCTTTAGTCTGATCATCATGAAATTTTTCATGGCTGTTGAAATTGGAATGTAGATGAGAATGAGTCATTTTGGGGACATTCCGACAAAAAAACATGGCTGCCAGCGGCCATCTTGGATTTCCAAATTCAATTCTAAATCTTTCCATTCATTGCTCATCACACAAATTTAACTTCTTCTCAAAGTTGAGCTACAGTGTCATTGACACTTTCATTTGAGACATTAAAGAACGAAATATGTCGTTACACCATTAATGATCATTAATACATAATTTGTGTTTATGAAAGTCTGGTACAGACAGTTTGTTTCCAGTACATATTCATTGGAACGTAAACAATTATTCTCTGACAAATCATGTTAATAGCGAGTTTGCGATACCCGTCGGACGGGTACGGGTACCGGTAGATCCAGGTAGATCGGTGAAAATCGTCACGGTCATTTGCGTACTTTGAATGCAGCACATAAAGCGATAGGGATTTGGAACGGGTAGATGTATCCCGTTGACTGGTAGTCTTTCACTAAAGTTTTCTCACTCAAAAGTACATTAGTTCTACGAAATAACAGTCAGCTATGCATTAATCTATTTATTGCACGATTTAATTGCCAAATCTCATTGATACATTTGTCATTTAAGCCATGTTTTATGTTCAAAGTATCGAGGCGGCTTCTAGCACTAAGATAACTATGGAACGCCGATGTGTTTACTGACAACTGTCTTCACTCAAGTAATGACATGTTATTTTTTGGGAATGTGATTTGGGGGGGGGGGTGCTAACCCCGGGATTCTCGACATGTTATGATTATTAGAGTGAGTTGGCGGTGCTATACGCAGTCTCGACACAGGGACGTAATTATAGGGGGTCTCCGCGTTGAGAAGGTGTGTCCACCTTCAAATTCCCAACTATACACCCCCTTAAACCACACCAAACAGAGGTTTGTGCGTAATTCAAATTGTGCACGCCGTTGGGCTCTGATTCCCCCCAACTGATCCTTCACTGACCTGAATATTATTGTGGACTGTTCTAAATGGATCAGTAGTCTTGTTGCAGAAGTCCTGTGATGGGGGGGGGGGGGGGTCCACCCTGCCGACCATGCAGTACGAGAACAGTTTTGTAGATATGAACCTGGAAATTGCAAAATCATAACATCTAGTGGTCTAAAACCAGGCAAATTCACGCCCTGGTTTGTTTTTCACAAATCAATGATCAGTATTGACGAGCCACTGAATGTGGTTAGACCAGGCATACCGGGTCGACCATGGTTCGGTCTGGTGTGAGAACGTTTTGAAATCTGAACATGAAAATTGATAATTATTGACTTTTCTCAAGCTTTACATTTGTTGGATATTTCCAACCTGCTGTTGACCATATAGCCCGAATGTTTTTCTACCAAAAGTAGGAATATTTGCAAATGTTGGTCTAAAACTATAACAAAAAATCCGCACTAATACATTTTTGGAAAATCAAACTGAATGACAGAATAATTTCAACGTATGTTTTGGTGTGTTAGGTATATGCAATATCCAACTGTTGACAAAAGTTGGGGGTGATACACCCCACCCTCTCGCCACGTCCCCTATCGACCCTTTGTGCATAAGTACACCGTGAATGTGTTACACGATTGAATACAACCGTTCAGTTATTGTACCTTATGTGGTGGTGACTGATTTCTCATTTTAATATAAATATTTGACTTTTGAACGGACATGGCGCATTTTAACCCCAAGACTGTTGTATATTGTAGTGGCCGATAATGACACCAAATACTGATATACACACCTCATAGTCGGCACAATCTTACCGTCATCAGATCGACTTTTAGCTGTTTTCTTTGTTTCGCATAGACGTGAAGCAAACGCTACGCTCTTTATTCGAACCATATAATGAATAGTGTACCATTAAACACCCTTTATATTTAACAAGTTTGATTTTTATACGCCCGTTTGAAAAAAACGGCCGCATTATAGTATTGGTCTGTCCGTCCGGGCGTCCGTCCGTTAACCTGGTTTCCGGATGATAACTTTAGTTAGAGTGAACCAAATTCAATAAAATTTGGTATGTGGGTTTATTAGCCGAAAGGTAAGTTCAAGTTCGAATTTGGGTTCCGGCCGCCAATTTTCACCGGAGTTATGCCCCTTATTTGACGTTTTTTTACTTAGAAAATCCTTGAAATTTGTTGTCCGGATGATAACTTTAGTATAGTTTATCGGAATGAATCCAAATTTGGTATATTACTTTCTCCCACCAAAACACAGGTCAAGTTCGAACTTGGGTTCTGGCAGAGTTAGTTAGAGTGAACCGATTTCAATCAAATTTGGTATGTGGGTTTATTAGGAGAAAAGACAGCTCAAGTTCGAATTTGGGTTCCGTCCACCAATTTTCACCGGAGTTATGCCCCTTATTTGACGTAATTTGACTTAGAAAATCCCTGAAATTTGTTTTCCGGATGATAACTTTACTAGAGCTTATCGGATTCAATGATAATTTGGTATATTACTTTCTCCCACCAAAACACAGGTCAAGTTCAAATTTGAGTTCCGTCCGCCAATTTTTACCAGAGTTATGCCCCTTTTTTTTTACCAGTTTCCGCCGACCCAAGAGAGGGGGTATTTTGCACGCCCAGTGTAGCTCTTGTTCTACCTACATCCGGGTTTAGGCCCAGACAAATATCCAAGTTCTTGGGATGAATATTCCCTTGCCCGACCCTTCGAAAGATTCCAACCCATTACCAGTTATATGACTACATATTCCCCAACTAATATAAGGGTCAATTTCGGTCTTATATCTGACTAAAAGTGCATGCATGTAGGACATTCTTGGACCCTGGGTCTAAACCAACACATTTTACACCGAATAATGGTTGGATTATTAAATTAGCGTAATTGTATATTTGTGCTATCATAACATATTTTCTCAGTCAGAAAATTCCATCTGTTCTAGACGACACTCGAACGGTCTGGGAAATTACTTATGAAAGCTAATTATTGAAAATGTTACCAAAATGAGTCAAAGAAAGACGCCAACCCCTTCCACTTTCGCCTCGTCCCTGGTTAATGCAATCCATTATCCACGCAGATGTCCATCATATAACCATAACAACAAGTATAACGTCGGCCAAGAAAGCGAATGCGGATAACAATTCCTCTACATCATATATATTGTGCTGCAATTGGCTCACCATACACTACCCGTCGATATGCTTAATTCTACCCGTAAAACAGTTTGCGATTTCAAAACGTGTACCGGGACGGGTAGCTACCGGTACCCGTACCGGTACCCGTACCCGTTTGAAATCGCAAACTCGCTAATATTGCCTTTCGTTACTGGTTTCCTTGACTCACATATCTCTCACTTCTTAATACTTATAATTAAAACAAATGTTCTGTGTTTGGTGTCACTTCTTAATAGCATTCTGTATTCTGCTATTGAAAAGAAAAACAGTTGTAGTATACCTTAAAGGTATGAAGGCCTTGGTGGGTATCATGTGAACATATTTCCACCGCTACAAACGAAACAATATTCAAATATAGACAGACTTTGTTAATATACAAATGAGAAATATCTCATAAACATTATGTTATAGTCGTAAATTTGCCGACTGTTATGTAAACAAAGCATAAAAAGTTACTTTCCTGGTGTTTCTTTATATTATGATGGTAAACATAAAGAGCGTTCTTTGTTGCTCAATTCCTTATTTGGAAATAATAAAGAGCGTTTATACCATTTGTGTGTGATTAGCCAGTAGCATTATGCTGCCTTCTATAACACAATCAGACTCTTGTTTAGGTAAAATTTAGTAGGTCTTTATGTAAGCATGATGTTTAAGGGATTACAGTGCTCATGAAACAACAAAACTCTATCGGAAAGCCACCCCTATTGTGATCACAATAATCCAAGTCCCATAAAAATCGCGTAATAATTAAGCCGAGAAATAAATAAATATTACCGCCACCGGTTGTCGGCTATCTCCGTCGCAAAACCTCGCATGACGTCAAGCGAGGTAAACTAATTAAAAAACACGGAATCGGAGTTATTTGTGTCTACCTATATGACGATGGAAAATCCGGAATAGACATCAGCTCGTGAGCGTGATGGAATTACTGCGGGGCATATCAATAGCATTGTGTACACATGGTTAATTGTCATCGCGCGGTGAGTTATATTCACTTGTGATTTGTCTTAAGCGCTGTTTGGAAAGTTATTGTTTTGACAAAAAAACTATAGAAGGCCGATTGAGCGGGGTATGTAACACTTTCGTGTCAAAAATAAAGCTTATAAAAACATGAGCAGGCATGTGAACTCTATTCGGGCGCGTGTTCACGATGTTGTTTTAATTTTCCGTATATATGCCCCGAGTGTCCCGTATTTACAATCATTCATTCGTAACATTGCCATATAAATGCAATGTTTTCGGCTGTGGCCGGTCTAGTGACTCTCAGTTAGGTATAATACTGTATTCATTTCCAAACGATGTTCGTTTACGTGCCATTTGGCGGGATTTCTGTGGGAAACCCGTTGCGCAATCATCAGAAACCGATTACATATACCAAATAAAGAGCGTTTAATTTGACAAGTCAGTCATGGTTACGAATACATACAATTGCAGTTAAAGTGGAGAGTATGTTGAATAAATCACGATAACAACTATTCTTAGTCGATTCCCCATTTCCTTCACCATGGCTCCATAAAGAGCGTTCCATGTTAAGAGTTTTCCTAATATGGTACGAATAAAAAGAGTTTAATAAAGCGGAAATTGCTATGACTTGGAAGGATATATAAAGCATGCATATCGGACGTTCGTGTACATGTATTGACATGTATTGGTGTAATCAGTAAAAAAAATCACGATGACAACTGTTCTAAGTCGAGTCCCTTTACCTTGACGCAATACAGAGCGTTCACTATTACGATATATTGCGAATAAAGAGCACTTGAATATGTGATTCCATATTAAACCGGATTATTATCCCTCCTTCAAAAAGTTTTATATATGATTGGATGTTTATAACCCTATTGTTATGCGTAATTGCCACATAGAGGTCGATTTATGACCTGGATATTCAATAGACCGCATCGCTAGAGTGCTAATTTAATAGGTCAATAACGATGCATAGATGTAGTGAATTTCCATCAGTGACAGTCGGCTAGATTGTTTTGGGGTGGGGGAAGCAATATTCCGAAATATATATAAACACCATATTGCCCAAATAATTACATGATTCATAACCAAGGAAAAATGAACATATCATATTGGTAATGAATGACTTGATTATAATTGATTAAATCCGACAGCAATAAACCAATTGTGTGTTGTTTTACCGCGTTACGATAATTAAAACGAAACGCTCTTTATTGACACACGACTAATGGCATCTGGAAATTGGAATGTTTACGAGATGATAATTGCCTAATAACTGTGCAAGTCTTCGCGTATATATGCAATCTTGATATGCATATATAATATAACTTGGACTATTCCGGTAACGAAAAAATATATATAAACACGAGCACGCGTTTATATAGATAAATGCGCGCAAAACTGAATAATATACGGGCATGGCTTTATAGTAACAACACATCGCGATACATATAATAATAGTAATAATAACACGATAAAGATCGACATTTAATTACGAGAAAGGCGATGTTTCGGCGAAGTTTTGCATTCGCAGTGTGATAACGCGACAATCGTCAAAGGCCGCGATCGACTACATGCAAACTTAAAATACCGCCGTCGCGTATCTATGCGTTGTCAATGAGTTACCACGTGATCGATCACGTGCTATGCTTCTGTTTACATGTGACAATCACGTGATCGGGCTGATGATCACGTGACTTCGTCTACAACAAAATCTTCGGCTAACTTCGGAATTTTTTTGAATCGTTATAAAAATAACGATTGGCGGCCGAATATTAGATTATATGCGCCCAATGGACATTTTATATATATATTATCGGTATATTGAAAGAAAATAATATTGTTTTTTTCAGGACCGTATTCCTTTAAGGGATAGTGATCGTATATTTGAACCAAAATGTATGCGTTTTAATATTGATCTGTTTACGGTGTTTGGAACAAATATTTTCGACAACTAAACCCTCTCGTCCCTTTAATATAATTAATATAACATCCCTCATCCAATAATCTCCAAATTGCATATCTAATTTCAATCCTAGTTACACGTCACACCGCCCCTCATCATTTGCCAATTGTACACCCTTTTTTGCTGCTTCTGTTGCAACTGCTCAATTTCTTTAAAAATTATTGAAAAAATGGTCCTCCGGCCTGCGACATTTACCTCCGATTTAGTTTTTTCGATCATCGGTCCACACCAAAATTGAGCACACGTCCCTATATAATATACCTATTTAAACCGAGTATACACGGTGGTGTAATAGAAGAACCATTAATTTAACCGTAACCGTAGCATATTTCCACGTATACGTGTACGTTTTCACGACAAATCCCCGCTGATCTGTTATTAATGAACCAAACAATTAACATGTCAACACACTCTGGCCCGCCAATGCTACAGTGTATAAACGTAACGGGGCAAATATGCATATTATATTGACAGCTAACGAGAACATTCATCACCAATAATCTGCTCACCCCCTTTCAGTCGATACGATAGAAACTAAACGATTTGTTACTTCTAATTACCCGTACTTAATTACACTACTTGCGTGTTAATAAAGTACGACACACCCCCCCCCCCAATCACAACTAAAGGTGAAACATGGGATTTAGAACATTAATATTCACTCTTACACAGTTTCACATTCAAGGTGTGTCTTGTGTAATCGTATATCAGTTGTAACGTTGTGAAACCGCAACCGAACTGAATTATTCTATTGCTAAATAGTTCATGGGTGACCTGATGCATGCATCTTAGTTTTCTTGTAAGAACTGTTCACATCTATCCGAATATTTTCGTTGTAATTGAGTTAAACGTCGTTATAAATGAGTTATAAACTGCGTTCGGACGAATCTGCTGATCAGCATTGTAGTATTTAATTACTGATCGTGATCACCAGCTGATTCGGCATTTTGGTATCACCCTCTTCCTGGTGTACCTAAAACGCTGAATTTTAGTATCAGCCCTTTCCGGGTGTACATACACCCCCATTCTGGGTGTAAACCTAGGTCAAATCAGAATGAATTGTAACCGACAAATCGTTAAAACATTTTGTATACGCGATGGCAGTGGTCAGACCAGTGTAGTGAGGGGACTGAACTCAATCTCGCAGTTTGGATCTGCAATTATGTGGTTTGTCGAACATTTTATGATTACAAATATGTCAATATCACTACCCTTAATGCATAGCCCAATTACACTGTGGGGTATCGTTAGTCTCACACCTAGTTTGGCTTGTAATAACATTTTGTTTGCAGATTGTCGTCATATCTATGAGATGGGCCTCGTGGAGACCGGCGTGTATACAATCAAACCGGATGGCGTTACCGACATGACAGTCGTGTGTGAGATGGATGTAGCTCCAGGAGGATGGATGGTCATACAGCAGCGCATAGACGGAAGTGTGGATTTCTATAGAAACTGGGTGGAGTACGCCAACGGGTTCGGCAACGTCACTGCTAGCGAGGAATTCTGGGTAGGACTAGAAACCATACACAGTCTGTCGGCATCGGACGATAAAGAAATCATGTTCTGGATGGAGGCGTTCGATGGAGTTACGGCGTACGCTCGGTTCTCAACATTCAGCGTATCCGGGGCAGCAGACAACTACAGACTGAGCATCGCGGATTACACAGGTAATTTCAAAATTAAAGATGCATAATCCGATTTAACGCTCGCAAATTACTAATCCTTAGCTTCGTGGGTAAACAATATTTGATTCGAGGCGAGGAACATACTAATCAAAGATCAGAGTGATCAGATATCGATTTTTGAAATCTATCATTTTTCACCACCAATAATGTTTAGTGGTCCAGTAAAAGTCGACGAGAAGACGGTCTCGGACCAAATTGCGGATGAGGATGGTTAACTCTAAAATCAAGTGGCTTTTTTGTATCAGTTATTTGACAAACATGCAATATTTCGTTGATAAATAACAGGTTTTGGGCAATATTATACTATAGTGGACTGTGGTTAGCATTATTTGTGGGTAATTAATCGATTCTGATAACTCAAGCGGCATTTCAAATAATGTTGTTGTTGTTGGAATCTGATGATATGGTGACCATCGAATCGGATTGAGTACATTTAAGTACGAAATTGAACCTTATATTCTTCACACAACATCAATAGAAAGTAGAATCATTTTCACTAGACTGCGAATAAGTAATAATACATTGGCTATTAAAAAAGGACGCCACACTCAACCGCCGACTGCATTGGAACAAAGGCTGTGTATATTTTGTTCCGATGATGCTATAGAAGACGAAAACCACTTTATTTTAGAATGCAGCGCTTACCACAAACCACGCCTCGAGATCATGACCTTATGAAGACACATTTCCCAGGTTTCGGAAGCGTGACCCAAACTGAAATACTTGAACTAACTTCAATTTGTCATATGATCTGAAGATTATTCTGCACACGTGATGAACATGGTATATTAAATCAATGAATAAATATAGACGAGACGATCCTATGCACATTCAGCTTTTCTAAGATTATACATTACATTCTGTTAATATAATTTATTATACTGTTCACTACACAATGTAAATTTATTTGTTATTGCGTATGCATACTGTCCTTTTGCCAATTCAACTTATCTTATCTTATCACAGGTAGTATACAATATACATTACATTCTATTAATATAATTTATTATACTGTTCACTACACAATGTACATTTATTTGTTATTACCCATGCATACTGTCCTTTTGCTTTTTCTTATCTTATCACAGGTACAGCGGGGGATGCTAACACATTTTACACACAAAGCGGCGGTCAGCAGTTTACAACGCCAGACCAAGACAACGACGCTTGGGTTGCGAATTGCGCTGTTAGATTTAAATGTCCATTCTGGATGAAAAACTGCCACGCTGCATGTCCAAATGGGCAATATCATGCATCACCAGGAATATGTGCGCGTGCTGAAGGGATCACATGGGCAAATTTTCGGACTCACTACGAATCGATGAAAGCCATGAAGATGTTGATCCGCAGGAAATGAATGACCATCAATCCCTGTTCGAGCACAACATTGGATTCAACTGAATTGAACCGGCTGAACCAAACTCACATATGTTGCCTGCCTTGTTATTGGATACCTTGTGGCGTTGAGACGCAAAACCTGTATAATGTAAACAAGGCACCATAATACACAGTTAGATATTCGTTTTTAATTTACCTTTCTGGACACCAATATCATCTACATTTGACCTACAAATACGGTCAATTTCGAGGTTTGCCGATTGCGACCGCACACGATGCACCACTTTGAGCAACAATAATAGTTTATCATTTGCGAACCAATCACATAACGTCATTCAATCACGCGATTGGCGGGTACTAATTTTGGCTCTGGGTTTTTCCCGATATTGATCGAGGCTGACATTTGGGAATTGTCTGAGAATAACATCATGTTTTAATTCATTATAGACAAGAAAACCAATGTCAGAAATGGTAACGCGCTCAAGATCATATATTATATACCCATGATTGTAATTATATAATATAAAATATATTGGTTTTGCGAATGACCAACTCAGAATTCCGTTAAAATAACAATAACAACCAGCACCTAATTAACGAACCGGCGGCCGACTCCGACCACAACCCCCAGTGGGCTGCAGAACGAAAAATGTCTATAAAAGTTGAAATGTAAGACCTACAAATTATCCTTTTCATTTCTTTTGTTTGTAATTGTCATAGCTTATCACAAACCAAAAATCAACATTATTGACGTAATGTTAACGACAATAAACGAAATTGAAATTCCCAAATACTCCTTTTACCAGACTCGGCCTCCGGTCGCAGTTCGACTTTTAATCCTCCCAAAAATTCCCATTCTATAAATAAAACACCCATGCGCCCAGGCGAAACAAGAATATCAACATTAATATACACGCGGGGCGCGCGTAATAAAAGCATAATTATGTTAATGAATATTGTACGGGTTGAAGATTATTCCGAG
The DNA here is from genome assembly GCA_032622095.1 of Siphonodentalium dalli. Lineage (NCBI taxonomy): Eukaryota > Metazoa > Mollusca > Scaphopoda > Gadilida > Siphonodentaliidae > Siphonodentalium > Siphonodentalium dalli. The sequence continues at coordinate 252,885,345 of CP136065.1, forward strand.
AGTGGTTTGATATTAGAAACTTTTTTTTGCGAAATCTAAGCATCTTGCGGTCATAATATTGTGTAATATTTAGCAATTAGAGCACGACGAATTATTTATTCCGGAATAAATTGTTGTTTGTTAATTAGTAATTATGTCAAACGCACTCGAATGTATTGTTATATTGTCATCGATGTGATGTACAAGCTATAGCATGCATTCCCACCATGTAAACCCGTATACTGGCCACCACATTAGGGAATGTGTTACAGATATGGCGATGCAGAAATAACGGCGGTGAATTATTTCAGAAATGATTGTATACATGAATGTTTTATTGAAGGATATAGCGCCGTGGTGATTGGGCAAATTCGCGTTTATAAACAACTCAAAATAAGTCATCCTTAAGGGTACGTTCATACACTGGCAAGTTTGCACGGTATGGTTTGCGGGCTTTTTGTCGTAGAAAAATATGGTGCCATAATATGAACGGGAAAAAACACACAAAGTGCATCTGTGCCATAGCTAATTACATGCGAAGTAAAATCTCTGTAGTTCCACTCGTAACTATGCTACTGGAATTTGCCTGTAAAAATCATGCAATTATCTCACAAGAATTAATCATACAGGTATTAATCATACAGGTATTAATCATACAGGTATTAATCATACAGGTATTAATCATACAGGTATTAATCATACAGGTATTTGAAGGCAAATTCCATTAGCACTGGTACAAGCGGAACAAGATAATTGTTACTTCTCATGTCTTTTGCTTTGGTAAAGATGCATGTTATGTGCACGTTTCCGTTCATATTAAGGCACCATGTGGTTTTCTATTACGAAATGCCCACAAAAACATACGGTGAAAACTTGCCAGCGTATGAACGTACCCAAACACATTTCACAACATAATCAAGAATTATAAAGCCGATTGTCGGGAGTGTTATTAGCGCGCCGCGTGTATACTGTTCTCCAAATTCTGATAGCTGTGGTCCGCTGGGCATTTTATTTATAGATAATGGGTTTTTCCGGTTTAAAAGTCGAACTGCGCGACCAGGAGGCCGAGACCGGTAAAAGGTGTAGTTGTGAATTTCAATTTCGTTTATTGTCCTTTACATTATTATGTCAATAATGTTGATTTTTGGTTTGTGACAAGCTATGTCAATTACCAATAAAAGAAGTTTAAAAGATAATTTGTAAGTCATATATTTCAACTTTTATAGATATTTTTCGTTCTGCAGCCCACTGATGGTTGTGGTCGGAAACGGCCGAGTCGGCCGCCGGTTCGTTAATTAGGTGCTGGTTGTTATTGTTATTTTAACGGAAGTTTGAGTTGGTCATTCGCGAAACCAATAGTTTATATTCTATAATTACAATCATGGGTATATAATATATGATCTTGAGCGCGTTACCATTTCTGACTATGGTTTTCTTGTTACTGACGGAGTGAGATAATGTCGACCGTCTGCGTGCTTGCATGCTTCTGTGACCACCGTTTATGGGGCGCAAAAGTTATAAATTGAGAACAAAAACCGTTATGAGGGAAGAAAGCTCATATAAAGATTGGTAGTTTAGTCATACTTATTTGTAAGCTCTCATGAACGATACACAAATCATACACATAAGTAATAATTGTGTATAGACAGTAGATCGGAACACAAGTTATTTCAACTCACATATAGCTAGTTTCATAAATATGTATAAATGCTTTTATTTCCTTGAAATTAGTTAAATATATGTGTTTGTTTGAAATTAATTATTATGCATGCACGGATGCCACATATATAGAATTACACCTCACTCTATGTACGTTCTTTCACTTCGTGCCTTACGAACATCGCGGGCTACCCCTCCCCCGAAACTACTTCCAGTCAAGAGCGACTTAGTTCTGTAAGTGGCCGTCAAGATTTGGTGCACCACGCCCTGATTTGTGATGAGTAGACACTTTATTCACAATTTCACATGTATATAGTTGGTCAGGTACATTCTGAATTAAACTATTATAGATGAATTTGACAGTGATAAATCCACAATTTCCCAGTTTTTTGTGTGGAATATATATATATATATCGATATATATAATATCGATTATTTGAAGAATTCCAATACCTAAGTAGTATTGGCGGGCACTCTGGCCCACCCCCTTCGCTGTCAGGCACTCTGGTCCTTGGGCCAGAGTGCCTGAACCAGGTTTTTTCTGGCCCACCCCCGTCGCTGTCAGGCACTCTGGCCCATGGGTTTTTCGACGGGGGTGGGCCAGAAAAAACCTGGGTCAGGTACTCTGGCCATGGGCCAGAGTGCCTGACAGCGACGGGTGGGCCAGAGAAAACCTGGGTCAGGCACTCTGACCCATGGGCCAGAGTGCCTGACAGCGAGGGGGGTGGGCCATAGTGCCCACCAAGGGCCGGGTTCGTCGGTCCAGAGGTTGTGTTAGATTCCAAAGAGTAAGGTGAGCGCTTCGAATAGTTTTTGACAGAAAAGAGCATAATTTTTTAATTCTTCGAATTTTTCTCGCATTCTAATGGCAGTGTGGTAAGCCGAACTTAGAATAATACCGAGCAAAAATCGAAGCATTAGTAAATTGTCCTGCTTTACCAGTGCATTTTTAACAAAAGCGAAACTCTTCGAATAAATTCGAAGACGCTAGCGCTGTGAAATGTACATGCAAGAACCATCTGATAGCAGGTTTTGGGTGGCCCTGAAAATGGCCGTTTTATGTCAGATCACAAGAAAAGTGGATAAGGGGTCTGTATGAACTCAAATACACCCTCTTGGTCCAACTCCTGAAACACAACCGAAGCCTCGATGAGAGATGGAAATATACCTTTTGGTACACTCACATTCCTCAATGGGAATACGCAGAATCTGTTTTTCTTTTTCTCTCTCCAAAACACGAGTTTTCTCTGTAGAAAGGTTGCCGCCACCGTGAGCGAGAGATCTGTTGTGCCAAACCATTCGATGTGTTCTATCTCCTGTCCATTGAACAGTGTAGGGTTGAGAGCCCAAGCTGTACAGACTAGAGTGAATAGTTCAAAGAAGTTTTCACCTGTACCATACACTGCCCAGGAAAGGGTCTCCCACACCACAATGTCCCTCGGGGCCGATACACGGATGGTTCTGAGATAAGATCCAAGATCAGTAACAGCGTATTCCATCGTGGAGAAATGATATGCTCTAAATGGGTTTCAGAAATCTAAAGCAAGTAGAACTTTGAGTTTGAATGCACATTACATGGTGCTATTTCAAAGTGTGCGTGATAAAGGTCAACTAAAAAGTCTTGCCTCTCAAATGCAAATACCTCATTTAATGCAAGCATATGATGATGCAACTTCAACCAATCATGGTTACTTACTACTCGATTTTCAACCAAAAACAGATAAATCGTTGAGACTTAGAACTGATATATTCCATCGCTGGCTCACAAATGACGATCGAAGTGCGGTAATATATTCATCGGTATAAAGATAAGTGTATCAACATAATAATTTCATTTCCAATCATGGAATCGCATGAAGCAGTCTTGAGTGTATTTTCGACTATAGCTAAATTAATACTTGATGATCACTTAAAGCTTCCAAAGCAGACTCGAACATTCCTGCAAAAACACAAAAAAGAGCTGAAGAAAATAGCTGACAGTAGAACTCATATCGATTCAAAAAATAAAATACTTTTAAAAACTGATGGAGGTGGATTTCTCGGTGGAGTTTTGATCAGAAGTCTTCTCAGACAAAAAGAAAACAAATCATTTGCACGAGTTAGATCATATAGAGTAAATGCTACTATAACAAATTCTACAACTGCACAGCAAGCTAGTCCAGTTAGAGTAAATTATACAATGATACAGCAAGCTACTCCAACTAGAGTAAATTCTACTAGATTAAATTCTACATTTGCTAGATTTCAACCACTCAACGATAATGGTCCGCAACCAATTCCATCAGTTCAAGAAGCAGAACATTCCCCGTTGCTTCAACGATACTCAAAAATTATGAATCTTTCAGAACCATCAAAATTAGCGTTGATGGCATTTGATCGTAATTTTAATAAACGTAAAAGTAAAAAGTAATTCAGTCATTTGACATTCAACTGTTGAATAGTAAAGATGACGATAATAACTCCACTGAAAATATGGTAGATTTGTAATGGCTATGAATCAGGCACCAACTTATTTTCGAAAAAAATGATAAAATATGCCACAAAGAAAGTGATTGATTGCATGTCAGAATGCTGTACAAATATTTTAAAAGGGAATGTAAAACTAACAGAAGCCCAGAAGCGCAAACTTCGTCGAGGTGTAAACACCTCAGAGAACTTGCAGGCAAATCAATATCTTTGAAACGAAAAAAAAACTAATTTTAAACCAAAAAGGAGGATTTTAACCACTTCTTATGCTAGCACCATTGTTTGGTAAAGCAGTCGCTGGAAAACTTCACGGTTAAACATGAAGAAAATGGTTGCTGTTCCCTTCAAAATGTTGGATGACATTAAAAAATGGAGAATGAGTCTAACTAATTCGAAATTACCACCTAATCCTGAAATTACGAATGTTTCAAAACTAAGCAGATAATTGAATTCAGTTTCTGATCAAAATTTGTCAGAATCTGAGAAGGTGCAATTATATGGTACAACTTTGCACAAATTTAAAACTTCTTAAAAATCAGTTAGAGCTATTTCAACCCCGCAAACAGAACAACCATTTAATCATCATACGGCTGTGCTAGAAAGTATTCCATTAAAGATGAGAAAAAAAGCTGAACAACTTTTACAACTTATTTCAAAACATCCGCAAATGAAGTTTGATGAACATGGACAATTAACATATGGTGAAAAAGTTATTAGAGGATCAAATATTGTTGATCTCCTCAATGATATTGTACGACAAAGAAAAGGTTTCGAACCAACAGGTTGTGAAACCTTTTCACAAGGATTGAGCGAACTTAATGTACCTCAAGATTTTGTAGGGAACAGAAACCGTTGGCTTTGGATTAAAACACATTTGAAAGATGATTCAGATGATGATTTGGAAACTCCGCTACAAAACATAAAACCAAAACGATTTGATTCTCATCGATTCACACCAATGAAAGGTATAAAAGCAAGACATTCAAAAACTAAAATAGCAGATAGGTTGACACCAAAAGGTATTAAAACAGAAAAAACACAATGGGATCCATACTAGATGAACAGTTATCTAAAATGTTCTATAATCCAAAGAAAGTTGGAAGTTATGGCGGTGTAAAGAAGCTTTTTGATAAAGCGAAAAAGCAAAATAAAAAATAGAACTCATAGATGTGAAGAAATGGTTGCAAAGCCAGTCGACATATACTTTACACAAACCAATAATTCAAAAATTCCAATGTAGAAAGACTGTTCTAGCTGGAATTGATATTCAATGGCAGGCAGATTTAGCTGATCTTCAGAATTTGAAAAAACATAATGATAATTACAGATATATGTTGTGTGCGATAGACGTTTTTTTCAAAATTTGCGTGGGTACTACCAATCCACGATAAATCTGGCCAAACTTTGATCGAATCGTTCAGGAAACCAAAATCGTTTCAAGCTGATGAAGGTTCTGAATTCAAGAACGAAAAGTTTTTGAAATTTCTGCGATCAGAAAGCATTCATTTCTTCACAACTGAGAATCCAGAGACTAAAGCAAGTATTGTTGAGCGATTTCAAAGAACTTTAAAAATTCGTATGTGGAAATATTTCACACACAATAAAACTTCAAGATATATTGATGTTTTACAGCCCCTAGTCGATTCTTACAACAATAGTTATCACCGTAGCATAAAATCGAAACCGTCGGAAGTTACTTTGAAAACTGAAGCTGAAATTTCCAAAAATCTATATGGAACAGGAAATAAAAAAGGAAAATCTACACTGAAAGTGGGTGAATTGGTTCGTATCAACAAAACCAAAAGAACATTTTCAAAGGGTTATTTATCAAACTGGACTCGTGAAATTTTCAAAGTTGATAAAATTTGTAAAACTAATCCAATCACATACAAAGTTTCAGATCTTGATGGTGAAGAGATTGATGGATCATTCTACAAACATGAAATCCAGCATATAACAGACAGTAAGGTGTATGAAATAGAATCAGTTATTGATAAAAGAACGAGGAGAGTGGGTGGTAAAACAGTAAAAGAAATTAAAGTTCATTGGCTTGGATACCCAAAGAAGTTTGACAGACAGGATCCCAGCTTCAAATTTAGTATAAAACAGAATTTATCATGTCGCAAAATTATTCAGATTCAATTAATCTTGATGAATCAACACAATTTCAGTTCTGTGGTGAAAAAGTTGCTAAGAACCAAGTCACTTCACGCAGATAATTATTATTTATATCATAATAATTACATCTATTGTACACATTAGTATCCAGAGTGCAAACAAAGAATTGTGGCTTATTCTTCTAAGTAGCTCTCTATGTTATATTCTGCCAACACCTGGACTGAAATTATTGAAAAATACTGAGAAAAAATGAATTCATTCTACATAACTCTCATTAGTGGTAGTTAAATGTTACTTTACCCAGCCAACTCACAGTGTTGTTTCACAGTGAAATTACCAAAAACAATACATATTGATAAAGAGCTTTGGGAAGTTGCAATGGTTGAACTAATTGTACCATCAGAAACATACAACATTATTGGAGATGCTTGCATAATAAAAATAAAACTTCTGTTCCAAGAATTTTACAATACCTGCACAAGTTACCAATAAGTGACGAGTAATTTCAAAACCAGAAAATGGTATAGAATTAAAAATATTAGCAGGAGCATATTCTGGTGCAGCACATTTGACAGATACAATTCAAGGTGTAAATGTTAGTACAGTAAGCAGATTGATTCCAGAATTGGAATTCGAATTCGTATATTCCAAAGCACAACAACGAGTTAAAATTTCAACCAATAGTTATACCAAAGTAGGTCTTGTACTCACCAGAGCTCTTTTGGATAAACTTGGTTACAGAACAGAATCAGAGAGTGTTACGTTTGCTACTCCTTCGATAACATTTCCATATGGAGTTGATTTAAATGCGGAGCATAATCAATTGTTTGTTTATTCTGACATATGCTGATTATACAGTTGTAGTGATGTTGAGGCACCGATATTACGAGTGACATCATTCGAGCGTAAAAGAATACACGATGGTCAACATATTAAGCATGAATTCCAAAACTTACATTATGTACCAGTATCAAAGTCTAACTTTGATACCGTAAATGTGTATATAACCAATTCAGTTTGTTGGTGGAAAGTCTATGGTAAAAAGTTGCATTTCCGACGCCGAAGTAATTTGTATTTATAATGATCCCCGTGTATAGAGGCGTACATAGACAGTACGGAAATGGAATTGGTTCACTATTCAAATCTGCCATGAGAACAGTAGTAACGTTTCTAAAACCTATTGGTCAGATTGCTAAACAACAAGCATTCAAGCATGGACTTGCTGCAGTCGAAGATATTATTCATGGTGGTAAAAGTCCGAAAGAAGTATTTTTGAAACAAGGTAAAGAAGCATTGAAATCTTTTGGAAGGGAAACAATAAAGAAAATATCAACACCAAAACGCATAAATAGATCATCGCGGTCTTTGCAAAATCATTCTTCTCACAAACGAGTTAGAAGTAAGTCCATTAAAACACATGTAAAGAAATCAAAACGATCTCTCGATATATTTGATTAATCACGATGATGCAAAATGGATCATGCGAATGCAGCAAGTTCGAGTTAGATGCTTCTGATGTTCCACCAACAATGACAACGGATGGAATCACAATGGACAGAACATCACCCGATTAGCTCTTTGAATAATTCCGCATCGATAGAATTTGTAATACCGCCTCAAACTGAAAAATGGACAAATGTGAATCAATCATATTTGTACCTGAAATTCAAAATCACAAAAGCAGATGGAACAAACTTGGTTGATGCTACTGAAATTGCGCCTGTTAACAACATTTTCCATAGCATGTTCAGTAGTATCGATATTTACCTAAATAACAAACTTGTAACGGCGAACAGAGATACATATCATTATCGAGCCTACATGGAAAATCTCTTGGCTTATTCTGGTGAATGTAAAGGAAATCAACTTGCCGCACTAGAAATGTGGTATCCAGATACCGCTAAACAGTTCACCGAAAACACTAAAGCTGGTGGTAATGATGGATTGAAATCTCGCCAAGCAATCATAGCATATAGTAAAACGGTAGAATTGTGTGGTCGTTTACACACAGATATATTTCTACAAGAAAAATACTTACCAAGTGGAATTGAGATAAGAATTCGTCTCAATATAGCGAATCAAAAATTCTCTTTAATTGGTCGAGACAATGAAAAAATAGTGTTTGAAACGGCAGTTTTCAATGATCGCACAATTACGCTGATGCTAGTAGTAGCAAATAACTTGAACCAAACAATAATACAGAGAAATATGAAAATACCAATTAGAAGAGTTGAACTAAAAACATTCACTATTGGTGCAGGGCTTAGATCAAAAATTGAAGATCACCTTTTTCAAGGAATATTGCCAAAGAGACTTTTCATAGGCTTGGTATCAAACAAAGATATGAATGGCGATATCGCAACGAACCCATTCCATATCCAACACTTCAATCTGAAAAAGCTTGAAGTTAGTCAGGACGGGCATACCATTCATAACCGACCATTTGAACCAAACTTTGCATCAGAACAATGCCTAAGATCTTATTTATCACTGTATCAGTCTTCGGGTATGTTTGGGCAGAACATATCCTTTGGTTTGAATCTCGAAAAATACATGAATGGTTATTGTTTCTGGGGTTACGACCTCACACCTGACCAATGAGCAGAGGAAGGACATTTGCATCCTATAACACAGGTAACCTAAGGTTAGAGCTTCAGTTTGCGGCACCTCTAGCTTCAGTGATCAACGTGATAGTCTATGCTGAGTTCGATAATCAAATTGAAATCAACAGTTTGCGAGAAATAATAACAGATTATTAAAATCATGAATGGATTGCATTTGGAGGAAAAATTGAGATTGCAAGTTGCAGGACTCGATTTCATTCCATATTGTGTTCCTATCCTTGACAAAGTTCGGAAAACTTTCGAGAAATGTTTCGTTCATGAAATACAAAATCAAATTTCAAAAGAAGTGACACTCAATTGTAAAGGATGTAAAATAGATCATCCAAGTCAGACTCGACATTTACCTTGTCTTTGGACACCACCTATACAATGGGTAGATATGTTCATGGATATAGCACTACTTAAATTGAACATCTACCGAGTTATGGAACAATGGTATCCAGAAATAGAATCATTTACACCACAAGAGAAATTTGAGGCATTCAAACTTTAGAAAGATATAAAGGAAGTTGTTCATGCAAACTGTAACCAATTTAATTCGGTTTTTGTTGACTTGTGGTGTGAAAAAGTAAAAAAATACTACGAAGATATACACTAGCGAAGTTCAGCATATACTAGACAAATCACCCTACCTGTGATCATTGTATGGTGTAGTGTGTGCAAAAGATCAGTTACCACACGAGAAACCTCATCATGTAAAAGCATACATAGTAAATACACACACGTCAGAAAAACCAGGAGAACACTGGGTTGCAATTTTCTTCAATGGAAACATTGCAACATATTTCGATTCGTTTGGGATACCAGTTATTGATAAATATATCAAATCATTTATTCAAAGAAATTCGATTGAATGTAAAATAAACGTTGGGCCTTTTCAACATCACGGTACAAACGTATGCGGTATCTATTGCATATTTGCTTTACATTTCTTGAAAAGCGGATATGGTATAAAAGTATTAGTTGAAATGAATTTTGATGGTGACTACTTCAAAAATGATAGAAAAGTATTTGATTGGTTTCATAGAAACTATGAGTCCTTACGAAAGTAATCAGAAACATTACCCAAAACATGTATTTCACAAACTTTTAAGACTTACTGTGAATTTCATTATTGATGAAATGTGTTCATTGGCAATTATTTAAATATGTTAAAATCATAATCAATTGTAAATCATTTCTCTGGCAGGGAGTGGGGCGAGGCAGTCATAATTTGCTTTGGCTGTATTAGTTCCTTTCTGTCAGAGCGTTAACACGAGTGAGTTGTGCGGACTGTGACCTTCGGGGAGCATCCGTCCTCGTGCTAATGCAGGCCTGAGACGGTTTTGGATTAGGCTTAGGACGGATTATGGAGCTAATCCCCAACGCCGCGCTAGCTGCAATGCAAAGAAGCCAAATAGTGGACACTGTTAGTTGGAATCTCCAAGCTAACATGGGCTATTTGGTTCTTTGCGTTGAATTCCGGACAGAGGATGCTGGTATTCAGAGGTCTTCTGCCCGGAGCAGGAACGCCGAGACCAGTCGTAACTTGAAGAAGGGGCCTCCAAAAAGAAAAACACCAGCCAAACGGAGGAGGGACGCCGCCAGACGGGCGAAATGGAAGAAGAAGATGGTGGTGACTGTTGATCGGCCGGTCACCCCTCCCCGTGTGGTTCAGCAGACGTCCGCTGTCACAGCCGGTAGGTCGGAGTTGTTTGAGAGACGTCCAGACGACCCGACCTGCCTGGAGACAGGCGACATCAGACCATCTAGCAGGGACTCCATTGATCTGCCGGAGGTCCCTGCTGTCGTCTCGGAGACTGCTGAGGTCATCACGTCAGCAGTTTCATGTGCCAGTGCCGAAGCCAGAGGAGACAGGAACGCGGACACCACCCCCGATGCTCCTGCCGCTGACTTCGGGGTGGAGATGGACACGTCGACACCTTGGACACCGGAATACCATCACAGCTCGGTGTCCTCCATCGCCACCTCCAGCAACAACAGCAACAATAGCAGCAAATCCGTCTATTCCGTCAGATCGGATGCTGAATATCAAATGTTGGAGAGCAGGATCCAACACACTACTGATCGCGAGGAACAAGTTGAAATCTGTGCAGCACTCAATGTCTACCTCGAAGCCAAGAAAGCCAAGAGGCAGCAATCTCAAACAACAACAACTAGGCGAAAAAATGTTCTCAAGTTCAAGAACAAAGTACAAGAAATAAAGAAGAAAATCAAAAAATGTCTAGATCATTTTCATCCATTTTTTCACCACTTCATGTTTTGATTAAATTCATAACATGTCATCTTCAAAATTTCCAAGTGGGTTGTAGGGGAGGGGTTACGCCCCTTCCAAATCCTCCCTGGGCTTATTCCCAAAACCCCTAATAAATATATCATTTCTCCACGATGGAATACGCTGTTACTGATCTTGGATCTTATGTCAGAGCCATCCGTGTATCGGCTACGAGGGACATTGTGGTGTGGAAGACACTTTCCTGTGCAGTGTATGGTACAGGTGAAAAGTTCTTTGAACATTTCACTCTTGTCTGTACAGCTTGGGCATTCAACCCGACACTGTTCAATGGATGCAAGATACAACACATCGAATGGCTTGGCACAACAGATCTCTTGCTGAAACCCTTCTACAGAGAAAGCTCGGGTTTTGGAGAGAGAAAAAGATAAAAAGATTAGACGTATACCAATTGAAGGATGTGAGTGTACCGAAAGGTATATTTCCATCTCTCATCGAGGGTACGCTTGTGTTTCGGGAGTTGGACCAAGAGGATGGATTTGAGTTCATAAAGACCCCTTATCCACTTTTCTTGTGATCTGACGTACAACGGCCCTTTTCAGGGCCACCCAAAACCTGCTATCAGATGGTTCTTGTATGTACATTTCACAGCGCTAGCGTCTTCAAATTTACTGGTAAAGCAGCACAATTTACTAATGCTTCGATTTTTGCTCGGTATTATTCTAAGTTCAGTGTGTCCAGCGAAGGGGAACGCCCTTCGCTTACCACACTGCCATTAGAAACCGAGAAAAAAACGATACATTAGTAAATTATGCTCTTTTCTGTCAAAAAGCATCATATTTCTACGAATAAAAAGCACCGATTTGACTCGGGAAAATTTTATATGTACCATTTTACCATTATCTCATAACATATTTCACTGAAAGGTAACTTCTACTAGTACATTTTACAACGCTTTCGTCTTCGAATCTATTTGAACACTTTCGCTTTTAAAAAAATGCACTGGTAAAGTAGCACAATTTACTAATGCTTCGATTTTTGCTCGGTATTATTCTAAGTTCAGTGTGTCCAGCGAATGGAACGCCCTTCGCTTACCACACTGCCATTAGAATCCGAGAACAAATCGAAGCATTAGTAAATTATGCTCTTTTCTGTCAAAAACCCTTCGAAGCGCTCACCTTACTCTTTGGAATCTAACACAACCTCTGGACCGAAGAACCCGGCCCTGGGTGGGCACTCTGGCCCACCCCTCGCTGTCAGGCACTCTGGCCCATGTGGTGGGCCAGAAAAAAACTTGAGATGGGCCAGAGTGCCCGCCAATACTACTTACCTGTAACATACAGTGACGCTTGTTGTGATCGCCTGATCGATATGCGACAACGTTAATATTGATCAGTTCATATTGATCAGTTCATTCGTTGTCCCCTTGGAGATACGAGGTCGATTGTGAAAAAGACATACTCTTATACCGGAGACAAAACTATACTCGACCAGTGGCGAACATAAGTTTTTACATTAACATTGACGTCATTTATCTTGAATTGTCATCTGTCGATCGCGCATATCTATGCACCTCTCGTGGTGTGTGTTTGTATTGTCGTCACGCAGATACATAGGCTGGTGACTGGAGCTGTTGACTTTCACAGATGCCATAGTAGGTTGCTGGAAGGGATCTCAATATCTCAACACACCACTTCGCATGGATTGTCCCAGAATTCTACGCCGTGTGTCAAAACTGTATTTTTAAATCACATTTAACCAATCAATTTAACAGGTACCATATATCAAAAACGAGCGATCTAACCTATGGGAAGATTATTTTCGTAAATTTGTTCTTAATTCGAAATCGACTGTGGTTCTAATTCTCCAACGACGTTCGGCTTCGTGACTGTTTTGTTGTTGTTAACTACTCTTGAATCAGAGGTGCTGCGAAAAATAAGCGCAGGGATCTACCCTACCAAGACAAGATGCATCTCTCGTGTGTATTTCTGTTATTTTTAGCTCACGTTTCGTTATCGTCTGCGTCGAACTCCCGCTCAGCGGATGCATCCGTCGCTTACGTCGACAAAAATGAAATCCCTAACTTCGTGTTGGAAGAATCTGTTGCCAGTGAGCTGAAGTGTCTGAGTTCTTGTTTGGGAATTTATAGATGCCAGGGAATATACTTCGATCCCCAAGAAAACTCGTGTCGCACCATACGAACGGACGTTACTTGGATGGAATCGGACGGAGGAAACTCAACCGTGCAGATATATAAGGTATTTTTGGTGTACACAATATTTGTATTTCAGTATCAATAGCGTGTGGGGCCTATACTTGTGGGATTTGCGACTATGACAAAGCTAGTAGAACTGACGTGTGTATACTGGTATACATAAAGTACGATTGAATTGTATTCAACGATTTCCGTAGTAAAACATCGTTATTAAAGATGCCCTATCTCTTCCCATATATGATATGTAATATAAATCATACGTGACACGTAGCGGGGCAACCAGACATGCTGTGCCTTTCATCGGCGACATATATAACGCTAAGAATAATGTAAGTAACACCATGCAGTGGTCCCGATGGACACGACATGACAGGACCACCTGATACAGACCAATGTTACTCTGTAGTAATACAAAACTATTAGTTAAAATTCCTCAGTGATAAAGGGTGTGTGGCATGCCACGCCAGCCGTTGAGGCATGCCAATATCCCATAATATGTCAAATATAGCGAATTATCGAAATATGAAATACCACGAAAAAGCGAAATAGGAAAATACAGCGAAATTGCGGAATAAAAAATGCATCGAAATGACGAAATAGCGCGAATTATGAAATAAGAAATTATTTTTATTAACTAAATAACGGAGATATTTGAAGAAGTGTTTTTGACGAAATAACGGGCATATTTGGAGAAGTTTTTTTTAAAGAACGTACCCCAAACCTACCCCAAGCCCACCCACCCAAGAGAAGAATTTTACTTATATTTCACCACAGTTGATCTATTGTGGTGTTGTTATTTCTAATACAAATCGGCGTTATTTCGTAAATATACATTCTTTATAGAGTTATTACCCTGTGGCAATGTTACGATTTTAGCTTGTCAAAGAACATGTGGCATGCCTCAACGGCTGGCGTGGCATACTACATACCCTATATCACTGAGGAATTTTAACTAATAGTTTTGTATTACTACAGAGTAACATTGGTCTGTATCAGGTGACAGGACTTGTCGTTGATTGTGCAATCTTGGTCATCGTGTCTGGATGCTGGCCCGTTAATCCAAAAATGACGAAAATGACGTCAGAAACCGTGTCATGACGTCTTCGCTGGTTTTCATCAGCTCACCAACGAAATTGGTTTAAATGAAACTAATAGGCCTAAAATCACACGGGAATTATATGTAAGCTGTGAAGTATATAGCTAATTTAATTTTCATAGCGATGGTCCATTTCCGCGCTTTGGCAATCTCCACACAGTTGCTAACGGGAAGTCACGTGACAATTTCTCCAAATCCATCTTTGAAAAATCACTCATGGATATAGAAAAAGTTATATGACATCATTCACATGTGTACATCCAGATGCAACATACGATATCAAGAATTTAGAAATTAAATATACCACAATTACACACATAAAGCCTGGAATCAGAGCTATCTCTCCAATCTACATTATTAATCGTTTCCCAACTGAATCATCAATTAGCCAAGCGTGAATGTGTAGGCCTACGCGTCATACTAAACGCTTAATATCTAACAGTATTGCATGACATATTTCTTTAAGAGAACGAGCGTTGTGTCACTCAATCGCCGGTGGAATAACAATCCACTTGTCTCCTTAAAATAACTATATCACATCTAATATATGGTATACATGTATGATTTCTTGTATACATGTATATGCCGATTCTCTTGTATGGATGCGAAATGTTGGGACAGCAAAACTCGATACAAAAATGGGAAAATGCTGCACATATAGAATTTACAAATCTGAGTTTGGTATTGAGAGTTATCTAAAACGCTAACAAACAAAGGTGTAGTTACATTAGCCATACATGTTTAGATGGTGAAATCATCAACTATACCTATCGGCCATCGACAATGCATGGTTTTTGGGAGAATATCGATAAATCATAGAGATATTGAAAAATATGCAACACCGAGTCTAATGGTGACGAATATAATTATTTGACGAAATGCACTTTGAATAACTAATTTAGAAGACGATGTCTACCTTCTGATTTAACTAATGACCCAAGCCTCTTCACATTTAAAACACTTAAGAACTCAAGAAATATGGCAAACTTATACAATTTCTGCGAATGTGTGAGACATGTACAAACATAAATCTAAGTTTCACCGCCCACCTGATCTCATTTATCTGATTTTTATCAAATATTATGCTTAATACTATGACATCCTATATTATGTATATATATAACATCGTCCACGCCTGGAGACTATGTGCTCAATTTGATTTTGTATCTCTCATAGCATAAACATGTTTAATAGAGTGAATAAATCAATCTGAAATTTGAATCTTAATATCGCTATATATATAGTGAGAGTGTCCCAAGTGAGATTCTATGTTACTTGGGAGCGTGCAAATGTGGTTGCCAGAATATTAAAGGTACTCAATCCGATCAGAAGGTCCCCATATCATCACCTTCCAACAACAACAACAACATTTTTTTAATTGCCGCTTCAGTTATCAGAATCTAATAATTGCCCAAAAATAATGAAAAGCACAATCAACTATAGTATAAAATTGCACAAAACCGGTTATTTATCAACCTTTTATTCAAAGAAATTTTGCCGGTTTGCCAAATATCTGACACAAAAAGCCACTTGATTTTAGAGTTATCCATCTTTACCCGCAATTTGGTCCATCAAATTCTTCTCGTTGACTGTCTGTCTATTGGGCCACCTATAATTAAAATAATATATTTCAAAACATCGATATCTGATCACTCTGAGCTTTGATGGGTGGGTTCTTCGACTCGAATCAAATATCTTTTACCCCTGAAGCCAAGGAAATAGTAATTTGCGAGTGTTAATTCGGATTGAGTACCTTTAAATGTTTCAATGTATCTTTATTATAAAGTGTCTGTCTCATCTTTCTGTTATTGTTGTCGCTTCAATAAAACAAATAAAACAAATAATAACTTGTGTCACAATGTGATACGAATGATGATGATTGTAAGTATTTTCCATTTTATATTGCCTGCATGGTAAGTAAAACATTGGACATTCTGAATTATTTTGCATCAAATCAGACAGAAAATCTTTACATATGTATTTTTATTTTACAATTCATGCATCCATTTGTCTTCATCCAGGTTTTATTTATCAAATGAATGTAGTCGGTGTGGTGTTTTTATGGGATATGGCACTGTGGTCGTTGGGGTACATTTTGTGAACCGCCAAGCAGTTCTCACTTAATGTGCCTCCAATGACCACAGCGCCATATCCCACAATAACACCACACCGACTACATTCATTTCATATATTTATATAGCTTTTTGGTGATTTATATTTCCATAAAAAAGATGAATGTATTCTTATTTATTTTCACAAAATCTGCGAAAATTTGAGATAGCCATCGCAGCACATTAAGTCAACCCAATATAAGATTTCCAAGCACTTAGCAACGTAAATGTGATCGATATAAATGCATGAAGAGAAAAAATGGCGTCGAGGAAAGATGTGCGCTGGAGAGGCCGCTCAAAACTGTTAATGTTTCTTCGTGTATTATAGGATTTCCCGAGTGAGTCAGATGTGCTTATATATTACTGACACCTTTAATCGAGCTTGGACCACACTTCAGTGTTCATCCAGAATTTTGCCACCTCAAATCCGTTTATTCTGTTACAATTACCATCCTGCATGCACGGAATTGGGAGAGGCCGCCATTACAGTTTCGGACCATTTTACTTTCGGACTAATTTTATTTTAAACTTTAATCACCTTCAATTTTAAACTGGTCTATATGTGGAGACTGGTGCAGTTGAGGGATAACTCGTGGAGATGCGTGATTACTTACCTGAGTGGACTTGTTCATGTCTGTAGGAATGTGTTTTCTGATGTAATTTGGTATTAAATATGTAACTCCAAATTGGACATACACATTATGTGTATGAAGAGGCCGGGGAGTCAGGACATGCAGTGTCCAAAACGTGGTTATGATGTGTGCATACTTATATGCACAAACTTTTGTAACTCAATGCATTCGTTCTACAGTGTGACTGGCTTTTCCGGAAACTATCGGTACCTCAGTGTGTGTGGCCAATCAGTCCATGTGTTGTTCAAGTTCAAGTATAATATCAAGAACTCAACAGTAACTCTTTTGGGACTTCGGATGATTCTGTTCCGTTGTTTGCACCAGTGGAGCAAAATTCCAAGTGATATGAACTGTTTTTTTTATCTTGATGTATAATTGACTCAGTCATTCCACTTGTATATTTAGGGGTGCGCCGAAAATCACCGGCGGAAGCTCAATAAAACCATAACCATAACCATGGCTTCAGATGCAAATCGGTTGAACTTCGAAAAGAACGACCAATTATTCTGCTGACCGCTTTTAGTGATTAGGTCAGATTAGCAAGGTCAACAATTTGTGACGTCGTGTTAGTGTTACGGTCTGTGTGTTATTGGGGTATGGAACGGATGACCCAATTGGCCGTTGACAATCACTGAACAACAGTGTAACACATACGGGTTATGTAAATATTACTTCGTGGCGGCCCAACACACAGGGCATTTGTGATCCTCGCCATCGTTTATTATTTATAGCGATCCACATCGCCCCCGAGTAGCTCATACCATATCATAATTGAGAGAGACTGGGTCATAAACAAGCGAAGCAACTATATTTGGGACATGACAATCTGCGGGATGGGATGGGATATGGGATATGGGATAGAACGACAATCTGCGGGACAGAATTTCAAATTGCGTGGGACGGCCGATATATCGAGGAATATAGCACGTAGAGGGCTCCTTTTTGTGTCTAACTAAAGGCCGATATTCGCCCTAGCCACACATATACCAGAAGTTGCATTATTCGGTCGACAACTGACCTAACATGAAATTGTCGAAATCAAGGCCGTGGAACAGCTGTAGAAATGCATTTTACAGCGATAACGCTATGCCCACAAGCAAACTTGGTATTAAAATGAAGTTTATCATCTATTGCACAACACAAATCAATTAATTCGAGCGAAGCTGTGATTTATGCATATCTAGAGACCGATTAACCCACCCATGCGATGGTGCCACGAAACACTGAAAACTGCGTTCGACATCAATGTTTAAAATTAAAGATTTCTCGATGAATACGCTAGCAAACAACAAGTTTTAGGTACCAAATGACGCAGTGGAATACTGCGCAATCGTTTCTGTCTGTTTAAGTGCGAATACTGTAAGGGCGAACACGCAAACGCGCGCCGATATAAACAGCTAAAAATAGACTCGATGTTTACAATTACAGGATCGATTTCAGCTGATATATTCCACATAATGTAGGATTAGACACAGGGAATGTAATTTTTTCCAAATGGGTCCACTACGCAGTGAAATTGCTGCAGAAATTCGCTCCAAGAAAGGGCGCTACTTTTTCTCGTAAAAAATAGAATGGCCGACTGAAGCCGTTTTATCGTTTCAACTAAGCTGTTCTTAGCAGCACTTCATCCACAAAATACGAATATACACCATGTATCAGAAGACGTATCAAATGTGATTTTTTAAGGGATTTGTGCTCTTCATTTGTTATAATTCGCACTTATTTTTATTTCAGTTGTGACTAAAAGCCCAGATGCCGGAAGCCGGTGCCCGGTGATTACAAGCCAAGTTACAAAATAGATTAACTGGTTTGAACGCATGAACACGTCAATGGTCAGACTTTTCGAAAGAATATTCAAATCAAATAGTGTTTATAGACTTAAAAACTTACGTGTGACACTCGAATTTTAATTAAATCCATGATTGAGTAGTCTCTCGAATATCACGAACACTGCGCGCACACATTTTATTGGGATACATGCTATCTAATGGCGGCCATCTCGGGTAATTGAGATGTGTTCGTATCACACCGTGATACGGCCAATGAAATAACTGAATTTCAGATTATCAGCTTAACCGCATTATTTCATGAGTATCTGAAGCAAATGAACACCACAGACAATAGAAAATTAACACAGCTATTCGTGTGTGATAATCTTTAAAGCCAGTAACACCTCAGTCATCCTGACAGACTCTACAAACATACCGATAATGGGGGTATTATGAATCAGAAATATTTTTGTTATTTCGAATTATCAGTAGCATGTTGTGGCTTCTAAGTAAACAAATTACCAGTTTTTTATGGCGGCATGATGGTAAATGGCGGCATGATGGTAAAGTACTGTGTGATACGAACACATCTCAATTATCCGAGATGGCCGCCATTAGATGGCATGTATCCCAATAAAATGTGTGCGCGCAGTGTTCGTGATATTGGGCTTTTAGTCACAACTGAAATAAAAATAAGTGCGAATTATAACAAATGAAGAGCGCAAATCCCTTAAAAAATCACATTTGATACGTCTTCTGATACATGGTGTATATTCGTATTTTGTGGATGAAGTGCTGCTAAGAACGGCTTAGTTGGAACGATAAAACGGCTTCAGTCGGCCATTCTATTTTTTACGAGAAAAGTAGCGCCCTTTCTTGGAGCGAATTTCTGCAACAATTTCACTGTCCAGTCAGTGGCGGGGTTAATATATGTGGCTAGGGCGAATATCGGCCTTTGGTTAGACACCAAAAGGAGCCATCTACGTGCTGTATTCCTCGAGATATCGGCCGTACCACGCAATTTGAAATTCTGTCCCGCAGATTGTCGTTCTATTCCATATTCCATCCCATGTTAGGTCAGTTGTCGACCAAATAATGCAACTTCTGGTGTCCGGTCAGTGGCGTGGTTAATAAGAGTGGATAGGGCGAATGTGGGCCTTTCGGTAGACACCAAAAGGATCCATCTACGTGCTTTATTCCTCGAAATATCGGCTGTCTCACGCAATTTGAAATTATGTCCCGCAGATTGTCGTTCTATCCCATATCCCATCCCATCCCGCAGATTGTCATGTCCCCTATATTTAGAGATACCAAGTATGTACATTATTTATGCGAGGTGTATTATGTAATCAGCGAAAACCGATAGTCGTTAAAACCCCATAAAGGTGCATCGCCCCATTTGACCCAACAATATCACGATCTATATGGTACGTTCTCTATATGAACAAATAAATAAATCCGAGAATGACCCATTAATGCGGGGTTTCTTATCGACTTTCACATATTCGCAAATATACCAGGCAATATGTTTCAGCCATTTCGGTATAGAAAGATACAATGTGCCGGAAATCGAAAGCAAAAACATGTTGTGCAGGGACGTTGTATTTTTTGTGGGGGGGGGTGTCCACATTGACATTTCCAACTGCACTTCCACTTGAACCAG
Source organism: Siphonodentalium dalli (assembly GCA_032622095.1). Classification (NCBI taxonomy): domain Eukaryota; kingdom Metazoa; phylum Mollusca; class Scaphopoda; order Gadilida; family Siphonodentaliidae; genus Siphonodentalium; species Siphonodentalium dalli. The sequence goes on from CP136065.1 coordinate 252,905,910, forward strand.
ACCAAACTCCAATATTCGCGAACTACCATTAGACCACCCCAACTGGTACCTCAAACCCGTCCCACAACTGGTACCTCGACCCCAACTGGTACCTCAAACACCCTCACAACAACTGGTACCTCAACCCCCCCCCCCCCCCCCTCAACTGGTACATCAACCCCCAACTGATACCTCAAACTTCCCAACTGTTGGAAATTTCCCAACCTGACACCCGCCTAACGGTGGCAAGATTCAAACTCATGGCCATTTGAGATCAAATTATTTACTAAATTTTAAATAGAAAATATGTCCTGCTAACTATTTGTTGAAAAATCAAACAACGAGAACAATTTCAACATGTATGTGGTGTCAAATTCCCAACTAATTTTGTGTCAGTTATAAAATTTTCAACTGTTGAACATTTTGACCGAAGTCCCAAACCCCCATTAGCCCTGGAAGAGTGTTCATCCTTTAGTTTCCCAAATCTGTCTTATATTATAATAAGTCTTTCTGAGTCGTAAGTGTATATAACATGCACATGTACATGCATCAGTTATAACGTATCGTTAAAGGTACTCAATCCGATCAGACGCTCCCAAATTACTATTTCGTTGGCTTCGGGGGTAAAAAATATTTGATTCGAGTCGAGGAGCCCACCCATCAAAGCTCAGAGGGATCAGATATCGATTTTTGAAGTTTGTTATTTCTCGAAATGTGTACTAACATGTGTCCCAGAACACGTGGTCAAACGGGGGGGGGGGGGTCTCGGACCAAATTGCCGATGATAATGGATAACTCTAAAATCAAGTGGTAATACGGTCAAATTTTGTGATACCTTAGTGATAATACGGCAATATTTTCTTGAAAACAAGTTTGGGGGAATTTGATACCATAGTTGATAGTGGTTAGCATTATTTTGTTGCAATAAATCGATTCTGATAACTAAAGCGTATTTTGAAGATATGTTGTTGTTGTATCTTGAAGGTATGGGGACCGTCTGATCGGATTGAGTTCCTTTAACTGCCATCGATCGCCGAACCGGGACAAAAGCAAGTAATCATTGGGATTACTTTGAAGCCTGATTGTATGTTGCTTGACTTCGGAATTTTATTTCAACAGATTGCAAAGAGCTATCACCCACACCAAGGTTACTACACGGGTGAGTCTTTATAGTCTTAGTGGTATACTATCATCCACACCAAGGTTACTACACGGGTGAGTCTTTATAGTCTTAGTGGTATACTATCACCCACACCAAGGTTACTACACGGGTGAGTCTTTATAGTCTTAGTGGTATACTATCACCCACACCAAGGTTACTATGCGGGTGAGTCTTTATCTATAGTCTTAGTGGTATACTATCACCCACACCAAGGTTACTACACGGGTGAGTCTTTATAGTCTTAATGGTATACTATCATCCACACCAAGGTTACTACACGGGTGAGTCTTTATCTATAGTCTTAGTGGTATACTATCACCCACACCAAGGTTACTACACGGGTGAGTCTTTATAGTCTTAATGGTATACTATCATCCACACCAAGGTTACTACACGGGTGAGTCTTTATCTATAGTCTTAGTGGTATACTATCACCCACACCAAGGTTACTATGCGGGTGAGTCTTTATCTATAGTCTTAGTGGTATACTATCACCAACACCAAGGTTACTACACGGGTGAGTCTTTATAGTCTTAATGGTATACTATCATCCACACCAAGGTTACTACACGGGTGAGTCTTTATCTATAGTCTTAGTGGTATACTATCACCCACACCAAAGTTACTACACGGGTGAGTCTTTATAGTCTTAATGGTATACTATCATCCACACCAAGGTTACTACACGGGTGAGTCTTTATCTATAGTCTTAGTGGTATACTATCACCCACACCAAGGTTACTATGCGGGTGAGTCTTTATCTATAGTCTTAGTGGTATACTATCACCAACACCAAGGTTACTATGCGGGTGAGTCTTTATCTATAGTCTTAGTGGTATACTATCACCCACACCAGGGTTACTATGCGGGTGAGTCTTTATCTATAGTCTTAGTGGTATACTATCACCAACACCAAGGTTACTACACGGGTGAGTCTTTATAGTCTTAATGGTATACTATAATCCACACCAAGGTTACTACACGGGTGAGTCTTTATATATAGTCTTAGTGGTATACTATCATCCACACCAAGGTTACTACACGGGTGAGTCTTTATATATAGTCTTAGTGGTATACTATCACCCACACCAAGGTTACTACACGGGTGAGTCTTTATATATACTCTTAGTGGTATACTATCATCCACACCAAGGTTACTACACGGGTGAGTCTTTATATATAGTCTTAGTGGTATACTATCACCCACACCAAGGTTACTACACGGGTGAGTCTTTATAGTCTTAATGGTATACTATCATCCACACCAAGGTTACTACACGGGTGAGTCATTATAGTCTTAGTGGTATACTATCATCCACACCAAGGTTACTACACGGGTGAGTCTTTATATATAGTCTTAGTGGTATACTATCACCCACACCAAGGTTACTACACGGGTGAGTCTTTATAGTCTTAATGGTATACTATCATCCACACCAAGGTTACTACACGGGTGAGTCTTTATCTATAGTCTTAATGGTATACTATCACCCACACCAAGGTTACTACACGGGTGAGTCTTTATCTATAGTCTTAGTGGTATACTATCATCCACACCAAGGTTACTACACGGGTGAGTCTTTATCTATAGTCTTAGTGGTATACTATCATCCACACCAAGGTTACTACACGGGTGAGTCTTTATCTATAGTCTTAGTGGTATACTATCACCCACACCAAGGTTACTACACGGGTGAGTCTTTATCTATAGTCTTAGTGGTATACTATCACCAACACCAAGGTTACTACACGGGTGAGTCTTTATCTATAGTCTTAGTGGTATACTATCACCAACACCAAGGTTACTACACGGGTGAGTCTTTATAGTCTTAATGGTATACTATCATCCACACCAAGGTTACTACACGGGTGAGTCTTTATATATAGTCTTAGTGGTATACTATCACCCACACCAAGGTTACTACACGGGTGAGTCTTTATCTATAGTTTTAGTGGTATACTATCACCAACACCAAGGTTACTACACGGGTGAGTCTTTATATATACTATTAGTGGTATACTATCACCCACACCAAGGTTACTACACGGGTGAGTCTTTATAGTCTTAATGGTATACTATCATCCACACCAAGGTTACTACACGGGTGAGTCTTTATAGTCTTAATGGTATACTATCATCCACACCAAGGTTACTACACGGGTGAGTCTTTATCTATACTCTTAGTGGTATACTATCATCCACACCAAGGTTACTATGCGGGTGAGTCTTTATAGTATTAGTGGTATACTATCACCCACACCAAGGTTACTACACGGGTGAGTCTTTATTGTCTTAATGGTATACTATCATCCACACCAAGGTTACTACACGGGTGAGTCTTTATCTATAGTCTTAGTGGTATACTATCACCCACACCAAGGTTACTATGCGGGTGAGTCTTTATCTATAGTCTTAGTGGTATACTATCACCCACACCAAGGTTACTATGCGGGTGAGTCTTTATCTATAGTCTTAGTGGTATACTATCACCAACACCAAGGTTACTACACGGGTGAGTCTTTATAGTCTTAATGGTATACTATCATCCACACCAAGGTTACTACACGGGTGAGTCTTTATAGTCTTAATGGTATACTATCATCCACACCAAGGTTACTACACGGGTGAGTCTTTATAGTCTTAATGGTATACTATCATCCACACCAAGGTTACTACACGGGTGAGTCTTTATAGTATTAGTGGTATACTATCATCCACACCAAGGTTACTACACGGGTGAGTCTTTATAGTCTTAATGGTATACTATCATCCACACCAAGGTTACTACACGGGTGAGTCTTTATCTATAGTCTTAGTGGTATACTATCACCCACACCAAGGTTACTACACGGGTGAGTCTTTATAGTCTTAATGGTATACTATCATCCACACCAAGGTTACTACACGGGTGAGTCTTTATCTATACTCTTAGTGGTATACTATCATCCACACCAAGGTTACTACACGGGTGAGTCTTTATAGTATTAGTGGTATACTATCACCCACACCAAGGTTACTACACGGGTGAGTCTTTATAGTCTTAATGGTATACTACCATCCACACCAAGGTTACTACACGGGTGAGTCTTTATAGTATTAGTGGTATACTATCACCCACACCAAGGTTACTACACGGGTGAGTCTTTATAGTCTTAATGGTATACTATCATCCACACCAAGGTTACTACACGGGTGAGTCTTTATATATAGTCTTAGTGGTATACTATCATCCACACCAAGGTTACTACACGGGTGAGTCTTTATAGTATTAGTGGTATACTATCACACACACCAAGGTTACTACACGGGTGAGTCTTTATAGTCTTAATGGTATACTATCATCCACACCAAGGTTACTACACGGGTGAGTCTTTATCTATAGTCTTAGTGGTATACTATCACCCACACCAAGGTTACTACACGGGTGAGTCTTTATCTATAGTCTTAATGGTATACTATCATCCACACCAAGGTTACTACACGGGTGAGTCTTTATAGTCTTTGTGGTATACTATCACCCACACCAAGGTTACTACACGGTGAGTCTTTATAGTCTTAGTGGTATACTATCATCCACACCAAGGTTACTACACGGGTGAGTCTTTATAGTCTTAGTGGTATACTATCACCCACACCAAGGTTACTACACGGGTGAGTCTTTATATATAGTCTTAGTGGTATACTATCACCCACACCAAGGTTACTACACGGGTGAGTCTTTATAGTCTTAATGGTATACTATCATCCACACCAAGGTTACTATGCGGGTGAGTCTTTATAGTATTAGTGGTATACTATCATCCACACCAAGGTTACTACACGGGTGAGTCTTTATAGTCTTAATGGTATACTATCATCCACACCAAGGTTACTATGCGGGTGAGTCTTTGTAGTATTAGTGGTATACTATCACCCACACCAAGGTTACTACACGGGTGAGTCTTTATAGTATTAATGGTATACTATCATCCACACCAAGGTTACTACACGGGTGAGTCTTTATCTATAGTCTTAGTGGTATACTATCACCCACACCAAGGTTACTACACGGGTGAGTCTTTATAGTCTTAATGGTATACTATCATCCACACCAAGGTTACTATGCGGGTGAGTCTTTATAGTCTTAGTGGTATACTATCACCCACACCAAGGTTACTACACGGGTGAGTCTTTATAGTCTTAATGGTATACTATCACCCACACCAAGGTTACTACACGGGTGAGTATTTATAGTATTAGTGGTATACTATCATCCACACCAAGGTTACTACACGGGTGAGTCTTTATAGTCTTAATGGTATACTATCATCCACACCAAGGTTACTATGCGGGTGAGTCTTTATAGTATTAGTGGTATACTATCACCCACACCAAGGTTACTACACGGGTGAGTCTTTATAGTATTAATGGTATACTATCATCCACACCAAGGTTACTACACGGGTGAGTCTTTATCTATAGTCTTAGTGGTATACTATCACCCACACCAAGGTTACTACGCGGGTGAGTCTTTATAGTCTTAATGGTATACTATCATCCACACCAAGGTTACTATGCGGGTGAGTCTTTATAGTCTTAGTGGTATACTATCACCCACACCAAGGTTACTACACGGGTGAGTCTTTACAGTCTTAATGGTATACTATCACCCACACCAAGGTTACTACACGGGTGAGTCTTTATAGTCTTAATGGTATACTATCACCCACACCAAGGTTACTATGCGGGTGAGTCTTTATCTATAGTCTTAATGGTATACTATCACCCACACCAAGGTTACTATGCGGGTGAGTCTTTATCTATATTCTTAGTGGTATAATATCACCAACACCAAGGTTACTACACGGGTGAGTCTTTATAGTCTTAATGGTATACTATCACCCACACCAAGGTTACTACACGGGTGAGTCTTTATAGTCTTAATGGTATACTATCATCCACACCAAGGTTACTACACGGGTGAGTCTTTATCTATAGTCTTAGTGGTATACTATCATCCACACCAAGGTTACTACACGGGTGAGTCTTTATCTATAGTCTTAATGGTATACTATCACCCACACCAAGGTTACTATGCGGGTGAGTCTTTATCTATAGTCTTAGTGGTATACTATCACCCACACCAAGGTTACTACACGGGTGAGTCTTTATAGTCTTAGTGGTATACTATCACCCACACCAAGGTTACTACACGGGTGAGTCTTTATAGTCTTAGTGGTATACTATCATCCACACCAAGGTTACTATGCGGGTGAGTCTTTATAGTCTTAGTGGTATACTATCATCCACACCAAGGTTACTACACGGGTGAGTCTTTATATATAGTCTTAATGGTATACTATCATCCACACCAAGGTTACTACACGGGTGAGTCTTTATAGTCTTAGTGGTATACTATCATCCACACCAAGGTTACTACACGGGTGAGTCTTTATATATAGTCTTAATGGTATACTATCATCCACACCAAGGTTACTACACGGGTGAGTCTTTATAGTCTTAATGGTATACTATCACCCACACCAAGGTTACTACACGGGTGAGTCTTTATAGTCTTAATGGTATACTATCACCCACACCAAGGTTACTATGCGGGTGAGTCTTTATAGTCTTAGTGGTATACTATCATCCACACCAAGGTTACTACACGGGTGAGTCTTTATAGTCTTAATGGTATACTATCATCCACACCAAGGTTACTATGCGGGTGAGTCTTTATATATAGTCTTAATGGTATACTATCACCCACACCAAGGTTACTACACGGGTGAGTCTTTATAGTCTTAATGGTATACTATCATCAACACCAAGGTTACTATGCGGGTGAGTCTTTATATATAGTCTTAATGGTATACTATCACCCACACCAAGGTTACTACACGGGTGAGTCTTTATAGTCTTAATGGTATACTATCATCAACACCAAGGTTACTATGCGGGTGAGTCTTTATCTATAGTCTTAGTGGTATACTATCATCCACACCAAGGTTACTATGCGGGTGAGTCTTTATCTATAGTATTAGTGGTATACTATCATCCACACCAAGGTTACTACACGGGTGAGTCTTTATAGTCTTAGTGGTATACTATCATCCACACCAAGGTTACTACACGGGTGAGTCTTTATATATAGTCTTAATGGTATACTATCACCCACACCAAGGTTACTACACGGGTGAGTCTTTATAGTCTTAATGGTATACTATCATCCACACCAAGGTTACTATGCGGGTGAGTCTTTATATATAGTCTTAATGGTATACTATCACCCACACCAAGGTTACTACACGGGTGAGTCTTTATAGTCTTAATGGTATACTATCATCAACACCAAGGTTACTATGCGGGTGAGTCTTTATATATAGTCTTAATGGTATACTATCACCCACACCAAGGTTACTACACGGGTGAGTCTTTATAGTCTTAATGGTATACTATCATCCACACCAAGGTTACTATGCGGGTGAGTCTTTATATATAGTCTTAATGGTATACTATCACCCACACCAAGGTTACTACACGGGTGAGTCTTTATAGTCTTAATGGTATACTATCATCAACACCAAGGTTACTATGCGGGTGAGTCTTTATCTATAGTCTTAGTGGTATACTATCATCCACACCAAGGTTACTATGCGGGTGAGTCTTTATCTATAGTATTAGTGGTATACTATCATCCACACCAAGGTTACAACACGGGTGAGTCTTTATAGTCTTAGTGGTATACTATCATCCACACCAAGGTTACTACACGGGTGAGTCTTTATATATAGTCTTAATGGTATACTATCACCCACACCAAGGTTACTACACGGGTGAGTCTTTATAGTCTTAATGGTATACTATCATCAACACCAAGGTTACTATGCGGGTGAGTCTTTATCTATAGTCTTAGTGGTATACTATCACCCACACCAAGGTTACTACACGGGTGAGTCTTTATAGTCTTAGTGGTATACTATCATCCACACCAAGGTTACTACACGGGTGAGTCTTTATAGTCTTAGTGGTATACTATCATCCACACCAAGGTTACTACACGGGTGAGTCTTTATAGTCTTAATGGTATACTATCACCCACACCAAGGTTACTACACGGGTGAGTCTTTATAGTCTTAATGGTATACTATCATCCACACCAAGGTTACTACACGGGTGAGTCTTTATAGTCTTAGTGGTATACTATCATCCACACCAAGGTTACTACACGGGTGAGTCTTTATAGTATTAGTGGTATACTATCACCCACACCAAGGTTACTACACGGGTGAGTCTTTATAGTCTTAATGGTATACTATCATCCACACCAAGGTTACTACACGGGTGAGTCTTTATCTATACTCTTAGTGGTATACTATCATCCACACCAAGGTTACTACACGGGTGAGTCTTTATAGTATTAGTGGTATACTATCACCCACACCAAGGTTACTACACGGGTGAGTCTTTATAGTCTTAATGGTATACTATCATCCACACCAAGGTTACTATGCGGGTGAGTCTTTATAGTATTAGTGGTATACTACCATCCACACCAAGGTTACTACACGGGTGAGTCTTTATAGTATTAGTGGTATACTATCACCCACACCAAGGTTACTACACGGGTGAGTCATTATAGTCTTAATGGTATACTATCATCCACACCAAGGTTACTACACGGGTGAGTCATTATAGTCTTAATGGTATACTACCATCCACACCAAGGTTACTACACGGGTGAGTCTTTATAGTATTAGTGGTATACTATCACCCACACCAAGGTTACTACACGGGTGAGTCTTTATAGTCTTAATGGTATACTATCATCCACACCAAGGTTACTACACGGGTGAGTCTTTATATATAGTCTTAGTGGTATACTATCATCCACACCAAGGTTACTACACGGGTGAGTCTTTATAGTATTAGTGGTATACTATCACCCACACCAAGGTTACTACACGGGTGAGTCTTTATAGTCTTAATGGTATACTATCATCCACACCAAGGTTACTACACGGGTGAGTCTTTATCTATAGTCTTAGTGGTATACTATCACCCACACCAAGGTTACTACACGGGTGAGTCTTTATCTATAGTCTTAATGGTATACTATCATCCACACCAAGGTTACTACACGGGTGAGTCTTTATAGTCTTAGTGGTATACTATCACCCACACCAAGGTTACTACACGGTGAGTCTTTATAGTCTTAGTGGTATACTATCATCCACACCAAGGTTACTACACGGGTGAGTCTTTATAGTCTTAGTGGTATACTATCACCCACACCAAGGTTACTACACGGGTGAGTCTTTATATATAGTCTTAGTGGTATACTATCACCCACACCAAGGTTACTACACGGGTGAGTCTTTATAGTCTTAATGGTATACTATCATCCACACCAAGGTTACTATGCGGGTGAGTCTTTATAGTATTAGTGGTATACTATCATCCACACCAAGGTTACTACACGGGTGAGTCTTTATAGTCTTAATGGTATACTATCATCCACACCAAGGTTACTATGCGGGTGAGTCATTGTAGTATTAGTGGTATACTATCACCCACACCAAGGTTACTACACGGGTGAGTCTTTATAGTATTAATGGTATACTATCATCCACACCAAGGTTACTACACGGGTGAGTCTTTATCTATAGTCTTAGTGGTATACTATCACCCACACCAAGGTTACTACACGGGTGAGTCTTTATAGTCTTAATGGTATACTATCATCCACACCAAGGTTACTATGCGGGTGAGTCTTTATAGTCTTAGTGGTATACTATCACCCACACCAAGGTTACTACACGGGTGAGTCTTTATAGTCTTAATGGTATACTATCACCCACACCAAGGTTACTACACGGGTGAGTCTTTATAGTATTAGTGGTATACTATCATCCACACCAAGGTTACTACACGGGTGAGTCTTTATAGTCTTAATGGTATACTATCATCCACACCAAGGTTACTATGCGGGTGAGTCTTTATAGTATTAGTGGTATACTATCACCCACACCAAGGTTACTACACGGGTGAGTCTTTATAGTATTAATGGTATACTATCATCCACACCAAGGTTACTACACGGGTGAGTCTTTATCTATAGTCTTAGTGGTATACTATCACCCACACCAAGGTTACTACGCGGGTGAGTCTTTATAGTCTTAATGGTATACTATCATCCACACCAAGGTTACTACACGGGTGAGTCTTTATCTATAGTCTTAGTGGTATACTATCACCCACACCAAGGTTACTACACGGGTGAGTCTTTATAGTATTAATGGTATACTATCATCCACACCAAGGTTACTACACGGGTGAGTCTTTATCTATAGTCTTAGTGGTATACTATCACCCACACCAAGGTTACTACGCGGGTGAGTCTTTATAGTCTTAATGGTATACTATCATCCACACCAAGGTTACTATGCGGGTGAGTCTTTATAGTCTTAGTGGTATACTATCACCCACACCAAGGTTACTACACGGGTGAGTCTTTATAGTCTTAATGGTATACTATCACCCACACCAAGGTTACTACACGGGTGAGTCTTTATAGTCTTAATGGTATACTATCACCCACACCAAGGTTACTATGCGGGTGAGTCTTTATCTATAGTCTTAATGGTATACTATCACCCACACCAAGGTTACTATGCGGGTGAGTCTTTATCTATAGTCTTAGTGGTATAATATCACCAACACCAAGGTTACTACACGGGTGAGTCTTTATAGTCTTAATGGTATACTATCACCCACACCAAGGTTACTACACGGGTGAGTCTTTATAGTCTTAATGGTATACTATCATCCACACCAAGGTTACTACACGGGTGAGTCTTTATCTATAGTCTTAGTGGTATACTATCATCCACACCAAGGTTACTACACGGGTGAGTCTTTATCTATAGTCTTAATGGTATACTATCACCCACACCAAGGTTACTATGCGGGTGAGTCTTTATCTATAGTCTTAGTGGTATACTATCACCCACACCAAGGTTACTACACGGGTGAGTCTTTATAGTCTTAGTGGTATACTATCACCCACACCAAGGTTACTATGCGGGTGAGTCTTTATAGTATTAGTGGTATACTATCATCCACACCAAGGTTACTACACGGGTGAGTCTTTATATATAGTCTTAATGGTATACTATCATCCACACCAAGGTTACTACACGGGTGAGTCTTTATAGTCTTAGTGGTATACTATCATCCACACCAAGGTTACTACACGGGTGAGTCTTTATATATAGTCTTAATGGTATACTATCATCCACACCAAGGTTACTACACGGGTGAGTCTTTATAGTCTTAATGGTATACTATCACCCACACCAAGGTTACTACACGGGTGAGTCTTTATAGTCTTAATGGTATACTATCACCCACACCAAGGTTACTATGCGGGTGAGTCTTTATAGTCTTAGTGGTATACTATCATCCACACCAAGGTTACTACACGGGTGAGTCTTTATAGTCTTAATGGTATACTATCATCCACACCAAGGTTACTATGCGGGTGAGTCTTTATATATAGTCTTAATGGTATACTATCACCCACACCAAGGTTACTACACGGGTGAGTCTTTATAGTCTTAATGGTATACTATCATCAACACCAAGGTTACTATGCGGGTGAGTCTTTATATATAGTCTTAATGGTATACTATCACCCACACCAAGGTTACTACACGGGTGAGTCTTTATAGTCTTAATGGTATACTATCATCAACACCAAGGTTACTATGCGGGTGAGTCTTTATCTATAGTCTTAGTGGTATACTATCATCCACACCAAGGTTACTATGCGGGTGAGTCTTTATCTATAGTATTAGTGGTATACTATCATCCACACCAAGGTTACTACACGGGTGAGTCTTTATAGTCTTAGTGGTATACTATCATCCACACCAAGGTTACTACACGGGTGAGTCTTTATATATAGTCTTAATGGTATACTATCACCCACACCAAGGTTACTACACGGGTGAGTCTTTATAGTCTTAATGGTATACTATCATCCACACCAAGGTTACTATGCGGGTGAGTCTTTATATATAGTCTTAATGGTATACTATCACCCACACCAAGGTTACTACACGGGTGAGTCTTTATAGTCTTAATGGTATACTATCATCAACACCAAGGTTGCTATGCGGGTGAGTCTTTATATATAGTCTTAATGGTATACTATCACCCACACCAAGGTTACTACACGGGTGAGTCTTTATAGTCTTAATGGTATACTATCATCCACACCAAGGTTACTATGCGGGTGAGTCTTTATATATAGTCTTAATGGTATACTATCACCCACACCAAGGTTACTACACGGGTGAGTCTTTATAGTCTTAATGGTATACTATCATCAACACCAAGGTTACTATGCGGGTGAGTCTTTATCTATAGTCTTAGTGGTATACTATCATCCACACCAAGGTTACTATGCGGGTGAGTCTTTATCTATAGTATTAGTGGTATACTATCATCCACACCAAGGTTACAACACGGGTGAGTCTTTATAGTCTTAGTGGTATACTATCATCCACACCAAGGTTACTACACGGGTGAGTCTTTATATATAGTCTTAATGGTATACTATCACCCACACCAAGGTTACTACACGGGTGAGTCTTTATAGTCTTAATGGTATACTATCATCAACACCAAGGTTACTATGCGGGTGAGTCTTTATCTATAGTCTTAGTGGTATACTATCATCCACACCAAGGTTACTATGCGGGTGAGTCTTTATCTATAGTATTAGTGGTATACTATCACCCACACCAAGGTTACTACACGGGTGAGTCTTTATAGTCTTAGTGGTATACTATCATCCACACCAAGGTTACTACACGGGTGAGTCTTTATAGTCTTAGTGGTATACTATCACCCACACCAAGGTTACTATGCGGGTGAGTCTTTATAGTCTTAATGGTATACTATCATCCACACCAAGGTTACTACACGGGTGAGTCTTTATCTATAGTATTAGTGGTATACTATCATCCACACCAAGGTTACTACACGGGTGAGTCTTTATAGTCTTAGTGGTATACTATCATCCACACCAAGGTTACTACACGGGTGAGTCTTTATAGTCTTAGTGGTATACTATCACCCACACCAAGGTTACTATGCGGGTGAGTCTTTATAGTCTTAATGGTATACTATCATCCACACCAAGGTTACTACACGGGTGAGTCTTTATCTATAGTCTTAGTGGTATACTATCATCCACACCAAGGTTACTACACGGGTGAGTCTTTATCTATAGTCTTAGTGGTATACTATCATCCACACCAAGGTTACTACACGGGTGAGTCTTTATATATAGTCTTAGTGGTATACTATCATCCACACCAAGGTTACTACACGGGTGAGTCTTTATCTATAGTCTTAGTGGTATACTATCATCCACACCAAGGTTACTACACGGGTGAGTCTTTATAGTCTTAGTGGTATACTATCACCCACACCAAGGTTACTATGCGGGTGAGTCTTTATAGTCTTAATGGTATACTATCATCCACACCAAGGTTACTATGCGGGTGAGTCTTTATAGTATTAGTGGTATACTATCACCCACACCAAGGTTACTACACGGGTGAGTCTTTATAGTATTAGTGGTATACTATCACCCACACCAAGGTTACTACACGGGTGAGTCTTTATAGTCTTAGTGGTATACTATCACCAACACCAAGGTTACTACACGGGTGAGTCTTTATAGTCTTAGTGGTATACTATCACCCACACCAAGTTTACTATGCGGGTGAGTCTTTATAGTATTAATGGTATACTATCATCCACACCAAGGTTACTACACGGGTGAGTCTTTATAGTATTAGTGGTATACTATCACCCACACCAAGGTTACTACACGGGTGAGTCTTTATAGTCTTAGTGGTATACTATCACCAACACCAAGGTTACTACACGGGTGAGTCTTTATAGTCTTAGTGGTATACTATCACCCACACCAAGGTTACTATGCGGGTGAGTCTTTATAGTCTTAATGGTATACTATCATCCACACCAAGGTTACTACACGGGTGAGTCTTTATATATAGTCTTAGTGGTATACTATCATCCACACCAAGGTTACTACACGGGTGAGTCTTTATAGTATTAATGGTATACTATCATCCACACCAAGGTTACTACACGGGTGAGTCTTTATATATAGTCTTAGTGGTATACTATCATCCACACCAAGGTTACTACACGGGTGAGTCTTTATCTATAGTCTTAGTGGTATACTATCATCCACACCAAGGTTACTACACGGGTGAGTCTTTATCTATAGTCTTAATGGTATACTATCACCCACACCAAGGTTACTACACGGGTGAGTCTTTATAGTCTTAGTGGTATACTATCACCCACACCACGGTTACTACACGGGTGAGTCTTTATCTATAGTCTTAATGGTATACTATCACCCACACCAAGGTTACTACACGGGTGAGTCTTTATAGTCTTAGTGGTATACTATCATCCACACCAAGGTTACTACACGGGTGAGTCTTTATATATAGTCTTAGTGGTATACTATCATCCACATCAAGGTTACTACACGGGTGAGTCTTTATCTATAGTCTTAGTGGTATACTATCATCCACACCAAGGTTACTACACGGGTGAGTCTTTATCTATAGTCTTAGTGGTATACTATCATCCACACCAAGGTTACTACACGGGTGAGTCTTTATAGTCTTAATGGTATACTATCACCCACACCAAGGTTACTACACGGGTGAGTCTTTATAGTCTTAATGGTATACTATCATCCACACCAAGGTTACTACACGGGTGAGTCTTTATCTATAGTCTTAGTGGTATACTATCACCAACACCAAGGTTACTATGCGGGTGAGTCTTTATCTATAGTCTTAGTGGTATACTATCACCCACACCAAGGTTACTACACGGGTGAGTCTTTATCTATAGTCTTAGTGGTATACTATCACCCACACCAAGGTTACTACACGGGTGAGTCTTTATAGTCTTAATGGTATACTATCATCCACACCAAGGTTACTACACGGGTGAGTCTTTATCTATAGTCTTAGTGGTATACTATCACCCACACCAAGGTTACTATGCGGGTGAGTCTTTATAGTCTTAATGGTATACTATCATCCACACCAAGGTTACTACACGGGTGAGTCTTTATATATAGTCTTAGTGGTATACTATCATCCACACCAAGGTTACTACACGGGTGAGTCTTTATAGTCTTAGTGGTATACTATCACCAACACCAAGGTTACTACACGGGTGAGTCTTTATAGTCTTAGTGGTATACTATCATCCACACCAAGGTTACTACACGGGTGAGTCTTTATAGTCTTAATGGTATACTATCACCCACACCAAGGTTACTACACGGGTGAGTCTTTATAGTCTTAATGGTATACTATCATCCACACCAAGGTTACTACACGGGTGAGTCTTTATCTATAGTCTTAGTGGTATACTATCACCAACACCAAGGTTACTATGCGGGTGAGTCTTTATCTATAGTCTTAGTGGTATACTATCACCCACACCAAGGTTACTACACGGGTGAGTCTTTATTTATAGTCTTAATGGTATACTATCACCAACACCAAGGTTACTATGCGGGTGAGTCTTTATCTATAGTCTTAATGGTATACTATCACCCACACCAAGGTTAATACACGGGTGAGTCTTTATAGTCTTAGTGGTATACTATCATCCACACCAAGGTTACTACACGGGTGAGTCTTTATAGTCTTAATGGTATACTATCATCCACACCAAGGTTACTACACGGGTGAGTCTTTATAGTCTTAATGGTATACTATCATCCACACCAAGGTTACTACACGGGTGAGTCTTTATAGTCTTAATGGTATACTATCATCCACACCAAGGTTACTACACGGGTGAGTCTTTATCTATACTCTTAGTGGTATACTATCACCCACACCAAGGTTACTACACGGGTGAGTCTTTATAGTCTTAGTGGTACACTATCACCCACACCAAGGTTACTACACGGGTGAGTCTTTATCTATAGTCTTAGTGGTATACTATCACCCACACCAAGGTTACTACACGGGTGAGTCTTTATAGTCTTAGTGGTATACTATCACCCACACCAAGGTTACTATGCGGGTGAGTCTTTATCTATACTCTTAGTGGTATACTATCACCCACACCAAGGTTACTACACGGGTGAGTCTTTATAGTCTTAGTGGTATACTATCACCCACACCAAGGTTACTACACGGGTGAGTCTTTATCTATACTCTTAGTGGTATACTATCACCCACACCAAGGTTACTACACGGGTGAGTCTTTATAGTCTTAGTGGTATACTATCACCCACACCAAGGTTACTACACGGGTGAGTCTTTATCTATAGTCTTAATGGTATACTATCATCCACATCAAGGTTACTACACGGGTGAGTCTTTATAGTCTTAGTGGTATACTATCACCAACACCAAGGTTACTATGCGGGTGAGTCTTTATCTATAGTATTAGTGGTATACTATCACCCACACCAAGGTTACTACACGGGTGAGTCTTTATCTATAGTCTTAATGGTATACTATCACCAACACCAAGGTTACTATGCGGGTGAGTCTTTATAGTCTTAATGGTATACTATCACCCACACCAAGGTTACTATGCGGGTGAGTCTTTATAGTCTTAATGGTATACTATCATCCACACCAAGGTTACTACACGGGTGAGTCTTTATATATAGTCTTAATGGTATACTATCATCCACACCAAGGCTACTACACGGGTGAGTCTTTATAGTCTTAATGGTATACTATCATCCACACCAAGGTTACTACACGGGTGAGTCTTTATAGTATTAGTGGTATACTATCACCCACACCAAGGTTACTACACGGGTGAGTCTTTATAGTCTTAATGGTATACTATCATCCACACCAAGGTTAATACACGGGTGAGTCTTTATCTATACTCTTAGTGGTATACTATCACCAACACCAAGGTTACTATGCGGGTGAGTCTTTATAGTCTTAGTGGTATACTATCATCCACACCAAGGTTACTACACGGGTGAGTCTTTATATATAGTCTTAATGGTATACTATCACCCACACCAAGGTTACTACACGGGTGAGTCTTTATAGTCTTAATGGTATACTATCACCCACACCAAGGTTACTACACGGGTGAGTCTTTATCTATAGTCTTAATGGTATACTATCATCCACACCAAGGTTACTACACGGGTGAGTCTTTATCTATAGTCTTAATGGTATACTATCACCCACACCAAGGTTACTACACGGGTGAGTCTTTATCTATAGTCTTAGTGGTATACTATCATCCACACCAAGGTTACTATGCGGGTGAGTCTTTATCTATAGTCTTAGTGGTATACTATCACCCACACCAAGGTTACTACACGGGTGAGTCTTTATAGTCTTAGTGGTATACTATCATCCACACCAAGGTTACTACACGGGTGAGTCTTTATCTATAGTCTTAGTGGTATACTATCACCAACACCAAGGTTACTATGCGGGTGAGTCTTTATAGCCTTAATGGTATACTATCACCCACACCAAGGTTACTACACGGGTGAGTCTTTATCTATAGTCTTAGTGGTATACTATCATCCACACCAAGGTTACTATGCGGGTGAGTCTTTATCTATAGTCTTAGTGGTATACTATCACCCACACCAAGGATACTACACGGGTGAGTCTTTATCTATAGTCTTAGTGGTATACTATCACCCACATCAAGGTTACTATGCGGGTGAGTCTTTATAGTCTTAATGGTATACTATCACCCACACCAAGGTTACTACACGGGTGAGTCTTTATAGTCTTAATGGTATACTATCACCCACACCAAGGTTACTACACGGGTGATTCTTTATAGTCTTAATGGTATACTATCATCCACACCAAGGTTACTACACGGGTGAGTCTTTATAGTCTTAATGGTATACTATCATCCACACCAAGGTTACTATGCGGGTGAGTCTTTATCTATAGTATTAGTGGTATACTATCACCCACACCAAGGTTACTACACGGGTGAGTCTTTATCTATAGTCTTAATGGTATACTATCATCCACATCAAGGTTACTACACGGGTGAGTCTTTATCTATAGTCTTAGTGGTATACTATCATCCACACCAAGGTTACTACACGGGTGAGTCTTTATCTATAGTCTTAGTGGTATACTATCATCCACACCAAGGTTACTATGCGGGTGAGTCTTTATCTATAGTCTTAGTGGTATACTATCACCCACACCAAGGTTACTACACGGGTGAGTCTTTATAGTCTTAATGGTATACTATCACCCACACCAAGGTTACTACACGGGTGAGTCTTTATAGTCTTAATGGTATACTATCACCCACACCAAGGTTACTACACGGGTGAGTCTTTATCTATATTCTTAGTGGTATACTATCACCCACACCAAGGTTACTACACGGGTGAGTCTTTATCTATAGTCTTAATGGTATACTATCACCCACACCAAGGTTACTACACGGGTGAGTCTTTATCTATAGTCTTAGTGGTATACTATCACCCACACCAAGGTTACTACACGGGTGAGTCTTTATCTATAGTCTTAGTGGTATACTATCATCCACATCAAGGTTACTATGCGGGTGAGTCTTTATAGTATTAGTGGTATACTATCACCCACACCAAGGTTACTACACGGGTGAGTCTTTATAGTCTTAATGGTATACTATCATCCACATCAAGGTTACTACACGGGTGAGTCTTTATCTATAGTCTTAGTGGTATACTATCATCCACACCAAGGTTACTACACGGGTGAGTCTTTATCTATAGTCTTAGTGGTATACTATCATCCACACCAAGGTTACTACACGGGTGAGTCTTTATCTATAGTCTTAATGGTATACTATCACCCACACCAAGGTTACTACACGGGTGAGTCTTTATCTATAGTCTTAGTGGTATACTATCATCCACACCAAGGTTACTACACGGGTGAGTCTTTATCTATAGTCTTAGTGGTATACTATCACCAACACCAAGGTTACTATGCGGGTGAGTCTTTATCTATAGTATTAGTGGTATACTATCATCCACACCAAGGTTACTACACGGGTGAGTCTTTATAGTCTTAATGGTATACTATCATCCACACCAAGGTTACTACACGGGTGAGTCTTTATAGTCTTAATGGTATACTATCATCCACACCAAGGTTACTACACGGGTGAGTCTTTATCTATAGTCTTAGTGGTATACTATCACCAACACCAAGGTTACTATGCGGGTGAGTCTTTATCTATAGTATTAGTGGTATACTATCATCCACACCAAGGTTACTACACGGGTGAGTCTTTATAGTCTTAGTGGTATACTATCACCCACACCAAGGTTACTACACGGGTGAGTCTTTATAGTCTTAGTGGTATACTATCACCCACACCAAGGTTACTACACGGGTGAGGCTTTATAGTATTAGTGGTATACTATCACCAACACCAAGGTTACTACACGGGTGAGTCTTTATTTATAGTCTTAATGGTATACTATCACCAACACCAAGGTTACTATGCGGGTGAGTCTTTATCTATAGTCTTAGTGGTATACTATCATCCACACCAAGGTTACTACACGGGTGAGTCTTTATCTATAGTCTTAGTGGTATACTATCATCCACACCAAGGTTACTACACGGGTGAGTCTTTATCTATAGTATTAGTGGTATACTATCACCCACACCAAGGTTACTACACGGGTGAGTCTTTATCTATAGTCTTAATGGTATACTATCACCCACACCAAGGTTACTACACGGGTGAGTCTTTATAGTCTTAGTGGTATACTATCACCCACACCAAGGTTACTACACGGGTGAGTCTTTATAGTCTTAGTGGTATACTATCACCCACACCAAGGTTACTACACGGGTGAGTCTTTATAGTCTTAGTGGTATACTATCATCCACACCAAGGTTACTACACGGGTGAGTCTTTATAGTCTTAGTGGTATACTATCACCCACACCAAGGTTACTACACGGGTGAGTCTTTATTTATAGTCTTAATGGTATACTATCACCAACACCAAGGTTACTATGCGGGTGAGTCTTTATCTATAGTCTTAGTGGTATACTATCATCCACACCAAGGTTACTACACGGGTGAGTCTTTATAGTCTTAATGGTATACTATCACCCACACCAAGGTTACTACACGGGTGAGTCTTTATAGTCTTAATGGTATACTATCATCCACATCAAGGTTACTACACGGGTGAGTCTTTATAGTCTTAGTGGTATACTATCACCAACACCAAGGTTACTACACGGGTGAGTCTTTATAGTCTTAATGATATACTATCATCCACACCAAGGTTACTACACGGGTGAGTCTTTATAGTCTTAGTGGTATACTATCACCAACACCAAGGTTACTACACGGGTGAGTCTTTATAGTCTTAATGGTATACTATCATCCACACCAAGGTTACTACACGGGTGAGTCTTTATAGTCTTAGTGGTATACTATCATCCACACCAAGGTTACTACACGGGTGAGTCTTTATAGTCTTAGTGGTATACTATCATCCACACCAAGGTTACTACACGGGTGAGTCTTTATAGTCTTAATGGTATACTATCATCCACACCAAGGTTACTACACGGGTGAGTCTTTATAGTCTTAGTGGTATACTATCATCCACACCAAGGTTACTACACGGGTGAGTCTTTATAGTCTTAATGGTATACTATCATCCACATCAAGGTTACTACACGGGTGAGTCTTTATAGTTTTAGTGGTATACTATCACCAACACCAAGGTTACTACACGGGTGAGTCTTTATAGTCTTAATGGTATACTATCATCCACACCAAGGTTACTACACGGGTGAGTCTTTATAGTCTTAATGGTATACTATCATCCACACCAAGGTTACTACACGGGTGAGTCTTTATAGTATTAGTGGTATACTATCACCCACACCAAGGTTACTACACGGGTGAGTCTTTATCTATACTCTTAGTGGTATACTATCACCAACACCAAGGTTACTACACGGGTGAGTCTTTATAGTCTTAATGGTATACTATCATCCACACCAAGGTTACTACACGGGTGAGTCTTTATAGTATTAGTGGTATACTATCACCCACACCAAGGTTACTACACGGGTGAGTCTTTATAGTATTAATGGTATACTATCATCCACACCAAGGTTACTACACGGGTGAGTCTTTATCTTAGTGGTATAGTATCAAACAAAGGGAAGTCGATAACATGATAAGCCTATATAACATCAGATCTAGAACAATAAAATAAATGCAACTCACGCATTATTGTGAATATACATCTTACGATACCACCTGTATTGGATGACATGGAGTTTGTATATTTGTGTAGTATGAGTCGATTTTTAATGTCAATTTTAGCAGTGATTTCCATTGACTATTGTAAACACGAGGTTTTAAACCCTTCCATACTTTAGTAAACCATCACGTGAATCTGAACAACATGTCGACATATAGCATATTGACCATGGTGTGATATTTCGTTTTCTCAGATGTTAAATCGGTTACTTATGTGAACCAATTAAGTATCCATGGTAACTACTGTTCTATGAATCTGAACAACGAACACTCTGTAATGACATTCAGCCCGGTGTGTGATTTGCATTTTCGCATGTTAAGTGTGGCACTGTGGTGAATAAAACTGGTATCCATGGAAACTGCTATACAAAATACCACAATTCCAGAATAGTGATTGTAGGGTTAAATTATGGGTTGTGACATATTTGTCACTAATGAACTTTATGTATGGAATATAGAAACATTACGGAATGCAAAATGGTGCTAAGTCACAAGATCTTTAAAACACATTAGGGTGGAAATCACACACAGTTGCATGTAAGCCACGACAACCGTTTGTGACAATACCGAGACATTTATTAATTTGGACTGATATTTAATTGATATTTCATTGGAATCAACTCTCTCCGACAGTACGAACAAATGGAAATCACAACGTGATAGGAATCATCTTCAGTAGCTGATAACTATTCGTGTTCTCAATCTAAACAACAGGTTTTATGACATTGTTCATGGTGTTCCCATGGCAACTACTATCGTAAATACTGACAAAATGCCAATTTCTGAAATCTTTTTCGAAAAATGTTGTGCGATTATCAATAATTCCTGAATTTTCTGGGAATCAGACAAGAGCTCTTGTATATTAGAGTTGCATTCAATCTTGATTGATACTGATATTGAGTTAATTCCTCGCAAAATTTTATGAAATAGTTTCATTCCAAAATTGTCTGTTTTTTGCTGGTATTTTCGATAGCAGTTATCATGGAAACTAAATTGTTTATTGCAGTATGGTTGAGTTCATTTTCTTGAGGAAACTTTGAAAAAGTTCATGAGTCATGATAATGCCAAAGCGAAATGAAATTTTTTCGAAGTATTTTTGAGAGAAGTTGCCATGGAAACTGAATTGTTTCACGTAAGTGACTAACTAGCGTTACGAGAAAACATAAATAGCACACAGTGATAAATGTCATAATATGAATCCTCTGGCTGGGATCCACACCGCATAATGCTATGGTTTAATGTAAATAATTAGCATTGCAAATCTCGTTTTACCAATATCCATGGAAACCATTGTTTAACTGACAAGTAAATCAACTCATGGCAGAAAATATACTACTTCCAGGACAACTTGCAAATTAAGATGTAATTTTCTGTTGAGATGTGATTTGTATTTAGTTCGCATTGAAGGAAACAGCTTTCAATGAAAAACACTCTTGAATGTTTTGTCAGATTTAACAAATTTCATGTTTTTGCTTTAGAAAACATTTGCGATGGCAACCGAGCAAATGCATGTGATATCCACCCAATGGTTTTAAAGCCTATGACAAACTTATTAAAATCTATTTATTGTCAGTTCTTCATATTATAATATCGGTTGTGGTATCTCCGTGTCACTCTATGCTAACTCGGCTCGAATCGAGTTTAGTGCACTCGGTTAATACATTTCGTATAGAATTGCGACCCATTCGAGATCTATATAATATCACCCTAACAGTGAGATATAAGACGGTCTATACTTGTAACAAAGGACATATTGATGTTGGTGTCAATTAAAGAAGTGGCATCAATATGAAATAAAACAAGGATTGGCTCTCATCGATAACGTACATTTCAGAAGCCAAAATTAGTGCGTACGCTCACACTAATCTTTTCACAAAACACTTGTGCAATACCTTTCTGAGGGTGATACTAAAATACTGAATCAGGCGCCGATCAGCAGTTTATATACTAAAATTAGTATGGTAGATGGGCTGGTGACATCAAATAAAGTGGTAATAATGCGGATTTGGTGTCATTCGGTGCGGTTCACGCTGTAGAAAATAATATATAAAAAATCCGCTCAAATCCTATTTGGGGAAATTAAGAATTCAACATGGTTCAAAACAAAGATGGTCGTCAGTATCGAAAATTATCGAATTTTCCCAATAGACTGTACATTTTTAATGACTTTAAGACTAAATCAACATATAATACAAATGCCACATACTGATAGGACATATTTGAACAATATGGTGATACAAATGACCGAACTCGATTGCAAGTCACATTTTGGGTGATGGTCCGTAGTGTTCTAGAATGTTCTGTATGGGGTCGAAATTGCAACAACGAATAGTTGCAGCACATAAGAGAAACTTATATTATATGCACGACGAATCCATGCACGTCCAAGATAAACAATCGAATATGTACTCATAAAGATCGATAGATCATACGGTTTGGTATACACACGACTCTCTCTACAAACGTACCAATGACATTCCCATATGCAGAGTGCTGATGCCAGTTGATTGTACAATACAAGACTATTGTAAAAATGTCCAAAGGTTTTTGTTAAAACAGAAAATACTCTCACGAATATGTCTATCTGTCATATATTTTAACGTTCACAACTATGTCATGCCATAAATCTCTACTATGGCTAACGGCCGTAGAGATCATATTCCACCAGTACAAAACCTTGGAACTTTTTTGAAGTTTTGACA
This sequence comes from Siphonodentalium dalli, assembly GCA_032622095.1. Taxonomy (NCBI): domain Eukaryota; kingdom Metazoa; phylum Mollusca; class Scaphopoda; order Gadilida; family Siphonodentaliidae; genus Siphonodentalium; species Siphonodentalium dalli. Next base: position 252,930,135 of record CP136065.1, read on the forward strand.
GGGAACCTTATAAAGTCGAAAACATATATGTCTTAGTTAGTATATGTTCCTTAATAATGTACTTCACTGTAGATGAAGGTCCCAACTTAAAATTTCACGATTTAAGTGACTTTGTGAGATATTTTGTTTTGCGTCGCTTGCGATTATGGAATTTCTCCTGGGTAATTAATTCAATGTGTATTGCGACATCGGCTCACAAAGGTCACAGAAAAGTACGCAATATCGAGTTGGGACTTTTACCTATAGTGAAATGCTTTATTAAAACACAGATAATAACTTAGAAATATGTTCCCCGCGTTATTTTTTCGCCTTTATAACGTTCCCTGTCAAACATTAAAAAAGTTCCAAGGTTTTGTATTGGTGTAATATGATCTTTACGAACGTTAGCCAGGTTAGAGATTCATGGCATAATCTAGTTCACAACCAGAATTTTATACATTAAATTATCATAATTGAGTTAAACTGCGTTCGGGCGAATCTGCTGAACTTTAGCCGATGAACTGCTGAGCGGGATTTTGAACTGCCAAACGGACATGACGATCGGTCAAATTGTGTCCTCTCCTTATATATGGGCATAACATCCCGATATTACAAGTCATTTGTACAACCTGCAACCAAATGTCTTTGTTATAATTAAATTAAACTGCGTTCGGGCGGATTTGCTGGACTGCACATATGAACTGCTGAAAGGGTTTTTGAAGAGCCGAACGGGCATGGCTGCCAGGAAGATTGTGCCTCATTCCCTGTACCGGTGTATAGCCCATGGATTATAAGTCATTTACACAACATCTATCCGAACATCTTCGTTGTAATTGAGTTAATGTTTTTATAAGTAATTAATATAGGTAAGTGTGTGTCTGACCAGGTAATACGTTGCCGGATTAAGTGGACACATGACACACCGGAATGACAGAAACCACGTCAGAGAGATGTACCGGCAGGTTGACCAAAGGCCTTTTAGAAAGTTAAATGAGGAGAAGACGGCTTAAAACATATTTGTCATAAGATTTGTTCACATCTATCCGAATACCTTCGTTGTAATTGAGTTAAACTTCGTTATAAATGAGTTATAAACTGCGTTCGGACTAATCTGCTGATAGGCATTGTAGTATTTAATTGCTGATCACCAGCTGATTCGGCATTTTGGTATCACCCCCTTCCGGGTGTACATACACCCCCTTCCGGGTGTATACCTAGGTCAAATCAGAATAAATTGTAACCGATAAATCGTTAAAACATTTTGTATACGCGATGGCAGCGGTCAGACCAGTGTGGTGAGGGGACTGAACTCTATCTCGCAGTTTGGATATGCAAGTATGTGGTGTGTCGAACATTTTAAGATTACAAATATGTTAATATCACTACCCTTAATGTATAGCCCAATTGCACTGTGGGGTGTCGTTAGTCTCACACCTAGCTTGGCTTGTAACGACATTTTGTTTGCAGATTGTCGTCATATCTATGAGATGGGCCTCGTGGATACCGGCGTGTATACAATCAAACCGGATGGCGTTACCGACATGGCAGTCGTGTGTGAGATGGGTGTAGCTCCAGGAGGATGGATGGTCATACAGCAGCGCATAGACGGAAGTGTGGATTTCTATAGAAACTGGGTGGAGTACGCCAACGGGTTCGGCAACGTCACTGCTAGCGAGGAATTCTGGGTAGGATTAGAAACCATACACAGTCTGTCGGCATCAGGTGATAAAGAAATCATGTTCTGGATGGAGGCGTTCGATGGAGTTACGGCGTACGCTCGGTTCTCCACATTCAGCGTATCCGGGGCAGCAGACAACTACAGACTGAACATCGCGGATTACACAGGTAATTTCTAACTTAAAGATGCATAATCCGAATTAACGCTCGCAAATTAATATTTCCTTAGCTTCGTGGGTAAACAATATTTGATTCGAGGCGAGGAACAGTTACATACTAATCAAAGGTCAGAGTGATCAGATATCGATTTTTGAAATATATTAATTTTCACCACCAATAATGTTTAGTGGTCCAGTAAAAGTCGACGAGAAGACGGTCTCGGACCAAATTGCGGATGAAGATGGTTAGCTCTAAAATCAAGTGGCTTTTTGTATCAGTTATTTGACAAACATGCAATATTTCGTTGATAAATAACAGGTTTTGGGCAATATTATACTATAGTTGACTGTGGTTAGCATTATTTGTGGGTAATTAATCGATTATGATAATTCAAGCGGCATTTCAAATAATGTTGTTGTTGTTGTTGGAATCTGATGATATGGTGACCATCGAATCGGATTGAGTACATTTAAGTACGAAATTGAACCTTATATTCTTCACACAACATCAATAGAAAATAGAATCATTTTCACTAGACTGCGAATAAGTAATCATAAATTGGCTATTGAAAACGGACGCCACACTCAACCGCCGACTGTATTGGAACAAAGGCTGTGTATATTTTGTTCCGATGATGCTATAGAAGGCGAAAACCACTTTCTTTTAGAATGCAGCGCTTACCACAAACCACGCCTCGAGATCATGACCTTATGAAGACACATTTCCCAGGCTTTGGAAGCATGACCCAAACTGAACAGCTTGTCAACATGTTAACCAACAATATCTCACTAACTTCAATTTGTCATATGATCTGAAGATTATTCTGCGCACGTGATGAGCATCGTATAATAAATCAATGAACAAATACAGACGAGACGATCCTATATATTAATAAATACAGACGAGACGATCCTACAAATTAATAAATACAGACGAGACGATCCTATATATTAATAAATACAGACGAGACGATCCTATATATTAATAAATACAGACGAGACGATCCTATAACAGACGAGACGATCCTAATACAGACGAGACGATCATATATATTAATAAATACAGACGAGACGATCCTATATATTAATAAATACAGACGAGACGATCCTATATATTAATAAATACAGACGAGACGATCCTATATATTAATAAATACAGACGAGACGATCCTATATATTAATAAATACAGACGAGACGATCCTATCTATATCTATATTTTCGAATGTCTGTCTGTCTGTCTGTCTGTCTGTCTATCTATGTTCTATATAAATTCACAGGGGACCATCTAGATGATGCCAAAGGGGTCTACTAGGAGTAGCTTTTTACGAGAAAGATAATGGTCGGGGTTAGAATTTTCTAAAGTGACGCCGTTGTTGTCAGGGGCAGAAAAGGGGAGGGGCAGAAAAATAAATTGTCGCCGATTGCCACCAAACTTATCTATATATATAAAACCCGTCGTCTGTGTGTGTGTATCTGTGTGTAACTCGGTCACGCTTTTGGTGCGTTTATAACTTTTTAACCATGCGTCCAATGTGGCCCAAATTTGTACCACGGCCTATGGTGTGTCTCACCAAATTTCACGCCGATTGGTCCAAGCAAACCTGAGATCTAACATGGTCCCCAAATGCAGTATCTGCACTCAAGTAGACACTATATCTTATGACGTTTGTCCAAATGACGTCATTGACGTCGAACGCAGTACAACACTTGCTTTGCTATTGTAGGCGAAACTTCCATGCGCTCAACCAAAGCGTTGTTGGAAATAAGCGCTACATTAATGTGTCAGTTCAGGTTCATTGTGAATTTAGATAACGAATGTTGATTTTGTTGCGGAAGTGCATGTTTTGTGGGGTGTAGTCAAGACTCGAACGTTCTACCGTCGTTGGGAATGGGTGGATGTAGTGGGGTGCACAGTCAAGACTCGAACGTTCGTCGTTGGGCATGGGTGCTAATATGGTATTTTAATTTGCCAGTTAGGTTCAAACATAAGTAATAATGCTGTCTTTGATACGAAAGTTGTGCATTGAATGTAGTATCGAAGGAGTACCGGTATATATGATTTGGGAAAATTGCCACCCATCGATATCGATCATGTGGATATCACAACATTATCGCGAGATATATCAAGCGTTAAAACACAAATTAAAGACATGAGGAGTGTGATCAGTGCTGATGTCTGTGAAGATATAAAGAAAAATGCGTTAGCGGAAATAAAGGACGATTTTGTAAGATCGATGAAAAAGGACTTGATAGCCGAAATAGGTAAAGCCGTGAAATCAGCGACAATGAACATGATGTCAACTGAACAAGTATTACCAACTCTATCGGCGAAGGTGCCAATTCGCAAAGCCAACAACGATCAGAACGTCCCAGCTCGTCAACTTAGGGACGAATATTCTGCTCCGCCTCGACAAAATAACATGGCGGAATATGAGCAGATATCTCCACGCATACCAAACGTAGATGCTCGTAATTATATGCCAACATATGCTGAGACACTAAATGGCATGAGGAACAAACAACCTAACAGACCGGATATTTATGGAAATAATGAATTTCAAACAGTGCAACGAAAAAAGAACAAGAAACCTCCTGTTATTGGGACATCGAGCAATTCGACATTAAAGACCGTGAATACCAGTCCTCCCGGCTTGATATTCGTGTCGAGACTTGCACCGGGAACAGCTGAGAAAGAGGTGACAAGTTACGTGAATGACACATTCAACACGTCCGTTGTGAAATGTGTCAAATTGGACAACAAATATGACACATATTCATCCTTCAAACTTGAAGTTGTAGACCGCGAAGTAATGAAGATGATATTAGACGCTAAGTTATGGCCCAAGAATACCCTAGTTCGGCCTTTTTTTGAGCGGAAATTTGGTGGCAGAAGCTGGGAACATGCCACAACAGAACCGTGGGCATAATAAGACACACTATGGAAAATATAAGACTGGCATCATATAATTGTAAATCGGTAAAGTCGTCTACTGTCGCTGTTAACGAGCTTTGTAATAAATGTGATATTATATTGCTGCAGGAACATTGGCTCTTGAGAAATGAACTACATTTATTACGTTCAATTCACAATGATTTCGAGGCAGGCGGAGTGTCTGCTATTGACTGTGAACGGGATATCATGGTTGGTCGTCCATATGGCGGAACAGCTATAATGTGGAGGAAATCGTTTGCTGACAAGGCTTGTTTTGTTACATACGACGATCCGAGAATAGTGGGTCTCAACCTTAAATCTGCGTCTAGTTCAATGTTAATTCTCTGTGTTTATCTACCAACGGACGAAGAGAGTAATGCTGAGGTATTCATTGATTACCTTGGTAAACTTGATGCCATCATACAGGAGGCTGATACCAACAATGTTGTTGTTCTTGGCGATTTTAACGCATGTGCGATCAGAAATACAGGCAACATGAGTGAATAAGCGGAGTTCTGTAAAGATTCATCTTTGATAATGTCGGATGTTAATTTTTTCGGACAGGCATCCAATACATTCACATTCCTTAGTGCGGCACATGGCTCTGTGTCATGGTTAGATCACTGTATATGTACGACATCGATGGATTCCGCTGTTGCGGCAATGGAGATAAATTACGATTACCTGACCTCCGACCACTTTCCGTTAATTGTGTCGATAAAATCTGATCTTCTTCCTGTGTGTAGCCCATCTACTTCTGTTTCGACAACAAGACATAATATAAACTGGAAATGTACCAACTCAGCGCAAATGGATAAATATTGTTATTTATCCGGACAATTATTGAGAAAAATTAATTTTGAAATATTAACGAATGACACTGATGGCAATCAGTTTCGAGACACCCATGATAAAAGCTCCATTATTGACAAAATATACGAACATATTATCGACGCCCTAAAGAAATCTTCCACCGATTGTTTAACTGTAAACTCTAACGGAACAGACAGATTCAGTCCAATACCTGGATGGAATTTACATGTGAAGCGTTTGCACAGTGAAGCTAGGGAAATATTCTCTATATGGGTTAATCAAGGAAGACCTCGATATGGATACATTTATGACACTATGTGTCGAAGACGATCGATATTCAAATCCGCTCTGAGAAAATGCAAATCGAACGTTGAGCAGATGAAGGCTGATGAACTAGCTAAGAACCTATGTAGTAACAATTTAAATGCATTTTGGAAATCTGTTTCAAAAGGAGCCAAATGTGGAAACGCAAACTCGATAGGTGGAGCAAATGGCGAGGCTGATATTACCGAGATGTGGGGCGAACATTTCAGAAACGTCTTTTCCAACAATGATGAATCAGTGGACAACAAGTGCATAGGTACCAACGACAACAATTTCGGGTCAACGCAAGGCGATGCAATAATAACTGTTACTGAAACTGATGTGATCGATGCGGTAAACAAACTTAAGACTGGTAAGTCTGCGGGACCAGATGATATAACGGCTGAGCACTTAAAATTCTGCGACAGCCATATTTTCACGTGCCTTACGATAATCTTCAATGCTATAATCAAACATGGACACCTTCCCCCAAATTTGTTGAAAGTGACCCTTGTGCCAATCTTGAAAAATAAAGCTGGGAATATTGCCGACAAAGACAACTACCGTCCAGTGGCGTTATCCTGTGTTATTTCAAAAGTATTGGAAATGGTGTTATTCAATAAATGCTCTGAACAATTATATACCACAGACAACCAGTTTGGTTTTAAAAAAGATCATTCAACGGACGGCTGCATATTTGCATTAAAAGAAGCGATACGACATTATAATTCTAAGGATACTCCTGTTTTCGTGTGCTTCTTGGACGCAAGTAAAGCGTTCGATCGTGTCAACCAGGAAATGCTACTACGACATCTAAAGCAACGATCAGTGCCATCAGCTATTATTCGGATCCTTAAGAACTGGTTTCTAAATCAGATGTATCATGTTCGCTGGGGACAGACATACTCGACATGCTTCCGGCCCACGACTGGTGTTAGACAGGGCGGTATATTAAGCCCTTATTTATTTAATGTGTATATCAACGAGATTAGCGAAAGACTGAATACATGTGACGTTGGGTGCATTGTTGGCAGTGCAAAAATCAATCATTTATGTTATGCTGATGATATGTGTATTATTGCACCATCTTTGGAGGGACTACGTCGTTTGTTGAGAATATGTGAACACGAGGCTAAGAAGATTTATTTAACTTATAATATTATAAAAACTGTGGGGATGACTTTTATCCCTAAATCTCTTCATATTCGGTCATTTCCAAAACTATACTTAATGGGCAATGAACTCAAGTTCGTGTCCTATAAGTATCTCGGACATATACTCAACAACGAATTTTCCGATGATAATGATATTATGCGCCAATATCGGTCTATATGCTCACGCTCAAATATGCATATTAGAAAGTTTTACAAATGTTCGCCTAATGTGAAAATGTATTTATTTAAAATGTTCGTATCTCCATTATATTGTGCTCATCTTTGGATTAACTATACCAAACGTTGTTATAGAAAACTTACAGTTTGTTATAATAATGCATATAGAAAATTTATGGGTTATGAGAGATCATGTAGTGCGAGTGGGATGTTTGTAGGTGACAGAATGTGTTCTCTGACAGTGCTGATTCGAAAGGGTGTGTATGGATTTCGTGTGAGAATTTATAAATCTTTAAACAGTATTTTGAATGCTATTTGTAACTCAGATCTGATCTATCGGTCAAATCTATTCAATCATTGGAATCAACTTCTTTATATTTAATTTGTAATTATATGTTGTATGTATGACTATATATGGGCATATCTTGCCTGAAATAAATACAATACAATATACGGAAGATGTCGAATGGACAGTCTGACCTCTCGCCAGTGGGTAGGCCTACCATGAACTCAGTAAATTCGCCAAACTGAGTTAGAAAAATCACATTCCTGGGACAGGCCTAATAATAGGGCATACAGTGTAAACAATACTGCCGACGCTAATTAATGTTCTTTTAATCTTTCGGTTGAGTGCAAATTTGATAAAAAGAATAAATGTATAAAAGATCACAATGTGCGCGAAGCGCACGCAGTTTAAATTCATATAATGTGCGCGAAGCTCACTAATGGGCTGCAGACCCCTCCCCCGCTAAATAAAGGTTCCGAATAGAGCCTGTTTCAGTTAGTAGGCCCTATAGATAAAGTAAAATATCTTGATTGTTACGTTCCATATGTGCATGCATATACGTGGGTTGGGGAGATGATGGTGGGGGCAAAAATACAGTTTTATTGAAATAAAGTGTTCATACAAATGGGCCGCGCAGTGCAGGGCGGGTGGTCATTAGGCTGCATGCTGAATACAGGTTCCAAAGGGGGTCCGTTTAAAATGTGCTGCAAGCTCCCTATGTGTGCGCGAAGCTCACGCAGTTTAAGATCATATAATGTGCGTGATGCGCAGAAAGGGGTTGCATGTAGACCCATCCCCGCTAAATAAAGTCTTCCGAATTGAGCCTGTTTCAGTATAGATAAAGTACAATATTTTGATTGTTGCGTTCCATATGTGCATGCATATACATGGGTTGGGGGTGGGGGTAAACATACAATTTTATTGAAAAGTTTTCATACAAATGGATCGCACAGTGCATGTGTATGATAATTAGGCGGCATGCGGAATACAGGTTCAAAATGTGCAACAAGCTCCCGAATGAAGGCTCCTGAATTGAGTATGTTTCAGTTGGTGCATAGTAGTATTTAAATAATATACTGATTTTGTTTCGTTCAATATGTGCATGCGCAAATATGTAGACTGGGTGTATAGAAATACAGTTTTAGTGAAATGAAGAGTTCCAACGCGCATAAAGTAAAAAAAAAAGAGAAGCATGGCCATTCCATGTATCCATGAAAGCGGACACTAGAAAATAACAAAATACATTTATATACCCGTCATTTTGTGACGGGCAACCCCCTAGTATATAATAATCCCCATAATATGAGGAATCTAATGGTGTGGTTTAAATATGGCTAAAGTGGCGCCGTTCGCGTCAGGGGTGCCCGAAGGGGGGGGGGGGGGGGCAGATTTTTTTCTGTCGCCGATTTCCACCAAACTTATATATAATCATCCCCATGATATGTAAAAACCAACGGTGTGGTTTAAAAGTGGCGTCGTTCGAGTCAGGGATGCACGGAAGGAGAGAGGGGCACCAAAATTGAAAAACTAATTTTAGCGCCGATCTCCACCAAATTGATATAAATTCTTCTTCATTATACAAGGAATCAAATTGTGCGCTTTAACAACGCCAAATTGTTGTCTTTTGGTTGAGAGATTGGGAGGGGTGGGCACTAAATTTGATAATAATTGGTTTAGTCGCCGATTGCCACCACACTTATACAAAATCATCCCCATGGTATGAGGAGTCTAATGGTGTTGCTTATATCTGTCAAATGTGGCCTCATTCGAGTCAGGGTTGCATTGAAAGGGACAGGGGCACCAAAATTGATGCACAATGTTTTTGCGCCAATTTCCACCAAATTGATACACGTTCTTATCCAAGATACGAGGAATCTAATCGTGTGATTTAAAGACGCTATAGTGGTGCAGTTTGTTTGAGAGATGGGGGGGTGTGGGTTGGCACCAAATTTGATAAAAAACATTGTTTAGTCGCCGATTATCACCAAACTTATAAACAATCATCTCCATGATATCAGGAGTATAATCGTGTGGTTTAAGGATGTCATAAGTTGGGCCATTCGAGTCAGTCGTGATGAGAGGGACACAACAAATTATATCTATATGTTTAGTGCCGATTTCCACCAGAATGATACATATTCTACTCTGTGATACGAGGACTCTTATCGTGTCGTTTAGATAGACCATATGGGTGAGAGATATGGGGACCTTAAATTTGATACGAATTTGTATACTCGCCAATTTCCACCAATTTCATATAATCTCTAATCTCTAATGAGTCTGAGTGTGTGCAGCTTGAGACTGGCAAAGGGACGGTAGGGTCACCAAGATCGTGCTGTCTGTTTGTATGTCTGTCTGTCTGTGTGCGTTATATATATAACTTTACGCGGTACAATCGAGATGGCACCAAGTCGTTCTAAGAGGGGTAACTGTTTACAAGGAAGATAAAGGTGCAGGTAAAAAAATTCTAAAATGACGCTGTTGGTGTCAGGGGAAGAAAAGGGGGAGGTCGGGAAAATTAAAAATATATCGTGAAATAGTTTTGTCGCCGATTTCCACCAAACGAATATATAATCACCTTCGCAATATGGCGTTGTTCGAGTCAACGTTGCATCAACAATTGATTTAATAAACTATTTTAGACCAGATTTCCACCAAATTGATATATCATTCTTCTCTATGATACGAGGAATATCATCGTGTGATTTAAAGACGTCAAATTGCTGTCGGTTGGGTGAGAGATATGGGTCATAACTATTCTCAGAATTTGTTAGTTGCTGATTTCCACCAAACATATATGTAATCATCGTCAGTATATCATGCATCCATGAGTCTAATTGGAGTGGTTTAAATATGTCAATTTCCACCGAATTCATACACATTTTTCTCTAATGATATACCATGAATTAAATCACATTTGGTGTCGTTTGCGTCGCGGATGGCGAGCGGATATGCACTATCATTGATAAGATTGTTATTCGCCTTTATCCACATATAAGTTATATACAGTCACCCAGGCCATCTCCATATCATTAAGTAGTTTTGGACGTTCACATTTCACAATCCCGACATATGGTGACCCACTTAAGTCACTTGAACAATTATATCTTCTTAACTGAGAATAGCAATCAGGGCATTCACAAAATGAGCTAACAAAAAGAGATACATAGAATAAGCATTAAACGTATATTTATCATTCTATTGAAGAGATACATATATTTCTGCAAACTGTGAGACCCCGAACCGTCAGAGGATTGCATATATTATAAACAAATTCAGTCTGTTCCATTCAATACAGTTTCCACAAAAAAGTTACAATTTGTCAAGCGATATGGAATGCCTGTTCAAAAATAGTGGTCACAGTGTGCAGTCAAATATAGTATCTTCTGATATACAAGAAAATGCCGTTAGTAGCATAAGACTTTTCAGGATCCTCCCAATACTGCATATCTGACAAGGGTTTTATAACAGACTCCTCGACTGACATAAACAACTCAAAATCTCGCTCTGTGCCTGGCACATGTAGCTAATATTTATGCGCATCAACATTTTGTTTAAACTGAGAATATTTTGCCAATATATAGCACCATGAACAGAGGAGCATCTGGAAATTTGAAACATATGTATCTTCATGGAGATAGCCAGGTGTCCTCGAGAACTTAGTCGAACCCACCAAATTGATTGATACATCTCAATATTTAAAACCCAATTATCATCTTTTATCGAACTAATGTGTTTAAACAGAATGACAATTGACAAGGTGAGCCACTACTTATATCCCATGAATGTAATAATCATGTTTTATGATGCTATTTGAATATACAATTTATGAGAAAACGTATAACACTTTTAAGCAAGAGCATTCTCTATCCCCAACAAATATCCACAGCATACAGAGGGTTTCTCATCGCATTAACCTGGGCAACGAGACGATCCTATATATTAATAAATACAGACGAGACGATCCTATATATTAATAAATACAGACGAGACGATCCTATATATTAATAAATACAGACGAGACGATTCTATATATTAATTAATACAGACGAGACGATCCTATATATTAATAAATACAGACGAGACGATCCTATATATTAATAAATACAGACGAGACGATCCTATATATTAATAAATACAGACGAGACGATGCTATATATTAATAAATACAGACGAGACGATCCTATATATTAATAAATACAGACGAGACGATCCTATATATTAATAAATACAGACGAGACGATCCTATATATTAATAAATACAGACGAGACGATCCTATATATTAATAAATACAGACGAGACGATGCTATATATTAATAAATACAGACGAGACGATCCTATATATTAATAAATACAGACGAGACGATCCTATATATTAATAAATACAGACGAGACGATCCTATATATTAATAAATACAGACGAGACGATCCTATATATTAATAAATACAGACGAGACGATGCTATATATTAATAAATACAGACGAGACGATGCTATATATTAATAAATACAGACGAGACGATCCTATATATTAATAAATACAGACGAGACGATCCTATATATTAATAAATACAGACGAGACGATCCTATATATTAATAAATACAGACGAGACGATCCTATATATTAATAAATACAGACGAGACGATCCTATATATTAATAAACACAGACGAGACGATCCTATATATTAATAAATAGACGAGACGATCCTATATATTAATAAATACAGACGAGACGATCCTATATATTAATAAATACAGACGAGACGATCCTATATATTAATAAATACAGACGAGACGATCCTATATATTAATAAATACAGACGAGACGATGCTATATATTAATAAATACAGACGAGACGATGCTATATATTAATAAATACAGACGAGACGATCCTATATATTAATAAATACAGACGAGACGATCCTATATATTAATAAATACAGACGAGACGATCCTATATATTAATAAATACAGACGAGACGATCATATATATTAATAAATACAGACGAGACGATCCTATATATTAATAAATACAGACGAGACGATCCTATATATTAATAAATACAGACGAGACGATCCTATATATTAATAAATACAGACGAGACGATGCTATATATTAATAAATACAGACGAGACGATCCTATATATTAATAAATACAGACGAGACGATCCTATATATTAATAAATACAGACGAGACGATCCTATATATTAATAAATACAGACGAGACGATCCTATATATTAATAAATACAGACGAGACGATCCTATATATTAATAAATACAGACGAGACGATGCTATATATTAATAAATACAGACGAGACGATCCTATATATTAATAAATACAGACGAGACGATCCTATATATTAATAAATACAGACGAGACGATCCTATATATTAATAAATACAGACGAGACGATCCTATATATTAATAAATACAGACGAGACGATCCTATATATTAATAAATACAGACGAGACGATCCTATATATTAATAAATACAGACGAGGCGATCCTATATACACATTCAGTTTTTATGAGGTTATACTTTACATTCTGTTAATATAAGTTTACTATACTGTTCACTACAATGTACATTTATTTGTTATTACGTTTGCATACTGTCATTATAAGGATGTTTTGCCAATATAACTTACCTTACCTTACCTTACCTTACCTAACCTTAACTTAACTTAACACTTAACTTACCTTATCTTATCTTATCTTATCTCACATCACATCACCTCACCTTACATTACATTACCTCACCTTAACTTACCTTACCTTACCTTATCTTATCTTATATTATCTGATCTTACCTCACCTCACCTTACCTTACCTTACCTTACCTTATCTGATCTTATCTTATCTTATCTGATCTTACATCACCTCACCTCACCTCACCTCACCTTACCTTATCTTATCTTATCTTATCGTATCACAGGTACAGCGGGGGATCCTAACGGTTTTTACTCACAAAGCGCTGGTCAGCAGTTTACAACGCCGGATCGAGACAACGATGCTTGGGGTGGCAACTGCGCTGTTGGCTTTAAATGTCCATTCTGGCTGAAAAACTGCCATGCTGCATGCCCAACTGGGCAATATCGTGCATCGCCAGGAACATGTGCGTTTGGTCAAGGGATCACATGGGACTCGTTTCGCACTCACTACGAATCAATGAAAGCCATGAAGATGTTGATCCGCAGGAAATGAATCTTCAATCCCTGTTCGAACACAACATTGGATTCAATTGATTTGAACCGGCTGAACTAAACTCACATATGTTGCCTGCATGCGTTTTTATTGGATACCTTGTGGCGTTGAGACGCAAAACGTGTATAATGTAAACAAGGCACCATAATACACAGATGGATATTCGTTTTTAATTTACCTTTCTGGACACCAATATCCAATTCTTGTAATATGGTAACTGAAATCTGGAGTCGATGGACACTTACAATCTTCGAACATCTGAGTTATGTTCATTTGAAGGTCATCCGAGTCACAAACCTACAAACTTCATTGAGTAGGGCGAAGACCAGACCCCATATTACAGAGACCAGACCCCATATTACAGAGACCAGACCCCATATTACAGAGACCAGACCCCATATTACAGAGACCAGACCCCATATTACAAGTCAATTATTCTGCGGTGAAATTCGGACGTCATTATTGGCGTCGTTCGCTGGTCTCAGGAATTCGATAACATTAAGACCTATGTGAGCTCATCGACCTTTGACATTTGACGGTCACTTTCGAGGTTTGCCGAACGCGAACGCACACGATCCACCACTTTGAGCAACAATCATGGTGTATCATGTGCGAACCAATCACATAACGTCATTCAATCACGCGATTGGCCACTACCAATTTTGGCTCTGGGTTTTTCCCGATATTAATCGAGGCTGACATTTGGGAATTGCCTAAGAATAACATCATGTTTTAATTGATTATAGATAAAAACATAATTATGTTAATAAATATTGTACGGGTTGAAGATTAATCCGAGAGTGGTTTGATATTAGAAACTAAACTTTTTGTTGCGAAATCTAAGCTTCTTGCGGTCAATAATATTGTGTTATATTTAGCAATTAGAGGACGACGAATTATTTATTCCGGAATAAATTGTTGTGTGTTAATTAGTCATTTGTCAATCGCACTCGAACGTATAATTATATTGTCATCGGTGTGTGTATGAGCTATACCATGCATTCCGACCATGTAACGGTATAATTACATCGACGTGATGTACAAGCCATACCATGTAACGGTATAATGACATCGACGTGATGTACAAGCCATACCATGTAACGGTATAATGACATCGACGTGATGTACAAGCCATACCATGCATTCCGACCATGTAACGGTAAAATGACATCGACGTGATGTACAAGCCATGCCATCATGTAACGGTATAATGACATCGACGTGATGTACAAGCCATACCATGCATTCCGACCATGTAACGGTATAATGACATCGACGTGATGTACAAGCCATACCATGTAACGGTATAATGACATCGACGTGATGTACAAGCCATACCATGTAACGGTATAATGACATCGACGTGATGTACAAGCCATACCATGCATTCCGACCATGTAACGGTATAATTACATCGACGTGATGTACAAGCCATACCATGTAACGGTATAATGACATCGACGTGATGTACAAGCCATACCATGTAACGGTATAATGACATCGACGTGATGTACAAGCCATACCATGTAACGGTATAATGACATCGACGTGATGTACAAGCCATACCATGCATTCCGACCATGTAACGGTATAATGACATCGACGTGATGTACAAGCCATACCATGTAACGGTATAATGACATCGACGTGATGTACAAGCCATACCATGCGTTCCGACCATGTAACGGTATAATGACATCGACGTGATGTATACAAGCCATACCATGCATTCCGACCATGTAACGGTATAATGACATCGATGTGATGTACAAGCCATACCATGTAACGGTATAATGACATCGACGTGATGTACAAGCCATACCATGCATTCCGACCATGTAACGGTATAATGACATCGACGTGATGTATACAAGCCATACCATGCATTCCGACCATGTAACGGTATAATGACATCGATGTGATGTACAAGCCATACCATGTAACGGTATAATGACATCGACGTGATGTACAAGCCATACCATGCATTCCGACCATGTAACGGTATAATTACATCGACGTGATGTACAAGCCATACCATGCATTCCGACCATGTAACGGTATAATGACATCGACGTGATGTATACAAGCCATACCATGCATTCCGACCATGTAACGGTATAATTACATCGACGTGATGTACAAGCCATACCATGTAACGGTATAATGACATCGACGTGATGTATACAAGCCATACCATGCATTCCGACCATGTAACGGTATAATTACATCGATGTGATGTACAAGCCATACCATGCATTCCGACCATGTAACGGTATAATGACATCGACGTGATGTACAAGCCATACCATGTAACGGTATAATGACATCGACGTGATGTACAAGCCATACCATGCATTCCGACCATGTAACGGTATAATGACATCGACGTGATGTACAAGCCATACCATGCATTCCACCATGTAACGGTATAATGACATCGACGTGATGTATACAAGCCATACCATGCATTCCGACCATGTACCGGTATAATGACATCGACGTGATGTATACAAGCCATACCATGCATTCCGACCATGTAACGGTATAATGACATCGACGTGATGTACAAGCTATACCATGCATTCCACCATGTAACGGTATAATGACATCGACGTGATGTACAAGCCATACCATGCATTCCGACCATGTAACGGTATAATGACATCGACGTGATGTACAAGCCATACCATGCATTCCGACCATGTAACGGTATAATGACATCGACGTGATGTACAAGCCATACCATGCATTCCGACCATGTAACGGTATAATGACATCGACGTGATGTACAAGCCATACCATGCATTCCACCATGTATACCCGTATACCGATCACCAGATTAGGGAATGTAAAGCGATATACGAAATAACGGCGGTGAATTATTTCAGAAATGATTGTATACATAAATGTTTTATTGAAGGATATAGCGCCGTGGTGATTGAGCAAATTCGCGGTTATGGTATAATTTATTTAAAACAGATATAAACAACTCAAAAATAATTAAGTCACCCTTAACACATTACACTATACATCTCAATAATCATGAAGCCGATTGTCGGGAGTTTTTACTTGCATATTCAGTGTATTATGACTGATGGAGTGATATAATATCAAACCAACTGCGTGCTTGCATGCTTTTGTGACCAACGTTTGAGCGGCGTTAGTGCTCAAGTAAAAAGTACAACAACCGTTATGAGGGTCGAAAGCTCACATGTGACCCGCCATATCAAATCTAGTCGGAAGTCGGGATTTTTTGACCCTGTGCCAATGCATTCTCTTATATATGCGAGTCGACCATAGGTCGCCTCGCATATATAAGAGAATGCATTGGTCTAACAATTTTTTACAATTTTAATAATTTGTTCTTGTATTCTTTAACAATTTTATAATTTCACCCATACAGAGCCCCAGACAAACATGAGCAGACGACACTCTTCTATATGCTTCTATATATGTGTGGGGCTCCCTGCAGGATAATGGATGTTTTTTATTTTATGTCCTAAAATTGTAAGAAACATTTATTTTAAAAACATGATAAAAAATTGTTAGGCCAATGCATTCTCTTATATATGCGAGGCGACCTATGGTCGACTCGCATATATAAGAGAATGCATTGGCACAGGGTAAAACAATCCCGACTTCCGACTGGATTTGATATGGCGGGTCACATATAACGATTCGTAGTTTAGTCATACTTATTTGTAAGCTCTCATGTACGAAACATAAATCATGCACATAAGTAATAATTGTAAGTCATTTTAACTTACATATAGCTAAAATGTGTGGCGTATCTCAAGCAGTTCTCACCATCCCATTTTGCTTGAAACCTTTCAATTCTAATGATAATCTCCTAATTTTAGCAAACATTTCCATCACCCCAGCTTCTCCGTTCCGCAACGCAAATCTCTAACATGACATCTAACACATTCGACCAAAAAATCAATTGCAATTTCACAAGACGTCATCTTAAGTTTTTCTTTTTGGAATATTCACGGAATTCGCGACTCGCTTGGTCAAAACAAAGTGCGCGATGAAACCTTTGTAGAAAATTTTATTAGAAAATACGATATCGTAGCTTTTATGGAAACCTGGGTCTATAATGACGAATCGCATGTTTCCATACCGGGATATCAAATGGTCACAAAACATAGAGAAAATAAAAAGAGGGGCGGGATAGTTATATATATCCGCAGCAGTCTTATGCAAGGAATAAACGTGATTGATACCAAAAGCACAAATATTATATGGCTCAAGCTTTCTAAACAGTGGTTCAGAATACTGAATGATATTTATTTATGTACAGCATATTGTGCACCAGACAATTCTTCAGCCCAAAAGGCTGGTGGGGAAGATACGCTTAAACTTATAACGGGAGACATTTCCAAATATGCCGCTAGGGGGACCATTATTATACAGGGCGATTTAAACGCGAGGACAGGTTCAATCAGGGACTCGATATCGCACGACAATACAACCATACAAATGCCCCTCCCCCTCGATTATACCCCAGATAGTCAATTGCCACGTAGGCGGAGTAGAGATAATAAGATTAACACGCGAGGCAGAGACCTCATAACACTTTGCATGGATTCCAACATGAGGTTGGTGAATGGCCGCACTGCGGGAGACTTTCTTGGTAACTTCACCTCTTATCAACCCGCAGGGTGTAGTGTAGTATATTATGTAATAAGTAGCCAAGCTCTCTTTGATCGAATACCGTTCTTTCATGTGAACCCATTGACTATTTTATCGGACCATTGTCAATGCTGGTTTATCTTAAACATTGGCGCTTCAATTAATGACTCTGAACAACATGATACATTTCCTCTTCACGCGAAACCACTGCCATTTAAATGGGACGAACTGGCCTCATTTCGGTTTCGGGAAGAGTTTAACACACCAGATGTTCAGGTCAATTTGCTAAAAATACTTGAAGATGAAGAAAGCTCTTCAAAAGTGCTTGTCTCCAAACTCAATGCTACACTGCATATTATTGCTTCTAGGTCCCTCAAACGACAATCGACACAACACAGACGAATACACAATATACATGCCAGTAAACCATGGTACGATCATACATGTGCTGAACTGAAACGTCAGTTGATTCGCTCTGTTAAACATCTAAATGACAACCAACAAGACCCCATCATCCGTGGGCGTTATTTTAATTTGAAGAAGCAGTATCGGAAGCTTTTAAAATCCAAACGAAAATCATTTAGGCTCGATAAATATCATACCCTTGTGGGGATGCAAAATAAATCGCCTTCACGGTATTGGGCTATTATTGATGAATTAAAACATGAAGCTAATGGCAAGCCCTCTTTCGTTGGTACAAATTTTCACCCAAAAGAACTTTATGATCATTTTAAAAATCTAGGCAGTTTGACTGCAGACACCGACCAGTTATTCAAACAGACCGTTCTCACATACCTTCCAATATTAGAAGAACAGGCGCGAGGTATAACTGACCTTGACCATGAAATTTCCGAATTAGAAATCAGACACGCGATCACGAGACAAGCTAATGGAAAGGCTGAAGGCCTCGATTCTATTAAACCAGATATGATAAAAAGCGTTAAAGACCCGATCATACCTATTTTAAAAAAATTGTTCAAACGACTACTTACAACTGGAGATTTCCATGAAGAATGGCTTGATGGTTTCATAATCCCTATACCAAAATGTAAACACCCAACTACACCAAACGACCTTCGCGGGATCACCATTACCAGTGAATTGGGTAAAATATATGCCGATATATTGCTTAATCGGATAACCTCGTTTTTTCAACAGAAGGGTATACCTTCGAAATTTCAAGCAGGTTTTCGCAAAGATCACACGACATCCGATAACACTATTGTTTTAAGAACACTAATAAATAAATCTATAATGAAACGGAAAAAGTTGTATACTTGTTTCGTAGACTTCAATAAGGCTTTCGATAGAGTATGGCGTGAAGGTTTGCTGTATAAACTAATCAAATTGGGTGTGGGTGGTACAGTATATACCACAGTTAAAAAGATAATCACCGAATATACAACTAGTGTCCAAACTGGGATAAATAGTCTAACAGACAAATTCCAGGGAACAGTGGGATTGATGCAGGGAAATAATTTAAGCCCTTTACTTTTCAATATATTCATAGATGAAATTGCTTCGATCCTACTCGAAAGCAAATCAGACGCCCCAAATGTTTTCGGCGAAGAAGTTCCTTGCTTAATGTATGCCGACGATCTTGTTTTGATTTCAGAAAGCCCCGGTGGCCTCCAGACAATGCTAAATTCATTACATAAATACTGTCGGGAATGGCAAATTACCCTGAACAGTTCTAAAACAAAAACTCTTGTTTTTCATGCTGGGGGTCAACATATCTCAAAACCAACATTTACCTTCGGCAACCAAAGTCTTGAATCGACACAGTCATATACATATCTTGGTATTAAATTCTTTGCTTCCGGCAAAATAACCCATGCTATATTGGATCTAAAAACAGAGCATCCAGAGCACTTTTCAAATTGCGCTCAAGCCTTGATCACGATTTGCCTGTCGAAGTATCAACAAAACTATTTGACACATGTGTTAAACCGATCCTCACCTACGCATCCGAGACATGGGGTGACGAGGCAGTTAATAGACAGTCAAATGAAATAGAGAAATTTCACCTAAACTATGCAAAAAATCTCCTCGGTATCAGTAAAACTGCAACAAATGTAGCCGCACTTGCGGAGTTGGGGAGATTCCCAGTAAGACTAGATATCCTGAGAGATATGGTAAAATTTTGGCTCCGTCTAGAAAATATGGACACCAATAGACTGCCGGCCAAATGCCTGGCAGAAATGAAAACATGGACTAATTGCGCATGGCTTAACTGTGTCCGGAAAATCATGGTTACACATGGCTTTCAAAACGTATATGAAAACCCGCGTAACATAGACCGACAATCATTTTCCAACAATTTTCTCCAAACCATGAAAGATAACTATGCCAGTACATGGAAAGTTAGTGATATTTATGGAAAACCCACTGAGAATAGTAAGGTAAAATTCATATCCAAATTAAAAACGGCCGATACATATGAGCTATCAAATTACCTCAGAAATTTACCGCGGTGTGGCCGTAAAGTGATTTCTAAATTAGTGACCAGCTGTCATAATCTAGAAATTGAACGCGGCCGATACACTAATAAAAGATATATATTACCCTCAGGCCGGACCGTGTATGTAAACAGTGTCATGCAGGCGTCATTGAGGACGAGGAACATTTTATAATACGCTGTCTTCGATATGATATCCAACGGATATTACTATATGAAACAATGGAACAAATTACAACAAATTTCATGGAACTTGACGCTAACGCCAAACTACAAATTCTTTTTTCTGTCGATGATCCACTTTGTAATAGGGCCCTCAGTAATTTTATTCAGACAGCTTCATATATAAGACGCGAGTAATCTGACAATAACGGGCCAATGCTGGACGCGAACTTTATATTTCCCAATTTATGCTTGTATATTACCCATTGATTTCCATACCATGTTATATGTCTGTTTTCTTGATTTTCTGTATGTGTACATGTACATGTATATTGCCATACCCGAATGTATTTGTTTGTGGTCGTGCAATAAAGATCTATCTATCTATCTATAGCTATGGTTATTTGCTCGTTCATAAATATGTATAAATGCTTTTATTTCCTTGAAATTAGTTAATATATGTGACCCGCCATATCAAACCCAGTCCGAAGTCGGGATTTTTTTACCCTGTGCCAATGCATTCTCTTATATATGCGAGTCGACCATAGGTCGCCTCGCATATATAAGAGAATGCATTGACCTAACAATTTTTTATCATTTATAAGAAAATGCATTGGCACAGGGTAAAAAAAATCCCGACTTACGACTGGATTTGATATGGCGGGTCACATATATGGGCGACAATTTATGTTTACTCTCAATCGATTTCAATTGTGCATGATCCTTTGTCCCACGCAGGCTTAGTAGATATTTTGTTCCACACTGATCAGTAAAAACAAAACGTTTGTTAATTACCACCAAGCTACGTACTAAATAGTCTTCATTAATTATTCATACGCATTTATCCACATCGATGCAAACTTATTATAGTCCGATCCCTAATTACACGCTTTGAAAGAAAATGGAAAACTCATAGAAGACCAGTCTTCTCATGTATTTCCTGAAAGAGAATTATTGTTGCAATATTGATAGGGATCTAGGGTATACGATATTGGCTGCGGACACACATACCACATTAACTATGGCATATTAGTTGTGACAATTTATCATGGTGGAGTTTGTTGTCAATTGGTCGTCATAATTAATATGCCATAGCGAGCCATGTCGCCCACTGCATATTCGAACAATGAGTCTATACCAATTTTTTTTACCCTGTGCCAATGCATTCTCTTATATATGCGAGTCGACCATAGGTCGCCTCGCATATATAAGAGAATGCATTGGCCTAACAATTTTTTACGATTTTAATAATTTTTTCTTGTATTCTTTAACAATTTTATAATTACACCCATACAGAGCCCCATACAAACATGAGCAGACTACACTCTTCTATGTGCTTCTATATATGTGTGGGGCTCCCTGCAGGGTAATGGATGTTTTTTTTATTTTATGTCCTAAAAATTGTAAGAAACATTTATTTTAAAAAAAATGATAAAAAATTGTTAGGCCAATGCATTCTCTTATATATGCGAGGCGACCTATGGTCGACTCGCATATATAAGAGAATGCATTGGCACAATTTATTATGGTGGAGTTTGGTGTAATGTTAGCGGAATTATGCGTGGAACTAAACGTCGCAAAATAAAAAAAACGCAATTGGGAAACTGTCTTAATAAGCATAAAATTAATATAAGTAGATAAACATGCATTGAGATAATATCAACAAAACGCACTACGTGCATGATATGTGCGTGAATGTGAGATTGCGACGGTCAAACACAAATTCTGACGATCGATCGTGCAATTATATATATCGCAGAGAATACAATGTAGCAAAACGTAATTAGTAGAGATCAATCTTGGTGAAACGCAATGGGTTAATTGGTCCAGTCGACTCATTGTGCGATACTCAGCGGGCAACATGGCTAGCTATGGCACAGAATTATGACGACCCCAATTGTCACCAAACTCCACCATAATAAATTGTCACACCTAGTTTCCATTGCTACTGTGGTGGGTGTGTCCGTAGCCATTAGATATAACGATACACACTATAGTGCCTATAAGTTCTGTGAAACCTAATCTATAGGCGCTCCAGCCATACAATGGTATTTTAACACATCGGAACAAAAGCTCTTGGTGCTATCGCTCTGTATCAAACTATTTAAACTCTTATCTACTCGAATATAGAATTTATAACACAGTTAGCTCCCTGTATGGGTCTATATATCGTCTGACGTTTCAACACAGGTATAAATGCAGGCATTCTGGCAGGTGTAACTCGAAGTTGTCAAGTTGGTGTTTGCTAAATCACTTGATAAAGTGCGATTGTCTTTACAACCGACTACAAAACTCCCGAAACAAAAACGACTTTACATGTTTGCCTTATACCGTTTGTATTCTACAACTGTTCGTAACACGGGGCTAAATCTTATACTGGACTAACCCTTTACCCAACAGAACGGCCCTGTGCCAATGCATTCTCTTATATATGCGAGTCGACCATAGGTCGCCTCGCATATATAAGAGAATGCATTGGCTTAACACATTAAAAATTATAAAATTGTTAAAGAATGTAAGAAAAAATGGTAAAAAGTGTTTTTTTTTAGGCCAATGCATTCTCTTATATATGCGAGGCGACCTATGGTCGCCTCGCATATATAAGAGAATGCATTGGCTTAACACTTAAAAAATATAAAATTGTTAAAGAATGTAAGAAAAAATGGTAAAAAGTGTTAAAAAAAGATTTTTTTTTTAGGCCAATCCATTCTCTTATATCTGCGAGGCGACCTATGGTCGACTCGCATATATAGGAGAATGCATTGGCACAGGGCATAACTGTAACCATCACAATGTGGTCAATGAGCCGGTTCCAATGATATCCATATTTGTATGGTTTTATTGAGACAGACCGAAGATAATTTAGGCTGTTGCAGCTTTATTTGGCCGTTTTTGGCCGGTTTGTTGGGTAAATAATATGTTGGCTTTCTCGTGACTGTAGGTATGTTGTTATCAGTAGTTGGACTCAATTGATTACACTTTTTTTTAAATTAAATGTTATACCCCAAATAATATTACAGTTAGACAATTTATCTTATGCACGGTGGTCATGACGTATCGAACCTGTTTCGGGGTTAAATTTGACAATTTAGCTCATTAAAACTTGATATCGTGGTCAGCATTTGTGGGAATGTTGTCTGGCAGGTTGAAAATTCAAATATGAATCAGTATGAGCGAAGGGCTGATGTGATACCTGTACAATATATATAGGTTTCCTAGCACGTTCTTTTATATTTTAAAGTGGGGATATAATTAGTTTTTTTTAAAATTAATATATTACATTAGTAAAGGCATGACCTAATTCAGTTATCAAATTGTAGTGGAACCTCATCGGCATAATATAGATTTAGCCCCATAAAACGACTGGCCCCGTGTGAGCCACAGGCGTATTATACACAAGGTAACGCAACATGTAAACACGGGGCTAAACCCATGTGGTACACCTCATCCTTCCAGACATCAAACCATAGTTTCGAGCATACTGACTGGCAATGGACCTCCGATCAGTCACCATATTTCCACACAATACACACCTACAATACTTTTTCACCCACAAGGAATGGACATGGAATTCACCTTTTTTTAATATTGCATGTATTTGACAACAATAATATACAGTTATCGCCCGCGATTGAGTGAGACACGGGGATTTGTCGCCCGCTCGAGACCTGGAATGTCACCCGAGGGCAGTGTTCGCGCTGGACCGAAAAAAACTTTAGCCAAATGTTTAGCCAAATGAAAATTTTATTAGCCAAATGAAAAAAACTTTAGCCAAATGTTTTTTGGCCAAATTAAAACAAAATTTGGCCAAATTAAATCATCGTTTTCTGGTCGGTTCACAATTAATGACTAAAACGTAAAATCTAACAGACACAGGTAAAATACACAATAATTTAAATAATTTTTATGAACTAGAAGTATTTTTATATATTTCATTTATTTGCAAATTTATTAATCTTTATGTGAAAGAGTGATTTGGGGGGGGGGGGGGGGGGGGGGGGTAACCCGGGATTGCCCTTAATGTCATTTATTTTTTTTGTTTTATATTAATATCTTTTTTTAAATCATTAAATATATATCCTTGCAAAAATATCTAAGTGACATCTGGAAACTAATAACTTAATATTGTTACGCCATTATCAAATTACAATCTGTCATAAAAGCATGCATATTATTTTGACTGTAGGCCTATCGGTATTGACGACAAATAGCCACAAAATACCTGTCGTGATTCACATTTGGCTGATTAAGCTATTGTCTTACACTTGGTGCTCATAAACCTCGACCGTCATAAATACAATATCATCATAAACATGCATTGTGCAGGCGCGCCGTGGGTGACCAGACAGACAATGGGCTGATTAGGGGATTAAATGTAAAAATTAATAATGACCTTTTGCTGCTTCGTGCAGAGTGACGTAATCTTTCGCCAGATTAAAACAACCTTTTACGAAGAAATTGCTTATATACCGGCGTCAATGCACTTTACAAAACATTGCTTTCTTCACACTGTCATAATTCAACCATGGTCGGTTTAATGTCCATGCGTCTTTGAATGTCCGTCTTGTGAAAACTAAAGATGATTGCATATCGCTTTGTGATCGCTTGATTGATAGAGTTGTCGATCGGGTTTCCCCTTTGTACGATATTTCATAAGTACGAAAATAATGAAATACTTTCGTCACCTAACTTCGTCTTGAATGTCGATCTATTGAGCGCTTTTATTAATTAGCTTTCTGGCTCCATGCTTTCAGTCTCCATTTGGGGTTCAAAAAAAGTTTAGCCAAAAGTTTAGCCAAATGAAATTTTTATTAGCCAAATTCGAAAAAGATTAGCCATTGGCTAATTTGGCTACCGACAGCGCGAACACTGCCCGAGGGCCGTCAGGCCCGAGGGTGACATTCCAGGTCGAGAGCGGCGACAAATCCCCGTGTCTCACGAAAACAAGGGTGATAACTGTTTTGTTATCTGACAATGGAGTACACACGAACCTCCTTAACAGAAGGCATAAATGCGCGCATATATTATTTAATCCAGTTCGAAAAGTTAATTCTATGTTGGAATCATCGCTATTTAGAAAATAAAACATTCAATATCTGGATTAATTAACAGACCCGTCATTTGCGCAGATATTCTCCGGTCAGTTTGCTGGTTGCATTGTGGGAAATCGGTTCACGGAAAGAGGAGTAAAGCAATTTCGAAGTTGAGTAGCCATGCAGCTTATTGTTCGGTTTCGTTTCAAATGAGCGTGAAGACGCCGACAGACGTGTTAATTTCCAGAATGCTAAAATGTGGAACTAACACGTTGTAGTAGTGCAAACAGAAATTGACATCTGTCACAGATCGTTACGCAACATACGGGTATTCTCTGAAGTCTGATGAATGTATTGAAGAAAAGAAATAATCAATTGATAAACAGCAAAGAGTGGCCATTTGATCTATAGTACATAAACGTAGTTGTAACGTATGTACATCGTATGTGCAATTGTCTGCAGCATACCAACTACATAATAAGGTTTATATATTTGTCCCACGGTCTTTATTATTGATATAAAAAGGTCCAATATGAATATTACACCTTATAACAGATATGTGTCTATGATAACACCATTATACATAGCGTGCTTTAATTGCAAATAAAAAACACACAATTATGCAAATTACCAAACACCACAGTTCGCGGTTGTTGTGAAACAGTGGGGTTTATAAAAACAGTGTTTTTCGAAATTATCAGAGAGCTGTCAGAGAATCTCTGCGCGGTGAGTTCTTCGTAGTTCTATGTTTACTGGTAACAGCTGAGCGGTCAATAACTGAGACAATGTTACCCTCGAGGGTAATATGGTGATTTATCGCCCGCCATGTGACGCACTCTCAGCCAATCAGAAGAGAGGGAAATGGGATGAAGGATAACAACACAAGATAACACGCTCAAAATTATGTTGGGGTTAGATTTGGTGTTTAGGCAGGTTTATGCATAGTTTGTTTGTTTCTTTTCTTCATTTTTTCATTCCATATTTTTATTGAACATCCCAAGCATTGACTTAATATAGAGGATCTCACATGAGTTTCTATTTTATACGGAATTTATCAACCGAGTTCACTAAATTCGATTTGAGCCGGGGTTCAAATATAATTTTAGTCGACCAGATTGATAAATTACGTATAAAATAGAACTAGTTTGAGATATCTCTTATCACATGATCAAATAAACGCGAAGCAATGCGAAGTATTCATCGAAAACAACAATCATAAACTTTACTAACCGCAAGTCATTTAAATAATGGCCGTGACGTCATTGCACGCGCTAATATTACACGTGTGTCTTACCAATAATAATGAAGCTGGTTTTGTGAACAGATGATGGGAGTACAATGGGGATCGGAGCACAAGTTATTTCAACTTAGGAAAAGCTCCTCTCCCCTAATATAAAGACACGAACTTAAATTTAATGCGGATTGTTCAATGTCCATGCAACAGTAAATCTCTTTGTTTATATATATAGTTTGTTTCAGAGAATAAATAAATGACCTTTGTTAATACATGAGTTATTGAAACAGATTGAGATAGAATTGCTTTAGGCCATTTAGTTTTATAGTCAATAATAATGGTGAAAACTAAATGGTATGGTAGGATGGCACATAAATTTAATGACTTGTAAAATAGGTAGTGGAACAGGTTTGGAAACTGAGAATTGTGTACTCACCATGCACGTTGGTCGTGTAAGGGCGAATGCATGTTGGTTGTGTAAGGGCGAATGCTTGTTGTTGGCTGTGTAAGGGCGAATGCTTGTTGTTGGTTGTGTAAGGGCGAATGCTTGTTGTTGGCTGTGTAAGGGCGAATGCTTGTTGTTGGTTGTGTAAGGGCGAATGCTTGTTGTTGGTTGTGTAAGGGCGAATGCTTGTTGTTGGTTGTGTAAGGGCGAATGCTTGTTGTTGGTTGTGTAAGGGCGAATGCTTGTTGTTGGTTGTGTAAGGGCGAATGCTTGTTGTTGGTTGTGTAAGGGCGAATGCTTGTTGTTGGTTGTGTAAGGGCGAATGCTTGTTGTTGGTTGTGTAAGGGCGAATGCTTGTTATTGGTTGTGTAAGGGCGAATGCTTGTTGTTGGTTGTGTAAGGGCGAATGCATGTTGGTTGTGTAAGGGCGAATGCTTGTTGTTGGTTGTGTAAGGGCGAATGCATGTTGGTTGTGTAAGGGCGAATGCTTGTTGTTGGCTGTGTAAGGGCGAATGCTTGTTGTTGGTTGTGTAAGCTGTTGCCGACTTGGGATAGATTCAACTCGAACAAGTTTCGCTGTGAGGTATACACTTTATTCAACACATTTGTGTGGTCATAGTACATTGGAATGATATTTAGTAATTTAGTAATGAACAGAAACCTTCAGTGAAAACATACAGCACATTATACCTGTATTGTCATTGGAACTGACCAGTCATTAAGATGTTAACCCTTCCATGACTGCATGGAGCTTCCTGAAATTTTGCGAAGGCCTGTGCCAGTGCATTCTCTTATATATGCCAGTCTATCATATGGACCTTCGAATATATAAGAGAATACATTGGCCTAACAATATTTACCTTGACATTGTAAGCCAGTGGATTTTCTTATACATGCATAGGGAGCCTCGCATATATAAGATAATACACTGGCAAATGGTGTTTAATGCTGCACCAGCTCAGCTCCCGACATGAAAGGGTTAATGTCACGCCACCCTAGCTCGATTAATGGATGCATGAAATTAGAGGGGTGACAGGTTACTGATATTGGTAGGAATATATTTATACGAATAGATGCTCATCAACCGCTTTCCTTAGAATTCCACTGTCAACAGGACAGTGGTCTGCAAAATGATGAGTAAACGAGAATACTTGGATACGAATATTGTCCACTATGGGCTTATTTAAAGGTACACAATCCGATTCGATGTTCCGCATATCATCAACTCCCAACAACAACATTTCATAAAAAACGCTTAAGTTATCAGAATCGATTAATTACCGCAAAATAATTCTAAACACTGTCAAATCTAGTATACAATTTTGCAAAACGTGTTATATATCAACATTTTGTTTAATGACATTTTGTATCTAGAGTATATCGTTCGGCTCGTTGAATATTACAAGGCCGCCAAATGTCCCAGGTAGCGAAAAATAGCAGATTTCAAAAACCGATATCTGATAACACTGAGCCGGGTTGCTCGACTATAATCAAATATGTTTACCCCCCCCCCCGAATCCAAATAAATCGTAATTTAGGAGCGTTAGTTCGGATTGTGTATCTTTAAGAATCAAATACGTCCATTATGAACCTATGTGAATATTTAGGTCCACTATGAACCTATGTGAATATTTAGGTCCACTATGAACCTATGTGAATATTTAGGTCCACTATGAACCTATGTGAATATTTAGGTCCACTATGAACCTATGTGAATATTTAGGTCCACTATGAACCTATGTGAATATTTAGGTCCACTATGAACCTATGTGAATATTTAGGTCCACTATGAACCTATGTGAATATTTAGGTCCACTATGAACCTATGTGAATATTTAGGTCCACTATGAACCTATGTGAATATTTAGGTCCACTATGAACATATGTGAATATTTAGGTCCACTATGAACCTATGTGAATATTTAGGTCCACTATGAACCTATGTGAATATTTAGGTCCACTATGAACCTATGTGAATATTTAGGTCCAATATGAACCTATTTGCAGAAATTTTGTATATGCAGAGGAAAACTCACAGAAATATCACTCGATGTAATATGAACATAAATTCATGGCAACATCAAAAATGAAATGCTACACAGCAAATTGTGGCGTTTTATATGATTCAATTGATGATTTTTGGCAGAAAAATAATACAGATGAATACGAAATCAACATTTAAAATTGAAGATGAAATTCGCTGTTTCTGAGAACTAACAATGTGACTTCGCGTACATTAACGTTATATTGGTGCGACCACGTGTGGGTACTTGTCGCATGGTGGGGTAAGTATAATTTGTAATATACTGAAAGTAATCACATGTTCTCGAGTAATTGAGTGATTTGTAATTGGGCCATACAAGTAATATTAACCCTGTCAATACTAAAACATCATTGATGAGTAGTTATTCCGTATGAAATGTTAAGATAATAGGCTCAACCTTGTCTATACTAAAGCACCATTGAAGAGTATAGTTATCCCATACGAAATGTTCAGACAATAAGCTTAACCCTCTCTATACTAAATCATCGTTGAAGAGTAGTTACCCCAAAGGAAATGTTCAGATAATAAGTTTAAAGGCACGTGCGGCGTTCGTTGCAGAAATATTCATATTTGTTCAAATCGCCATCAACAGAAGGAATATTAAAAT
Organism: Siphonodentalium dalli; assembly: GCA_032622095.1. NCBI lineage: Eukaryota > Metazoa > Mollusca > Scaphopoda > Gadilida > Siphonodentaliidae > Siphonodentalium > Siphonodentalium dalli. Next base: position 252,960,445 of record CP136065.1, read on the forward strand.
ATATATAGTTTTGTTCATATTCCGAACATAATCAGCGCGTAAATAGTATACTGTCGTCAAGACATACGATGGTGTACGCAAACAAGAGCCTGCTCGTGTTACAGACGTTTTGCTTATGTTTACATAACACAGCGCAATTCTATTGGTTAATCACACACGAATGATATAAACGCTCTTTATTATGTCCATATCAGGAAAACAGTAACAAATAACGCTCTTTATGTTTACCATATCCGGATCTAAACAAAAGCCAGGTTATGTAACGTTTTTTGCTTTTGTTTACAAATAACAAAAGAAAAACATTTCACAATAACATACTGTTTATGCCATATGTCTGATTGGTATAAGAACAACATCTGTCTATATTTTACTATTATTTCTGTTTACCCACCCCAACGCCGCACGTATCTTTAACCGTTTCTATACAAAAGCATCATTGATGACTAGTTATCCCATAGGAAATGTTCAGATAATAAGTTTAACAAACGACAGTCGTTTGTTGAACTTATTATCTAAACATTTCCCTCAATAAAAATGGCTCCTTCTTCACTTTTATTCATCTGTCGTCTGCTTTTATCACCTTAATATCCCTCCAAATGAATAATATACCATTCCAATAAATAATAGACCATTCCCGATATACAGTTTTTAACTGAGTGTCCATTTAATATAGAAAGGGTAAATTAAAGAGGTCATAACGACATATACAAGCATTTCCCATGTACTGGTTAGAATGCATCATGCCTTATATCATTCATGTGTGGATTTATTTTACAAAATACATTTACTGCATTTTCTTGATTTGACATTAATTTCAACAGCACTGAATGACATTGATGTTGCTATATCAACAGAAACAACACTAAATTATTTGTATATACCCAGTGTTAGATTCATTATCCAACACATTGTGACATACAAAAAAATCAAGTGCATGCGTGATCGTGATAGTGAACATCTTCAACAGTTCATTCAGATCCGAACACCGATGGTTGAAATACCAACTTGGACGGATGCTAAATCAACATTTACAAGATGAACAAAGTGAAATAACTCTATAACTGATAAAGCGAGAGCCATCGATTGTGTCCCTTGTTTTACGCATCAAACACACATCAACTATGTTATGTTCGTAAAATTCCCTTAATCCCTTTCATTCGTAAATACAATAACTGCTGAAACATCTATCCAGCTCAGTGACTGCATGTGTTCAATATAGAAGCCGTCGGAACGTCTGAAGAGACGGTTTAGAGATTACATTAGTGACATAGGTTCCTGAACATCTGAAGCGACGGGTTAGAGATGATTACACTAGTGGCTTATGTTCCTGGCCCCGAAAGTCTGAAGCGACGGTTTACAAATTACATTAGTGGCGTAGGTTCCCTGAACGTCTGAAGCGACGGTTTAGATATTACATTTGTGAAGTATGTTCCTGTGCCTGAACGTCTGGGGTGACGGTTTGGCGATTACATTAGTGACGTAGGTTCCTGGCCATAAACATCTGAAGCGACGGTTTAGAGATTACATAAGGGACGTAGGTTCCCAGAACGACCGAAGCGATGTTTTATATATTACATTAGTGACGTAGCTGCCTGGCCATGAACATCTGAAGCGACGGTTTAGAGATTACAGTAGAGACGTAGGTTACCTGAACGTCTGAAGAGATAGCTTAGAGATTACATTATTGACGTAGGTTCATGGCACCGAACGTCTGAAGCGACGGTTTATAGTGTAGATTAGTGACATGGGTTCCCAGAACGTCCGAGGCGACGGTTTATATATTACATTAGTGACGTAGCTTCCGGTGCCTGAACGTCTGAGGTGACGGTTTGGCGATTACATTAGTGACGTAGGTTCCCAGAACGACCGAAGCGATGTTTTATATATTACATTAGTGACGTAGCTTCCTGACCCTGAACGATTGAAGCGACGGTTTAAAGATTACATTAGGGACGTATGTTCCCAGAACGTCAGAAGCGACGGTTTAGATATTACATTAGTGACGTAGGTTTCTGATCCTGAATGTATGAAGCGACGGATTAGACATTACATTTGTGACGTAGGTTCCTGTCACTGAACGTCTGAAGCGACGGTTTAAATATTACATTAGTGACGTAGGTTCCTGGCCCTGAACGTCTGACGCGACGGTTTAGAGATTACATTAGGGACGTTGGTTCCCTGAACGTCTGAAGCGACGGATTAGTGATTATATTAGTGACGCAGGCGCCTGGCCCCGAATGCACGAAGAGGTTTAGATATTACATTAGTGACGTATGTTCTTGAAGGGCTAAAGCTACGGTTTAGAGATAATATTATTGACGTAGGCTCCCATCAGAGGAGTTTCCCCGTCACTCTAAGTCATTCTCAACGACTCGATTATTTCATCAGCGAAGCGGAAATGGCTGAGGCGATGAGAATGCACTCTATATGTGTGTATTGATGCTGTGCATCATTCAATTTCCACAATAAATACATAATCAATACATGTCGCCACACATACAATTTACAAATAAAAACACGTTTGTGGCGTACATATACAGAACGACACCAGTCTGTTAATGGATGCGTTGATACGACACTAGTGCCAGCGAGGTGATATAGGACGAGTTCTATCCTTCCGCGATGTCACAAATACCATATCGACAAGCACATAAACACACATGTCGTTCTGTATTTATTGCACGCCACCCGTCCTGGAATCCGTGAATTGAAACGAAAATCACAAGAATTATTCAGGCACATATTGGGTTTGTTTTGTCATGTGTGTTGGTGTTTATATTTTACAGTTCTGGGTTCATGGTTGATGTAACATCACATACGTCATGTGACGTCATCGGAGTGCGTATGGAACACATGATGCACACAACACATGAAGAACATTGTAATTCCAGGAACAATCGTGTAATAAATTACATTTTGTTTCAATTGTAAAATGACACCGTTATCGCACAATATTCCCAACAAAACTTTCGAATGGTTTGTACTGAAGAAGTTTATAGTTAAGGCACTAAACTAAGTGTTATACAGAATGATGAACAATGGATGCTACAGTGATGTCAACATATCACTCATGTTCGGTGCATGTGGGACAGACGCTACATACTGGGTACATGTGTCTAGTAGCTTATACAATTATGAACATCTCTATCAGTGCCTCACGACACTGTCCATCACGATTGTACTAGCATTAACCCTTTACCCAACAAACCGGCCAAAACCGGCCAAATAAAGCTTCAACAGCCTAAAATATCTTCGGTCTGTCTCAATAGAACCATACAAATATGGATATCATTGGAACCGGCTCCTTGACCACATTGTGATAGTTACAGTTATGCCCTGTGCCAATGCATTCTCTTATATATGCGAGTCGACCATAGGTCGCCTCGCATATATAAGAGAATGCATTGGCCTAAAAAAAATCTTTTTTTAACACTTTTTACCATTTTTTCTTACATTCTTTAACAATTTTATCATTTTTAATATGTGTTAAGCCAATGCATTCTCTTATATATGCGAGGCGACCTATGGTCGACTCGCATATATAAGAGAATGCATTGGCACAGGGCCGTTCTGTTGGGTAAAGGGGCCTCACGACACTGTCCATCACGATGGTACAGTTTATTATCTATTATATTACATGATCCTACCCTTATTCCATTTAATAAACCCATTCTCTAAATTGTGATATTAAACGTTCGTTTAATAATAGGAAATAGTGCCAGGTGACCTTTGACTTCCGGTTTGTCGTATGTATACATTCCGTAAGCAACGTATCGAAATACTATGGCTTCCAATATTTTTTTCCAATAAACTATAACGAATGAAGAGTTTGAAAAGTTATGTCATTAAATCCATTAAATACGCCAAAGAGTCTTTATTTATCTGGGACTGTTTCTTTACGCGGACAAACTACGCATAGCTACGTGAAAAGTCATCGAAAGCCTTATAGAACGTCCCATTTGTTGATTTAAGTATGTTTTGTCGAGGTTTTGGATCATGTAATGCATAGAATCTACAACTTGTCCCCAGTTTATAGCGTAATTTACAAAACTCGTCCAGTAAATTAGATCTGGACCTCGCCAAAGGCTAAGTAAATCCTCTACATATGCAACTTCGCAGAAACAAGGATATTAACGAGAAAATATTAAGAACTCGGACTTTATATAACGATTCAGTGATATCCGATAACGATATGCTATTTGAATAATTCACTTTGTAACTTTTTATGATTAGCACTATCCCTTTATTCGTGTGAACATTTTCATTATTATAGAATAACATTATTACATATATACCAATTACCATGCTATAATGTACCATATTGATGGACATTGGAGCGAGGCACTGCTAGAGATGGCTATAATTGTATAAGTTACCAGACAATTTAATATATGAAATGAGCAGCTGTTATATAACAATGCTGATCTAACTACACGGCCCCTCTAATTAATCGGTCACCCACAACATTCTATTTCCTTATACGTTAGTTTATAAATACCACATATCTCCTATATCGCTGTCTTCTTTAAACCGTTTGACACACTTTTCGAATTTGGTAATAACAAATTGGTGTTAAACACTAAACACTGGATACATATACCATAACCGTCACCGCATTAACGGACGTTGAACTCAACAACACAACTGGAAATATCATAATTTCAAGAATGACAAGATGAAAGTATGACATGTCCATAATGGACACCTTTAGAATAATGGACCACTACAGATTAGTATTACGGATAGGTACTACGCACAAGAATTTGTTTTCTTTCAATTCGTTGTCGTTTGTTCCTAATCGTTGTTACGATTCCGATTTCAGATTGTCAACAAGGCTCGTAAATACAGCAAACAGTAATCAGTTCGCGATCGTTTCTCAGCTCCTCAATGTTGGAGATGATTCTGAGATTATGTCCTTAAATTGTGATCGCCATGCAACCTTAATGTTTACCTATTAGTTATGATCAATTCGTCCGGCGTCGTGAAACGCGAGAATCTTGCCAAACACAAAGCTCTAAGCTATGACCTGATAACAACATATTTATTGCGAGTGACACGCACGATAGTCTCACAAACGGACCCCTAATCGTCAATTCTGCGATAAAGGTTTTTGGACCGTCCGAAAAATTTACAACTACAATTAGCTATTCGTAAATTTATCAGCCGTAGTTCATTATACGAAAGGTGTCTATTGTGTGTTGTAAATACAGAACCAGATATGTGTTACTGGATGCCATTGTAGTACACACCAGCGGAGGCATGCATATAATAAATAGAGGATTTGCAACGAGTCACCAGTTCATAGCGAAATTTACAAAACTAGTCCAGTAACCTTGATATGGACCGAGTCTTTGGCGAGGTCCAGACCTAATTTACTGGACGAGTTTTGAAAATTCGCTATAAACTGGGGACGAGTTCAAGATTCTATTATTATTTTATCTAAAACCTCCATAAAATCCATAAACGTACTTAAATGGGACGCAACTTGTCGAGAAACTAAAATCGGCTTCTTTAAGGCAAGCTGGAAGCCAAACCTGAAGTTTATCCGCGGTCTGCACGTCAAGAAATAGTGCCATATAAATAACACGCTTAGGTGTATTTAATGACTTAAACTTAACGAAAATTATTTGTTCAATCTAAATCAAAAATAATCACAAACGTCGACTTAGCGTACTTAATGGAAACAGACGAACAGCCAGCAGTCAAAGGTCACGACGTGCAACAATACATCTCAGTACACCTTGCGCTATGTCCTGTTATACAACGGTCGTTGATTACCAGTATTTTAGAATGGGTCTATACAACACAAGAAGGATCGGATCATGTAATAAATAGAAAATCACCACATTTCAAGCTGATATCGATCTGATTATCTGATTCGTGATATAGTCTAGCTGTCGGAGCTGAACAGTGGGACCTACCCGGAAAAAATTCTTAACAAGCTAAATTTGGTATCGTTGGAAAGAGGAGATCTTCGAGTATAACATATACAAAATCCGCTAAAATCCGCTTTGGGGAAAATTTTCTACAGCACCCTGAATAGGGGAGGGGTCTGACGTAATTTATGAAGGTAATTGTGACTAAGCGATTCTATATATGCGCTAAGTGATCTAGATAACAGTTGTTTTCAGTACATATATGTATATATAATGAACGATTATATAATTGCAAGGTCATCAGATAATATATTTACATAAATATGGACAATGGAAAACGTATTTATTATATCATGATGAAAGTCCGTTTAATTAAACGCTCTTTAATAGCTTTCATTAAACTACAAAGAGTCAGTCTCGAATTTATCATTCTATATCGGGAAATGATTCATGTTGAACGCTCCTTAATGGTCCAAGACGATAAATTCAATGATTTATGTAATAATGTAATATAACTATCAAATATAACGTAGCGATTATTTCTTCAAGCGTGTAGTGGCAAATAATTTCTTGATATAGTTATTTTGATAGGTTTTTGTGTGACATTGTGTTTATTTTTCGCCTTCTGTTGAAACCTAACGGTGCCCACATATACGCAGAAGGCTTATTGTACATTCAAACTGCATTTTTCTTGGTTGTGTTTTTTTTTTACTTCTCATACTAGTCTCATTGGTTTGGTGTGGTACGTGTTCGGCGATGGAAGAACCAACCCCGTATCTAGGGACCAGCAACTTTAAAGAGGACTTGTGCGTCTTATCGTTTCATAGCATATGTCAATGTTATGTGGACACTAAGGAAAATCCATTGGTAAAACTTATGGCAAAAGGATTGGAGACTTTGATTGACTTCTCTGATAAGCGAGGATATAACCATTTATCTGAATATTTAAAGGGGCAACAAATAACCACACCCATTGGTAAGGTATAATTGGTCCATAAAGACTGTAGGTGTGATTTCACTGATAGGAAAAGAACCTTCAGTGTCAATCCTGGATGTATGGATACGGTTCCGCTATCTACGAAAATGAGGTCTAAACAAGACCCATTTAATTTCAAAGAAGAATATGTGGAAAGGGTGCCATACACCAGAGCCCCGTCATCCCGGTAGAAGGCAAGTGCGAACAGTAGCAACTCTCCCTATTAGAGATAAAGTTTTAGAACATTGCCGAATAAGAGAGGATTCGTGGGCATTGATATGACATAATATGACATTTGAATTTACTTTCCTACCAAAGTCATGCGTGGTAGTTCAATGCTTTGACATCAATCGTGATATAATTCCGGTATCTAATCGAAACGTGGCGATATCATATGGCGTATATATAAGTATGTGTGTAACTGTGTATGATATTTAGACTGGCACAATGATATTGTTGCGACGATATGTGTAGCGGTGGACCACATCAGCTGTGATCGTTAGCCAAAAATTATTGTCGACGTCACAATTAAAGGCAGATTGCGTTAACCGTCCAACCATCTACAAATAACTTCCTTTTCCGGTACATATATCATATTATCATGCAGGGTTCGCGCTGCCGTGAGCCAAATGCAAAACAAAATTTCAATTTGGCAAACAAAACAAAAAATTGGCAAAAAAAATGGCAAGTGTTTTTCAATATTCTTTTTGAAAATATTGAATAACGAATTGATGCCTTCTATTTACATTTCATTTAATGCCATGTATTTGTTTGATTATGTCATGTGTATGCGGGCTATTTCATTGTGTTTATTACCGTATATTTGCTATGTGTTTTTATATAATAAAGTTTAAAAACTCCAAAAAAAATCTTATAAATCCTGAAAAAATTTGGCAAAAGGTTTTTTAATTTGGTAAAACAAAATTTCATTTGGCAAACGAAAATTCTGGGCTAGCGCCAACCCTGTTCTTATGGTTGTCACTATACAATGGTTTGATGATTATGGCACTTATTTTTTTTAATCCCTGCCGCAGATAGGAAATCAACGAATCCCTCGATGATTCACAGTCCTTTCACTCGCTGGACTTCTGGTACCCATATGAAGTACGTTATCCAATAAACGATGTTAAACACGAGAAACACACCGGGAAAGGCGAGTCTCGAGATCTTATCTATTCGTCGAGCTTTCAGCCGACCTCTGGCGTCTTTAAGAGTTTTTCGAGTAATCATTCCCTCCTGAAATATACACACATTAAATGTAAATGTAAATGTCTCATAGTTGCAAGGACACACACGTACATGTGTCTCGTATTTTCTCTATCGCAGTATCTTTATCTTTATTATATTATATCTATATTTGCGAATGTCTGTCTGTCTGTCTGTGTTATATAGAAATTCACAGGAGACCACCTATATGGCACACAAGGGGTCTAATAGGGGTAACTTTTTACGAGAAAGATAATGGCGAGGGTTAGAATTTTCTAAAGTGAAGCCGTTGTTATCAGGGACAGAAAATGGGGAGGGGCAGAAAAAAAAATGTCGCCGATTGCCACCAAACTTATATATAATCATCGCCATAATATGAGGAATCTAATGGTGTGGTTTAAATATGTCAAAAGTCGCGCCGTTCGCGTCAGGGATGCCCGGAAGGGAAGAGGGGCACCAAAATTGATCAAAATAATTTTAGCGCCTAATTCCACCAAATTGATGCACATTCTTCTGAGATCTTCTCCATGATACAAGGAATCTTATTGTGTGATTTAAAGACGCCAATTTGGTGTCGTTGGGGTGAGAGATTTTGGGGGGCGGTGGGTGGGTACTACATTGATAAGAATTGGTTTAGTCGCCGATTGCCACGAAACTTATACAAATTCATCCCCATGGTATGAGGTGTCTAATGGCTTGGCTTAAAGCTGTCAAAGGTGGCGTCATTCGAGTCAGGGGTGCACTGAAAGGGAGAGGGGCACCAAAATTGATAAACAATATTTTTAACGCCAATTTCCACCAAATTGATACACATTCTTATCCATGATACGAGGAATCTAATCGTATGATATTAAAGACGCCATATTGGTGCTGCTTTGGTGAGAGATGGGGGTGGGGTGGGCACTAAATTTGATAAAAAAAATTTAGTCGCGGATTAGCACCAAACTTACAAATAATAATCTCCGTGATATCAGGAGTCTAATTGTGTGGTTTAAAGATGTCAAAAGTGGGGCCATTCGAGTCAGGGTGCATAGAGGGTGAGAGGAACACAAACATTGATAGACAATATGTTTAGCGCCGATTTCCACCTGACTGATACATATTCTTCCCCGTGATACGAATAATCTAATCGTGTGGTTTAAATGCGCCAAATTGTGCCTTTTGTGGGTGAGAGATATGCAATGGTGGCCCTAAATTTGATACGAATTTGTATACTCGCCAATTTTCATAAGTTTTATATATAATCATCGCTATGTTACTGAGTCTAAGTGTGTGGTTTAATGATATCAAAAGTGGCGCCGCTTGAGTCCGAAATAGGGACGGGAGGGTCACCAAAAACTTATAAAAATATGTTTAGTGCCAATTACCATCAAACTCATACACGTTCTTCTCAAATGATACAATGAATCAAATATTTGCGAATATCTGTCTATGTTCTATATATAACTTTAAGGGTACAATCGAGATGGCACCAAGGCGGTCTAACAGTTGTTGGAGTCAGGGGAGGGGCGCATATTTCGACCAAATTGATATATTATATTCTACTCCGTGATACGAGGAATATAAACGTGTGACTTAAAGACGCGAAATTGGTGCCGTTTGGGTGAGAGATGGGGGGGGGTAATAACTATGATAAGAATTTGTTTAGTTGCCGATTACCACCAAACTTATATAGAATCATCTCCATTATATTATGCATGCATGAGTCTCATAGACGTGGTTTAAATATGAAAAAAGTGGCGCGGTTCAAGTCGTGCACCAATTTAGCACTGATTCCACCAAATTCATGCACGTTCTTATCTAATGTTATGATGAATTATATCACATTTGGGGTCGTTTGGGTCATGCATGGCGAGAGGAGATTCACTAGCTGTTATAAGATTGTTCAATTCGCAGATATCCAACAAAGTTACATATAGTCATCTCCCAGGACATTTCCATGTCGTTCTAAGGAGTTTTTGGCATTCCAATTTCACAATCTCGACAAATGGTGACCGAATTAAGTCAATTGAACAATTATATCTTCCCAACTGTCATATGTATATGGGGATGGAAATCAGGGCATTCCTATAATGATCTAGCAACACAGATACATAGAAGAAAGCATTGAAAGTATATTTATATCAAACTGGGGGACCTTGTATCGTCAGAGGATTGCATATTAGAATGGCTCATGTATATATTATAACACGATTGAGTCTGTCCCATTCAATATAGTTTCCACAAAAAAAGTTACAATTGCCAAGAGATATGGAATGTAGAGCATGCCTGTTAAAAATAATTGTCACAGTTTGCAGTCAAATATGGTTACTTCTGAGATAAAGGAAAACGCAGTCCGTAGCACATGACTTTTCAGGATCCTCTAATAGTGACATCTGACAAGGGTATATCTGCCCGATACAGAGGATTTCTTTAATATTTTAGAACAGACTCATCACCTAACATAAACAACTCAAAATTTCGCTGTGTCGGGCACACGATGTTCATGTTTCATGTTATAACGTCTGAATTATACGCAGTTGTAAATAAATAAATACTTCTTTATTGGTGGGACGGATTAAACGCGATAAACAAAATGATAATCGCTCCGACCTGACAAGGTGAGCCACTACTTATATTCCATGTGTAAGAATCATGTTTTGTGATGCCATTTGGATATACAATTTATGAGAATACGTGTAACTCTTTGAGAGAAAGATTATTCTCTATTCCCAGAAAATATCCACAGAGGGTTTCCCATCACTTTAACCTGGGCAACGCCGGGTAACCCTGCTAGTGTATAATATATTAAAGCCGCATAGTGGTTTCTGCTCCAAAATACACCTACTAATATTAGCATTCAAATTGGTCCATGTAAAGAAATAGGTCGATAAATACATCAACTATCTTTCAATATTACGTTTCAGATTCTAGAATTCCGATGAATACAAATAAAATAGCACCGTTTTTGTACCGAGCCCGTACATTGTGTTCGAAATTGTATTGTTTTATGACTTAAAGTGATGTGAAACACTCCGGTAGAGTGATTAAATAGAAATGGAGAATAATCTTAAAGCTCAAATTAGTAACTTTTTACAAATATTATATCCAAATTGACAACACGCATTATATATTAATTATAAATGCAGTGACTCTCGATGGCGAAATAGTTTTCGTTAGTTTATCACCGATTGTTGTGTCCCGAATCGGGAAGTAAATATTTACAATTCAGCATAGTTCAGACGATGTTTTTATGCAGTAGTTCGGTCGATTTGCTTGAGATTTTCTGCGATGGTAGTAGAATGCTACATTCCTCCAGTTGACATAGCGCCTGAGTACTAACTTATCAGTTTCTCACATCGGAACAGGTCCATAATATGTCTTTAAATTCAATGCGTCTTTCTCGGTCATATAATGCTCTAGACTCGTTGCTTTACCAGTTCCGATGGCTGCTACCTGTGCATTTATTCACGAACATCTATTAAATGGCCGAGGAGTGCTTAATGTCCACAATCCGGATAGCTATTTTCCTTATAAATTTCAGTTATATAATATGAGTTTTTAACGATTACTGATATTTGAATGTACATGGTGACTTTTCTCAGCTCACGTGTACGAGTTTATCTCGTCAGACAGTTTATACGTAATTTAAACAAATTTAAAATCAAAACGCTTTGGGTTAAAGACTTGATTGGTGATGTAGGCGCCTGGTCAGAATACCACCCATATGGTACCCTTCACTGACACGAGCAGACGACACATCCTTCTACCTGTGTGAGGCTCACTTTGTGTTAGAGACTTGATTGGTGACGTTGGCGCCTGGTCCTGTTTATGTCATATCTCAAAAGGATGCATTACGGAATTGTTTTATATCCGTAATTGTTGAAAAGAGCTTAGGTAGAGAATTCTGTGAGTTAATCCCCACAACTACAGCTGATGGGGTCATTGTCACAAGGCATCGATCACATTCGTAGCCAGTTTTTAAATCGATCACAAATGTAGCCAGCTTTTCTATGGCGATCACATTTGTAGCCAGCTTTTCATATTCAGGCGAGCCTCAATTGATTAACAGATCAGGTTAATCTCATTTTTCTGAGTTGATGGATGAACAACAACTTGAATTTTGTTTTGATATTACTTCATCTAATAATAACCTGAGGTTTCCAATCAATGTCATTGGAATGCTCGAATTATATTCCAATATAAGTTGATAAACGAAGTCAGTTTTGGAGCATGACGTCGACATTTTAGTCACGAACGCGCCATATAAAGCATGGAATTAGAAAATCTGGCTACAAATGTGATCGCCGGTGAAAAAGCTGGCTACATTTGTGATCCATTTAAAAAGCTGGCTACGAATGTGACTGGAGGGAAGTCAGTTGCCGAGTGGATAGCGTACTGGCCTCTCGTGCTAAAGGTCCGGGGATCGATTCACGGTCGGGTATTCTGACAAAAATCCGAACTTGGTCAGATTACCACGTTGTATGACTGAAAAGTCTCATTCGTGCAGGCTTGGGGCAATTACTTGTGAATGTAATTAATTACAATTACAATTACTTCAACATTTTTCAATTACAATTCCCATTACACCTATTTCACAATGTAATTAATTACAATTACAATTACTTTGAAATGTAATTCAATTACAATTACAATTACATTTCAGCACATAATTGATGTAGGAATACTTTTTATTTATATAAACTTTATTTGATAACAAAACATAAATTTAATACAAGCAAGATGAAATACATGGTGAAGCACACTTGGTACAGAGCAGCCAATGTACTGAGTCCAGTATAGGTGTTCGTAGAACTGAGCGAATCATGATTTATAGCTGGCAATTCTAGCGTGTTGCATTGGCAGCTTGTAGTCGGGGTTGATCTTCTAAAATTGGAATGATATCAGACATTTATGAACTTTGCTAACTATCTTCAATGCTTTGGCATTCTTGACCGATGTTTTTGCATACTGATAGATCCTAGTAGGTTGTTGATCACTTGCTGATGGTGCTTGTGTGACTGTTGATTCATAGACATCTTGATGCTTTCGCTATAAAATGAAAATAATAGAGTATTTTAGTTACACACATGTATCCATCATTTAATTATTAAGGGAATAAGACTATCTCAGTAAGTCAGACACACAGCCAGGCCAATTGTAAAGGACAATGAGATAATCAACACTCTGATTGTTAATTAGAGTCATAATCTTAATTAGCCTTTGTGGCCACCAGCTTATTTGTAACACAATGCCTCCACTAGACAGTGCTAATTGGGGGATTACTGAGGCAGATAGTTGTCCCCACTTTGTCATTCAGTTGCAAATTAGTTGCAAATAAAGGATATATATATACCAAATCAAATCAAATCAAATTGTTTATTCACATAAACCACAATTGTGGTACAAATGGTGAAAAAGAATTACAAAAATAAATTAAATTACCAATACCACCATATGACTGAAGTTATATGTCAATGGAATTAAACAAAACTAATACATAGAAATTGAAACTTACCTTCAGATGTGTCACAAAATTGGAGGTAACTTTTTTGGAACTGGATATTGTAGTTGGGCAAAGTTTGCACTTCGCTTTCATAGGACACAATGTGTCTTTCTGCAAATTAAAATGCTGCCAGATTTTTTTGTAGACATGTTGATAGCATTATCAATGGTTGGTATGAATTTCTACCATAGCATATATACCATAACAGATGGAGATAATGAAACATTATCATAAGAGTAATATATCATAGTGATCTATTGTCTATTATTTGAAGTTGGTTTCTCATTGTATTTATCAAAACAAGCCTTCTACATCAAAGGTTAACCAATGCTTAAGCAAACAAACAGGAGGTGTCAACAGAATTCACCATTGAGACACAGTGGTTAAAAACTCAGTGTTGTGACAACATAGTGATAGCAAGTCACCAGTCTTACACTTTGAAATTTTGGAAAAAAACCATTTGAAGAAACCATTGGATGAATCATGAAAGAGAACTTTGAGAAGAAACAAGTACCTGTGATTTTGAAGTAATTGAAATTAAACCCTAATTACAATTACAATTACATACTAACCAATTACAATTGCAATTACATGTAATTTAGAATAAACTCAATTACCAATTACATGCAATTACTTGAAAAAATGTAATTAATTACAATCAATTACAATTACAAATTACAATTACCCCATCCCTGCATTCGTGGTCACACAGTATATATCCGAATACAAAACTGACTTCCCTTCACGGCAACAAAATGTCCAGTTATGTTGTCGTGAGTGCGGTACGCTGTCGGATCGGGAGCCGACATAAATGGCTGGCCCGTCTACATGGGTGAATATGTGTACGTTAAAGAACCCGGCTGTAGGTTAGAGTAGCCCACCAAAGCACCGACCACATTCGAGACCTGAACCATATCTGTAATGCCCGAAAAGGGAGTTGACAGGTAATTCTAGATAGAGATAGATAGATAGACAATGACCCCATCGGCACAACTACATGCGTACACTAAATAACCTACCCCGTTGCTAGGACTCCCGGGTAGCTTGAATCCGCTAGCCTTCCTTTTCTCGATTCTCGACAGAACGTTCACATATGCAAATTCAATAAGAGCAGCAAACACAAAGAATAAACACATCGCCATCCACACGTCAATCGCCTTAACGTAAGACACCCGTGGCAACGACGCACGCGCGCCGGCACTCTGTGTTGTCATGGTGAGGACTGTGAGTAAACCCAGTGATATCCTCGCAGGAATGGCGTCAATGTCTAACCAGAAAGAAACCCATGACAGAATCACAACCATAACACTGGGAACGTACACCTGTGTGATGTAATATCCATAGTTCCTCGAAAGGTCCACATCTACCTGGATACATGTGTAATTACCTGGAAAGATGACGGAAGCCCATAACATTCAAATTATTGGAACTTGGAAGGTGTCTTGGTGCCTCGATTATTTTTACAATTACCTGGAAAGATTACTGAAGCCCATAACATTCAAATCATTGAAACTTGGAAGGTGTCTTGGTGCCTCAATTATTTTTATAATTACATGGAAAGATGACTGATGCCCATAGCATTCAAATCATTGAAACTTATTTTTACGCCCATCTTGTTCTGTTCTTTAAGTGTTTAAAATAACAATTGCATGAAATGTCATCTGGTTCCGAACATCTTGGGCGAATATTTCAAGACTGTAATCGGATAATACGCTGTTCAAATTTCGCGCCAAGTTGTGAACCTTGTGCGAGGTCACTTATAGAATTAAATGATTGATTTATTATAGTGACATCCATGAATTTGCAAATAATTAACACTATAAACATACAAATAATGGATCACGCCCAACCCATAGTATATGACCTATATGTCATTTCATATACAATAAATATAAATATATAATACATAGAGGATCTCACATGAGTTTCTAGTTTATACGGAATTTATCAACCGAGTTCACTAAATTCGATTTGAGCCGAGGTTTACCGAGGGTCAAATAGAATTTAGAGGACGAGGTTGATAAATTACGTATAAAATAGGACGAGTGTGAGATACCTTTTATCACATGATCAAATAAACCCGAAGCAACGCGCAATATTCATCGAAAACAACAATCATAAACTACAGCGATCGCAAGTTATTTGAAGAACGCCGTGACGTCATCGCACGCGCTGATACAGTCTATGTAAACATACACTCAGATTCATACTGATACTGAGTCTATTGCATTCCCATCAACTTTTCATTTCTGAACGGTAGTGGGCTTCCCCCAAATTACGTCACACGGCACTAAATATAAATCTGAAATTAGTTGTGATTGACAGGCGTAAACATGGTCACGTGCCAGTGCCGTCATGGCCGCTTCAACCCTGTGAAGCCGATTCTAAGAATCGGAATTAATAGTTGCAGGGTTTGTGACTTTTCGTTCGTCGGTTGTTTTACTGACAATAAAGGGAAACAGCTAACTTCCGGGATCCAAAATAATATGTACAATAACTAAGACAAATCTTCTTGAAATTATAAAAAAATGTCAATTTATGTGGATCTCTTGGACTCAGAACGAATTATTTTTTAGATTGGCCAGGCGATTTGTCGACCATGTTGTAAAAAAATAACACTAATCAACGGCCACGAATCAAAAATACATGAATGTCGGGACTATTTGCTAAAACAACTCCAGAACTAAAAAAAAGTGAAATGACATAACAAAACGATCTATCAGTTCCCCAGTACCGGCAGTAGTACCACCGCAGCCAAAACGAGCGAAGAGCAACACAATTCTACCACCAACCCCACCGAAACCCTCCCGACATTACACAGCCGTATTATTAGCTCCAACGATTGGCCAGTTGTACCCTAATTACAGTTGCCTGCAATCCAAATTCCGGTGATTCTTGATTTTAAACTTTCGACCGCTCGTCAACAATCTACTTTATTTGTCGATTTGTGAATTTCTCTTCTGGTATAACATGACGTCATGCATACTATTTTAACAACATTTAGCCACACCTTCGGAATTTCCACACCGAAAGCACGTGACATGTTACTAGTTTTTTATTGGGGCACACATTTCTTGGAGCTAAGTTTTGATTGGCGGTAATTACAAGGAATCCCGGGTTTGGGAAATGAAAACTGAACGAAAGGTCGTCAGACCCACTATTTTTTATATGTGGGTATGTAGTTTACTCCAGACTGGCGCTGATATTAAACGTGTCTATTACCGATAATTATGAAACTGCTTTTATGGCCAAATTATGTGATAAAAATAAATATATCCATATGTTGGGTAAGCGTAAGTCGCTCCATTGAAGCTTCTGTAGAATGGCAGCAGTCACACGGTTCAGCGTTACTCAACATACAGCCGGGGTAATACTGTAAAGCGCTTTTGGTCCCTTCTGTTGGTGAGATAAGCGACATATAAGCACCATTATTATATTCAATTCCGTGTGGTAAAAAAACTACAACGCCAAACTATTATCTGTGTTGATAAAACTCAATGCTCTCGGATGCTATAACAGCTTCGGTGTTGTACTAGCTACATCATTTGTAACCGCCAGGAAAGTCAGATTCAGATCTCAATGGATTTTGCCAACTTTGGGCATGACATAAGTATGGACATGTTTCATAAACAATACGTTGCCAAGACGACTCGCCAGCATATGTCCAAACCGTACTACTGTCATAGCCGGAGAACAGTTTGTCGCAAAAAAGGTTACACTGGTGTAAATAGGGTTCGGAGTGACATCTAGCGGATGCGGGAGGAATATACGTAGAGAATAAAATAGACACTGGGCCCTGATTGGTCAATAGCCTTGTGTGCATTTTGCATAAAACAAATCACACCTCTCCCCTATGATTTCTCATAGATAATCTTTATTACCTCCTTCTTGGGAGAGAATATTTATAAATTATTACACCATTATTTACAAGTTTTGTGAAAAATGAAGAGCAAGAGATTGACATCACAAGCATAAGGACACGTACATACACACACACTCTCTCTCCCTCCCTCTCTCTCGATATACATATAACATGTCTATAAATATAATTTGTGAAAATAGTATACTCTAGAAAAATATAAATATATAAAAGTGAGGGAAAAAAAAAATACATGTGAAGCAAAAACAAAGAACACGACAATAAATAAATAGAGAGTAAAAAAAAAAAAATTTATGCGGTTCTGACATTAGTAACGAAAACACAAGATTTAAAGACGAATTCCCTGCTAGACGGACATGATTTTTTTGCGTAAAAAGTTTCCCCAAATGTCAATTGGACCCAAAATTTATATTGCCAACAGTATACGCTAAAACGTTAGCACTGAGGCATATGGAAAACATTTACACCAGTGTAACGAAAGCAGTTGCACGTCGGTCGCACAATTTTGATAGAGTTATTCCGCCTACTCCACAATAGTGTATTTACAGAAAGCCCCCACGAAAGGTTAATTTCATTCGTGTACAAATATATCTACAAGCCTTGTTATATCATGTCAAACAGTTTGACCTATGTGGACTAACAATTGTGTATTATGAGCGAACCGCGTGTGACACTTTTGTGCTATACTATATGTGACCGACTGTGCTATACTATATGCGAGCGAATTGTAAGTATTATTACGTGCGCTCGCGCAACAGTATGGCGATCAGTCAGATTCGTAGGTACGTACGTTGGTGCCACCTTACCGATTTCACTCCATGACGTCACCCTTACGCAGTACATGCCGCCGACGTTACGGAGTAGATTATAGAGTTGACGCCATTGGCACTGACGACCGTTACTAGCTCGTTGCTATATAAATGCGCTCGCGCAACAGTATGGCGATCAGTCAGATTCGTAGGTACGTACGTTGGTGTCACCCTACCGATTTCACTCCATGACGTCACCCTTACGCAGTACATGCCGGCGACGTTACGGAGTAGATTATAGAGTTGACGCCCTTGGCACTGACTTCCGTTACTAGCTCGTTGCTATATAAACAAACCAGCGATGTGGCTTTTGTCGAAAATTGACAGTCAGTATATTCGCCCTGTATACATGTACTTTCAGAAAATACAAAACACCACAACGTTATACCCCACCAATGTCAGTGTCTCGATATCATTTGACCAAATTTCTTGACATGAAACCGCGACAGACACGGCGTGAAATACATCGCATTGAGTAAACAATTTCCCATTGTTTCAATTCAACTTCAAGGTCGCGGTAAAATCAAAACCGCAATTTGTAAGTGGTAAAGATCTGAAAAAGACATCAGGTACATAAGGAAAATAATTGTTGTGCATATTTATTTCTATTTGAGGTGGCAATTTTTCATGTTTATCAGTATTTTTAACGATAAGAGCGATGGTAATTGGGGGACTATATTTTATCTAGCGCATTAAATTTAAAATAAAAAGCGTGAGTCGAGTGTTTTCTATGGCCGCACATTTCGTTGATAATTACGAGCCATTTGTTTGTCTAAATAACATTTTTAAGTTCGAAGAGCATTAGAATGGGGATAACAGTGTGGTGTTTTGTGATTTCGGAAAGGTACATGGCGAATATACTGTGGCAAATTTAGTTAATGGGCGACGGTAACATTAAATTAAATTAAATTAAATAAATTAAGTAAAATACAGTGAAACTATTTTTTTAATTATTTTTTATTACATTTTTGCGCACGTTGGCGTCTCTCTGAGTGCATTCTAGTTGCCGATTGCGTTCAGTCGTCTAATGTCAAATAACTTGTTAGTTCTACGATACCTTTCAACACAATTGTTAACGCGGACTTTGAATGAGTACTGTAGACTAAATCTTGCCATATTTATGGGATCATCTTCTTTTATACTCAACAAATGAATGAATTTGAGCCATGGATTAGTGCAAAATCACACATGTACTCTGTGAATGACGCAAACAACATGGCAATTATAACGAAAATGAATTTATGAATCCAGTACTAACTTATCATTTTCATGCACCCGAACAAGTCCATAATATGTCTTTAAAACAATCATTATGTGTTGTCTAGACAACGTGATAATGACTGTAATCGCAGAAAGAACCAAGAAGATTCATCATAATTATAGCCTTGAGGCTTGAAACAAACAAACGCAACCATAGCTCAAAGCAATGTCGAATACCCGTTTTTGAATATTGTCTGCATATAATATCATTGTTATAAAACAATTTAAGTGATGTGAAACAGTCCGATAGGGTGATAATATAGAAATGGGGAATGCACTTGCTCAAAGTAGTTATTTTTACAAATAGTATATCCAAATTGACAACACACACCGTCATTCTTATAAATGAATTAAATGCAGAGACTCTCGGTGGCGAAAAGAGTCGCGTCACTTTATCGCCGATAGTTGCGTCCCGAATCGAGACGGCAATATTTACTAATGAGCGTAGTTCAGACGATGTTTTCTATGGCGTGCTGAGGTAGATTTGCTTGAAAATTTCCGAGATGTTAGTAGAATGTTACATTCCTCCAATTGGCATAGAGCCTAGTTACTAACTTTCCAGTTTCACGCACCCGAACAAGTCCATAATATGTTGTTTTAAAAAATAATGATGCTTTGTGTAAACATTATGATAATGTTTTACAAATTCATCTATAGCCGCACCGCGAAACGGACGTCGTGGTACTACCATGAAAATCTCGTTGACTAAACTTTTTCTCAACAATTAATCAACAGTAGTGTAATATATTCAGTATAACGCGGAATAAAGTTACGTACTGTCTCCATAGATCTTTGTGCAGTCGAGAGTTTCGAACCCTCTCCACTGGAACTGAGGCAGCCGGAGATCTTCTGGTTTTAAAAGTGGATCATTAGCCCACTTGAACACAAGATTGTCTGTTGTAAACCCGTCTGTAAGTGCAAAAAACCCCTCAAATTAATGCAGCTCATATCTAACCGACCAAACACTGCTGAATTGGTATTTCTCCAACACATGAACGCTACTCAAAAGATTGGCATGCCATGTACGGTTTTCAAGAATAAAGCGGACATCGTGACTGTTGTCTTCATCACTTTGATAAATTGTGTAGGCACGAACAAATCCTGGTCAATTCGACATGTTTTCAGTGCCCTATTGGCTATTTTATATGTACATTATTAGTGAATTATTATTTGATTTCAGTGTCACTCTGGCGACCAGTTCCCATTTTGTTCGGACGTACCTTAAGGCCGTCAAACTGTCAACTTGAGACTTCTTCTTAACAGCATCAGTTTGCCCTTCCAGAATCATAGCAATTCAACAGGACCCATGCCCACACCATATCAAATTTTAAGGACCGCTTAACCAGGGATGATAACTCTATTCAGGACCTTGATAATGCCGACGACAGTCACGTGATGCGATTCAGATGTTTTTGTGCCGTGCGTATACATTGAAACGTGTATGATGATAATTCGATACTTCACTTTAAGATACAAACAAAATTATTCTATGCGTCGAATGAGAGAATGGTTTTAACTTCAAAGAAAGATTGTTCTACAATACGACAGTCGATTTGTTTTACCCTGTGCCAATGCATTCTCTTATATACGAGTCGACCATAGGTCGCCTCGCATATATAAGAGAATGCATTGGCCTAACAATTTTTTACAATTTTAATAATTTTTTCTTGAATTCTTTAACAATTTTATAATTTCACCCATACAGAGCCCCATGCCAAACATGAGCAGACGACACTCTTCTATATGCTTTTATATATGTGTGGGGCTCCCTGCAGGTAATGGATGTTTTTTATTTTATGTCCTAAAAATTGTAAGAAACATTTATTTAAAAAAAATGATAAAAAATTGTTAGGCCAATGCATTCTCTTATATATGCGAGGCGACCTATGGTCGACTCGCATATATAAGAGAATGCATTGGCACAGGGTAAAAAAATCCCGACATACGCGTTAGTTTGAAACGGCAGATCTTTAACTTATAGCCTTCCTGTCAGCACCCCCTCCAGTGTCGCACCAGATATAAATAAAGTATACACCCAATTAGCATCACGCACGATAATTATCTAGACATAGCTAGTCATGCCATCTCGGACTATACATGTCTATTGTATTTTATCAGCATATAAACTTACAACTCTCCAACGTAATAGGGCACTTTTGGTCATCAAATGGATATTTCTGTAGATGCATGAAACAGCTCAAGGTCAAGGACAGCCTGAAATGGATGCAAAAACTCAAGGTAAAGGACAGTCAGAAATGGAACCAATAATGAATGCAACATCACAACGGCAGGTATAGCATTCTACGGACGAGCAACGATTGATCATTCTGATTGGGATAGTTGCCAGTATGATGCCGGTGATCGAATTGTGGACCACACGATAATTTAGGGACATGGCTAGAGGGTCCTAGTTATTGGGGGTGGGGTGGGTGTCCCACGGGGAGGGGTGAACACCGTGAAATTTTCAACTGCATCCCGTTGAACCAGATCAAAATCCAAGAATCACGAAAATCAACCCCCGTTGGGTTGGAACTTTCCAACTCGGACCAACTATTGAAAATTACCCAACCTGACACTCCCCCCAAATTTAATAGCAATTTCAGCTGAAATTAATACCTGTATGTTGGTCTAAAATAACAAATTATCACTAATAATCGGTTGGAAAATCAAACAATGAGAACAATTTCAATCAATATGTGGTCCAAATTTTTCAAAAAATGTGTGAGGCATGAATTTCCAAAATTCCTGAAAAATATACCTGAACTTGATACGGTAATTACTTTTCAAATTTAGGAACGCGACACGCATGTTGTTCATAAAAGCTTTCATTTATAGTTTGGGATTAAAGGTACGGTTGGCCTTGGCGGTGGGTATCCTGTGAAAATATTTCCACCCGTCAAAAAGCGCCACAAACAGAAAGAATATCAAAATGTAGACAGACTTTGTCCGTATTCAAATAAGAAATATCGCATAAACAGTATGTTATTGTCATATGTTTGACCATTGTTATGTAAACAAAAGCATAAAAGGTTACTTTTCTGGTGTTTGTTTATATTATGATGGTAAACATAAAGAGCGTTCTTTGTTGGTTAATTCCTTATATGGAACTAATAAAGAGCGTTTATGCCATTTGTGTGTGATTAGCCAGCAGCATTGTGCTGTCTTCTGTAACACAATCAGGCTCTTGCTTTGGAAAAATATAGTAGGTCTTTATGATAACATGCTGTTTACGCGGTGGTCATGGTATATATGGACGAAACTGTATGCGTTTTAATGTTTTTCTGTTTACGGTGATTGGAACAAATATGAATAATTTCGACAATTAAGGCCTCCCGTGCCTTTAATGTCGTAACACAGATTTGACATCGATCAGATGGTTGATAGAAATATTTAAATTCCTTGGTATACACGCAGAATAGATACACTTACATAGAATAGATACACATTTAATATTTGAGCACGTTTTTTATAATCATATGTTATGCATCAATGTCTAGATTAACATATAGTACAGGAAATTTGATAGAAGGCTAAAGGTCAGCTCTCACAACCAGACGTAATCATGGAATAAAAACTGACATTTCTAATTTATTTTGGTGGCAACAAAAAGACGACACGAAATGTAATGTCGTCTCCATGTGGCATCTCATTGTGTAAAATTCATTTTGTAGTGTATTGTTATAATTATGTTGATTTGCTATAAAATTAAAATATTCTGATTCTGATACCACCATGACACTATCGGCGTGTGGACAACAATGGACCTTTCCACAGCTGTCAATCAAATAATTATTAGTGGACATTTTCGACCAATCAGCGACTGAGCCGGCCAATGGCTGCATTGAAAATTCTGCTGCCATCTTTCTTCACCCTAATTTTGATATCCATGCATAGATTCAGTGTTAAATTGGCTATATTCAAACAACTGTTTTGTTGTCAAATCATAATATACTGAGATTTATATTTGCGCCATGATGATATAAATTTATCCGTGATCATAATTATGTTTTTCATTTAGCACGACACTTGTCATTATTTTCACATTTAGTGGCAAAACGAATGTGTGTTCTCTGGTTTACATATATTAAAGAGTTAAGAGATCTGTCTGTCTGTTCTGGTTTGTTCGCGATTTTTCTTCCAGAGCCCTTGACCGATTTCGATCAAATTTGGTGTGGTGCCTCGGGATACCGCGGCATATGTTACAAAGGCCTTATTTTTTAAATTAAATTTTAAAAACTAATTAAATATTTATTTAATTTTTTTTTAGAAATTTTGATCAAGAAGTTTAAATCTAAAAATATAAAAAGAAAATTAAAAAAATTTAAATAATTGTTTTTTTTTTTAAATAGAGTTAAAAAAGAAATTAAAAGGTTCAATCTAAAATTCTAATAAGAAAGTTAAAAACTTAGAAAAATAAAAAAAAAATTAATTTAGATTTGTTTTCAAATTAAACAAAAACATTTTTTTTCAACAGCAGATCAGAGTTCAATCTAAAAATAAATTTAATTTAAATAATTGTTTTTAAATCAACTATTTAAAAGATCAAAATTTGCACGAATCATATACATGCGTCTGTTTCAGCTAGTTAACATAAAGGCAAGTGCTGATGTGTTCACGTCGGAAGTCGATCTCGGGTAACAGTCAATATTTGTAAGGATAAAAGTCTTACTACCAATGGGCGGTCTATCGCTGTGGGTGTGGCCTCTTTGGAAAGCTCCATTAATACAGGAAAACATTCATGTGATATCTACACATCTTTCTGCCAAAAGAGTCAATCAAGCTGGAGTAAAACACATACTTTAAAGAGCGGTTATGTTTCGATGTCTATAGTATTAACATACAATAAAAAGCGTCTTATATCTTAATTGCTTGGCTCATTGAAAACTCAAATTCCACCTTAAATAGTAATATGCTCGCATTTGTTTTACCCTGGGGATCAATATCGTACAATTTATAGATGAACTGCTTTTATACGGACTTCCATATATCGCCGTGACTTATTCAAGTGACAGAATCTAGGGATATCGGACTCCCGTTTCTTGTGAAGCAATACTAATCGTTCCTTATTAGGCTATTCCTGATAAGTAGCGTTTGTATAACTAGATAGTCAACTGATGCGTCATGCGCGACGGCGAATCTGTACGTTTAGTTAATGGTTTGATTTTGGTAAAGACGTATTGTGGTTTTAGTATCTCGTATTGTCGACACTTGGTTATATGTATTGAGTTTGCAATGATGAATTCGCGACATTTAAAGGAATTAGATAACATAATTGAAATGAGAATATTACAATATTAATTAACATATAATTCCTACCTCATATTATATTGGAACTTCCCATTGTGATATAGATGCATACATTATTTATTCATACCTCATACTATAATAGACCTTCCCATTGTGATATAGATGCATACATTATTTATTCCTACCTCATACTATAATAGACATTCCCATTGTGATATAGATGCATACATTATTTAATCCTACCTCATACTATAATAGACCTTCCCATCGTGATATAGATGCATGAATTATTTATTAATACCTCATACTATAATAGACATTCCCATTGTGATATAGATGCATACATTATTTAATCCTACCTCATACTATAATAGACCTTCCCATCGTGATATAGATGCATGAATTATTTATTAATACCTCATACTATAATAGACCTTCCCATTGTGATATAGATGCATGAATTATTTATTCGTACCTCATACTATAATAGACCTTCCCATCGTGATATAGATGCATGAGTTTATTTGGAATAGTTATGTCGTGAAATTGTCCTTTTTTCTCGTTGATGAAGAATGAATCAGGCACCCATATTTCTGACATGCGCCGAACGTCAACCTCTAGGAATCTGATGTCATCAATCTGTGGGAACATGAGTCTGGGGTCGTTCCATGATTGTCTCAAGAACACATCCACTTTGAAGTCCTTGAATGATAAATTCATATTATATGTTACATGTGAAGTCCTAGAATTATAAATTCATATCATATGTTATATGTGAAGTCCTAGAATTAAAAATTCTTTTCATTATATGTGATATATGAAGTCCTGGATGATAAATTCATATCGCTATCTGTTATATGTGAAGTCCTGGATGATCAATTCATATCGTTATATGTTATATGTGAAGTCCTGAATGATCAATTCATATCGTGATATGTTATATGTGAAGTCCTAGAATTATAAATTCATATCATATGTTATATGTGAAGTCCGGGATGATAAATTCATCTCATAATATAAAGTTATTATACAATGTTGTGTACAGTATGTGTTTTTCTTGTACGAGTCCAGGTTGTGGTGAAGTCATATTGGACGAGACACGCAGTGTCGAGTCCAATATGACTTTTCACCACAACCTGACGAGTACAAGAAAAACACATACTGTACACAACATTGTATAATGATATTCTTATTATCCATCTGTATGTTTATCCAAATTTTGGTATTTGTCGGCACTTAATTCTCTATAAAAGCCTGTATTTGATCATTAGAAAGCATGATTTGGAAGAGTAAACAGGTAAATGAAAAAAAAACTCAATGCGGAAGTGAAACGTCTGCTAAATCCACCAGTGTTGCGCGCGCATCACAATTTCACCGATTCATTTCGCAATAGTTAATTCCTGACGTCACAGAGTCACGATAAAAAGTCATATTGCACACTTGGGAGTCCAATATGACATTCGGGAATCCAATATGACTTTTTCCAGGATTATCACGTGGCGGCTTTTGCCCAAATCAGAAATAGTGATAATAAATTGATAATAATATGTTACATGTATATGTGAAGTCCTAGAATGATAATATATTATATGTGAAGTTATAGAATGATAAATTCATTTCCTAATATGTTATATGTGAAGTCATAGAATGATAAATTCATTTCATAATATGTTATGTGTGAAGTCCTAGAATGATAATGTATTATATGTGAAGTCATAGAAGGATAAATTCATCTCATATGTTATGTGTGAAGTCCTAGAATGATAATATATTATATGTGAAGTCATAGAATGATAAATCCACAATTATAAAATATAATACAAAATTTGTTAGGCCAATGCATTATCATGTGGTCAACTCGCATATATAAGACAATCACTGGCACAGGGTATTCGCAAAATTTCAGGAAGCTCCAGTCATGGAAGGGTTATTATGCGTGTGGATATAACATAAAAACCGGCCAAATAAAGCTTCAACAGCCTAAAATATCTTCGGTCTGTCTCAATAGAACCATACAAATGTGGATATCATTGGAACCGGCTCCTTGACCACATTGTGATAGTTACAGTTAGCCCTGTGCCAATGCATTCTCTTATATATGCGAGTCGACCATAGGTCGCCTCGCAAATAGTAGAGAATGCATTGGCCTAACACTTTTTACCATTTTTTCTTACATTCTTTAACAATTTTATAATTTTTAATGTGTTAAGCCAATGCATTCTCTTATATATGCGAGGCGACCTATGGTCGACTCGCATATATAAGAGAATGCATTGGCAGAGGGCCGTTCTGTTGGGTAAAGGGTTAATTCACCATGGAACAGTGTAGGACCTTGTCATTTTAATAATTTAAAAATATTTAATATATCAAATATGTAAGTAAATTAATCATAAAAACCAGTGGACATCTTTGATGACACAATATATTTCCCAAAGGAGTTAAATACCATGCATGTCCTCGCCTATTTACTACATCGTCCACGAATGCCTATTATTAACCCTTTCACGAAGGGAGCTGCGCTGGTGCAGTATTAAATATCATGTGCCAGTGCATTTTCTGCACTGGCTTACCAGGTGAAGGTAAAGTTTGTTAGACCAATGCATTCTTTCATATATGCGAGGCT
This sequence comes from Siphonodentalium dalli, assembly GCA_032622095.1. Classification (NCBI taxonomy): domain Eukaryota; kingdom Metazoa; phylum Mollusca; class Scaphopoda; order Gadilida; family Siphonodentaliidae; genus Siphonodentalium; species Siphonodentalium dalli. The sequence continues at coordinate 252,987,807 of CP136065.1, forward strand.
TCCTATGGTCGACTCGCATATATAAGCGAATGCATTGGCACAGGGTATTCGCATACTTTCAGGAAGCTCCAGTAATGGAAGGGTTATAATGCGTGTGGATTGGGGTGAAATTTGTCATCAGTTATAGGACACATAAAACACTCTACTAAACTCACCATGGAACTCTCCTGAATGCTGTCGATGCTCACGATAAATACCTGTACCGTTATCACAGTCGGTGTATCTAAAACGGACAAGGATATATAAACGATAAAATAATCCCCCGATCCAAGGATGCTTACGAATAATACCACCATCGCCCCCCCCAATTCCATTCATATCGATGGCATTTAATTTATGTTTGAATACCGAATATGGTATCCAAAACGTCAAATACTTAGAATTTATCATACTCACAAAACAATGGGCGATTGTACAAGTAACGTTTATGTTGAAGGTTGCTGCCACATATATAGCTTTAGGCGGCATTTAGTGAGTGGGGTGTACTCCCGGAAATGGCCGCCATCGCCGCAATATTGCCTGTTACATACACTGCCACCTTTAAAAGTCGAAATAGTTTGACCAGTCATCATTCGAACAAAAAAAAAATGAATTATGTTTAATCCTGGGTGATGCACGTTTACCGACCTGGTTCCCAGGCTAAAATTCAAATTTTCACATTTCTTTACATGTTTTCAGCATTTTACCCAAAATAACAACTTTCCCTCCCTGAAACGCTTGGCAATTTTAAAGTTTGGCACGGAACTCGACCGAGCGTTTGTGATGGCATGATTGTCTATTAAAAAAATTTCGATTTTCACAATGTTTTTTTTTTACATAATGACCCAAAAATGTTGAATTTCCCATCTTGGGATTCATGGGGATTTTGAATATGTTATTTTATGGGTATAGTCACATTAAAAAACACCAAAAGACATTGCATAACAATTTGTTTCACGATTGGTTGTTTCTTTCTCTCAGATTGACTGGGGTATTAAGGAACAACAAAATTGACACAAACAGCAATAGATAGGACCCAATTTAAAATAACTGTATAAAGGTCCCCCTAAAACGGTTTTAGCTGATTTTTAATATGTTGTTCCCCAGTTTCCGCCCAACAAAATGGCACCCATAAAGCTTCGCTGCCAATTTGCGCCGGAGGACGCCGTTATTGCATGGGATACAAGGACAAGAATAAAGTCCCTGTGGTCTCGAGCTAATACCATTGGAATAATTTCCCTATTATTTGCTTTTATAGGATGAACGTCTAATGTCTAATGCGTCGACACGGCTGCATTGGCGCCCCGTGAGAACTAACGGTGTCTGCTCACATTTATCGGTAATCGGTTAGTCGTCGCGGGGATTTAATTATGTTAGCATTCAAGAGATTTATTCCATGATATGCACCGCCATGAGAACACGGTTTGCGCAGCAATGAATACTAAGTGAGTCCTTTAAGATGGAACGTGAAATAAGCTGTAAAACCCTGTGTTTTTATCTCTAATGTATTACGTCGTTAACGAGCACAGGGAGTGCAGATGCCCCCAAGGCTGGATTGGTCAAATCTGCCCTAACACACCCACACATCCTCGCGGAAATACGCACACAATCGACCTATTATATGAAATAGGTACATAATGTGATTATTTGATTCTGAAATAAGCAGATAATGGACTCTTACCCGTTATTTCGTTTTATGGCGCGGGCCACAGTGAAAACACATGTTAAAGAGCGTACACATGAAAAGTCGTGAGTTGGGATATTTGTGTCATTGTGCCCAATCTGCTTAGAATCGCCTCATTGTAAGTCGATAATATGACTGACAAAAATTCTAAGCAGATTATCTACCTAAAATAAATTATCATATAAGCAGATAATGTGCGGATTTTTATAAGACCAGGCTGAACATACACCACTGGTTAAGTGGTCCTGCTAATATGGTATCATGCTGGTGGGTCCTGCTGTAATTGTCAAAGCGAAGCTGTTAAAAAAAGCACCGTTCCTTTTCGTTAAGGACTGTGTGATCTCGATTGTCAAATGTGTCAACAGTGATTGAAAAGAGTCAGCCCAAATCAGACGGCCATGGTCACAAGTGTGTATCATATTGTTGTAAAGAGATCACTTCTGGCGGACATGCATGCTTTTCTGGTCACCCAATCCAATCAGAGGGGTGGTCGGCTGTCTGTGTCAGACACATTAATCCAATCAGAGGGGTGGTTGGTTACATGTGTCAGACAGACTAATCCAATCAGAGGGGTGGTCGGTTGCCTGTGTCAGACAGACTAATCCAATCAGAGGGGTGGTTGGTTGCCTGTGTCAGACATACTAATCCAATAAGAGGGGTGGTCGGTTGCCTGTGTCAGACAGACTAATCCAATCAGAGGGGTGGTTGGTTGCCTGTGTCAGACATACTAATCCAATAAGAGGGGTGGTTGGTTGCCTGTGTCAGACAGACTAATCCAATCAGAGGGGTGGTCGGTTGCCTGTGTCAGACATACTAATCCAATCAGAGGGGTGGTCGGTTGCCTGTGTCAGACAGACTAATCCAATCAGAGGGGTGGTTGGTTACATGTGTCAGACAGACTAATCCAATCAGAGGGGTGGTTGGTTACCTGTGTCAGACAGACTAATCTCCAATCAGAGGGGTGGTTGGTTACATGTGTCAGACAGACTAATCTAATAAAGATAATCGATGGGTTGTGATCTGCCTGCAATCTGTCTGGTTGTAAGCTATCCATGAGTTGTTAATTGCCTTCCATCTTGTCTGGTTGTAAGATATCCAAGATATGTTTTATTGGGCCAATTTGTGATATATTGTTTACATTGAATCTGAGGAAACATTTAATTTCAAAGTCTTAAAATTGGGATACATTGGTAGTTTCGGGTGTCAATAGTATCAATTATGACCTTTATCTAGCTTGTTTATCAGGTAGGCACACTTGGATACACTAAAGGTTGTTTATTATGTCATTTAAAAATATATTATTTTTTCTCTCGAAATTTTCGATTCCATATCCTTAAGTCATTTTTCAGTGTTTAGCTGATCAGATCGATTTGAGTAAAAGCCAATGTCTGTATGAAACATTCAAGAACACATATATGTTTTACATATTTTGAGGGGGAGGTCAAGTGAACAAATTTGAATGGGGATTTCCATGCAAATCTTCGGAGCAAAAGTTACAGAGTTGCACATATTTCTGAGTGGTATTGGAAACAGGTATTTATCTGGCGGGTTCGCTTGAGAAATTATAAAGTTTTGCAATAAATATATGTTTGAGAATTTTTTCTGGAATTACATCACTTACATTTGAAAAAATCAATATAAAATTAAAAAATAAATACACTAACATTATAATGGAAAAAGTTCCAAGAGTACCCGCTAGATAACTGTTGTTTCCAATACCACATAAAATCACACTCAGAAGTATGTGCAACTTCCTAACCTTTTCTCCGTAGATTTGCATGGAAATCCCCATTCAAATTTGGTCACTTGACCTCTCCCTTAATATTGGTAACACTGGTATCTGCACAACGACAGGGTGAGCCATCCCGATTATAAATTATGACCGGGTTGCAACAACCGACATTACTAAAATATTTCACAATATTTCACGTTTTTTAATACATATAGATAATTTTCCTCGAATTGTTCCGATAAGCCAAACACCGCGAACATTTTTATATCATCGCTTTCCGCTACCGGCATCATAACAATTCAGCAGGTTCCACCAACATCATAGCAAATTAGCAGGACCAGGGGTGATTATGTGGCATATTGTTGGGGATTGTTGTGGAAATTCTAAACAATATAAGGCCATCACATCGTGTAACATAGACTGCAAACAACATGGACATTCGCAACCAATAATCCGAGGATGTGTACACCATATACATGTACGCACAGATTTATATACGTAAGGGCGTTCGTTAACATCAGCTAAACAAGAAGTTGCACATACGGTTCTACGCTCGGCACAGGACGGAAACCAAATAAAAAATAAACAATAAAGGATAACATGGAAAATTCAAAGTCATTGGACACTTATTTGAAAGCAGTCACGAAGGCGAACATCCATACAAATTTTAATTCAGATCCGATATCCCATGGATGAGATACCCAATGTTTCAGATCCGATAACCCATGGATGAGATACCCAATGTTTCAGATCCGATAACCCATGGATGAAATACCCCATGTTTCCAGTTAACAAAGCAGGATAACTCTAGAATGGAACACGCGAACAATGTAACTTGCCACTTTTTTGAGAGCAGAGATGATCCATGCCAAATTACATTCAGATCCGATAACCCATGGCTGAGATATACACCCGGACGGACGGCAGGCCGATAACCCATGGCTGAGATATACACCCGGACGGACGGCATGCCGATAACCCATGGCTGAGATATACACCCGGACGGACGGCAGGCCGATAACCCATGGCTGAGATATACACCCGGACGGACGGCATGCCGATAACCCATGGCTGATATATACACCCGGACGGGCGGCAGGCCGATAACCCATGGCTGAGATATACACCCGGACGGGCGGCATGCCGATAACCCATGGCTGAGATATACACCCGGACGGGCGGCATGCCGATAACCCATGGCTGAGATATACACCCGGACGGGCGGCAGGCCGATAACCCATGGCTGAGATATACACCCGGACGGACGGCAGGCCGATAACCCATGGCTGAGATATACACCCGGACGGACGGCAGGCCGATAACCCATGGCTGAGATATACGCCCGGACGGACGGCAGGCCGATAACCCATGGCTGAGATATACACCCGGACGGACGGCAGGCCGATAACCCATGGCTGAGATATACACCCGGACGGACGGCAGGCCGATAACCCTTGGCTGATATATACACCCGGACGGGCGGCAGGCCGATAACCCATGGCTGAGATATACACCCGGACGGACGGCAGGCCGATAACCCATGGCTGAGATATACACCCGGACGGGCGGCAGGCCGATAACCCATGGCTGAGATATACACCCGGACGGACGGCAGGTCGATAACCCATGGCTGAGATATACACCCGGACGGACGGCATGCCGATAACCCATGGCTGAGATATACGCCCGGACGGACGGCATGCCGATAACCCATGGCTGAGATATACACCCGGACGGGCGGCATGCCGATAACCCATGGCTGAGATATACACCCGGACGGACGGCATGCCGATAACCCATGGCTGAGATATACACCCGGACGGGCGGCATGCCGATAACCCATGGCTGAGATATACGCCCGGACGGACGGCATGCCGATAACCCATGGCTGAGATATACACCCGGACGGACGGCAGGCCGATAACCCATGGCTGAGATATACACCCGGACGGACGGCAGGCCGATAACCCATGGCTGAGATATACACCGGACGGACGGCATGCCGATAACCCATGGCTGAGATATACACCCGGACGGACGGCATGCCGATAACCCATGGCTGAGATATACACCCGGACGGACGGCAGGCCGATAACCCATGGCTGAGATATACACCCGGACGGACGGCAGGCCGATAACACATGGCTGAGATATACACCCGGACGGACGGCAGGCCGATAACCCATGGCTGAGATATACGCCCGGACGGACGGCAGGCCGATAACCCATGGCTGAGATATACACCCGGACGGACGGCAGGCCGATAACACATGGCTGAGATATACACCCGGACGGACGGCAGGCCGATAACCCATGGCTGAGATATACACCCGGACGGACGGCAGGCCGATAACCCATGGCTGAGATATACACCCGGACGGACGGCAGGCCGATAACCCATGGCTGAGATATACACCCGGACGGACGGCAGGCCGATAACCCATGGCTGAGATATACGCCCGGACGGACGGCAGGCTGATAACCCATGGCTGAGATATACACCCGGACGGACGGCAGGCCGATAACCCATGGCTGAGATATACGCCCGGACGGACGGCAGGCCGATAACCCATGGCTGAGATATACACCCGGACGGACGGCAGGTCGATAACCCATGGCTGAGATATACACCCGGACGGACGGCAGGCCGATAACCCATGGCTGAGATATACACCCGGACGGACGGCAGGCCGATAACCCATGGCTGAGATATACGCCCGGACGGACGGCAGGCCGATAACCCATGGCTGAGATATACACCCGGACGGACGGCAGGCCGATAACCCTTGGCTGAGATATACACCCGGACGGACGGCAGGCCGATAACCCATGGCTGAGATATACACCCGGACGGACGGCAGGCCGATAACCCAATGGCTGAGATATACACCCGGACGGACGGCATGCCGATAACCCATGGCTGAGATATACACCCGGACGGACGGCAGGCCGATAACCCATGGCTGAGATATACACCCGGACGGACGGCAGGCCGATAACCCATGGCTGAGATATACACCCGGACGGACGGCAGGCCGATAACCCATGGCTGAGATATACACCCGGACGGACGGCAGGCCGATAACCCATGGCTGAGATATACACCCGGACGGACGGCATGCCGATAACCCATGGCTGAGATATACACCCGGACGGACGGCATGCCGATAACCCATGGCTGAGATATACGCCCGGACGGACGGCAGGCCGATAACCCATGGCTGAGATATACACCCGGACGGACGGCAGGCCGATAACCCATGGCTGAGATATACGCCCGGACGGACGGCAGGCCGATAACCCATGGCTGAGATATACACCCGGACGGACGGCATGCCGATAACCCATGGCTGAGATATACACCCGGACGGACGGCATGCCGATAACCCATGGCTGAGATATACACCCGGACGGACGGCAGGCTGATAACCCATGGCTGAGATATACACCCGGACGGACGGCATGCCGATAACCCATGGCTGAGATATACACCCGGACGGACGGCAGGCCGATAACACATGGATGAGATATACACCCGGACGGACGGCAGGCCGATAACCCATGGCTGAGATATACACCCGGACGGACGGCATGCCGATAACCCATGGCTGAGATATACGCCCGGACGGACGGCAGGCCGATAACCCATGGCTGAGATATACACCCGGACGGACGGCAGGCCGATAACCCATGGCTGAGATATACACCCGGACGGACGGCATGCCGATAACCCATGGCTGAGATATACGCCCGGACGGACGGCATGCCGATAACCCATGGCTGAGATATACACCCGGACGGACGGCATGCCGATAACCCATGGCTGAGATATACGCCCGGACGGACGGCAGGCCGATAACCCATGGCTGAGATATACACCCGGACGGACGGCAGGCCGATAACCCATGGCTGAGATATACGCCCGGACGGACGGCAGGCCGATAACCCATGGCTGAGATATACACCCGGACGGACGGCATGCCGATAACCCATGGCTGAGATATACACCCGGACGGACGGCATGCCGATAACCCATGGCTGAGATATACACCCGGACGGACGGCAGGCCGATAACCCATGGCTGAGATATACACCCGGACGGACGGCATGCCGATAACCCATGGCTGAGATATACACCCGGACGGACGGCAGGCCGATAACACATGGATGAGATATACACCCGGACGGACGGCAGGCCGATAACCCATGGCTGAGATATACACCCGGACGGACGGCATGCCGATAACCCATGGCTGAGATATACACCCGGACGGACGGCAGGCCGATAACACATGGATGAGATATACACCCGGACGGACGGCATGCCGATAACCCATGGCTGAGATATACACCCGGACGGACGGCAGGCCGATAACCCATGGCTGAGATATACACCCGGACGGACGGCAGGCCGATAACCCATGGCTGAGATATACACCCGGACGGACGGCAGGCCGATAACCCATGGCTGAGATATACACCCGGACGGACGGCAGGCCGATAACCCATGGCTGAGATATACACCCGGACGGACGGCAGGCCGATAACCCATGGCTGAGATATACACCCGGACGGACGGCATGCCGATAACCCATGGCTGAGATATACACCCGGACGGACGGCAGGCCGATAACCCATGGCTGAGATATACACCCGGACGGACGGCAGGCCGATAACCCATGGCTGAGATATACACCCGGACGGACGGCAGGCCGATAACCCATGGCTGAGATATACGCCCGGACGGACGGCAGGCCGATAACCCAATGGCTGAGATATACACCCGGACGGACGGCATGCCGATAACCCATGGCTGAGATATACACCCGGACGGACGGCAGGCCGATAGCCCATGGCTGAGATATACACCCGGACGGACGGCAGGCCGATAACCCATGGCTGAGATATACACCCGGACGGACGGCAGGCCGATAACCCATGGCTGAGATATACACCCGGACGGACGGCAGGCCGATAACCCATGGCTGAGATATACACCCGGACGGACGGCATGCCGATAACCCATGGCTGAGATATACACCCGGACGGACGGCAGGCCGATAACCCAATGGCTGAGATATACACCCGGACAGACGGCAGGCCGATAACCCATGGCTGAGATATACACCCGGACGGACGGCAGGCCTATAACCCATGGCGGAGATATACACCCGGACGGACGGCAGGCCGATAACCCATGGCTGAGATATACACCCGGACGGACGGCAGGCCGATAACCCATGTCTGAGATATACACCCGGACGGACGGCAGGCCGATAACCCATGGCTGAGATATACACCCGGACGGACGGCAGGCCGATAACCCATGGCTGAGATATACACCCGGACGGACGGCAGGCTGATAACCCATGGCTGAGATATACGCCCGGACGGACGGACGGCAGGCCGATAACCCATGGCTGAGATATACACCCGGACGGACGGCAGGCCGATAACCCATGGCTGAGATATACACCCGGACGGGCGGCAGGCCGATAACCCATGGCTGAGATATACACCCGGACGGACGGCAGGCCGATAACCCATGGCTGAGATATACACCCGGACGGACGGCATGCCGATAACCCATGGCTGAGATATACACCCGGACGGACGACATGCCGATAACCCATGGCTGAGATATACACCCGGACGGACGGCAGGCCGATAACCCATGGCTGAGATATACACCCGGACGGACGACAGGCCGATAACCCATGGCTGAGATATACACCCGGACGGACGGCATGCCGATAACCCATGGCTGAGATATACACCCGGACGGACGGCATGCCGATAACCCATGGCTGAGATATACGCCCGGACGGACGGCAGGCCGATAACCCATGAGATATACACCCGGACGGACGGCAGGCCGATAACCCATGGCTGAGATATACACCCGGACGGACGGCATGCCGATAACCCATGGCTGAGATATACGCCCGGACGGACGGCAGGCCGATAACCCATGAGATATACACCCGGACGGACGGCAGGCCGATAACCCATGGCTGAGATATACACCCGGACGGACGACAGGCCGATAACCCATGGCTGAGATATACACCCGGACGGACGGCATGCCGATAACCCATGGCTGAGATATACACCCGGACGGACGGCATGCCGATAACCCATGGCTGAGATATACACCCGGACGGACGGCATGCCGATAACCCATGGCTGAGATATACACCCGGACGGACGGCATGCCGATAACCCATGGCTGAGATATACACCCGGACGGACGGCATGCCGATAACCCATGGCTGAGATATACGCCCGGACGGACGCAGGCCGATAACCCATGAGATATACACCCGGACGGACGGCAGGCCGATAACCCATGGCTGAGATATACACCCGGACGGACGACAGGCCGATAACCCATGGCTGAGATATACACCCGGACGGACGGCATGCCGATAACCCATGGCTGAGATATACACCCGGACGGACGGCATGCCGATAACCCATGGCTGAGATATACGCCCGGACGGACGGCAGGCCGATAACCCATGGCTGAGATATACACCCGGACGGACGGCATGCCGATAACCCATGGCTGAGATATACACCCGGACGGACGGCATGCCGATAACACATGGCTGAGATATACACCCGGTCGGACGGCAGGCCGATAACCCATGGCTGAGATATACACCCGGACGGACGGCATGCCGATAACCCATGGCTGAGATATACACCCGGACGGACGGCAGGCCGATAACCCATGGCTGAGATATACACCCGGACGGACGGCATGCCGATAACCCATGGCTGAGATATACACCCGGACGGACGGCAGGCCGATAACCCATGGCTGAGATATACACCCGGACGGACGGCATGCCGATAAGACAGATCACGGACATGTTCAATCCAGTATACCCACATTTTTTAATTTTTCGAACATTGTGGTGTATAACAAACCATCTAGTCAGTCAAGAAATTAATGCAGCAGAGAAGTGTGTCTATTTGAAGATACATGTCTGCATGATGCCGAAATGCTTCTGATATCTTGGAAGCAGAATACGTGACGAGCAGATGATCGGAAGCTATTTACTGAACAGAATAATCTGATATAAGTTGGCACAGCCGCGCACATAGTCCAGGAGATATTGGTCGACCTCTGCACCCCCCCCAGGACTCAACTTCACCCTACTAATTTTCTTCCTTAAGGTCTCCTCTAATTTTTTTCACTTGTTAACAAGAAAAAAAAGTGGCCGCAGAGACTCCAGACAAGATGGCGTCCATCATGGCGTCCATTTTTTTTTATGCACCAGGTCTCTTTGATCGCCATTATAGTAAAGATGATAGCACATGTGGTCTTTTTTTCCGCTCGATTCGTTATGCTAATATACAACCCTTACAAATTAGCCAAAAATCCGACACCAGAATCCAATATGGCGGCCAAGATGGCCGCCGAAATGTGAAAATATGCTATTTTTATGACATGTTACCACCTTTCGTTTGTCTCTGTGGGAAAATGTTAGAATTTTTGCGCCATGTTATACATTTATCATATAGATGAGTCATTGGCGAACACACGGGGACCATAATATGCATTTATTGCGGGATATTTTTGTCCGATATCACGTTTTCCCAAATGCCGGTATCATAGGTCAAAGCCGAATCTCCGTTAATAACGCGATGTTATGTTTCGAATCAATGAATGTTATTGCTATTATAACAACACTCATGCATATATATTTGCAGGAGATACTCGAGCTAGGATTCCTCTTATACCTGAGTTGAGGAATATTTACCCAAATCCAAGATGGCGGCCAAAATGGCCACCAGAAATAAAAAATCGCCGAAAATCGCTGATTTTAACATCAAAATGAGCATTATTGTCATGACAACTCCACACCTGCTTACTATTGTAAGTTGGGAACACTTAGGCGAAGAACTTTCCTTGTACCATATTCAAATAAAAGTCCCCCAAATCCAAAATGGCGCACACAATGGCGGGCAGATTTTGAAAAATCACCGAAATTTCCTCATATTCACATCATTGGGCATTATTGTGGAGACAACTCCATCCATGCGTACAGTTGAGTTGGAAATACTGAGGTGAAGTAATTACCTTACATCTCATGCAAGAAATGGTTTTCCAAATCGAAGATGGCGGCCAAAATGGCGACCGAAATTTGAAAACACGCCTACATTCCTTTACTTTCTTAGGATGGGCGTTATTGTTTCGCGATTTCTACCCACCATTACATGTTGATATGTATGAATTATTCATTAGGGTTTGGCAAGTGATACTCACAGTCAATATGGCGGCCAAACTGACAGGCAGAAATTGAAAAGAAGCCGATATTATCACATACTAATTTCAACTTTTTGTCATAATATTGATTTGTATAAACGAAACGGTACATAATATGAGCCATCTATTAGTTCCAATGTAAGTCGTAGCCTTTTGGAAGGATGAAAACCCACAATCGCAATGTGGCATTTCAAAATCCATTCTTCACTAAGGGCTCACACTGGCCGTAACCGTATATAGGTGCGCCGAATAGTCATATTATGACTTCCAAGAATCAAAACAACAGTACCTGAGCTTATTTTGATTTGCCACATTCAGTATTATCTAGACTCGTTTCCATATCTTCGTCAGATTAATCTATCTCACTCACAATAACAGTTCACTACTCTTCTTTGTGGGAGTGTGCCACTAATCGGAATGTTTCAAACATTACATATGCCGGTGTCCAGCTCACGTGTTTGTTTCGAAAACTTGGAATTCTTAGCGAGCTTCATTCGTGGTATAGCTTATGGTATAATTCAGATGCTACATATGGGGTATATGCGTCATCTTGTGCGATACACTATAAAGGTATTCGGTCGATGCGTATACTAGCTTTCAGAAGGACCTATCTATCTGCGTATTGTCAGCTTTGGTGACCTAATGGGGATAACAACGTGTACACCTGGTGATCTTCCCAAACAGCCACTTCTCAATATATGGTTTATCAATTCACATACTCATCTAACGCACTGACGTACCCGGACAACTTCTGTATATGGCTTCGAATGTTGAAAGCCCGACATTTAACGGATGTATTTCTGCTTAGGCGTAGCCGTGGAAGACCATAATGCATAATATACCCAAACTCCTTGAACATGATCATAAGAACAAGCTTGTTGGCGTCCAGCAATCGTTTCACCGAACAGATCCAAGCAGATGATAACAATACACACGGTGCTAGTTTGTGGGTATGTGTCATGACAGTGGAAATGAAATTTGACCATGACTGCACCGCCCCTCATTTTGTTATGATTTAGATTCCGACAGGATCTCATGTGTGGCTTTGCCTTCCTTGTATGCTAAGAGTGTATGTTCCCATCCGTTTGGAAGCCGTTCTTAAACAACTGGACCAGGAGTATGCCATTGGCTACTGCTGTATAAGCCCCACCAAGACTGGGGTGTAGTCTTAAAGGCGATACCTTTGATAGTTGGTTGATATGTCATGCTCACGCTGGGTGGTATGGTTCAAGAATGTACAAATGCCACCAACAAAAGGGTTAAATGTTCAACGCGAAGAACATCCAGAGGAATTTTACATTGATGAGCTCTTGCATTCAGTTCAACAAACGTTGGCACACCAAGTGATTTCTTGGTAACATCACCAATGCGACCATTTTCCTGCATGAGACATTAACTACTATATTCTAAAGTTATATATATAAAGCTATATGATCATAAAGGTCGCGTTCCCCAACGTCCACAGCCATTGCCATCGAGACTGTATATTGTTCTTTAAATACATAGTGAAATAAATGCATCACAGTTCCTGACATTTTCTTGAATAATATCGCCCACATACTGACCCTAACCCCGAGAGAGGATAACAAAACACGCATACATTCATGCTTTTAAGACATTATCCTTTAGTCCATCCGACTGTTTTGAGGGAGGCTAGCATAGTATTATCCAGGCAAAAGTGTACGTAGTTGAATCAGAAAGGCTTCGAAACGGATGTGGAAATACAATCTTACCACACCAAATAAAACCGACACGCATGCCATTCGATATCTTAAACATGCACCAGGTGTAGGGGTGGTGTATACAGTGGCCCATTTCATTCCCAGTATCATGGCGCATGTCCACAAACTAGCGCCGCGAGCATTGTTCTTCTCTGCTGGGAGATATTCGACGAGACAACTGCGGGGCGTCACACAGTTTGCTTCGGATAATGGTCAAGAAGTGTGGGTAGTCTGTACACTAGGGTCTTCTCCTTAGCAGATAGACATCTGTCCAAGGGAATAAGACAGCTAGCAACCTTCGAAACACTGTCGAAGTTGTCCACATATGCCAATGCGTTCGCTGAGTTTGTGAGTTGATAAACCATCTATTGAGAAGTGACTAGCTAACTGGTTCGCCAGGTGTACATGTCGTTATCCCATGGGGTATGAGACACATACATAGAGATGACCTTCTGTAAGCTTGTATACTCATCGGCCATGTACCTTCCTAGTTCAAGATGACGCACAAATATCATATTTAGAAAATATTTAAAATCGTAAGCTAGACACCGGAAAATGAATTGTTTGAAACGTTATGATTAGAGGGACCCTACTCCCAGGAAGTGGTGAATAATTTGTCGGTGTGAGCGACCTATATTTATCAGACAAAGAAATGGAAGCTGGTCCAGATAATTATGGACGTGACGTGGCAAATCAGAATCTGTTATCAGGTAATTGTTCTGATATAACTATTCGGCGCACCTCGCTTACGGCCATTATCGGTGCTAAGTGGAGACTGGATTTCGAAATGCCACATCGCGATATTAATGGTGGTTTTTCATCTTTCGAGAAGGATACGAGCTATGTTATGCGTTTTTATACCTTTAAGTTGAACTAGCAGATGGTTTATGTACAGTTTCGTCCATACATACCGATATTATGACAAAAAGTTGAAATTAATATGTGAAAATATCGATTTCTTTTCAATTTCTAGCCGCCAATTTAGCAGCGATCTTGGCTGTGAGTATCAATTGCCAAACCCTAATGAATACTTCATATCACTATTCCATATCAACATGTAATGCTGGATAGAAATCGCGAAACAATAACGCCCATCGTAAGAAAGTAAAGGAATGTAGACTTGTTTTCAAATTTCGGTCGCCATTTTGGCCGCCATCTTCAATTTGGAAAACCATTTCTTGCATGAGATGTAAGGTAATTACTTCACCTCAGTGTTTCCAACTCAACTGTATGCACGGATGGAGTTGTCTCGACAATAATGCCCAATGATGTGAATATGAGGGAATTTCGGTGATTTTTCAAAATCTGTCCGCCATTGTGGGCGCCATTTTGAATTGGGGGACTTTTGTTTGGATATGGTACAAGGAAAGTTCTTCGCCTAAGTGTTCCCAACTTACAATAGTAAGCAGGTGTGGAGTTGTCATGACAATAATGCTCATTTTGATGTTAAAATCAGCGATTTTCGGCGATTTTTTATTTCTGGTGGCCATTTTGGCCGCCATCTTGGATTTGGGTAAATATTTCTCAACTCAGGTATAAGAGGAATCCTATCTCGAGTATCTCCTGCAAATATATATGCATGTGTGTTGCTATAATAGCAATACCATTCATTGATTCGAAACATAACATCGCGTTATTAACGGAGATTCGGCTTTGACCTATGATACCGGCATTTGGGGAAAACGTGATATCGGGCAACAATATCCCGCAATGAATGCATATTATGGTCCCCGTGTGTTCGCCAATGACTCCTCTATATGATAAATGTATAACATGACGCAAAAATTCTAACATTTTCCCACAGAGACAAACGAAAGGTGGTAACATGTCATAAAAATAGCATATTTTCACATTTCGGCGGCCATCTTGGCCGCCATATTGGATTCTGGTGTCGGATATTTGGCTAATTTGTAAGGGTTGTATATTAGCATAACGAATCGAGCGGAAAACAAGACCGCATGTGCTATCATCTTTACTATAATGGCGATAAAAAATACCTGGTGCATTAAAAAAAATGGCCGCCATGATGGACGCCATCTTGTCTGGAGTCTCTGCGGCCACTTTTTTTTCTTGTTAACAAGTGAAAAAAATTAGAGGAGACCTTAAGGAAAAAAATTAGTGGGGTGAAGTTGAGTCCTGGGGGGGGGTGCAGAGGTCGACCAATATCTCCTGGACTAACACGCACTATCGTGTATTATCGTTTCAAGTGAACACGCAGCTAAAATTGCAGAAGATTAAAGATACGTCAATCTGAGACGGGTCAAGAATAACTCGTTTGATCGTTTTACGAGAAAGGTCAAGTGGCAGTGTTCTTCTAGAGAATACATGCTTCCTCGATTGCGCCGGCAATTTAAAGGTATGTATACACAACATGGACGTTGATGCGGTTCTTTTATCCACGCGCGTCTTTCGTGAGCAAAATATATTTTGGGTACACAGGACAGACACGAGACCCATGTCATTGCCAAGCCGTTCGTTCATATTAAAATCCCTGGTCAAATGGTCCTGCTAAATTGCTTTGGTGCCGACTGGTCCTGCTCAGTTGCTATGGTGCTGGTAGAGAAACTGGCGTTGTGAAGGAAAAGTACCGTTATTTTATTTAAAGTTGTCATTTTCGCGGTGTTTTGCTGATTGGAACAATTCGAGGAAAAGTAAGAATACATTTATAGCGTGAACAGTTTAATAATGGGTGTACTCCCGGAAATGGCAACCATCGTAATTTTTTTACCCTGTGCCAATGTATTCTCTTATATATGCGAGTCGACCATAGGTCGCCTCGCATATATAAGAGAATGCATTGGCCTAACAATTTTTTATCATTATTTTTTAATTTTTTAGGACATAAAATAAAAAACAACCATTACCCTGCAGGGAGCCCCACACATATATAGAAGCATATAGAAGAGTGTCGTCTGCTTATGTTTGTCTGGGGCTCTGTATGGGTGAAATTATAAAATTGTTAAAGAATACAAGAACAAATTATTAAAATTGTAAAAAATTGTTAGGCCAATGCATTCTCTTATATATGCGAGGCGACCTATGGTCGACTCGCATATATAAGAGAATGCATTGGCACAGGGTAAAAAAATCCCGACTTACGACTGGATTTGATATGGCGGGTCACATTTGGTTGTTGCGAACCGGTCATTACACTCCATGCAGCGCCCTCTCCGTTATCACTGCGATATGCATCCCTGCCACAAGGATGGTACTTTGCGGACCGATACATCTATTTTTAGTCACCTATTATCTTATTTTGACCACTACAAGTATACAATAATGGTAATTCTTTCGGTATTGATAAGAACAATATGAACTGAGCCAGACATAGAAAATTATTTTAATCCTAAAACATAAGAACTAAGATCATGTCAGAGAGCCTTACCAAATGTCCTTGTGGTAGTGGTATCTCAGCGGAGCGATGGGAGATAACTCTAATGTCCGTATGGCAGTGGTATCTCAGCGGAGCGATGGGAGATAACTCTGCTCAATTAGAAATACAGCAGGACCAACCAGCATCATAACAATTGAGGGGATCCACCAGCGTCATAGCAATTCAGGATACTTACCAGCATCACAGCTATTCAGAGGACCCACCAGCATCATAGAAATACAGCAGGACTCACCAGCATCATATAATTCTGGATACTTACCAGCATCATAGCAATACAACAGTATCCATCAGCGTCATAGCAATTCAGGGGACCCACCGTGCATCATAGAAATACAGCAGGACCAACCAGCATCATAGCAATTCGGGGGACCCACCAGCATCATAGCAATTGAGGGGACCCACCAGCATCATATCAATTGAGGGGACCCACCAGCATCATAGCAATTGAGGGGACCCACCAGCATCATAGCAATTCATGATACTTACCAGCATCATAGCAATCCAGGGACCCACCAGCATCATGGAAATACAGCAGGACTCACCAGCATCATAGCAATTCAGGGGACCCACCAGCATCATAGCAATTGGGGAAACCACCAGCATAGCAATTCAGCAGGACCCACAAGTATCATAGCAATTCAGGGGACCAACCAGCATCATATCAATACCGCAGTACCCACCAGCATCATATCAATACCGCAGTACCCACCATCATCATAGCAATACCGCAGTACCCACCAGGATCATAGCAATACCAGAATGAGTTATACAACGTGGACGAGAGTAAACTGTTCAAGCGAGCAGAGTACACCCGAACAAGAGGTAACACTATGAAATTGGCATATTCGAGATAATCGAAGGATATCGGGATGTTCTTCTTCTGCAACCGAATTGTTTCCAGCTGGAATTCCCTGTCTGATTATATTGTACAATCACAAACACTAGCATAATTCAAAACTCTATTGGACAATCACTTCCGCCCAATACGGTACGAATATGATACAGAAGGGATGGATTGCCATGCAGTAAAATAACTTTTGATATAATCCGGAACTAAGAGTCATTCGACTCGTTCTGTGTATCTTGATGTTATGTTATGTTATGTTATGTTAATACCGCAGTACCCACCAGCATCATAGCAATACTGTAGTACCCACCAGCATCATAGCAATACCGCAGTACCCATCAGCATCATAGCAATTCAACAGTACCCACCAGTATCATAGCAATACAACAGTACCCACCAGCGTCATAGCATTCAGCAGGACCCACCACCATTATAGAAATACAGCAGGACCCACCGCCATAATAGTAACACAGCAGGACCCACCACCATCATCGCAATACAACGGGGGCCATCACCATCATAGCAATACAGTAGGACCTACCACCATCATCTTAGCAATACAGCAGGACCCACGAACTTGATATAAATTTAACAGGACCCACCAGCATCATAGTAATTCAGCAGGACTCACCAGCATCATAGTAATTCAGCAGGACCCACCAGCATCATAGTAATTCAGCAGGAGCCACCAGCAATTCAGGGGACCCACAAGCATCATAGCAATTCAGGGGACCCACCAGATTCATACACTTTGTTTAATTAGCAGTCGGTCAATACCAATGACCCCAATTGATCTTCAAGTCATTCATTATAAGCATATACCAGTACATTTTTAACAGAACATTAGTAACACGAACAACTTTTCAAAACTACTAAAATAATTGTAAGTAACATATTGCTCCAACACATACCCACAATAACGACACGCAGCGTGCGCATCGACACGGTCAGTTTGATGTGACGTAGCTGGTTCATAGATTTTATTTTATAAAGTGTACACTTCAGTTATTGGTTCATGAACCTCGGAAACGTTAAAACCTTGCGATTTGCAATGATTCTTTCGGGCACTACTTGTGTGAATGTAGAGCGTGTGTGTACTCTAAACTAAACATGACGTTTGGGTGAAATGTCCCTTTTTGAAGAAAAAAATATGGTCTCTCACACTAAGTGTGACCCGTACAGATGCGTCTGGTTACTAGCAGATGTTCGAAATTGGAGAACTATGATATAGTTAGACAATGTACGGTAGGAAGTAACACGAAGGTAACTAGAAACATGTTGGTCAAGAGATTTCTGGTCTGTCGCCGGACACGCAATGGAGTACACATGTAATTCAGAATACATGACCATCGTAATACTGAACATTTGGAACAATGACCTGATTCTATGAACACATATTTATTGTTCAGGGAGGTCAAGCAAGGTCAAGTGCAAAGTATGCGACATCGCTGATAAGACATGGCTAGTCAGTATCTTGAGGTACGTTAGATCATGCCATGAATATATACTCTGGGTAACGCCTGTAGATATCATATATTTCGCTGGTACAAACATTTTGGAACTTTATAAAGGTGAAAAAATCATGCGGGAAAAATATTTCTTAGTTTTTATCTGTTCCTTAATAATGTACTTCACTGTAGGTGAATGTCCCAACTCGAAATTGCATGCTTTACTGTGACTCGAACGTTGACGTCGCTTACACTTATGGAATTTCCCCTGGGTAAATAATTCGATGATTATTGCGATATCGGCTCGCAAAGCTCACAGTGAAGTACATTAGTAAGGAACAGATAATAACTAAGAAATATATTCCCCTCGTTAATATTTCGACTTTATGAGGTTCCCTGTGAAAAATTCAAAAAGTTCCCAGGTTTTGTACGGGTGGAATATGATCTATAAGGGCGTTAGCCAGAGTCGAAATTCGTGACATGATCTAGGGGTATGTTCACACAATTGCAGGTGTACACGGTATGTTTTGTGGGTATTTCGTTTGTAGTAAACCATGTGGTGCCAGCATATGGACGGAAACATGCATCGTTACCAAAGCTAACGACATGAGAGGTAAACTTTCGGTTGTTCCACTGGTAACCGGTATACTAGATTATGCATTCAAACACCTGTATGATTGATTAGTGCGAGATAAATTGGATGCTATTTACATGCAAATCCAGGTAGCATCGCTACAGGTGGAAATACAGAGATATTACTTATCACGTAGTTAGCTGCGGTACAGTTGAATTTTATATGCACGTTTCCGTCCATATTCTGCAAAACATTCCGTGCAAACTACCGAGCATGTGAACGTAACGTTATTCGGCGGCTCCCATATTTATGCAACTACCAACACCAATTACTGTAGCAATGCTTGTAAATGTGTTTTGGCGCGAATCCCCAAATGAGAGACTATCATATTCATTTCCCCGACACGCAGCCAATTCATTGACAAGCGCGGGCCCATCATCCGCATAAGGGTCCTCTATAGCGTGACCCAATAATTATTGGGACTGTCCTGCGAACAAATTTCGAGGTTCATTAGTTCACTCATGCTACGCTAACAGCTCTCCATTCCTATGTAGGGACCTGTTATCACGTCCGGGAAATAGAAAGTCACTCATGGAGAGTATCGCTTGATTTCCAATTAGAAGGCGCCACTCTTCGAGATGATTCCGACACACGAGGGGGAAGATGAGTTCGTCCGTACACGAGAGCGAATTGTGGGGTTATTTCTATAGTTCTCGTGGGGTTCTCGATGGTGATGATGATGATGGTGATTATTATGATGATGATGATGATGATGACGATCGTGATGATGATGATGATGGTGATTATGATGATGATGACGATGGTAATGATGACTATTATGATTATCATGATGATGATAATGGCGATAATGATGGCGATGGTGACCATGATGATGATGGTGGTGGTGGTGGTGGTGGTGGTGGTGGTGATGAATATGATGATGACGACGACGATGATGACGACGACATGACAGTGGTTAGCTTTATTTTTGTGCAATTATTCGATTCTGATAACCGAAGCGGCATTTCAAAAAATTGTGTTTTTGTTGTTGGAATCTAATGATATGGGGACCATCGAATCGTACCTTTAAAAATGAGTACGCTGTTAGTTTGCCCAGTTTTAAACATATAATTATAATCTAGTTGATTTAGCTAATTTCGGTGCCGAACCCGGAAGAAATTGTTAATGTTAGTGAAGCGATTTTGGTGTGATTCGATTCGGGGAACACTGCAGATTAACATATCCAAAATCATTACTATCGTTAGTATCATCATCATCATTATCATGACAGTCATCATGAAAAAACCGTTGCAATGTTTATGTATTTTTCAATTTATTAAGTATGTGGCATTAATTGGTGCACCTCCACGGAAATTCAGCATTTTCCGACACCAACTGCCATTTTGGTCGCCATGTTGAATTGGGAATTTTCCCCAAACCGGATGTTAGTGAATTTTTATATGTTGTTATGCAAACCAGTGCGCACATGTTGGGGCTAAAACGGCTCCGTTGCTAATTTCGTCCGGGTCTGACCGCCTAACGACATAATATAACGTACGATGACTATGTTCTTTCGGGTCTGACCGCCTAACGACCGTAATATTATAACGTACGATTATAATTTCATCCGGGTCTGACCGCCTAACGACATAATTTAACGTACGATGACTATTTCTTTCGGGTCTGACCGCCTAACGACCGTAATATTATAACGTACGATTATAATTTCATCCGGGTCTGACCGCCTAACGACCGTAATATCATAACGTACGGTTATTATTTATTTCGGGTCTGACCGCCTAACGACCATAATATTACAACGTACGGTTATTATTTCTTTCGGGTCTGACCGCCTAACAACCATAATATTATAACGCACGGTTATTGTTTCTTTCGGGTCTGACCGCCTAACGACCATAATATTATAACGTACGGTTATTGTTTCTTTCGGGTCTGACCGCCTAACGACCGTAATATTATAACGTACGATTATTATTTCTTTCGGGTCTGACCGATTATTTGAAGATGCTCTATCCGTTATAAAACCGAAGCATAATGAAATTGAAAACAATAACCCTTTCATGGGAAGTTTACAATTTGAGACATACTAGGCAGACCGCTATGATTACTAGGTAGACCGCTATGATTACTAGGCAGACCGCTATGGTTACCCTCCAGTTTGCCTAGTTAGACGAAAATGGACATAAGACGATGCGTTTGAACACTAATAAGGATCGTATTTACCAACTGGGTTTAAATATAGTTCAGGTAGCTTATACCGGGCGACGCTCAACGCGAAGCTATCTGTAACACCAAGGTTCGTATTTACCACCTGGGTTTAGATATAGTCCAGGTAGTTTATACCGGGCGATGCTTATCCACGAAGCTATCTGTGATCACATATCGGGGAGACGTCGCCTCATTATAGGATTAGCCAATCAAGGGGATTTGACTATTGATAGTTGGTTACATATCAGTACATGATTGGTTATTTTCAATAAATCACGAACAATCGTGCGAAAGGTCGTGGAGCAAATTACCCAACTGACGAATGGAATTATATTTTCAAAATGAATTCCGCAGAAAGATTCAGTTTGAGTCAATATACCGTTATATGTAAGAAACACGCGCATTTCACCCGGCGAGTGTTCGCGATATAGTCGGCAAGCCGTGTCTATCGAGTGGCAAATCTAATAGATTTGGTTAACCATATCGCCGACTGTGAGTGTCGTACATGCTTAGACGCGAAGGTTCATTGTGCCTCCAATCGCTTCCAAATGAACGTGAATACGAACCCTGTATAAAATCTAAGTTGTCATCTTTAATTCGTGTAGCGGCGATACTGAAATTCAATACACGTGGTAAAATCTACACTAGGATCTTGTTCTATTACGTGACAATATATACCTATGTGTATATGTTTATATATATATATATATATATATATATATATATATATATATATATATATATATATATATATATATATATATATGTGTGTGTGTGTGTGTGTGTGTATGTATGTATGTATGTAAAATCAGCTAACACAAAAAACAATATATATGAGATATAAGTCAACATCTGATTGGATTCATGTCCGAAGCATGCTCATGTGCAAAACAAACCGATCGGTGGGTGGAGAGGGCAGGAAACATATGATGGAATGGAGATAACACCCATTCTTGTTATGGTTTTCTCATTTTGTTAAAGGGACATACGGTTTTCGCAGTGGGTAAATGCGAAACAAGTTTATAAAACAATCATCAATAAGAACACGGAACAATAAATAAACGAGTCCGCAGTTTATAGCGAAATTTACAAAGCACAAATTAGATCTGGACCGAGCCTTTGGCGAGGTCCAGACTTAATTTACTGGACGAGTTTTATAAATTTCGCTATAAACTGGGGACGAGTTGTAGATTCTATTTATTATCTAATCCAAAACATCCATAAAACATAATTAAATCAATAATTACGACGTGAAACTAACAGCGGCTTCTATAAGGCATGCAACGACGTTTCACGTAACTATGCGTTGTTAGCCCGCGTAAATAAATAATCCCAGATAAATAAGACACATTTAATGGCGTAAATGTAATGAGATAACTTTTCAAACAATACCAATATCTGTCACAGGCACCGATTCTTCCTCATTGCTCGACCGTAGCGTACGGAATGTAAACAAACGACAAAGCGGAAGTTAAATGTCACGTCTGCGCAACAGTAATTTATTTGTGTACATCTGTAACTATTTCCTGTTATACAACGACCGTTGTATATCATTATTTTAGAATGGGTTTAATGAATGGAATAACGGTCGGATCATGTAATAAAGATAACTCTCCAATAACAGTTAGACCAGTATTTGTTTTGTTGGTAACACGACTTGCACTGTGACAGAAATGTTTACATAATAAAAGTTTAGGCACCCGATACCTCACCATTTGAGAGTCATCAATACTAACAGTAGGAAAACATTTGATCTATGTTCCCATGTTCTTCTTGGTAATGTTGGTTTGATAAACCTTTATTATTTTTTATATTTACCAACTTCGATGACCTGATATCCCTTTAAGGTAATACGAACAACATGTACATATTTATTGGAAGGAGGGTGATATTGGTGTTGGTAGTGTGGTGCTGTAACCAGGAAATCCAGTGTGGGAGGGGGGTATTCTGTTGTGCAACAATCGTGGATAAATCTCCCAATACGTGAATATATGCATATATAAATGTGACGTCACAACCCTGGTATGTCATATTGCGTTAAAAGACGATTATTATTTCTATGTCTGAATTCAGTAGTGAGATTACAAACCACCACCTTAAAAATATTTTTATCACATGATTAGCACTATTTTCCGATGTAATATTCGAGCGTAATAGACACGTGCAATATCGTCGCGTGCAATGACGTCACGCTGCTCTTTGGGACAATGATCGCTGGCTGCAGTTAATTGTTGTTTTCGATAAAATTTTAGCGATTATATGATCATGTGATAAAAAGTATCTCAAACTCGTTCTATTTTATACGTAATTATCAACCTCGTCCACTAAATTTTATTTGAGCCTCGGTAAACCTCGGCTCAAATCGAATTTAGTGAACTCGGTTGATAAATTCCGTATAAAATAGTAACTCGTTTGAGATCCTCTATATATTATATAGATGATTTCAACATCTACAATGTGAAAGAAGTGGTTGTTCTTTCATTGAATGTCAGGCTGAAAGTCAAGGGGTGCTCGAACTTCCCGTAAATGTTGTACAATAGAAATAATCGCTGATGGATGTTGAACAACGTATCAGCAACTCATCAGAGCATCTATGTCTTACCGTTGTGACCGAACACAGTCCGGACCATACCGCCAATGTAGTGGCTAGGGGTGATTTTAGTGGCCAGAACAGTGCGGGGTCTCCGAAATGACGCCATACATGGAAGGGGCCCACGGCCGCACAATAGTGCTACTATTAACCTCTATATATGCGTGTGGAGATACGCGGGCCACTACATTCACACCAAGACACCATATGGTGGTCAGGTCTGGCCACTACAATCACCCCAATAAACCACAGGGTGGTCATGTCTGACACGGTCCGGATTGTGTTTTGTCACACCCATACCGACCAATCTTTCCCCTGACTTGACCGACACGGATACTTCCGACAAACGAACTACCATTAATAACTACTATTAATTATGTTGTTTCACACACACGACATTGATTCTACTCACTGTCCTCATAGTTAGGAGAGATCCTAGGATCGTATTCCCTCAGAGCTCCATCCAGTACTGCTTGTCTGTATTTCGAGAAACTTGAATATTAGAAAGTGAACTATACTAAGAACATATCCATGCATGTTTTAATAGAAAGAAAGACATGTGCAGCGAGATACACGAAGCGTGTGTAGTATACACATGCGTATCCAGGGGACACACACGCAAACAAAACACGTTTTGCAACGACAAAATATTACCGGTGTATCCTCATGTCGCGTTTTTTGTGCGATCGATCGTCCGTATCACTTGTTAGAGCACAATCCCATTGTTGCAATCGTTCCCTGGTTTTTGGTAAAGCACACCAATTCCCAAGGCTGGCGAAGGAGTAGTTCAGTGATTATCCCATTGTTAGGCACATGTAACTCATAACAGACAAATCGCACGGGCGCTTCAAAGTGGGACCAGACCGTGTTGTTTCGGACATATCTATTCACATTCAACGGCGATTAGTTCATGTTAATCACGTTGTTGGGCGTGGCTAACCGACTATTGTGTCCAATCACGGCCAGCAATCACGGCCAGCGACCAGCGCGCATTTCATGTTGATTGCATTATGTGGGATCAATTGTGCTCTAAGTCAGTCGAAGCGAATAGTTATTGTGCTCTAACCCTTTACCCAACAGAAGGGCCCTGTGCCAATGCATTCTCTTATATATACGAGTCGACCATAGGTCGCCTCGCATATATAAGAGAATGCATTGGCTTAACACATTAAAAATTATAAAATTGTTAAAGAATGTAAGAAAAAATGGTAAAAAGTGTTAAAAAAAGATTGTTTTTAGGCCAATGCATTCTCTTATATATGCGAGGCGACCTATGGTCGACTCGCATATATAAGAGAATGCATTGGCACAGGGCATAACTATCACAATGTGGTCAAGGAGCCGGTTCCAATGATACCCATATTTGTATGGTTCTATTGAGACAGACCGAAGATATTTTAGGCTGTTGAAGCTTTATTTGGCCGGTTTTGGCCGGTTTGTTGGGTAAAGGGCTAACCATTACTTAGCCCAATCATCGCCCACAAGCCATAACCGTGTGGGTATAATACAGGGTCTTTTTCATTGACTGTATAAGATGTCTTTGTTACTATACTATGAATTAAAACGCAAAAAAGAGAGAACTAATGTGCGATATCTAAAATGAAAAGAGCGTCTGTTTTCGTCTCTGACCAAATGTCATGAAATGTGACCCAACACTGGCAACAGTAACATCGACTCGGAAAAACAAACCGTTAATATCAATCTAACACCCGGGGTTATCAAATGATGATCCTATCAACAAATCACGCTATGTAGCAGACAATGACCAGCCGTTGCTATACACGCACACTGACACAACGTACAAGCAATACCTCGCGTAGGTATCGCTTGGATATATGCCGAGGAAACACGCGTGCGTATAATATACAAGCTTTTATTGCCTGTGTATATCCCCTGGATACACATGTGTATATTACACGAGCTTCGTACATCTCGCCGGTGTGGACGTGTAACGCTCGCCGCTATGCATGTACCACGATGTCGTTCATGTATACACCACATGCATATTTCGATAGTGTTCCAGATTTCCAAGCACAACAACAGACAAAATCTAATTCAAAACATTTTCTTTTTCCACTGAAAACATGGTGAACAAAAAATGTACTGAACAAACTAGACCAATACATTAAAAATTAATACAATGTTCATTGTTGTTCCTCTAAAAATCAAATCCATATCAAATAAGCGAATAACAAATTATTTTAACATGTTAATCATTACATTTGTACCTTATACAGTAACAAATAAACATGTTATTCGATACATTACTATCTTATACAGTTACAAGTAAACATGTAAATCGATACATTGTTATCTTATATAGTAACAAGTAAACATTGGCCTCGATCTCTGAATTGTGTACATATTTAAGACAAAGACAAAGTTAACTGAAATGGCCGGATAGAACCGAAATATATTATGTGGTATATGCAGGAACGTAGGTCATGTTATGAATCTCTACTCTGGCTACGCCCGTAGAGATTATACTCCAACAGTACAAACCAATGAACGCTTTGACAGGGAAGTGTATAACATTGGAAAAACAGTAAAAGTAATATATTTCTCAGTTAATACCTGTTCCTCAATAATGTATTTCACAGCGGGTTAAGATCCCATCTCGAGATTGCACGACTTCGGTGACTGTATTGAGCCGATTGTGATTTGCATCGCTTCAAAGCAGGGGAAGCTCTCCCGGGAAATCATTTAATGTTTACTGCAATACCGACTCACAAAAGTAAACAAAATCATGAAATCTCGGGCTGAGACCACCCCGTTCGGTGAACTAGATTATTAACCCTTCCATGACTAGAGCCTCTGAAATTTTGCGATAAACCTGTGTAAATGCATTCTCTTATATATGCGGGTATCCCTATGGGGGACTCGCATATATAAGAGAATACATTGGTCAAACAATATTTACCTTGACATTTAAGCCAGTACATTATCTTATATATAAGAGGCTCCCTATGGTAAACTCGTATTTATAAGAGAATGCAGTGGCACAGGATTTTTATAAGCTGCACCAGCGCAACTCCCGCCATGAACGATTTAAGGAATAAGTATTGACAAAGAAATATCATCACGGTGGGGAATCACGTGGTTTCGAGTTGATGATGATGATTATCACGCATTCAAAATGTCCGACGCGATCGCAAAAGTGACCAGAATCGAGGAAAAATGTAATGCACACTAGAATCGAGGAAACATGTAATACACACGAGAATAATGATATATTACATAGTATTTAGGCAGCTGTGGGCATATGCTGTACTATTTTCCAAACAAGCTGATACCTCATTTGTGCCCAAACTCACACCTGATTGCTGTAACATTCTGACCAAAGTTGTCATTCGAAGGATTCTCCTACATGTAGATGTTTGGACTCGTGTATTCCACGAACCTCCGATTGGCAACTTTGGTCAGTTTGTTATAGAAAACTACTGAGTATTTCCGAACAAATAAGTTACCAACTTGTTTAAAAAAAAATAAACTAGCATATGCTCGCAACAGGCAAAGACTCAAAATACTATATTTTGTGTCAGTTCCCCATATGTTATGTTTATGTGCGTTTGCACATTTTGAGTGCGTACCAACCTGGAAACCACGTGATACCCCACCGTGATATTCCCTGCGATGTTTGTCCAATGTTATGACGTTCCCTTTCAGAACATTCAGACAATAAACAAGTTCCGGTGTTTTTGAAATGATAGAATATGATCTCTACGGTTGTAGCCAGAGTAGAGATTCGTGACATGATCTAACAGGGACGAGAGGTACAGCTGGGTGCGTCACAAACTCCTATGCAAAACGAACATTTATGAAATAACACGTTTCTTGTGAATCGAGTTATAACATATATATATATTGAGGAACGGCATTATTTAGAATCAGTTGAGTCGGGTATATATACGAGAGTTCTTCGCCCATAACAATTGTGGCGGCATCACATTTGATGAAGAGGTTCGACGGTTTGGTTACATTTATGATATCCTACACACTATTATCAACATAATAATATTAATATATAATAAATACAGATATAAATATAATAGATATATAAATATTTAAAGACTTTGGTTATTGATTACAATTATATTATTATATTAATATTATTATGTATATAATACATATACATATTATTAAATACATATTTATTATATATATAATATTATTATTATTTCCATTATATTTATATTATTACATGAATAAGGATATACATATAATATACGTATGTGATGCTGTCACAGTTTGAGTTGCATCGACCAAGTAGTCTCGTATATTTCTACCCGACTAAATTCATACGAAAGAATGCCTTTCCTCACACAAAACATGACACAATGACATATCGATAGGCAGGAAATATATCTCGATATAGCAAATACTAGGTTTCACGGGAAACATGGACTGCATATTATATACATTGATGCCAGATTCGCCACTTCTATAAGTTTGATAGCTTCGTCTCCTGATTAATGTATATATAATTAACCACACATTTGTTTGTCACCGATATGTGCCACGATGTACGCGACTATACCTCTACCAGAAACTCAGGGCCAATATATACGATAATAGATACAATCAGGCCCCAGTTTTGAGAAGAATATATATATACTTTTATAAGTTTCTGTTTTTGTGAGTTGAGTAAACGTTTGTTGAACTTACTATCTATATATTTCCTTCAATAAATAGAGCACCTTCTTCACTTTTACAAGCGTTATACATCCCTCAAAACAATAGACCATACCCATGTACATTACCTTGGTGGCAGAATCCATTTAATGTAAAAAAGTTAATAAATTTGTATTTTTGTCACAGAACATCCCTCTGAGACATTGAATTGACTTTTGAATCTACTTCGAATCAGCTTTCCAACTGCGGATATTTAAGCAATAACTCTTGAAAATTTAAGGTAATGCAGTTATAACCGAAAAGTTTGAAGATCAATTCTATAACGCGCGTAGCGCACTTATAGAAAATTTATCTTCAAACTTTTTGGTTATAACTCGTAACCTCAAGCGAAACAAGAGTTATTTCTTATAATTTAGTCCGTCAGTCCACAAGAGAACCACCATAAGTATATATAGAAGGTATGTTTAAGGGTGCATTTACATTGCTATAGAAATGTATATAGATCTGTATGAAGTCACGTGTCGCGCATTACTGTGATCACAACATGATTACCAATAGTGAACGCGCGCTGATCTGTACTCTGGTAATTGACAATTCACTGCGAGTCGTGTCAGTTTAGGCCAGACATAAAAATGTATCAACTATCAGCAGATAACAGCGATTTGGTATGTGCCGCATGTATTTAAAGTGTATCCTTATACCACTTGATAATGGTTCGAAGGAAGAATGAAAATCATGCAGTTACCCTACAACACCCTTTATTTGACCAAATGTAGTAAAATTTTCAACTGATGACAATTCCAATGACAATGTTAACCAATGTAGGACAATATTGTTTTCTTAAAGTACATGCAGTTTTTATATATAACTGTTAGACAATAAATATGATGATGATGACTGGCCACGGGGAGGGACCAGGACACAATCTTTCCAAGTATTTTGACATTTCCAACATTACATCCGCCCCTATGATAAGGTTGGAAAATTTCCAGCTGATGGCCATTCCAGTCCAAAAATTTTATAAAAAAGTAGGAAATTATGCAAATATTGGTCC
This sequence comes from Siphonodentalium dalli, assembly GCA_032622095.1. NCBI lineage: Eukaryota > Metazoa > Mollusca > Scaphopoda > Gadilida > Siphonodentaliidae > Siphonodentalium > Siphonodentalium dalli. The sequence continues at coordinate 253,017,969 of CP136065.1, forward strand.
GAAAACAATACCCCCCCCCCCCCAAATAAAATGTTTGAAAATCAAACTACAAGATCATTTTTAAATTACAACTAATGTTGTGTCAGGTATGAAATATCCAACCGTTGAACAAGTTGCCACGTCCCTATCCGTGTTCGATATTCGAAATACACGGGTATTTCTGAAATGACAACGAAAACATTCGCCAAGCCCGAGTAACAATTAATCAAAACTGATTTGCCTGTCGCAAGATATGGGCGTTGACCGTGACGTGTAGCGGTCACGATTTTTGCTCACACGAACTAATACCGTTTTCTTTCTGTGTGCATTTCTATATCAACCCGTTTACACTGTCTGCGTGTAGATCTGTGTACATTTCTATAGCAATGTAAATGCACTCTTAAGGGAGCGTAAACGTTTGAGATTATTCACGACGAAAAGGACGCACCCAAAGTTGAAAAGCTGTCAATCAAACATCCCATTATCGATCAAATGTTGTTATGAATTCGTCGCTTTGGTTGGCTAGCGAACAGGGTACACACAGTGACCAACTTTTTACTGTTCTAGTTACTTCTGCACCCGAGTACTGGTGAGTAATTAGCAGTAAGTTTAACCCTTTACCCAACAGAACGGCCCTGTGCCAATGCATTCTCTTATATATGCGAGTCGACCATAGGTCGCCTCGCATATATAAGAGAATATATTGGCTTAACACATTAAAAATTATAAAATTGTTAAAGAATGTAAGAAAAAATGGTAAAAAGTGTTAAAAAAAGAAGTGTTTTAGGCCAATGCATTCTCTTATATATGCGAGGCGACCTATGGTCGACTCGCATATATAAGAGAATGCATTGGCACAGGGCATAACTGTAACTATCACAATGTGGTCAAGGAGCCGGTTCCAATGATATCCATATTTGTATGGTTCTATTGAGACAGACCGAAGATATTTTAGGCTGTTGAAGCTTTATTTGGACGGTTTTGGCCGTTTTGTTGGGTAAAGGGTTAATATCAGATCAGTACTGCCTGAAGGATTTTTTACGGAGCATCGGAATCCCCGTTTATATCGCAGAAAGTATCGAATAATAGTTATCATATACATTTTAGGCACGAGGTATATAGGCGTGATCATATAGCATGATGCTGCTATGTCATTTCAATAGCAGAAGTAATCAAGAAATTTAGGTTATCGAGAAACAACTTTAATGGCTAAATGTGTGACAACCAATGGTTTTATAGTATTCTGTGGATTGACAGCTTATGATTAAATTATATAATATTGACAACCATGTATTTCAGAAATATCAGATTGCTGGGACATTTTGCTTGGTGAAATTTGAGAGTGTGTAATTGTTATTTGTTGCATTTATGATACATCATAAACATGACCAGGTTGTTGATATCATGGAACATACTAACCCTATTAAATTCGAACTTCCGAAATGGCGAACTGACATTCACATATAGTTTGGTATTAGAGAGTATATACATAAATATTATACAAGTGTTCATATACATTGAAGGATGAAATAAAGCGACCAATTTTGATGGGATTTTTGTATATGTTTAAAATATCTCAGAAAAAGTGGAGATTCGAACATTGTTTCAGAATCGAAGTTGTTGTCGAAAACAATGGAATATTATCTGGCTAATTTGTGTTCATTTATTTGTTAATTTTGTTAATCACTGTCTGTAAACATCGAGTTTTTTGTGCGATTCCTAATAAAAGTTACGTTCTAAGCCTACATACGCAGTTTGTCCACCTAGTACAAACGCTATCGCATGCCAAATGGGGTGGGATGCTGAAAAATCGCAAGCCAATTTGCGCGCGATTTAGTTTGCCGTGTCCCGCGTGACTCAGCATCGCATGCGAATATGTTTCGATTGTAAAATTCAAAGAAATGTAACTCTAACATACCCGTTATTTAGTAAAAAATCATACCAAAAGAATGACACCACAAAGAGACACGTTTCAAAAACACTATAGGAAAAATCACTTTTAGGAGGCGGACGGCACTGTCTAAGACCTGTTAGGCGCGTTAAGCAACGTCACCCCTTTTTCAAATTGATATCGAGGCAGTCAGGTCGCGCCAGCGACCGCTGCCGCGGGGGCCTGATGGCTCATAAAAACAACTCTATATATAAGCGCCCGCGGCTACCACTTTATAGCATCAAGGGTAGACTGAGCAAATCGAGACGGGATGCTGGTCCCGCCAAACTCTCCAGACGGCATCGACATATCAAAACGCATGCGATTCTCGCCTATCGTATCCGTATTTGGACGAGATTGTAAGACCATAGCCTGGTTTGTCACGCACTAATTCCGTGAGTTAAATCCTATGTTTGTACTGGGTACAATGGTAATGCATTTGCTTCATACATTCAGGTTTGTCTTATAGACATAGTTTTGAACCGGGGATTTGCACGGGAATACAGTAAATGTTGGTCGCTGGACGTCTTTCGCAATTAAAGCTCCTACATGGTCGAAAAATACACGAATATGATCGTTTCATGAGGCCCCCACCCCCCCTTTCCGTACGCCGTATTCCATGCCCTGTTATGAGGTACGCCGTATTCCGGCCCCTCTGTTTGGAGGTATTCGGTATTCCAAAAATACTGGTATTCGTACGCCGACCTTCCAAAAAATGAAGTTTTCATATATTTTTATGCATTCCATATGGCTGTTAACTGGTATTCCGTATTCCACACTCTGTGTTAAGTGGTATTCCGTATTCCATGGGGGGGGGGGGTGAGGATGGTGGCCTCTTTCATATTTTATTGAGCATCCCATATATACATTTTAAACATAGGATGAACGAAAGGGGATTGGAGCACAAGTTATAGCAACTTATGTGGAGCTCCTTCCCCAAATATGAATATGATGGTACCAACTCCTACCCACTGAATCCCTAATACCAGTTAACAGAGTGGGGTGAAACTTGCGTACCAGTTTAGAAAAATGGAATATAAACATGTACTTAGTAATAATATCAGAGTTTTAACACATGGTAGTGTCCTAGATTATGTCAATAGTTTCTACTATACGGCTAACGCCCGTAGATATCACATTCCACCAGTACTACGGCTAACGCCCGTAGATATCACATTCCACCAGTACAAAACTTTGGAACTTTTTGAAGTTTTGACAGGGAATCTTCACCTACAGTGAAGTATATTATTAATAAACGGATAATAACTAAGAAATAAATTACCCGCCTTATTTTTAAAACTCCATAAGGTTCCCTGTCAAAACTTCAAAAAGTTCCAAGGGCGTTGACCTCAGTAGTGTTTCATGGCATGATCTAGTAGTATCCATAACTTCAGCATGCCAAGAGGTATTATACCTTAAAATATGTCACACATCATGACACATGTATACGGGATATCACAAAGGTTAGTTTCTCCATATCCAGTTTAAATTCGGTTCAAAGAAAACAAATCATCAGTTTATACAATATCCAATTCGATAGAAAAACAATGTTAACTGGCGGACAGCTCTGAGACAATTGAATCTAAATGGGACGCAGGTTGTACATGTGCACCCCTGGTCAAGTGGTCCTGCTAATATGCTATGATGAAACTGGTTCTAATACCAATGAGCGCGGATCCGGATTATGATTCACGTAAGTGGTGAGTAACATTTTAAACATAGGATGAACGAAAGGGGATTGGAGCACAAGTTATAGCAACTTATGTGGAGCTCCTTCCCCAAATATGAATATGATGGTACCAACTCCTACCCACTGAATCCCTAATACCAGTTAACAGAGTGGGGTGAAACTTGCGTACCAGTTTAGAAAAATGGAATATAAACATGTACTTAGTAATAATATCAGAGTTTTAACACATGGTAGTGTCCTAGATTATGTCAATAGTTTCTACTATACGGCTAACGCCCGTAGATATCACATTCCACCAGTACTACGGCTAACGCCCGTAGATATCACATTCCACCAGTACAAAATTTTGGAACTTTTTGAAGTTTTGACAGGGAATCTTCACCTACAGTGAAGTATATTATTAATAAACGGATAATAACTAAGAAATAAATTACCCGCCTTATTTTTAAAACTCCATAAGGTTCCCTGTCAAAACTTCAAAAAGTTCCAAGGGCGTTGACCTCAGTAGTGTTTCATGGCATGATCTAGTAGTATCCATAACTTCAGCATGCCAAGAGGTATTATACCTTAAAATATGTCACACATCATGACACATGTATACGGGATATCACAAAGGTTAGTTTCTCCATATCCAGTTTAAATTCGGTTCAAAGAAAACAAATCATCAGTTTATACAATATCCAATTCGATAGAAAAACAATGTTAACTGGCGGACAGCTCTGAGACAATTGAATCTAAATGGGACGCAGGTTGTACATGTGCACCCCTGGTCAAGTGGTCCTGCTAATATGCTATGATGAAACTGGTTCTAATACCAATGAGCGCGGATCCGGATTATGATTCACGTAAGTGGTGAGTAACATTTTAAACATAGGATGAACGAAAGGGGATTGGAGCACAAGTTATAGCAACTTATGTGGAGCTCCTTCCCCAAATATGAATATGATGGTACCAACTCCTACCCACTGAATCCCTAATACCAGTTAACAGAGTGGGGTGAAACTTGCGTACCAGTTTAGAAAAATGGAATATAAACATGTACTTAGTAATAATATCAGAGTTTTAACACATGGTAGTGTCCTAGATTATGTCAATAGTTTCTACTATACGGCTAACGCCCGTAGATATCACATTCCACCAGTACTACGGCTAACGCCCGTAGATATCACATTCCACCAGTACAAAACTTTGGAACTTTTTGAAGTTTTGACAGGGAATCTTCACCTACAGTGAAGTATATTATTAATAAACGGATAATAACTAAGAAATAAATTACCCGCCTTATTTTTAAAACTCCATAAGGTTCCCTGTCAAAACTTCAAAAAGTTCCAAGGGCGTTGACCTCAGTAGTGTTTCATGGCATGATCTAGTAGTATCCATAACTTCAGCATGCCAAGAGGTATTATACCTTAAAATATGTCACACATCATGACACATGTATACGGGATATCACAAAGGTTAGTTTCTCCATATCCAGTTTAAATTCGGTTCAAAGAAAACAAATCATCAGTTTATACAATATCCAATTCGATAGAAAAACAATGTTAACTGGCGGACAGCTCTGAGACAATTGAATCTAAATGGGACGCAGGTTGTACATGTGCACCCCTGGTCAAGTGGTCCTGCTAATATGCTATGATGCTGGTAGTCCTGCTGAATTGCTATGATGCGGGTAGGGCAAACTGATGCCGTTACGAAAAAGTACCGTTATTTTTTCTGCAGTTGTCATTTTCGCGGTGTTTGGCGATTTGAAGAAAAAAAACACTGTATGAGACATGTATATGTTTTTGAATGTTTGATACGCATATTGGCTTTTCCTGGATATGTTCAGATTATCGGAACACCACGAAAAAGACAAATTAAAAAATATAACGGTACGGTTTGTTAACAGCATCAGTTTGCCCTAACGGCATAGCAATTCAGCAGGACTCAATCGCATCATAGTACATTAGCAGGAACACTTCACCAGGGGTGTAGTCTGGTCGTTGAGACTCGATTTTGAGGTGAACCTAGAACAAATTGTTTACAAGCTGTTTTCGGTGTCATTCGACGCGGAAAAGCATCAGGAACAACATATCCAAAATCCGCAAAATTCCGCGTTGGGGAAACTTTTTTATCCACGATGGCGTCCAACATGGTTGTCTATACTACATCAGTTCTCGATATAAGTCATTATACGATATATAGTGGCATCAGAATTACGCCGTTATATCAGTTTGTGTTAAATTAGAATGCGGGAGCGAGTAGAGTGACACGGACAGAAAATTATACAATCGTGGCCATGAAATGGCTGTCAAAATGGCCGCAACTCCAAACCATACCACGTATAAAGCAACATATTGGGTAACCACATAAGAGTGAAATACGTAATTGGCAATATACAAGTCGGTTGTTAAATATATTTAAAGGTACACACATCATTAAAACAGATCAATCTGAAGGATCATCGGTCACTGCACAGCAAGTCAACCCCAATGATTTACGTCTTTAACGTTTGGGTGTTCTGCTTATCCAACATCCAACTGTTGGGCAAAACAAAAATAGCTCGTGCATGCAACACACGAACTAATGCTTCGCCTCACAGTGCATTGTAGTTTCATTCGGCATGGTGATTAAATATTGAATGCAACGCCGAAATTTAAGAGCATACTCTAGAGGTATAAATACTAGTTATATTTCCGGAATTGTCAACACTCCCGGTGATAATAAACGATACACGTATGTCGCAATGGTTATTATACTGTAAAGAAACACTCATATCTTCAATATATTAGCACCGAATCTCACCAGGCCAAAGAGACTGTACATAGTACATTGTATGTAAGACTAATTTTCATTCTGCTACCAACCCGGTTTCTTAGTAGACAATTTTGTTAAAATTACTTCAGTGGCCACTTTACAACTAGAATAAGCTACAGCGCAATGCACACTATTAGTTTTCAGTATATTTTTGTCTGAAAATATATTACCATTACCACCCACGTAATCGTGCTAAATATCAGGTGATCATCGTTTAAGATGTTATTCCAACGTTGAACATTCACCCAATATTGTTAGTTGTGGTTCTGTGTGCAACAGACATGTGTAACATTATGGAAAATGGGTAAACGCGGTGATGCGATTGAAGACAACGTAGTAAGTTTCGCGTAGATGTGGCCTTGGTGAATTCAACCAAATATAATTTCCAGGTATAAACACAGTCTCTGTCATAGATTATGTAGGCAATTTTGGTCAAGTTTTTAATTTATTGAAGACAGTCTATGGTACTCATTTGTGATTTAATAAATTTAGTTCATGGTACACCATCACGCATTCTTGTGATAAAAGCGAAATATTCGTGTTTTATCACTTGATCTGAGGCAACTATAACTAATATTTTGAGACACGTACAATAGGATCTACGCATTCTCCCCAATACAATATGAACATAATTCATACCGTTGTATAGCAATTAGTTTTTTAAGGTTTTATACCGTAGATATCAAATTAAATGGTGATCGGTCTCATTCGTGAGACTGCTCTGACTACATATATTTCTACTTCTAGAGAAAGGCCGCATAGTCAATACACCCCTACTAAACCCCGTTTAGCTGTTTAATTGCACATATATCACACGATTCAAGATTAGCGGTATAGATAAAACTGCGTCATTTTTCTGTTTCTGGGAGCCCAAAAGTCCAGATTTAACCGTTCCACAAGACCCTGATTTCGCTTGCTCTCTCGTGAGATACATTGGAAAGAATTCGTACATCTCTAATCAAAAGTTTCTCTTATACTTGTAGTCATTCTTCCTCGCAATATTCGAGCGTTTGTTCACTGGTATAGGACTAGCTATTCAATTTTGCACTAAATGTAAATTTCATTCGATTTTGTCCATTTTGGTGGCCATTTTGGGAAAAATATTCTACCTATATGGTTTACGACTAAGCAATGTTTATGTATATTTCAATTTCTTACGAATTTGGCATTAATTGGAGCACCGCCGCAGAATTCAGTATTTTCCGATAACAACAGACATTATGGACGCCATCTTCAATAGAGAATTTTCCCCAAAGCGGATTTTAGCGGATTTTGGATATGTTGTTCCCTACATTCTGCCCGACAATATGACACAGAAAACCGCTTGTAAACAATTTGTTATAGGTCCAATGCTTCAACGACCAGACTAGTGATATATTGCAGTGGACAACGCCTCATCGGGATGTTGGCAGTGCAAAATGTTGGCTCAAAGGAAGTTCAAATACAATGTTTCTCCTAAAACATAATTTACGTCAACACTCGGTGGCCAGAATGTACATATACAGGTCTACCAGTTTGATACTGCTGCAAAGAATATATAATAGCGCTATAAAACCATTGTATCGATTGAGTATAAGGGTGAACAAAATATTCTTGTACAATTTCGAAATCCAAATAAGTTCATATTGAGCTTGTGGTCCAGGAAAACAGGCTGTACATTTAATTAAGCATTGCATTCAGGAATTTCAGGGCCGATAGCATGCACGAATAGTTCCAATTGTATGACAGAAAACGATCATTTTTATGTAGCCAATTACTTAGAGAAACTTAATGGAAAGTATACCTATCCCAAAACAATATCATATATATGTAGGAGAGGTACCGGATATACCTTCGTTTATGCCAGTGCTAGCTTATATATGATGTTACTCGGCAGTTGCCACTAAACATGTAAATGGAAAACACAAAGAAATATTAATCTGAATACATTGCTGAAAGGTTCGCATGGAACGAGATGCATGGAAATAATGGGCTTACCTGGTTGCGTTGTGACCTGCCCAAACAGACACACATGATAACAGGGCACACAGCACACGGACAGCTCCGATTTCCAGGTGAGGTTTCATTGTCCTTTCATCGTTATCTCTATGGTAGACTGTGCCAGAACTAACTTCCAAGGCAAACTGATTTCAACAGCCTAAAACGAGAATGGTACGAAATATTATATATACACCAGTTAGATCTGATTGGTCAAATGATATATCGCAAGAAAATCTGATGATTGATAAAATGCTATGTCGCAAGAAAATCCGATCGAATTATCAGACATGTTAAGTAACATTGGTACTCGAATATTCTATCAGTGTTTCCATTTCGTTTTTGAAAGATTGCTTTCGCAGCAACGGCATTCAAACGTTCTCCAACAAGTAAATTGCACGTTTTATCTGCACGTTGAAGTGAAGACCATTCACACAAGAGACATTCACGCCATTGATTTCAACGGAGGCACAATGAAAACCGGCAGTATTGAGGGGTGGTTCGTTTCATTCTAATGCATGATCAAGAAACATAGCGCGTGATCCATTAGGCTCTTTTAATTATGCATTACGTAAGACTTCACGGACGCTATACTCATGACGCCGCAATATTTCCGGCTGTAAATTGACTGAATTCTATGCTCAGATTAATTGGGAGAGTTTAACCCTTTATGGATAGGATAGGATAGGATAGTTTATTTACAATACACACGAATGACACAGTGGCAGTAATACATAATAAATTATAACAGTGTATTGTCGGGGGTAGCTTAGCCCTATCGGGCTGTCTTCCTGCTACCCCCTAAAACAAGTATAACTATACGTAATAGCATAGATGCTTGTATTTCAGATCCACGCACTTGTACAGACTATAGTCATATATAAAACTTTTTAGAATCTAGTACTTAGGGCATATCACAAATGAGTATTGTCGTGGTTGTGAGCCAATCCAGACGATTTATCAGATCGAAGATGTACTATCTTTCCATAGGAATTTTTTGAACTGTTCAAATTATCTAAAACATATTAACAGTTTCAGTTCCAGTTCCAGTTCCATGGGTATATATTAGGAACAAAATATTTTGTTTTCTGTTGCTACAACGGTTTCAGGCGAGAGATACCGCCATCTTTATATAGGTAAACAGAATGAGAATATATATGGAGCACCAGTGACGAAAAGTGATCCAATGCGTCGTTTGTTGAAATTATTATCTAAACATTTCCCTAAATAAATAGTACACCTTCTGTACTTACATTGATCTGTCGTCTGCTTATATTTCCGATGCATCAATGCAAATCAATAATATACTATTCCGATGTATATTTTTTAACTGAATGGGATAATCCATTTATTATAGAAATGGTCAATCGACATACATGTATCATGTCAATGGTGTAAGGCTACGTTCACATAGCTGGCCAAATTTCCTTGCAAATGTTCATGAAATCCGTCACAGATGACTATCTATTGCACACTCTTGAATGATCCTTGTCAATCGGATGCATATAAAACACAATACTTAGAACGTAATACTTGAGATCGGGGTTGTAATTAAGGCATATAGACGGGCAGGACAGGCAAGAACTCCAAGACACTTTCAATAACGATCTTCCCTCGATCTATATATCAAGCGAAAACTCTCGAATTTAACATCTCATTATCTTTATTGCGTATACAATCTGAACAGTAACTTAATCTTAAATTTAAGATATTTGGGATGTTAAACATTGTATTTTCGTTTTTGTCTTTTTATGTTTTTCTGCAATAATTTTCAAAATTTCCACTGTTAACCCTTTACCCAACAAACCGGCCAAAACCGGCCAAATAAAGCTTCAACAGCCTAAAATATCTTCGGTCTGTCTCAATAGAACCATACAAATATGGATATCATTGGAACCGGCTCCTTGACCACATTGTGATAGTTACAGTTATGCCCTGTGCCAATGCATTCTCTTATATATGCGAGTCGACCATAGGTCGCCTCGCATATATAAGAGAATGCATTGGCCTAAAAAAAAATCTTTTTTTAACACTTTTTTACCATTTTTTCTTACATTCTTTAACAATTTTATAATTTTTAATGTGTTAAGCCAATGCATTCTCTTATATATGCGAGGCGACCTATGGTCGACTCGCATATATAAGAGAATGCATTGGCACAGGGCCGTTCTGTTGGGTAAAGGGTTAAAATATCGCGCCAATTTGTGATAATTGAGCAAGGTCGCTCATACTGTGATTGACCACTTATAAGTTTCCTAGGCAGCAAAGTAGGGATATGGGTCATTTCCCGGGTCAGATCGGTTTCCTTTTTTGTGGATAGGTACAACATTAGCATGCTTCCACTCGGGAAGGAAAATGATTCATTCATGAATATATTGAAGAGAATGAATAATGGTCGACTGAGACTAGGACAGTTTTCCAGGACTCTAAGGCTAATATCATCATAACCGCTTGATTTATCTGTTTGGAGGTGTGAAAGTATGTCCAGTATATCGACCTCATTGACAGCTTTATGTGGTCAATATTTGCGTCTGTTATGGGCATACGAGTGGGTATTTGAGCATTAGCAGTTAGTGGATGTTTTTTGGTCTCGTTAAGAATATTCTGCGCTCTTGATATATGGTCTAACTTTGCTTTTCGTACCTCGGAGATACCTTCACTTCTCTTGCTGTGGTATTTATCCCATTGTCGTGTGCCATTGGTCAGTTTTGCTTTGTCGTAAAGCGTAAAGCCGCTTGCGTTGTTTTATTAATTGTTTAATTTTCAAATTTTTGGCGATTGAGTCCCAACAGTCAATGTCTGGAGGACTGTACAAGACGCCGATGCTAATTTTTATATAAACAATTACCACACCACCTCGACTTCCTATACCTTTAGTTAGGGGTATGATACTCGTCTACAAGTAAGGAGTCGTCGGTAGTGGTGCAACTCAACCAAGTTTCCGTGAAGCCACATATGTCAAAACGACCCATTTCAGTTTTCAGTATATCGAGCTTTGGGACTAGACTCTGGACATTCAGATGCATCACACTAAAATTTCCCGTTAATTGTATCGTTATCCGGACCAGGATCTACATGTACCTTTCCGCTGAGAATTAAAAGTTTACGTAGCCAGTTTTCAACATGCACCGTAGGTATACATGCCCATGGCGAGTGTTTAATATTGGAAGATGAGTTGGTATTATGGTAAAAACACATGCAATAATGTGAATAGACCAATAATATTGGATGTTAATATACCAATAATATAGGATGTGAATCCACCAATAAGAGGATGTCAATAGACCAATAAGAGGATGTCAATAGACCAATAAGAGGATGTGAATACACCAATAAGGGGATGTGAATTGACCAATAAGAGGATGTCAATAGACCAATAAGAGGATGTGAATTGACCAATAACAGGACGTGAATAGATCAATAAGAGGATGTCAATAGACCAATAAGAGGATGTGAATAAGAATAATAATTTGTGTTAATTTAACTTTTTTCAATACTGTGAATGACTTTAAATTTGTTGGTATAAATTTTCGAGGTTCAGCCATTTATGAATTTTTCGTAGGTTCATAAATTCGTGGGTCCGCCGGTACTAACCGTTACCTCCAAACCCCCAATAATAACAATCAAGTCGAACTAATAGAAGTGCAGACACATCGGAGATCAGTCGGAAATTGCGCGTCCGCACTGTAGGAGTATAATTAATTAGCATGTGTGTGTCCAAGCTTTTTTCAGGGTGAAGGAGAGGATCTCCCGATCTTTTCGAACATCCTGGACGCTTCGCGCCCTCCTACTACCTCTACTTGTCCAAGCTTTTGACGACTATTGAGAATGTCAACAACGGTATTGTAGTATAAATATACATAACCTAGGTGAAAGTCACTCTCTTCTCATAACATAACTCCCTGGGCTTCGAATATACAATGGGTAAATAGAGTTAGACTGTTTCGAATATAACATATTTTTCGTGGGGTTTTTAATTTTGTGGTTATCAACAACCACGAAAACCACTAAAATTGGAACACCACGAATAAATGTACTATTACAGTAGCAAGTTTACACAAGTAATCATAATTTTTTAGGCCAATTTATCGCAGCGGTTTCGTCTGAGTGCTCGACTCGCACAGCCATTGCTTTTCGGTTGCACACCCTACCGATGTTACTTATTATATATACATTACATTGCCTTTCGACTGCCCGCCCATTATTTGGCAAACATGTTCGCGAGGATAGGAATCCTGGTATCGAGTAACGATAAATATGCTCTTAATTACAAGTACTGTCTTGATTAAATCTGGCATGTGAATTCCATTGAGTCGCGATTTTAATTACTACTTCATAGTTCTTAATAATTCTGCAATTCCTGAAATTCCTCTGTGCATTAGAGGTAGTCTATTCGAGAGACCGCACATGTAACCACAAATTACAAAATTTGACGTTCATAACTACATACATTTAGCCTGTAGTTAAACGTAAACTCCATCATTCTGATGTAACAGTAACATATTTTCCCCAGATTCATTTCAGAGGATGAACTTACTCCAATAGAACAGGAGGAGAATGACGAACATGGGCTGGTTTTAGAGTCTGAAATAATTGAATTTGTTGCAGCCTATATGTAATGGATATCAAAAATAAGTTAATTCAAACATATATATACACTAGTGACATTGTCACCAGCGAAGGTGGCACATCCCTAGTTAAACGTCAACTCCATCGTAGTCACCATATCATTCCACTGGAGTTAAACTGGCCCCTTATATAATTATTAACAGTTAGAATACAGAGCCAAATACTCAAAATAATTTCGTGATTCTCACTTGGCGTCGAGAAAATCCATTAACATACATGTATAGTTAAAGGTTCATGTATATCCTAACACTGTCCGTGGTAGGGGTCCAGAACCATAACTATAACATGTTTCACAATGTTATGTAATATATATGTGTATTGGAAATAAAATATCCTATCCTATCCTATCACAAATATAAATAAAACAGACCGACATGTTGGCGAAAGTAAAATGCGGCTCCTAGAGTCACTCGACGCGCATGCTTCACGTGGTGCCACGTCAATAAGCCAAAGAGATCACTGTGATATTTTCGATTGCTAACTCACTTTTCACTTTACTATTGTGTTGTGATTGGTAATAAGGAGGTCCCCACCCCAGCCCCCATGGAATACGGAATACCACTTAACACAGAGGGTGGAATACGGAATACCAGTTAACAGCCATATGGAATACATAAAAAAGATATGAAAACATCATTTTTTTGGAAGGTCGGCGTACGAATACCGATATTTTTGGAATACCGAATACCTCCTAAGAGAGGGGCCGGAATACGGCGTACCTCATAACAGTGCATGGAATACGGCGTACGAAAAAGGGGGTGGGGACCTCAATAAGTGCACGTTACTATATCAAGGTAGTTGTTGCAGACATCAGTAACCCAACTCATCGACCGTGTTGGACAACCAGCCACAATAGGTCAGAATACTGCTGCCAAAGTTGAACAAATTCAGAACATACATCCCCTTAACTATATGAAAGAAAAAAATCAAAAAAACTTCTTTCTCTCCGAAACATCAACGGCTGAAATTGTATCAACATGTTCTAAGTTCTCCAATAAACAATGCGTCGATTTTTCAAACATATCTATGAAGCTGATGAAACTTACTATAAACGAAACGGCCTACGCACTTACACACATCATAAACTTATCATTCAAAGAAGGAATTGTGCCGACGAAAATGAAAATTTCTAGAGTTGTTCCAGTATATAAAAATAATATGCGCGATAATATCGAAAACTATAGACCAATCAGCATCTTGCCAGCTTTCTCAAAAATTATTGAAAAACGTATGCATAAACGCCTAAATTCTTTCTTAACAAAATTTGATATACTACATAACAAACAATTTGGCTTCAGAGAAAATCACTCGACAACACACCCCTTAATTCATCTGTTAAATCATGTTGCTGAAAACAACAACAAAAAGACAAGAGATTCGACTTTAGCAATTTTTATCGACTTATCCAAAGCATTTGACACGATTAGCCATGAGATACTTCTCCAAAAACTTGACCACTATGGCATTAGAGGAATTACAAAAACTTGGTTCAAAAGCTATTTAATGGGGAGGCAACAATATGTTGAAATAGAAAATAAAAAATCAAACTTACTCAATATCACCTGTGGTGTGCCTCAAGGATAAATACTAGGACCCATTCTATTTCTTATATATGTCAATGATATGCCCAATAGCACAAGCTTAAATCTCCTCTCTTTTGCAGATGACACGACTCTTCATATATCCGGCCACAACTATCGGAAAATTGAAAAGCAAGTTAATTCGGAATTGATCAAAATTCATCGTTGGTGTTGTAGCAACAAATTAGCAATTAATGCATCAAAAAGTAAATAAATGTTATTACATCCCACTAGTAATGATTTCAAATGGAATAATCTTAAAATAAAATTGAACGACAAGCCCTTAACGCGAGTAGGCAATGTAAGATCTGAACAATCTCTAAAATTCCTTGGTATTATAATTGATGAGAATCTCACCTTTAAACATCACATATCTATGCTAAGTAAAAAAATATCCAATGCATTATATTCCATAAATAAAGTAAAGCGAATGCTACCCAAGAACTGCCTGAAAACATTATACTTCTCTTTAATCCACAGTCATCTCATCTATGGTATGTCAATTGGGGGTCATGCCGATACAGGAGGCACTATCTTTAAACAACAGAAAAGGGCAATCAGAATAATATCCAATAAATCATATAGAAGTCACACAGAACCCATTTTTATGCATGAACATATTTTGAAATTCCACGACTTATATCAACTACAAGCTGCGACATTTATTTTTGACTGGAAAATAGGAAATCTTCCCAAATCTTTCAATGAATCATTTGATTATACAACTGCTAATACCCGACAAGCAGGCAGTCTAAAAGCATCGACTCCTAGAACTGCTTTTAGTTCTGTGTTACCAAAGCACACATTCCCTGACATATGGAACTCATTGGATAAAAATAACAAGAACATAATCTTTCGAAATAGATTTAAAAATGTACTGACAAAAAGTTACATATCGCGATACTCGTCACAAATTAAATGTAACAATTCATTTTGTCGAGATTGCACAGATACATAAACTGCACGACATGAGCCCCACCATTAAACTTGCTATTGAAAAAGCCAGGTATGTTCACCTTACATTTTGGCTGGAAGAACGCAAAATTAGTCTTTACAACTAGATGAGTACGATCAAAATGAAAAGAAACATTGAAAGACACTTGCTCTGTTCCTTTCTAAAGGAATAATACTTCAGCCAGACTCTGTACCTATGATAAAGTAATACTAAGCCCAGTCCATGGTAAACCGTCATGTGTGCAATAAGTTTGGATACACCATTCCGTTATATCAAAATACCATTCCATTTCTCGTTGTCGTTTTATGACTTAAATTACAGCTATATATAGGGGCGGCAGGAAGACGGCCCATTTTGGCCATGCCGCTCCTGTACAATATACCTATGTTCACTTTTGTATATTGTATTGTTTACAAATATCTATATATTGTACAAATAAATACTACTACTACTACTACCAGCGACATAACCTCTTCACGTAGGCACTATTGTATTTCACAAAACAGTTCTCATTTATAATTACGCGTCATAATACAGACCCGATACGCTACATCCGTGATGGACAGTTGAAACCGTACCATAGAATGTGACATCGTGGTTAATCTAGCCCGATATGATTTATATCAGCACTTGGCTTGTTGTGAATCTGAACACCACAAAAAGGCTGAACTACGCGGCATTCCATACAACAGGTCCGTCTGCGGTTACACTTGTTGAAGTCAATGGATCAACACATCCTATCCGGGTCAACACATCCTGTCAAATTTGGCAAATTAGCGTCAATAGCGATTGACAAATAAATGGCCGATTTCCTCTAAGAGAATCAATCGATCCAGCAATGTATAAAGCGCGAAAACAACTCTGCGTGAACATTAACCGCCCTCTGGGGCGATGTGGGGACATTAATCGTCCTATGGGGCGATGTAGAACTAATCAAGACTCTCTGACATGTGCAGAAGATAACATATGGCTAGCTGCTGGCGGCATTTTGAGATTCATCTTATACATTCTGAGCAATAAAATAAATTGTTAAAGTCATTGCCTTCGCTCAATGTACATATATTAGTGTAGTGACTTAGCGACAAAATTTTGTCATATCGGAACGGACTGGCCAAAAGTGCCATTTTTTATATTATGTCAAGTTATGTGTGCTCTTTCAGAAAGTGAACTAGAAACAGGTTTCTGGTCAATATTAACCCTTGTTTCCAGTATAAATCCAAGATGGCGGCCAAATTCAATCATTATTTCACCATGACGTTCCAACTGGTATACAATTTAAAGCACATGCATAATAAAGGCGTCATTCTATCCGGCATTGTCATATTTTGAAGATATTAGCAATCCAGGCTGACCAAATTTGAAAATTATCACTTTTTGGACCAAAAGCATGAAATTTTGTCATAAAATCATTCTCGTTTCAATTATTTCGGAATAATAAACAGACAATTTCTCAAAACTGTTTCAGTGCAGATCAAAGGTTAAGATCTTAAAAATTTCAGAAAAGTATTCTGCAAACAAAATATACAACATCTAGGACAAATTCGTAACCATATTTTAGACATTTTGGATTATGTTACCCCTCACCTCAAAAATCATTTTGTTTTTGTGATAAACATCCGATAGAACATGGATGAGAATCTGTAAAGGGCACTATTCGATCACATTTCTAAATACTGTAATTGCAATTACACACACAATGACCAAAGTTGAAATTTACAACTTTTTCGACTGAAATATGCAATTTTGTAAGAAAACCTCATCATTTCAAATATTTAGGTCCAATAAATGTTCATTTACACATAGGATATTTGCGATAGTTCAAAATGTTTGGTCTTAAATGTTTTGGACATATATACTGAAAACAATGAATACATTCTCTGTGGTTCATATGTAACAACGTTTCAGAAAATTTGGTTTATGTTACCCCTCACCCCAAAAAGCACGAAAATGTGACTTGGTTGTAAAGATTCAATAAATCTTTGGTTAAATCTTATAAAGTGAGTTTGTCGATGACAATTAGTCATATATTGTTATGTAACAATCTCATTGACAGTATACTGTTTAAATTTACAATTGTATGCCTAATAACAGCTATATTTTATGGTAAAATAACCATCATTTCAAATATTTTCAACCAATATATGGGCAATTTCTCAAACATTTCCCAAGATTGTACACCACATGCGGCCTTGAAAGTTTCGAAAATGACTGTCGAATACAACACATTTAAAGGTGTATACATGTCATGTCTTGGTGAAATAGAATAAAATTCTAAAAATCTATTATACCATAAATAATTTGAAGGTTTTGACTTATATAATCTACAAATGTAGCATACAAGAAGGGGTATATATAGACATGTAGTTCAGATCACAACTTTAATTTGTCTATCAATAATACACATAACATAAAGATGGTCTATCTTTGTTTATACTCTGTTCTTAAATTCACGTTTGTTATGTTGTACCTGTATTACTATAATGTGCACAGTCTGATCATACCAGCAGATATATAGCAACTCATAGATTGTCATGTTAAAAACACCGGTGACCATGTTGATACATTGAACAAATATTTTAGGCATTCTTAATATCACAATTACAACTGCATAATTATGAGCATGGTAAATCAGCTATTGCACATTTGCACCTGTTACAAGTTTGGGATTTGCAACAACACTTGATGAGTTCTGAACACGCAGCTGCAGCTTCGGTAATGTAGTCCACAATGGTTTACATCCATGATCTTCAACTGTCCTTTCCCGGGCCATGTATTGGAATTTTTATGTCATGACAAGTGTACCACAATCCTGCCTGGTATATGGCTCATTTCATATGATGTATTAGGGCCCCTTTTGAGTGACAAGTTTTGGAGAATTCTCTTCATATGCCTCATTATCAGCAACTTTTGACAACCTTTATTATAATTAATGGCAATGAAACGTTTGAGTTCTTTCAAAATATATGAGGACGAATCTAGTTGAATAAAAGGTTGATTCGCCTATAGAAGAAATGTACATGTATCTGTGATAACAGGATATTATTTCCATGCTATCCAGAAACTTTTTCTGCCCTTTATATGGAAGAACAAAGTGGTATCAAAACCAGATATCGAATGAAAATTGGGTAGTGATAACAATTGTCATCGCCCAGAGCGGAAAATGTGCTGTTGTCGTGGTACAATGTTTTAGTTTTGCCTGTTCCTAGAGAAACACATGTATCACCACCACTGTTAGCATCCGTAAACTTTGAAAACAGACCGATGACCATTACCAGGACATATGTGTCAACAATCCGAGCACGGATGGTCGTCAGCCCACAAGAAAGCGCATGGATAATGTGCGGCACAATTCTAATATCAGCTTCCTCCTGACAACAGTTTCTCAAGATTTACTAGGAAGAATTTGCTATTTTGAGAGTTGACGAACATTCTGTCATGTTTAACACTTTATCATCATGTTCTGACGCATTACTTGTCAGGAATACAAAAAGTTCAAGCTTATTGTCAGAA
Source organism: Siphonodentalium dalli (assembly GCA_032622095.1). Taxonomy (NCBI): domain Eukaryota; kingdom Metazoa; phylum Mollusca; class Scaphopoda; order Gadilida; family Siphonodentaliidae; genus Siphonodentalium; species Siphonodentalium dalli. The sequence goes on from CP136065.1 coordinate 253,037,018, forward strand.
TGACGAAGGAAGTCGTTACATTTTGTTGGAATCTTAGTTTGGCCACCAACTTTTCGTCAAAGAACTATAACACGATTCTCATTAGTGCTGCCTTTTGTGCTGCCTTCTAAACAACTATCCCACATAACACACATGACATTAACACTTCTTAGTTTGTAGAGTATAAAGTTCATTGGTGACTGTAATAATTAAAAGTACATGTAGATCTTATCGCAGGCACAATAATTATATGTACAAGAACGCCTCCATAAAATATCTGGCAGGTACTTCCAATATTTTATTTCTTGTAATAGTGTGTTCGAACAACAATTGGGCAGTTCAAAAAACCCGAAATCGCTTCTCCGCCATTCCAAACGATCAAGTGCAGGAACAGGAGAACATCAAATTGAAAGGAAATGGAGCGTTGATAGGTTTAACAGAGAGCTCATCAACAATAACGAGATGGCTACAACTCCCCGAACCAGACATGTTTTTCTCTCATGAGAGTCGGCTATTTCCCCACGCCTTATCAACGGGAGGTAAATTCAAGGGGACACAATCTGATTTCTGGGATGTATCCGGGAAGCAATTGGGGATATATCGGACCCACCTAAAAATGTTCAGTGCAAGATATTTGATGGAGGCGTTCTTGTGGATATGATTATACCTGCGATATAGTATCTACTTTTAATGATTACGCCCAGTCACTAATGAAGTTTCTACTCTACAGACTAAGAAGTGTTATTGTCATATATATGTGGTGTGGGACATATGAAACGAGCTACCTACCAGGTAGGATTGTGGTACACTTATGTCATGCCAAGCTGCAGTTATGTGCTCAGAACTCATTAATTGTTGTTGCAAATCACAAACTTGTAACAGATGCAAATGTGCAAACGCTGATTTACCATACACAGAGTTATGTAGATGTAATTGTGTGCTTAAAATATTTGTTCAACGTATAAACACAGGCAGCCGTGATTATAACAATCTATGAGTTGTTAGGTATTATCAGTCTGTGAACATTATAGCTACATAACATAACAAACATGAATTTAAGAACACACTATAAACAAAGATAGGCCATCTTTATATGTATTATTGATTGAAAATTTAAAGTTGTGACCTGAAATGCATATCTGTATATACACCCCTCTTGAATGCTAGATTACATAAGTCAATGATATTTGGTCAAATATATCAATTAATGGTATTATAGATTCTTTTATTTTTATTTTATTTCACCAAAACATTACATGTATATACCCTTATATGTGTTGTATATATATTGGATGTTCATTTTCGAAACTTTTAAGACCGCATATTGTATATTATTGCATATTGCCATTCTATTGGTTGAACATATTTGAAATGATCAAATAAATTGTTATTAGGCATACAATTGTTAATTTCAACAGTATACTGACAATGAGATTGTTACATTATAATATATGACGAATTGCGATCGACAAACTCATTTTATAAGATTTAACCAAAGATTTATTGAATCCTTACAACAAGTCACATTTTCGTGATTTTTGGGGTGAGGGGTAACATAAACAAAATTTTCTGAAACGTTGTTACATATGAACCACAGACAATGTATTCATTGTTTTCAGTATATATGTCCAAAACATTTAAGACCAAACATTTTGAACTATCGCAAATATCCTATGTGTAAATGACCATTTATTGGACCAAAATATTTTAAATGACGAGGATTTTCTCACAAAATTACATATGTTTTGTCGAAAAAGATGTTATATTTCAACTTTGGTCATTGTGTATGTAATTGCCATTGCAGTATTTAGAAATGTGATCAAATAGTGTCCTTTATAGATTATCATCCATGTTCTGTCGGATGCTTATCACAAAAACAATATTTCATGATTTTTGGGGTGAGGGGTAACATAATCCAAAATTTATAAAATACGGTTAAGAATGTGTCCTAGATATTGTATGTTTTGATTAGAGTATACATGTCCAAAAATGCTAAGACCTTAATCTTTGATCTGCACTGAAACATTTTTGAGAAAATTTCTGTTTATTATTCCGAAATAATTGAAACGAGAATGATTATATGACAAAATTTCATGTTTTTGGTACAAAAAGTGATAAATTTCCAATTTGGTCAGCCTGGGTTGCTACTATCTTCCAAATATGACAATGTCAGGTTGAATGACACCTTTATTATGCATGCGCCTCAATTTTTTATACCAGTTGGAACGTCAGTGTGAAATAATGATTGAATTTGACCGCCATCTTGGATTTATACTGGAAACAAGGGTTAATATTGATCAGAAACCTGTTTCTAGTTCACTTTCTGAAAGAGCACACATAACTTGACAAAATATAAAAAAAATGGCACTTTTGGCCAGTCCGTTCCAAAAAAAACGCTAAGTCACTACACTATATGGTATGTACCACGGTGCTCATCAATACATCTATATGCACACCACGTGATGAGCGTTTACACCAGGTTTCGCCTTCCAAGTTACAATGTATGTACGTATGTACGTATGGCTTTTGACTTCTGTTGTTGCCGACCAAGCTGCCAAACAGAGTTCAGTCCACTCGCTGCGCTATGTATGAACGCTGCCGGCATGTTTATTTTCTTAATTAAATCTAACATGTTTTATTGAAGTGTTTTGTCAGTTACAATTCGTTCTGGCTTGATCTTGACAATTTTCAAATGAATATGGACATTTCAGTTTCTCAGATTTATGCAAAATGAATTGTAAACCTACAAAAGTCTCAAATAAATAAATGTGACATATCTTCACATTACGTGTTGGTGTGGGCAGCGGCAAGTCCTACACAGGGGATTGAAATCTGCATGGAGCTTAGTTACCGACACCAATCAGATTAAACAGGTTAAATGTGTTCGGTTACATGTTTCATGTTTAGTGACATGGTTTGGCACTTTAAAAAAAAAATTTATAATATTTTTATTCAGACAAAATAATTTCAGGGTAAGAAAAGAAAACAAACAACAAATACATATACATCTTATACAATTTAGACATATTACTTATCAAATGTTTTGCCGCCTTTTGTCTGTTTTTTATATTTGTGGGGAGGGTAGATTGGGAAGGGCATATATAAATACACAGGTGTATATAGTCAATGGTCATTTGAAATAATAATGGGTTGTTGTTGTTTGTTTTTTTGTTGGAAGATCTATATCGGGATGTCTATATATGTCATAGTAAAGTTATATTGTTGTTATATGGTTTGGCACTTCGTATGAGCCAGCGCCAACTATAAGTTTAACGTCCGTGCATAGGTTATTGAAACGAAGACCATCTGAACTATTTGTGCTGGTTGCATGCCGATTTTTTTCAGGCTAATGGTCTCTTTCTTTAGTTGTTTGCTGTCCCATTTGGCCTCTATGCACTTGAATGTGTCGTCAATGTGGGAAGTTAGCGTCAAGACGATAGGAGTGATAGATGGGTATCTCTTGGTCGTAGGAACAATCAATGGTCCACTCGCTCCTACACGGAGAAGTCCCAAACAACTTGTGATAATTGAGACCAACGAGACGCTGGGGGAAATTCTTTGACATTAAATGGAATCGATATGAATGGATCAGCGTCGGAAGTCTAGCTAAGTACCAATGGAGTCAGTGCACGTTACTTTACTTTAAGGCTATTTTAATGTATCTGAAAAATATTCACAAATGCATATGGAATTGAGGAACAAGTTTTTACAACTTACACGGAATCTCGCTCCTGATACATTTGACAAAAATACATTAAAGGTACTCAATCCGAATTAACGCTCGCAAATTACTATTTCCTTGGCTTCAGGGGTAAAAAATATTTGATTCGAGTCGAAGAACCCACCCATCACAGCTCAGAGTGATCATATATCGATGTTTGAAATCTATTATTTTAATTGTAAAGTGTCCCAATAGACAGTCAACGAGAAGAATTTCATGGACCAAATTGCGGGTAAAGATGGATAACTCTAAAATCAAGTGGCTTTTTGTGTCAGATATTTGACAAACCGGCAAAATTTCGTTAAATAAAATGTTGATAAATAACAGGTTTTGTGCAATTTTATACTATAGTTGATTGTGCTTTTCATTATTTTTGGGCAATTATTAGATTCTGATAACTGAAGCGTTGTTGTTGTTGGAATGTGATGATATGGGGACACTCTGATCAGATTGAGTACCTTTAAATTACAAGATAGCAGAAATGTTTAACAAGGGATATGGAATACAGGGTCCAAATGACCTGATAAAATCAAACGATTGCTCGCTTCGATTTTTTTGCTGTTTCCAGTCACATGCACGTATGCCAAACGGAACTTGCTATTGTGTCAGTTTCAGGTGCCGTATAAATGGATTTGTCTTTCAAAACTACATTTCCTATTTTTATTTAAAAAAAATAAATGGTCCCCAAAAACTTCTAAAATTAACCTATTTGAATTGAAAAGCCAATAAGTGTAATGGATCACGCTATTAGCTTTTATGTTTTGTAAAGACACCACGCAACTGCATTTCGATGTTCTTTAACATTTAGAAATGATGTTCATCTTTGAACTTATAAGAAATGCGCTCTGGCGAACTCGTTTTTACAGTGAACATATTATCTAACGACACTCGTTCATCCCACTTGTCCTTCGTCGGGAATACAATAGCGGGATTTAAACAGAGAAGTATAAAATATTTAGCGCCGAATGCAGTAATGTGACGACCTGGGACGTGCGTTTAGTCCAAAATAGGCAATTGTCGCAAATGGTAAATGCTAATCGATATTGATCATGCTGCTTAAGAATATTTGACAGAGTAACTGTTGAATCGACAAAACATTCGGTGCATTCCGGCGCTTTCCACAGAGTAACTCATAAAACATTTGGTGCATTCCGGTGCTTTCCACAGAGTGACTAATACACAAACCATTAACTGCATTCCAGTGCTTTCCAGAGTAACTCATAAAACTTTTGGTGCATTCCAATTACGTATAAAGAAGTGTCTGGCGGAATATTCCAACCTTGTCAACAGACCGTGAGCTTTATTATGTGATCTACTCAGTTTAGTAATATACCGACTCCCAACTATGGACATATACCCTCCCCCCACTTTCGGAACCACCAGTTATCTATTGCTGATCTACCGTATGTATTGCCTTCCAGAGTAGCAGTCTAACAATTGCCTATCAAATATGACGCTTCGACATCAGTTGAAATGAAACGAACAATCACACAATCTCCATACACTCCTGGCAAGAAAATCAACGATAGCCCGAAGCAATTAACTCTGGGAAGCGTCCTACACAACGTATGCATTCTATCACAAATCATGGAGGTAAATATGTTCAGATGTAATCTTGCAATGAGTGAAAGGATCATGCATTGGGGAATTGTATGGCTACTTGTATATTATTTGGGGTGAATATTAAATGAGGAGTTTGGTAATACACATTGGGATTGCCGCTGCTGTTACGGTCATACCATGTGACCATATTTAGTAGCAGACTTCATTGTGTGCAGGGGTTGGCTGGGAGTAAGATGTGTGAGGTTTCTGTAAGGAACTGAACAATACTATTCGAGTTTGGATTGTGGGAATATAATGGGGCATGGGTAGTTATGTCATATAAAGCAAGCTCCCAAATGTATCAAGCCATTAAAAGAACAAACCATATATCTGTATTGCTGCCTGCGTAAATGATTTTACATCTAGCACAAACAACTATTGCCGTTGTCGCTATACCGTTTACTTTAAAACCGATTGACGACAAGTGTCATACGCAAAGATGTAATCATTTGTTCATTTATTCAATGATTCATGTGTGGTTTGAAGGTACTAAATGTTTTCCACACTCCACAGGCCTCAGTGTTAATGTGTGCCCACGTCAGTCCACGCTAACGAAGCTCTATCCGAAGTCAGACGAATCATAAGGTCACGAAGTCCAACCATTCGGACATCCTCTTCCATGTTGCACTTTCGTGTCACGCCCTTTTCCAATTTTCAACATATGGTTTCCACACTACCCCACTTTTTGCACAAAATTTGAAAGACTGGCGAAAGTCAATATCAAGCCCGCCAATTATTTGGAAACGAACGCATATCAGACTGGGGAAAACACACATTTTAAATGCATGGGTATATCATATTTCTTGAATTTGTCAATTTATTTGAAATATTATACGACAATCACGTGCCATAATGTGTTTAACTCGTAATCGAGATACAATTTGAAAAGCTGAGGTGTTCAGAATGAAATAACAAGATAATGCCAAAATAAGTTATTTTCATAAATTTGATATCAAAATAGGCAGAAAACAGCGTCATTCTTATAACGAATGGACCTTTCCACAGCTGTCAATCAAATAATTATCAGCGACTGAGCCGGTCGTCGGCTGCATACACATTATGATGCCATCTTTTTTACCCTAAAGTGGATATCCATGCATACATTCAATGTTAAATTGGCTAATTTCAAACAACATTTTTTTGGTCAAATCATAATGTACTGACATTTCTATTTGCGCCATGATATTATAAATGTATCCATGGTTATAACATATATATAATCATTTCGCATGACACTTGTCATAATTTTCACAATTAAAGGCCAAAATAATGTATGTTCTCTCAACTTCTCTGATTTAGCTATGTATATAACAGAGTTTTCAACGATTTCAACCGAATTTGATGTGGTGACTCGGGGTTCTCAGGCGGATGTTATAACGGCGTTTACTTTCAATAAATATTTTTTGTTTAAATAAAATTTAATTTAATTTATTTTGTTAAATGTTAAATTGAGTCAGCAGTTCAATCTAAAAAATACAATAATTAAATACAATTTTATTTAAAAAATTTATTTATTTAAAATTAAAATTAAAAATTAAAAATTAAAATTTAAATTGAGTCAGCAGTTCAGTCTAAAAAAATAAAAAATTAATTGAAATTTTATTTAAAAAAAATAATATAAACTTTAGAATTAAAATTTAACATTTAATACTCTAGTAGCTCATGGTGGTTTTGTATGCACTTGTATGTCCAGAGCTAAACTCTTCATGAATCAACTAATTGAAGGTCCCGGAACAATATTTGGTTAGTAACACATTTCCCATTGAGGGCGAAATGGATGAAATGGCCACGCCCTTTTTGCGCGAAGTACTACCATCCGACGTGACTATATCTCCAGAACCGTTGAACATTATACAGTTGTCGCCCGTTGTCGAGGGAGACATTAAGATTTGTCACCCGCTCGAGAACGGAATGTCTCCCGAGGAGCGAAGCCGAGGGAGACATTCCGTTCTCGAGCGGGTGACAAATCTCAATGTCTCCCGAGAAGAAGGGCAACAACTGTTTTGTTATCCGATTATACCACAGAAAATATCCGTGCCATCCACACGCACGATGTTGCACTGAGTCACGAGTGCTTTCTTTCCCGATTATGTATATTTTCAGTAACTTCTTATCATCCCATAGGATTTCTGTTCCATAAACGATAGTCAAGCTGTTAAGCGTTTGGTAATCCGCGTTTCTTTACGATCAATTTGGTCGTCAAATCGTCAATATCGGTCCATGCAATGTAAACCAATAAGCCACATAGGTATGTTCTCGTCTTCTGCAATGTGGCATATTCAATGTCGTCTTGTGTGCGCAATTTACTCGCGATGTTCATTTCATAACGGTCTTCCCCGAAAGCTATTGGGAAGTTGTCAATTTCATTAATGTACATTCATACGTGTCAGTGCTCATGGCGATCCTCACATAAAATAATTCTATGATCACATTGCAGACATCGCGGAGGATAAGCGTACAGTACCATTCATTCGCGACAAACGTGTGCATTACGTTGTCTATCAGGGAACATTTATCACCAACCAACATCAAGGGATCCTCTCTTTCAATCTTGCATCATAATGTCGACATGAACAAAACATTGAATCACCGAGATGTTTCGATGTAAAAAGTAAATAATAACGCTTGTCCGATAAAAGTATCAACTTAAAAGTTCGAATATTAGTGTTCACTAAATATATGCAAATTAGCAAACACCACAACTGGTGTGTTTTGCGAATCCGTGGGGTATATAAGATCAGTAATACATTTTCATATCCAAAAGTCAATGGTTTTTAAGATAATTGCCAAAAAAACTAACAATTCCATTTTTAAGGGCCCGAACCCCAATTTTGGGGTTCAGAACTTTTATCTCAAAGCTGATCCCCGAATTAGAATTTTATTGATCTATATCCATCGGTGCCACATACAGGTATAATTTCTGTACCATTATCGGATGGGATTGACTTTCAAGGAGCTCTTGACCCTGAAAATCCCCATTATGGGGGGTCAGTAATACATTTTCATATCGTAAAGTCAATGGTTTTTAAGATAATTGCCAAAAACCGATTTCAGCATGTTACGCACCACAAGTATACAATACCACCAAGGCCACAACATATGTAAGACACTTTTTAAAGAACTATCCGCATGCTCTGACCGACGTAAGAGCACAATTGACCACACAGAATGGGATTAGCTGGAAATTGCTGCTGAGACATATCCTCTTTGAACATGCCTTGGAAACTGGTGTGCTTTACCAAAAATCAGGTAACAATTGTGCTCTAATCAACAGAAATGTACAGATTGAACAAAACAGGTTTTCATAATTTGTTATCAACAAAGCTATGAAACATGCTAAACACTTTTACTAAATGGAATGACCAGCTGTTTGCTTCATGCAGCAGCCACATGTTGCGATATTAAAATGGGTATTGCATCTGGGCATAGTAAAAACATGTTGTAATCAGATAAGAGATGACCATATATACCAGTATATATTTCAGAAGTAATCAATTCTTCCAAAAGGACACATCATCTCACAAAAAGATTTAGGAAATGATGGAATCATCACTCATATTCAATCAATAGTAGAATAGCCTTTGTCAGTCCCACGTTAGTTTTGATTGGCCATGATAGTTGCAGCACTTGCAGGTTGAAGATGAGGGTCTATAATTTCACTAACACAATTCTTCATAATAGCTAATAGCCCTCATAACTTACCATTTTAAAGATATTTTCATTTTCAATACCACCCCAGGTTAAGTGGGCCTGCTAATTTTATATCATGCTGATGTGTACTACTGGATTGCTATGATGCTTGTAGGTCAAAGCGATTCTGTTAAGAAAGAGTACCATCATTTTACCTAAAGTTGGTTATTTTTGCATTGTTCGGCTAATCCGAGCAATTTGTGAAAAAGTCAGTGTCTGTATGAAACATTCAAGAACATATATATTTCCAAATATTTAATGTGTACGCTGATGTTTGGTAAACAACAGGAATAGTCATCTCAATTATGGCCATATTGTAAAAACAAGCAGCCATTATTCAAATATTTCACAATATACATGTTTTTTAATGTACACTACACATAGTGGCTTATCCTCGATTTGTTCAGATTGCTTTGCTCTACCTGAGTATCATCCCAAATTTATTAGCAACACCACTAAACTTGGGATGAATACTGCCAAATGAATATATTGTGATATATAGGGCAGTGGAAAATAATGGTTGAGTTTTTTCTAAATATAATTCTAGTAAAGCCTACACAATACCGTCTTGGTTTGATGAGTCATGTTTATATAGGAGTATGGACACGCAGTCCACCAGTCTCATGAAAATTAAATGGGCTCTGCAATAGTAACATCTGGGCTTCTGGGACCCATTAATATTGACATATGCAACACAAATGAAAAATACATAGTATCTTTCCTCAAACATAGATTATAACCTGACAATCATAGTGTTAGAATCAGTGTACATATGTATATGTAGGCATGGCCATAGCAAGTTTTTTGAGTGCAGACCATAAATTTCACTAAAATATACATTAGTAGTTACTGGATGTACACCACACACCTAAAGCGACTGACACACATACATGTACCTGCAGGGTTCACAATATTTGACATGTAAAGTATATATATCTCCTGTGCCTATAACATAAAACCAAACGGTTTACAGTACTTTTACTGACAGTTTTGGAGTGGCACATATACATACATAAAAAAAATAAAAGTCAATTTAAAGGGACGAAATGAAATATAAAATTGTGCAACAACAATGGAGATCTATATTGCATTACAACATCCACGAATCTACAAAAACATCTGACATAATATGGTGGATGGCTATTTGTGATTAGTCACTGACTTCCATGTCGTTTATGTGTTTTTTGTCATGGCCAGTCTCGTATCATAAGACAAAGTTTTTCTGGGTCAGCAAACCAGTTTCAAATGGGCTGTACTTTATAAAAATTTAGCGGCATTAAATAGTAATGTGATCATTTTTCCTTGATAAGTTGAAACATGAGGGAGTATTGCATACCATGGCTACCTGCAGAATGTAGATTTGTATGGATTTATATCTGCATATCAACTGATGCTTGTATTTTTCTTCTAACTCACTCTGAACTCACAACGCAACAGGATTGCATTCGGAATTTCAAGCCCATAAAGCTAGACACTTTAGAATCAAGCTTGCCAAATAAGTTTCCATGAACCTCACATGAACTCAATCAGTTGAACACAAGGAACGATTGTCAAGTTGGAAGATATTCTGTATGTATGGAAGCCCTATATTTTTAATGTGTGGATTTATTATAACTGGACTAAAGCCCTTATAAAATAATCTGAAGGATTATTTTCAGTCTTTATTACTGGATATCACACCAATAACCAATAGACATGCATTTGTTAGTTTTGAACAGGACAATATATTTTAATATTACTGCAACTGCATCTTTCTTTTGACTTGTTTTCTTACAAACTCCCAAATTTGAACCAGAAACAAATTAGGGCAAATATACATCTACGTGTACATATACATATATCAGGATATAAATATAGGCAATCATGCCAGGCTAGCCATTATTTGTTCTAAAATAAGGTACGTGTTAGGGAAATTGTAGAACCTTTATACAAAATGGTAGTGCAGCCAATCAAAATTGCTGTGGGACTGAAAAGACACAACCTGCTCGACTACCGAATCATACTGATTGCTCGAATTGTAGTAACTCAACATTTACTAAACCTACTTGTTGGATGAGTATAATACAATTCAACATTAGAATACCATAAAAAACATCCTGTTCTCCCATAAGTTTAAAGAAAATAACACATTGAACTCATTTACTAGTATATTGATAATGTGATATATGTCATTCGATTTATAACCATTTTGGCAGCCATCTCACATCAAAGGCCATGAAATCTAGATCACAAAAGATGAACTACATCCAATTATATCACCAGGTAACCTTTTTGCAGGAGTTTTAGGTTACTGATCAAATACCCTATAATTGATGATTTCCTCAACATCATTGTTATTGGGAAAATGTCTTTTTTTCATTCTATGACCAATATACGTTGTGTATTCCATCCAAAGACCTTATTTTCAGGATCAAGAGCTCATTGAAGGTCAATCACATCCGATAATGGTACAGAACATATCAGAAATGATACATGTATGTGCCACCTATGGATATAGGTCAATCAAATTCTAAGTGGGAGCTCAACTTTTAGATAAATGTGCTGAACCCCAAAATTGGGGTTCAGACCCTTAAAAAATTGATTTTTTTGGGTTTTTGGCAATTATCTGGAGATATAGTCACGTCGGATGGTAGTACTTCGCGCAAAAAGGGCGTGGCCATTTCACCCATTTCGCCCTCAATGGGAAATGTGTTACCAACCAAATATTGTCCCTGGACCTTCAATTAGTGGATTCATGAAGAGTTTAGCTCTGGACATACAAGTGCATACAAAACCACCATGAGCTACTCTAATAATTGAGTGGTACTACCGCTGTATGTGTGGCCTCTGTTGAAAGCTCCATTAATCTATAATTAATTTTTGGCGGAATCATTGTTCGTCGCGTAGTTAGCTATGGTACAGATGCATTTTATAAACATGTTTGAATTCTGTTTATGACACGTTGAAGCTTTCTATACAGAAATGCCTGCAAAATAAATCCTGCCAAAATTGGGAGTGTATGAATGTAGCCTTACACCCAAAGCAGCAGTAAAATGATAAGTGAGCTTCTCGTAGACTTGGAAATATCGACACAGGGTGCACGCCCAACAGCATTGACAAGTGTTAAATATCGTCAACTAATTTAGGTTGTTCAAGACATGGCGAAGAACGATCAATGTGGTGTTTCACATGGGATAACTAATTAGCCATCAAGTGTCTTCAGTCCTATACGAATAGATGGGTCGATGTATGCTAGTTGGTGACTTAATCGGCATGCTGGGAACCAGAATTTCCCAAGGAATAAGGCACGTATTTTTTTAATTGGAGTGTAATTAAATTGTCCATGTTACTAATTGAATGTAGTGAATCCCACGCAGGTCGATTTGAAGTACCTGCACGCACGCGATGCTTAACACTTTCATGGCGGGAGCTGCGCTGGTGCTGCATTAAAATCCTGTGCCAGTGCATTTTCTTATATAATTTATATATATGCTAGTCTCCCATAGGGAACCTCGCATATATAAGAGAATGCGTGGCTTACAATGTCAAGGTAAATATTATTAGGTCAATGAGTTCTCTTATATATGCAAGGTTCCCAATGGGAGACTCGCATATATAAGAGAATGCATTGTTACAGGGATTTCGCAAAATTTCAGGATGCTCCAGTTATGTGGTCCTGCATAATTGCTATGATGTTGGTGGGTTTGTTGAAAGTGATTCTGTTGAGTAAAAGCGCTGGATCGGAAACCTCCCATCCCGGTCTCATATACTGACACATGCTAAATGTTGTTTGCCATTATATTAGGGTGCGTTCACATTGGTGTGGATCTGTGTACAGTTATACACGCATACTAGAGTAAACGAGTGTACGCAGGAATGCACACAGAACGAAAACGGTATTCGTTGGTGTGAGCAAAACCCGTATCCGTTATAAGTCACGGTAATCACCGATGGATTGCGACAGGCAAATCGGATTTGATTAATCGTTACTGGGTTTGGTGTATATGTGCTACATCTTTGTTTATTCAATTAAATTCAATTAAATTCGATTATTCTCTTAAACTCATATTACATTTTCATGAGTATTGAGACATAATACATGTAACTACAATATTTACAATAGAAGAACATTGTTTTATACAATAGCTATTATGTACACAGACCCGAATCAGCTGATCAATCGAAGCCGGTGTCACGTTACGGTATTTAGTATTGCCTGTTCAACCCACGTATTCAAGTTTTTCCATGGCAGATGGTTCACGAAGGTGATCACATTTAAGTACTTGGCATATTGCTGAATCAGAAATCTGAAACTCGGTTCGCAACCAGAAGCCAGGAATCGCAGACTGACATTTTTTGATACGGCGTCAACGCTTTTTGAAAGTGTGCGTCGCGTTTCCTGCTTCTCGTAGACCTGACTCTACTCGGCCGAATCTATGATAAAATGATGCTAATGCGGCGCCAAGGACGTGGCGACAGGGAGGGGGTGTCTCATTTCACACCAACACTATGTTGAAATTGTTCTTGTAGCTTAAATCTCGTGGGATTAGTCTGGTTCAAAAAGGGGGGGGTGCAATTGGAAATTATTATGTGGCGCCTCTCCCCAACGTCGACACTGTAGGCACGTCCCTGTTTTGGTCTGCTGCATGATAGTGCATGATTATGTTTTTGGTCTGTCCTAAACTGGCGCGACGCGCAGTGAATTGCCCATCACCTGGGTACCGATGAGCGCTCGTTCGATCAGTAATGGTGTTGTGATCACAGTAATCCGCTACACAAGACTACACAGTTCTGTACACATATCTACCCCAATGTAATCGCACCCTTGTGCGAGCCAGCCCTGTCAACCGAGTAAGCTCGGTTGGATTAAACATATTCATTGTAACACAATTTACAAGGGCTCGGGGGACAAGTCATAACAACTTAAGGTGGCCGCTCTCCCGACAATATTTACACAAATGTTTACGCAAGATGAATAACATATATAATGTACATGTAATAATGATGATGATGTCTGGTGATTGGTGTTACCGGTCCCGAGATCATCTCCTATATATATCATGCCATGCCGTAAGAAGTTTACGATTGTTTTTCGTTATGTGAAACGTTTGCTTTCTGAAAAATGTTTTTGAACAATGTAAAAGAGAAGTTGGTTTCGATGCTGTGGAATGTTTGGGGCGCCTCGGAGGAAATGGTTTACGTCTACTGTTGTGAAAGCATACTCATACAGTATGTCATATAATTTAGTTCTTTGCGGTCGGAAAAATTGACATTCGAAAAAGAAGTGTAAGGCATCCTCGATCTCTGTGTCAAATTAAACACTGGGCTTTCGTCTATAAAGTTATGATACATATCTAAGCGAAGGTAGCTGCAACCGTTGCGAATTTTAGAATGTAAGCTTTGTTAGAAGTGTCGGTCTAGTTGGCTTAACCGGGCCAGCGTTTTTCTCATGTAGAGACTTGGCCCCGGGTGAGAATGATCGGCGCAGCTAATTGGACAGATTAATGCTTCAAAATAACACACAACAACCTATACAATTCTATGAATATGTTATAAACATCTGCGTGGATGTGACCCCAATATCATTCTGCTAATGGATGTGCTGACAATTTGCTGACATCAGCATAACATTTCCATTAGTAGATAATGAAGTCACACCCACGCAGAGTCGGGCAGTCAAATTCTCTTTCGATGTCAAACGTATATATATATACTGTTCACACTATGTTTATGCTTCTCTTGTATGTAAAACAAAATTGGAGATACTCTTTGGAGATGGTTCCAGATTTTATGGATTCATTTTATATTTAGGATCAAATATAAAACATGTATATCACATGCACATCACATGGACATCACATACGACATCATGTGCATATCGGAATGAAGGCGTTACGACACCATGCGATTGGCAATACAATCCATATTTATAAACAGGCCCTTAATATACTAGCCTGATTTGATATGATGGACATGTATGGTTTTCCTTTCCTTCTCAACTTATGTATAACAAGTTTACATTAAGTGCCGTCCTGTTGCGCAACGGGGGTCATTTTCAATTTTATTTGGCAATCGTCAATTTGCTGCACAGGAAGCTTGATAATACATGCGGTTGATCGATGAAATGGAATAATCGCACACCTATGTCAGTACATATATACCAATTAAACATACGTATGTTCATATATGGGAAATCAATGCGAGCACTTCATATTTGAGCGTTTATATTCATCAGTGTATTGCGAACGTCTCCAATAGTAATAGCACCATCGCTCACGAACGCCGGGGGAATGTAAATGTCTCCCCAATTTATGGAATAAATTTATGGACGTTTACAGAATGCGTCGGGTTACGTATCATGTGTGGCAATGTAAACTAAACTCCACCTCCTCTGTCAGAGCAGCCGTGTTCTTAATTAGATTATTAACTTTTTGAGGAATGTCGGTGTCATGAGATCCAAGTCACAACAAAACACCAGACAGAAGCAACCAGAATACATGATTGTTAACCTTTACAACACCAGATAGAAGCAACCAGAATACAGGATGGTTAACCTTTATAGTAAGTCATTCAACACAACACAACACCAGACAGAACAACCAGAATATATGATTGTTAACCTTTATAGTAAGTTACAACACAGACAGAAGCAACCAGAATACATGATTGTTAACTTGTATTGCAAGTCATTCAACACAACACAACACCAGACAGAAGCAACCAGAATACATGCTTGTTAACTTGTATTGTAAGTCATTCAATACAACACAACACCAGACATAATACATGATGGTTAACCTTTATAGTAATCCATTCAACACAACACAAAACCAGACAGAAGCAACCAGAATATATGATTGTTAACCTTTATAGTAAGTAAATCAACACCTGACAGAAGCAACCAGAATACATGATTGTTAACTTGTATTGTAATACATTCAACACAACACAACACCAGACAGAAGCAACCAGAATACATGCTTGTTAACCTTTATAGTAAGTAAATCAACACCTGACAGAAGCAACCAGAATACATGATTGTTAACTTGTATTGTAATACATTCAACACAACACAACACCAGACAGAAGCAACCAGAATACATGCTTGTTAACCTTTATAGTAAGTAAATCAACACCTGACAGAAGCAACCAGAATACATGATTGTTAACTTGTATTGTAATACATTCAACACAACACAACACCAGACAGAAGCAACCAGAATACATGCTTGTTAACCTTTATAGTAAGTAAATCAACACCTGACAGAAGCAACCCTAATACATGATTGTTAACTTGTATTGTAATACATTCAACACAACACAACACCAGACAGAAGCAACCAGAATACATGCTTGTTAACTTGTATTATAAGTCATTCAATACAACACAACACCAGACAGAAGCAACCAGAATACATGCTTGTTAACCTTTATAGTAAGTAAATCAACACCTGACAGAAGCAACCAGAATACATTATTGTTAACTTGTATTGTAATACATTCAACACAACACAACACCAGACAGAAGCAACCAGAATACATGCTTGTTAACCTTTATAGTAAGTAAATCAACACCTGACAGAAGCAACCAGAATACATGATTGTTAACTTGTATTGTAATACATTCAACACAACACAACACCAGACAGAAGCAACCAGAATACATGCTTGTTAACTTGTATTATAAGTCATTCAATACAACACAACACCAGACAGAAGCAACCAGAATACATGATTGTTAACCTTTATAGTAAGTAAATCAACACCTGACAGAAGCAACCAGAATACATGATTGTTAACTTGTATTGTAATACATTCAACACAACACAACACCAGACAGAAGCAACCAGAATACATGCTTGTTAACCTTTATAGTAAGTAAATCAACACCTGACAGAAGCAACCAGAATACATGATTGTTAACTTGTATTGTAATACATTCAACACAACACAACACCAGACAGAAGCAACCAGAATACATGCTTGTTAACCTTTATAGTAAGTAAATCAACACCTGACAGAAGCAACCAGAATACATGATTGTTAACTTGTATTGTAATACATTCAACACAACACAACACCAGACAGAAGCAACCAGAATACATGCTTGTTAACTTGTATTATAAGTCATTCAATACAACACAACACCAGACAGAAGCAACCAGAATACATGATTGTTAACCTTTATAGTAAGTCATTCAAAAAATATTAAGTGGTTATATATCAGTAGCATCAGTCAATCTGTTTATGATACACACGGCATTTCTATTCATTTTCTATATATCATATGTCTATCTACCGTTCCCACTTGCCTTGAAACATATTTGATTTGCATAATATACAAAAGAAATTGAGGCACAATATTTTGGAACTTATATATGAAGCCGCTCTCCTGATATAACAGAATAGAGCACGCATGTTGCCACGATGACGGTGTAAACATATTTACATGGTGATAGGTTATGTAATATATGTTACCACGGTGACGGTGTAAACATATTTAGTATTTACATGGTGATAGGTTATGGAATATATAATGTTACCAGGATGACGGTGCATGCATGTAAGCTTATTTAGAGGTGATATGTTATGGAATCTATAATTTTACTACAATGACGGTGTACGCCTATTTACAGGTGATATGTTATGGATTATATAATTTTACTACAATGACGGTGTAAGCTTATTTACATGGTGATATGTTATGGAATCTATAAGGCGTAAATAATACCTCCCAGACATGGTGAATTTTTATTGGTGATTAGACTCATCCCTGGCTCATATGTGAAATACTGTGACGCTTTCTCTCTGTAATAACGTGACCAAATATGGAGATAGGTTATGGAATATATAATTTTACTAAGATGACGGTGTACGCTTATTTACACGGTGATATGTTATGAATCTATAATGCGTAAATAATGCCTTCCACCAGACATGGTGATTAGACTCATCCCTGGCTCACATATGACACATAACAATGCTTTCGCTCTGTAACGCGCGTGACCAGTCAGATATGGATATAGTTTATGGAATATATAATGTATAATGCCGTCCAGACATTTTCTGTCGATATGTTGTTTCTCGCTAGAGAGGGCATTTGTACTTAAAGAATGAGTCTGAATGATACACTGTTGGGTCCATATTTAGTACGATCGGCGATTGTTAATGTATAATTGATCTTATATTTATGGAATGTGGGAAGCAAATTATAATGAATACACATGTACGCGATCTTGGTGCGAGTTGTGCTCTGGATGACACTACATATACCTAAAGGTGTTCAATCCGATCAGAGGCTCCTAAATCACTATTTCTTTGGATTCGGGGGTAAAATATATTTGATTCGTGTCGAGGAACCCACTCATCAAAGCTCAGTGTGATCAGATATCGTGTTTTGTTTAAAGTTTGTTATTACTCGAGATGTGTAATAATATGTGGCCCAGAAACACGTGGTCAAACGGAGGGTCTCGGAAATAAATTGCGGATTAAGATGGATAACTCTAAAATCATGTGGTAATACGGTCAAATTTTGTGATACTTTAGTGATAATACGGCCATATTTTGTTGAACCAAATGTTGATAAATAACCAGTTTTGCGAAATTTGATACCATTGTTGACAGTGATTAGCATTATTTTGTTGCAATACATCGATTCTGATAACTAAAGCGTATTTTGAAGAAATGTTATTGTTGTTGTATCTTGATGGTATGTGGACCGTCTGATCCGATTGAGTACCTTTAATCATAAGTATACGATACGTTTGGGTGGGCGGTTATTCCATTTGTGAGATATCTGCCACATATTATACATTGGAATTGCGGAGACAATTCAAAAATAGTAAACATGTACTCAATTAGTGTAAACATATTTTTATTTCCAAATCCAAACAAATAACATAATATACAGATGACACATATATATGCAAATTAGAAGAGTTACTGTATGGAAACGAGGATCAGACAACAAGCCCGATGGCTTATATGAAGTCTTCTCCTCATTGACTGCATGCCCCGTCCCCAATAAGCGAAGAAGGGGTATAGGTCAGACGGGAAGGGTTGGAAATAATGGTTTTAGGAGGATTAGAGATATAAACTGAATTTAAGTTAGGGATTGAAAAAGGGAAGAAGATTGGGTTAGGGGTAGCAGGAAGCAGAGAGAGAGAGAAAGAGAAAGAGAAAGAGAGAGAGAGAGCGGAGGCGAAACTAGAAGACAAGAGGGGACAGATGAAGTTGTGAGATGATGACAGTGGTGAGGAGTTTTCAATAATTGGGTTGTTGCGTGATAAAAATGATGCTCGTCTATAGTAATCTTCATGCGTCAGGCTCCGTGGGAGGGGGTCAATCACAATGACTGTTAAATGGTTACATCCGACAAAAAGTAATGTAATCAGTTATGGATTGGAACGCTTTGTCGCAGCAATATATTACTGTGTGATGTAAATTAGTTTCATATTGCCATTCCCACAGACGAATTAATCTTTGGCTCATAAGTGCATCCTGTGTATGCAATTTAATGTAATCATATAGCGTAATGTAACACTTTAATTACTTTTCCTTAGCGGTTGTGAATTAGTTATAGGAAGCCACATTTCGGAAGCAGATCCCATGCACTTTTAAATGAAAGCGGGGATCAATCCCTCCGCCCCAGTATAATCGTTTATTAAAAACATTGTCAACGTGTGTGCCAGAAGCAACAATGAGAAGTTGTCAGAACTTTCAGGTACGCATTTTATAGCCAGAGGTGAAATTTAACTGATGAATTAACACGTTTGTGTAAATCGAACCGGGTTTGTAAGCATTTTCTACGACACACGTCATAATGCTATCAAATTGGATATAATTTTAACGAAGGAAAATATAATAATTTTATTTCTGTTGATTTTCATGTCATGCTATGGCTCAAGAATGTCGAGTTCTAAATTCCCCTGCTTTGCATGATCATCATGTGTGAGTAAAGGGGGCGGATAAAGGGGGCGGATAAAGGGGGTGGAGGATGCACGATGAGACCGGATCCACGACACGAGGTTCCACGTAGGAAGCTGACATAAGCTATAGGACACCCATACAGAGCCCCAGACAAACATGAGCAGACGACACTCTTCTATATGCTTCTATATATGTGTGGGGCTCCCTGCAGGGTAATGGATGTTTTTTGTATTTTATGTCCTAAAAAATGTAAGAAACTTTATTTAAAAAAAATTATAAAAAATTGTTAGGCCAATGCATTCTCTTATATATGCGAGGCGACCTATGGTCGACTCGCATATATAAGAGAATGCATTGGCACAGGGTAAAAAGACCGCTAAAGAGATAGGTATATAGTTACAGAATATACCTGGTTTTATTCACATTACAACAAACCTTCTTAAATGTCGTCTCGTTCTAACAAAGCAAGTTAACCTGCATTTTTCTCGAAGAGATTCAGAATAACATACTTAGAAGAAGTCGTTAACACTTTACCCAACAGAAGGGCCCTGTGCCAATGCATTCTCGTATATATGCGAGTCGACCATATATAAGAGAATGCATTGGCTTAACACATTAAAAATTATAAAATTGTTAAAGAATGTAAGAACAAATGGTAAAAAGTGTTAAAAAAAGATTTTTTTTAGGCCAATGCATTCTGTTATATATGCGAGGCGACCTATGGTCGACTCGCATATATAAGAGAATGGATTGGCACAGGGCATAACTGTAACCATCACAATGTGGTCAAGGAGCCGGTTCCAATGATATCCATATGTGTATGGTTCTATTGAGACAGACCGAAGATATTTTAGGCTGTTGAAGCTTTATTTGGCCGGTTTTGGCCGGTTTGTTGGGTAATGGGTTAACAGATTTTCTTCAGTTTACCCTTGTGACTTCAACACAGGTGCACCCCACTTAGCCCTGGATAAACTGGTGACGTATCTTAAAATTTACACTATCTTCCTCCTCCCCTTCCCAAGCATTAATTGATATGTTTATGTAATGGGCCCATGTCACGATGAAGACAATGGGTCGGCATGCACGAATGTCTGAGACAGACCAGTATTGAGCATTGTTCCCGACACTCCCCATGCAGACCCACAGACCCACAGAGGCTCATTCCATAACATATTGTGGACTGGTATGAGGAGTGGGGGTGGCTAACACCGGGGTTCTCGGACGGACCGAGTGGTCCTGGACTGGTATGAGGGGTGGCTAACACCGGGGTTCTCGGACGGACGAGTGGTCCTGGACTGGTATGATGGGTGGCTAACACCGGGATTCTCGGACAGACAAGTGGTCGTGCCCTTAACCCATCAGTTGTTGCGTTTATTTGAATGGTAAAAAGTCATTAAAGGAATACATTTATCAAAATGTTACAAGTTATTTCTTATTTTCCTTTGTTAGGCTGTCGTTTCTCGTCGGAAGATGGGGTGAAGTCTGCTGGTCTATAGCTGTGCAATTTTAAGTTGTCTTTGGTTTTCTTCCTCTTCTTGTGCTCTTTCTTCTCTGTCTCTTTCTGCTTGTTCTCCCCTTCTGTTTTCAATTTCTCTGCAATGACGCATAACTTATTCGTTCCTAATGTCAAGTTTCATTCGATCTCCAGCGTCTGGGTGTCATCGGCTTATAGTATGGATTCCTTATTGTAGACGTTGTAGAGATGGTAAGATCTCCATAACCACCACAAAATCTTTCAAGGAATATCCGATTATATACTGTAGTTAGCTTCCGTATTTAAAAAATCCAATTCTGATAAAGCTCCATATATTCTTTAATACAGTGATATCGTTTTCGTTCATACATTTTCGTCAGAGACGGCTCTATCAGAGGGTGGTGAGAAAATATTTCCGGACACTATGCGCTTTTTTATTTTTTCCAATTCTGGGATAGGGACCCACCCCCTTCAAACTGCTTCAAATAATTTTTTTTACCAATAAGGCTGTAACGTTTCAAGGCAATTCTCCAATAAATGTGGGCTTCAGGTTGTGCTGATGGATTCACATTTGAAATTCAAGATGGCTGCTGGCGGACATGTTTGTTTTCAACAAATTTCGGGAAAAAAGGGAGGCTCCCATCTTGACGTCACCCCGAATATCCATATGAAGTTTGGTGACGATTGGATGAGAAATGTGACCTGTAATATGTGCTAAAGGATTTAGTCATACAAAGAGTAAAATCCAAGATGGCCGCTGGCAGCCATGCTTTTTTTTTATACAGAATTCGTGACGAGAAATAAATGGTAGGCACCCATCTAGAGATCACACCGATGATTCATATGAAGTTCGGTGATGATCGGATGAGGGATAAGCTCTATAGGGTGTGCTAAAGGATTTATTTGTGCAAAGAGTAAAATCCAAGATGGCTGCCGGTGGCCATGTTTTTTATCGAAAATCGTTCAACTTTGACAGCTCCCATCTAGAGGTGATCAGAGACCCATGTACCAAATAACGTTGACATCGGTTAAAGTTTGTTTTAACACCGTTATGATTAATTTGTTTATGGTTTTTTGAAGTCTATTTTTATTTGTAGAGTTTACATTTATTTGAAGAATCTATTATTGTGTTACGTTTTCATTTATATCAGGTTGAATAAATTATTTTTAATAGAACCATTGAAACCTGAGCCTTTCCATGTCAATGTGCATTGATAGATCCTTGATGAAAGCATTTAGCAAACTGACCCTTTTTTTACCCATTGGTGTCATCCCTCATTATTAACTGATAGTGAACTCAAATCCCCTATCAAGAGTTAAGTTCTTACCAATTACATAGTAGAAGCATTCAGCATTCGTAAAACCTTTTGTCTCATTATTTTGAAGAAAATTGACTACAGGAAAATAGGTATGCAATGTGATTATTTGATTCTGAAATAAGCAGATAACGAATCATATATATTTCGTTTTATGGCGCGGACCATAGTGAAAACATATGATAAAGAGCGTACGCCTGAAAAGTAGAGAGTTGGCTTATTTGTGTCATTGTCCGCACATAATCTGCTTAGAATCGCCTAATTATAAGTCGATAATGTGACTAAAATTATATGACAGTAAGCACATTATCGACTCAAAATGAGGCCATTCTAAGCAGTTTATCTACATAAAACAAGTTATATTATAAGCAGATAATGTGCGGGTTTTTGGGAGAACAGGCTGTGCTGTCGTCCCCGTTTCTATCGGATATAACATTCATCTAAATATCCGATAAGATAAAACAACTGTGGTTCAATATCTCATGTCTTATGTATTTGTATATATTCTTATGTATTTGTAAATATTCTTATGTATTTGTATATATTCTTATGTACTTGTATATATTCTTATTTATTTGTATATATTATTATGTATTTGTATATATTCTTATGTATTTGTATATATTATTATGTATTTGTATATATTCTTATGTATTTGTATATAATCTTATGTATTTGTATATATTCTTATGTATTTGTATATATTCTTATGTACTTGTATATATTATTATGTATTTGTATATATTCTTATGTATTTGTATATATTCTTATGTATTTGTATATATTCTTATTTATTTGTATATATTCTTATGTATTTGTATATATTCTTATGTATTTGTATATATTCTTATGTATTTGTATATATTCCTATGACCTTGTATATATTCTTATGTATTTGTATATATTCTTATGTATTTGTATATATTCTTATGTATTTGTATATATTATTATGTATTTGTATATATTCTTATGTATTTGTATATATTCTTATGTATTTGTATATATTCTTATTTATTTGTATATATTCTTATGTATTTCTATATATTCTTATGTATGTGTATATATTCTATGTATTTGTATATATTCTTATGTACTTGTATATATTCTTATGTATTTGTATATATTCTTATGTATTATTATATATTCTTATGTATTTGTATATATTCTTATTTATTTGTATATATTCTTATGTATTTGTATATATTCTTATGTATTTGTATATATTCTTATGTATTTGTATATATTCTTATGACCTTGTATATATTCTTATGTATTTGTATATATTCTTATGCATTTGTATATATTCTTATTTATTTGTATATATTCTTATGTATTTGTATATATTCTTATGTATTTGTATATATTCTAATGTATTTGTATTTATTATATGCTTCCCCATTAAATAGTGGGAAATTGCCGTGGCGTAGAGCGTTATATCCATCGCCTGGACCGACTCGATGGATAACACTGACCGACTCGATGGATAACACAATAGTATTACTTTTTCGGAGATTACTTCCGGTTTATAGCGGCGAATCACATTAAGTTTCAAAGCGTATCAATAACAGCCGGACTATTGTTTTAATTATTGATTTTCACGGTTCATTAACTGTTATTTAATTGTTATAATGTTAACTCATTTGTTTTAATATATTCTTATCACTAAATTACATATACATAAATTTTCTCGCATCATTTCAGAATAAAACAATGGGGACTATTTCTTATGGCGGCTATGCTCGATATTTGTCATTCGGTGGTGAGCAAATCAATTGATGGAATGTAAACAAAATGCAAATGTCGAAGCTTTCTAACAATTTGAAGTGAACTGTAGGACAAAATTAGCAGTTTTGGTGCGGTTTATAGCGCATATAATAAAAAGAAAACCTACGGGTTTTGGTTGAATACCCGGATTATCTCATTCGTGGGTGCAAGGAAGTACAGAATTTCCACTCGCGGCTTGCAGCCGCTCGTGGAAATTCTGTACTTCCTTGCACCCACTCATGAGATAATTCGGGTATTCAACCAAAACTCGTAGGTATTCTCTATTTATCCACCTCCCACCCTATCTACTATACGTATAACGCCTGTCAGTTAAACCACGCCTTTATCCGTCTACTAGGCGGATAAAGCAATCTCTACTAGACAGATAAACTGAAAATGATGCAAATGAGGAGGTCACGGAACTTTGGGGAATTGACCTCCGACAGTTGGCTCTGACGTCATTTAAATGACCAATGCTATCGCTTCGGTTACTACAGAGCGTCCTTAGAAACCCGATAAAATGAAAAGTTTTACTGAGAAAAAATGTCATTGTATCCCCAATAAATTGTTAATCTCATATTTCATGCAGACGATATGACCACTCATACATGACAAATTAAATTAAGTCCCACATTATTTAATTCCAATAAATTATAAAATTTTGAGATCGCAAAATAGCTTGTTCTTCGAACTCAAAATAACAAATCGCCGATTTTCGCGGATCAAAAATCATCCCGAGAAAAATAAAAAAAATAAAAAAATAAAAAATTATACGAGGTTCGAGTGATAATGAACGTTAATTAAATCTCTCATTGGTTTCATTACAGGCAAATATTTGACTTTTTGAACCTATTATATTTTATTTTTATGATTGATAGCCAATGAGACTGAAGACAGTGAAGTCTGAAGTGAATGCAATTTCAGTACAAAGTACGTCTGCTACAGTATACTGTACTGCAGTGATTGTTAATCTGTCTACGAAAATGTCTTTTAATTTGAGCAGTGATATTTCTGATGAATTGATTGATATGGAGCAATTTGGTGATTTGGAAGAAATGTTTGCTGTCCCATATGAAGAGGAAGAAGATATAAAACCAGATAAAACAATTTTTCATCATGATCATCATGGACATGAGGAAATTATCACAATCCACGAATCGGTGAGGGATAATGAACAATTAAGTTCGGATTCAGAATTAACAACATTACCATTGGACAATGCTACCCTTACCTCTAGTACGAGCAGTATGACCACTCCCATTATACCGAGTAGTAGCAGAATGAATATTACTAGTATTACTACTAGTGAATCTGAATGTGATGATGATGCATCTGAGACTGAAGTGACAACAAATCAAGGACCTGAGAGTGAGCGGAATTTTCTCGAAATCGACGATGACAATGTACAGAGATATATTAATGAGCAAGAAAATAAAAACACTTTGAAAAAATCTACGTATGATTTGAAAATTGTTGTATAATTTTTCAATCAACAAGGCGAAAGACGAGAACTGCACGAAATACCACCAGAGGAGCTTGATCTTCTTCTATCAAGGTTCCTCTTATCAGTTAGGAGAAGAGATGGCGAGGTGTACGAACCGTCCTCGCTTCGGGGGATAATATCCAGTGTTGATCGTCATCTCCGGCGCCATAAGTATGGCACAACTAGTATTGGATCAAAAGACAACTGCCTCATAACAACGAGAAGAACCCTAGATGCAAAACAGAAACAACTAAAGAAGATTGGGAAAGGAAACAAGCCGAATAGGTCAGATCCCATATCTGACGAGGAAATCACAAAGTTGTATGAGATTGGACAACTAGGATCTAGCACACCTGAAAGTATTTTGCACACCCTTTGGTTCAACCATAGCATTCATTTTGGTTTGCGTGTCGTAAAAGAACATTACAATTTGTGCTGGGGTGATGTGACACTACACAAAGATTCGAATGGAACGGAGTACATGAAAATCAATGAAAGACAAACAAAAACGAGAACAGGGGCCGACATAAGAAATGTTCGTGAATCATCTCCCCGAATGTATTCCACAGGAATAGAAAATGATCGAAATCCCATATATATATAT
Organism: Siphonodentalium dalli; assembly: GCA_032622095.1. NCBI lineage: Eukaryota > Metazoa > Mollusca > Scaphopoda > Gadilida > Siphonodentaliidae > Siphonodentalium > Siphonodentalium dalli. The sequence goes on from CP136065.1 coordinate 253,063,559, forward strand.
AAACTATTTGCATCAAAGAGGTCAGCTGATTATAAGAATGATAGTGACCCATTTTATATTGCGACAAGAACAGTTCCCGTCACAAAACCAACCGACATGTGGTTCAAAAAGCAACGTGTTGGTGAACGGAAATTATCAGAAATTATGGACAGGATGACAGTTAATGCAAACATTGATAACTGGAAAAGATTAACCAACACCAGTGCCCGGAAATTTTTGGTGTCAAAACTGCGGAAAAATAACGTGGCACCTACAGATATAGCTCACATCAGTGGCCACAAACATATGGCATCAATTAACAATTACTCATATATATCAGATCAACAGAAAGAACATTGCTCGCTGATACTGAGCAATTCCACATCATCTATCCAGTCAGATAAACCCTCAACATCAAGCACTGCTGTGTGTTTACCGGAGGCTGAAAACAATGACACATCCACTGACCCTCGAAAATCGGCATCATCAAACTCAGTTCTCAATTCGATGTCCATAAATACTAATAATTCAAGCACAAACCTGTCTATGTCGCAGAACATGCAATCGATGCTTCAAAGCATATTCCATGCTAATTCCATTAACATACAAAACATGTATATTAATCCTCAAAATCCGAACTGAAACTTTGTTATGATTTCATGATGAAAATTCCAAATCTGGACGAGGCCATATCCTTGGAGGGAAGTTGACTTTATTGTTGGAGTTTATGTTTTAATTGTGATTATATACTAAAACGGACGATTAATCAATAACATATGGCGATATTGTTATTTCATGATATTAAAATTGTAATCACTAGAATCTCGTTGACGTAGTATCTTTAGTGAAATTAGTCACCAATATTGCATGCGCCCCTATCTCGAAATGGATGGCATTGTACTTATTGCACCGAGTGCAACCGTACTCTTCGTAAGCTCGAAAATACCGCCTTTCCCCCCGATTCATGTGTTTAGTCTTAAAACACAAGTCCATCATAATTCGATACGGTTTTGTGTTATTGTTTGATGGGAACTAGATTTGGAAATCGTATACTATACATTCCACCAAATAAATCAAGAGTTCAGACACAATACTAATTGGAACTATTTTGTTTTACGAGTGCGCATGAATACAAACTGTTGCATAATTAATTAGACTCTACTATACAGATAACATCGCTAAGTAGGTCATTGATTCCCTATACGAAGAGTGGATTTTGCGATGATTTTTTGGACAAAAACTGCAATAAAGTACGTTTAAATAAAGTTCGGTGGATAAACAGAACATCCGCATAGTGTAGCTGAATAAAGAATTTATTTTTGCTCGTATGTGGGCATCTATTTGGCTCGCCTAGAGGCTCGCCAAATAGATGCCCACATACTCGCAAAAATAAATTCTTTATTCAGCTACACTATGCGATATTCTCTATATATTCTTATGTATTTGTATATATTCTTATGTATTTGTATATATTCTTATGTATTTGTATATATTCTTATGTACTTTTATATATTCTTATGTATTTGTATATATTCTTATGTACTTGTATATATTCTTATGTTCTTGTATATATTCTTATGTATTTGTATATATTCTTATGTACTTGTATATATTCTTATGTATTTGTATATATTCTTATGTATTTGTATATATTCTTATGTATTTGTATATATTCTTATGTATTTGTATATATTCTTATGTATTTGTATATATTCTTATGTATTTGTATATAGTGTTAGAAGAAAGTGTGTTTCAATTAACCCTTCCAAGGCTGGAAATTCCTGAATTCTCTTATATATGGGAGTCTCCCATAAATGGCCTCGCATATATAAGATAGTACATTTGCCTTACAATATATACCTTTACCTTGTAAGCCAGTACATTATCTTATTATGCTAGGCTCCCTATGGAGACTTGCATATCTAAGATAATGCTATGGCACATGACCTTTAGTGCTGTACCAGCGCAGATCCCGCCACGAAAGGGTTAAAACCCGATATATCGACGTGGTGTCATATCTGATCTCGCTTCCCCCTTGGCGGATGGCAATAACTCAGTTGTACACATGCAACCTCTGCTCTGGCTCTCCAAGATGTAAATGGAAAAAACAGATGTATAATACGTATCGCGTTCTTCCAATCTCAGTGAACATCACTGGGTACTGACGTTTGTGTGAACATAGTTATACCATCATAACATATAATCGAATCACGTGCTGTGCATGGTGGCTGGTTCTTTATGACAATAGCTCGTGTTAACTATGTATCAATAAAGAGAGCCGATGCTATCATGACGGCTGAAACACAGAGTTCGGGGTTCCATCAGTGTAATGCGGATATACCATTATACTGACACGACGATGTCGTCCAATTGCATTGAAAGCGCGGGTATCGCTCACATTATTATAAGTGGATAAACCCACCCCAGGTCAAGTGGTCCTGCTAATGTGTTATGATGATGTTGGGTCCTGCCGAAGTATCGTAATATTTTTTTAAATATCTTTTTCGGGGTGTTCCGATAATCTGAACATATCCAGGAAAAGCCATAATGCGTATCAAACATTCAAAACATATTTATTATTTATTTATTATTTTTTAATACTGGTTGCGTTAGTTGTTGGTTGATTGATTGATTGGGGTTTATTGTCGCTTTAGCAACTAAGGCCATATCACGACATTGCCAGTTTTAGTGATGGAGGAAATCCGCACACTTGCGACTAATCTAACAGTGATTTCAATGGCTGATTAACTCGTCAACCATGTGCGGCAAACCACCGGCCATCGGCGAATAACTGGTAACTCCACCAGATAACGATTTCGAGTTACAAAGTCCACGATGGAAACATGTGGATTTGAACCCTTATCGCCAGCGCTGGAAGGCGAAACGGCTTGGAGTTGTACCCCTAACCGATTGAGTCACCGAGGCCCTCGCATATGTTAGTTGTTGGAAACTGACTATAATGCAGATGGTTATTCACGTCGGTTTCGAAACACCAGCGTAGGGATTAATTATATTGTTCAAAAAATATATATGTTCTTGAATGTTTCATACACACACTGGTTTCTTTCTCTAAACTTTCTCTAAACACCGCGAAAATGTCAACTTTAGAAAAAATGACGGTACTTTTTCGTAGCGGCATCAGTTTTGCACTACCCGCATCATAGCAATTCAGCAGGACCACCAGCATCATACCATATTAGCAGGACCACTCGACCAGCGATGATACTCAAATATGAGAAACTCACAGAAGGTTTACTGCGAGCACCATATAAGCACCAGCGGTGTGACTAAATACCGCCCGGATCAGCCCGGATTACGGGGGTCCGGGCTGTATTTGTTTTATTGGTGGCCCAATTTTATAATTCTAGCTGAATCTGGCAAGTTTAGGGGTTAATATCGGCACTTCTGTTTGGCCGTGACCACCCTCCGTACGTATGTGGGTTTCAGTGACACCCGCGCATATAGATAAGGCCACCAAAATCACCCTAGACACCACAGGAGCGGTCCGGGCTGTTATAGCTTCATTAGCGGCGAACAGATTCGCCGATGCCGGCCTTTTGAGGGTTAATAGCGACACTTCTGTGTGATCGCGATCCCTGTCCGTGCGTGAGTGTGTTTCCACGACACCCCTTCACATATATTGCCACTAAAATCACCACTATACCCCACAGGAGCGGTCCGGTCTGGTCCGGGCGGTGTTAAGTCACATCCAGCACCAATAAGGCACCACACTATTCGGAATAGTTTCTGTTATATGTTCGTCGTCCTACCGATATTGTGCTGTTGGTCGTTACATGTATATGTTCGTCGTCCTACCGATATTGTGCTGTTGGTCGTTACATGTATATGTTCGTCGTCCTACCGATATTGTGCTGTTGGTCGTTACATGTATATGTTCGTCGTCCTACCGATATTGTGCTGTTGGTCGTTACATGTATATGTTCGTCGTCCTACCGATATTGTGCTGTTGGTCGTTACATGTATATGTTCGTCGTCCTACCGATATTGTGCTGTTGGTCGTTACATGTATATGTTCGTCGTCCTACCGATATTGTGCTGTTGGTCGTTACATGTATATGTTCGTCGTCCTACCGATATTGTGCTGTTGGTCGTTACATGTATATGTTCGTCGTCCTACCGATATTGTGCTGTTGGTCGTTACATGTATATGTGCTGTTGGTCGTTATGGTTACATGTATATGTTATATGTTCGTCGTCCTACCGACATTGTGTTGTTGGTCGTTACATGTATATGCAATGAACTCGTTTTGCTCCATTTATTTTTCAAAATACGCTATTGAAGAAAACGCCGCGTTTCCTGACAGTGGTGACCACATCTTCCACCCGATGTCAGAGACACGAATGTACACGTATGATTCCAATGTATAACATGTACATGCATGACTCCAATGTATAATATATACATGCATATTAATGACCGACTCTTTGTGAACACGTTTCTGTGTACGTACTTTTGCGTGTGTGCATATGTCTCTAACCAACATATCATCGTGCAAATAGGTTCATATTGGACCTAACTATTAGCATATATTCATATTTGACTTATTTGAATCTGTAATAACTGTATTAAGCCCAAAGCGGACGTGTATCCGTTATTCCATTTTATGGCACGGGTCACATGGAAAGGAAAACACATTATAAAGGAGGTATATCTGGTTAGTCGATTTAATTTCATATAGAGCGTGAATAATTCAAAATAATTCCGATATGGACTTATTCGTGTTTTTTAAATAAATTCAATATGAGCTTATATTCAGGAGATCAGGCTGACCTAACTGTTGAACTCATAAACGTACTAGGGCGTCTGTGTAAAAAAATGTCATACTTCCAAATTTACTGACCTATCTGAAAATAAATTGAATTTGTGTAAAAAAGGAAACAGATTAATTCTGCTGTCTGCTATTTGCGTTATTTTGTACCACTGTCTCCGCGATGGGGAGCGTCACCGTACTTGTAGACTGCGAATCTGGTTTAAAAACATATTTATTTACCAAAATAATATGGTGACAGGATTGGTGAAAAATGCTACCAGTAGCTACATAGATGGACTTCATCTCCCAAAGACAACAACACTAAATACAACTTTACAATAGTAGCATTGTAACAGTGAATATATACATATATCAGAACGTATAATATACATATCTTTCTTTGCCATATCCTGTATCCGAATAGCGATTGCGCAATAAAGTATCTATCTATCTAAATAAGAACGTATACAACATTTTTGTGTCAGTGGTGCTACTCCCCCTTTAACCCAAGTCTGTGTTATCAGTTTTGAATTTCTGATATAAGTCTACTTCTCTCTCTCTCGCTCTCTCTCTCTCTCCCCCCCCCTCTCTCTCTCTCTCTCTTCGAGCTTGTTTCAATGATTGACATGCATGGTCGAAATCCTTCAGACATGTGTCTTTAAAAACTCAGATATTTTGAACGCATGTTGTGTCTGTGGAAGTGGTGTCTCTTAAAAAGTCTTGGACAGCTTTGAAAATTAACTCGTTTTCACGGCGAATCTGCCATAAAGAACTTCTATTCGTTTGGCGATGGACTTACAAATGTACAATGACGTCAAGTTCGTATGGATACAGTCTTCTTTTATCACATTGTTATTCAAATAGGGTACGCGTATATCTCTTTAATTCGTTGCCCGCAACTGCAAATAACGGAAATATTACATGTACATATTGTACGGCGAGTTATTTGGGTGAGAACACGAGACACAATAACACGGAATTCCACACAACATTCGCCTCTTGACCCACCAAATACTTCCAATATGATAGACACGCTGATATAACATGCCTCGTCGGCAACGCAGTGTAGCCGGAAATTCTTTATAATGATGTAGCACCAATCTGATATCAATCAAGCCATTGTCGTCATACCGTGGTGATTCTGAGAGGATATGAGTTGCATATATATAATTATAAACACAAATAGAAAGTTCTGTTTATCTTTGATGCGCATATTGTTCATTTGTAACGCTAAATCTGTGCATGACTGTGCTGTACTGTGGGTTTTCGTGATGCAGCGAAATTGTCATGAGCGAGTTTCTCTCGCAAGCCGACGGGCGTTAATTCGCTATTAAATTCGCTATAAGCAGGTACCGACAGCCATCAGCCTAATTTCAGCCCGTCGCAGGTGGGCTACTTTTCTTCGTTCGAAAATATTAGCTCGTTTTGGCAGCGCTTACTTTCACGAAATTCTCGGCCGCTCACAACGTTCGTGACATCGCTCGCAAAACTCATATTCCTTTGTGATTAATTCCGTCTCATTGACGATAAGTTTAGTTGGTATCACGCATTATATAGGGTATAAAATCGTAGATGGTGTGGTGGTGTATGGAATTATAAAAACATAAACCGCGACATCGCCAGAGGCTAATGTTAATGTCAAGAGAAAGGAATTACATCAGATGCAGAGATGTTTCGTGTCGGTGAATCAGAAATGATTCTTAGCGACCGAACATTCAAGGCCGATCTACCAGGTCATCAGTCAAAGAACCGGCTCAACGTCGGCAATCCACGATGAACGTTAGGATGATGACGGACGAGCCTCGGCGGTCGACGCCGAGGTCCTCTCATCTGGCTACTTATTTACTGAAATTTCGAACAGCCAATCAGACTACCGGTGGAGCAATGCAGATGGAATGAAAGTACATGTAAAGACACGAAGTGCCCGTTATGTGGCGAAAATGTATATGATGAATACCATTTTGTTATTTTGTGTACAGAAATTAACGACCTGCGAGAAACCTATATCCCGAAGTATTACTGGGAAAATCCTAACAGAAATAAATTTTACATATTGCTGTCACTGCTTAATATAAGTATATTGAAAAGAGTGAGTATTATCTTAAAATTAGCGTTTATAAAGTTACCATGACGCAAGTATTACATTATATTATATGAGTTATAGCACTTAAGAAAAATATTCTTGAATGTATTAACATTATTTGTATTTATTATTAATATCATATACTACGATGGACTCATTTATTGATGTACATGTATGTTATGTATTGTTTAAGAAATAAATACACGGTGTAGAGGTGTGTATGGTCAAGTTGTACCACAAAAAACTGATTGTAGGACGACGCGTAGCGGAGTCCTACAATCAGTTTTTTGTGGTACAACTTGACCATACACACCGATACACCGTGTATTTATTTCTTTTGTAATACGACTGAAAGTTTATGGTCACAATTCGACTGAATAGTCAACGAAATACTGCGCTTTTTCGGTCTCAGGTGAGAAATCATTTCGTGGTGTAATTCGTATTGGGCGTACTCGATTCTTTGCATGGAGTACTCTAGTAATTTGTTTGCGTAAATAATCGTTGTGATTGGCTAAAAAACGATGTGTTTTCAGCGGCGCCCGTGCCTTTCATTTAAATTGTACAGGAAATACGATTGCTGTCATTTCTGTGTTGAACGTTGTTGGGACAACATGAATATTATCATCGACTATGGACCATTTTCCTTACACAAAGCGATCTAAATGAACTAGTTTACTGAACTAATCTTATTCCCCTTCTGTACTGGTGAACAAGCGCTTTCATTTTCAACTTGATTCCGAAATATCGAATATGATCGAGATTCGAATCGACGAATGCACAGCCCGGCCCCATGGATTTAGTTTGTCATTTAATATACTTATTAAGTAACTTTCTTTGGTCGTAACGTATATCAGTATATAATAACATCATTTGGACCATATTCATTGGCAACCAAACTGGTTTCAAGCGAAAAATCGCTAGAAAATTCGCAAGATTGTCAAGATGTAGCAAAATAATTCAAAGGGTTACGGGTGCGGGTGTACTCCGTTGATGCCCCGTTTGCGCGGAGTTAGAAAAGACGGGAAAAGTCGCGTGCGGCGATATGAATAAACCGATTTTTTTCGTGGTACAATTGGAAAAAGTAGAATTGTACCACAAAACTGGAACGAGATAGCCATGGTAACTCGGGCCACTGGCCAATCAGGACATGGCTTTTAAGCATAGTTAGGCAGGGTCGTATTACAATTGTATATAACATGACATAATATAACATTTATTAGCATAAAACACCATGTAAGGCAGTATGCACACAATAACAATATTAATTAAATACAACAAGTAATATACAACAAGTGATGTAGTTATTTCATTGAATATATAATTAGTTATTTAGTATTTCGTATACAATATAATATATATAAGTGGCTCTTAATACTTTAAAATGAAAACTACCTTATATACATTTATATACATTGTGAGATAACGACCCATTATAATCTCACAACTTGATTCAAACTATACGAATGTCCCAATATATAAAACCCCAAACTCAGATATTCGTGTTCGGTTCTTAACGAAACCTCACACGTCTTACTCCCAGCGAAGACATACACACAATGAAGATGGCTCCCAAATATGGTCAAGGGAGATGACCATAACGGAGGAACCAATCCCGATGTGTATTGCCAAACACCTCATCTAATATGCATCCCAAATAGTATATAAGAAACAACCACATCCCATCACCTCATGCTTTCACTAGACTCATCTCATCTCGAGGTTAGTATGCTTCTCCAGGCATCAACCGTTCGGGGACCTCACTTCGCGGCGACTCTTGATCATCATATTTGTATTCACTGCTTATCTTATTCACAACGCAATAAAGACTTGTACCTAATATATCTATGTGTTCATTACCTCACAACATGTATAGGATGCAACCATGCAGTTTGGTTGAATATTACTCTACATATAGTTGCTACTGCTGGGATCTTCGATCAAAACATTTCATAATCAAGTTGCATATTTTATAACAAGAATCTGGTTTTTCATTTTTGAGAATCAAATTGAATTGACGAGTTTCTGACATAGCGCTAAATCCATTATATTGCACTTTCATTACTTCATATAGTTCATTTCTCAAATCAGCATATAACGGACATTTATATGTATATAAGTTGTATAGAATGTTGCAACTTAGATATTGACTTTGCTAATAAACCATCAGATTCGGAAATTACAAGCGTCGGATCATGAGGTTTAGCCCCACGGAAGAAAACACTGTGTTATATTGTTGTTTTATTGGAAGTGATGAACGTACATTCCACGGTGGATGCCGATATTAACCCATAATCACATAACACGAATTGATTCGTATGTTCATGCCTTGCCATGCTTGATACTCGTGATAAAACTTGCGACAAAAATGTGGAGTGCTATGAATTAGGTCACAGTAAATAAAAGTACGTAGTTAAACTTGGATATACTGTGCGACTAATCGAACGAGAGCAATTTACAACATGCCGTACGTCAATCGTTGATTTTCTCCGCCGGGTTGTGATCGGTCGACTGCCACAGTAGTCACAACCGGCATTCAATCTACAATTCCCATACCATATCGACAATGCCATCGGCCAAAGTTAGCTCACCGATGGGATACGGGTTCGCCTTTGGTCAGAGGCGACGCTCAATAAGCATTTTCCCTACCACGTCGTACATATCGACAATGACATCAACCAAAATTAGCTCGCCGATGGGATATGGGATGGAATCTGATCGTACTGACCAAAAGAGATACGTATTCAATAAGTTCACCAAGCCAATCACAACGTGCTACGGGCATCATACTAGGTTCAGGGCCAATCGTTTTACGTTCTCGGGGGATAGCTTGCGCCAGCTTTGATCAATTGGCCGCGATGTTTTACAACACAGTTCACTTAATAACCGTTCAGAACTCTTCAGATAACTTCGTAACACAAAGTGGAATCAGTTGCCAATGTAGGTGGCATAATTGCACTTGGGCACGGGACATTGCAAGTACATGATGGGGCAAACAACTGACGCTGTAAATTATATAAAAGCTGTCTACTCTAACAAAAGTTTAAACACTGCTCAGTTTGTTTCCTGCATTTGCTTGAAAGTGTACCACTGTGTACAGATATGATATGTGGTCAAATTATACCTATGTGTAGTGATATGATATCTAGTATCATATGTAACTGCCAAAGGATCTATGCTATACAATTGGGTTATGGTAAACTTCAAGCATGTTAAACAACGTCCAGTTATATAGTATGCAATTAACCGATAAGACTATCTGTTTCCGACACAGATAGCACCATTCATTGCTGTTATTGATGGGAACACTAGTTGTGAGGACGAGAAAACACTTTGTTTCCAATGGGCACAGCATAATCCAACACCGATGTGAAATAGACGTACCAGTCTAAACTCACGAACTAACATCTCATTGACTGCATGAAACTCAACTTATTAGTGTTCGGTCCGAATATTCGAATGTTCGAATATTCGCTCGTAAAAATAAATATTCGAATATTCGAATAATTATTTGACTATTCGAATATTCGAGAATAATCTCCAGGAAATTGTTTCCTGGTTTCTGTTAAAAGTATAGTCTATTTTCCACTGACCATAAACGAATTAATATGACGTAACTGTAACGTTCTGATTTGATTGGCGTCATGACGTCGAAATAATTTTATTGGCTAGGTGTAAACCAGACCGTGCTTGCATCGTAAGGCATCGTTTTGTTTTGTTTGCGCTTTGTCACTTGTGTGCATAATATGGCGTCAAATTCGAAGAAATCAGATATATGGACTCCAAAACTAAAAAGGCAATCTGCAAGCTCAATCCAGATCATGTTCTTAGTTATTGTGGCACTACGACCAACTTGTGGAACCATGCATGGGACATTGACTACTTGAACTTCATAAACAGATAAACTCTTGCTATTAAGCCAACGGATTTTTTTTCTCTCTCTTTTTTTTTGCGTATAGCATGTGCATGGATAAATATGCTATTTCATTAAATAATAAATTAGTTCCAAAATATGTTATCTATATAATTTTATAATGTATCTAACTATTCGAATACTATTCGAATATTCGCTCGTTATTCGAGCCGAATATTCGAATACCGAAATCCGTCGAATACCGAACACTACAACTTATACACAACCATAAACGATTCAGGTGTTATCAGTACATATAGCCAAGATCACAAACGTATATATAGGCGGGCAGTTTGGAATAATTTGGAAGGATGGGTCTAGCATAGGTCATGCTAATAAAGAATTGTAATGGATTGCTCTAGCATGCGTGGGATGAAGAATACCCGGTTCCATAGTTAGGGTTCAGTTTGTGTTTCGAAAGAAGGCTTGGAACATATGGTCAAATACTGTACTTTCTATATTACATGTGCATTATATTTCAGACCCTGGGGTGAACATTATTATGTTTTCTATGGCATATGGTTATGTTTGTCCGTTATTGGGTATCCTATGAGATTGTTTGTGGTCTGATTTTGGGCGGCCCTGTCCCCAACTATGTTCAACATTGCATCGCACTGAAGTAGACCGACTAAGCACCTGGCATGAGTAGCTTATGGATCCAATATTTGAACTATGGAAGACGCACACCAAGAAGGACCACGGGCTCCAATTCACGAACTATACACAATTAGACCCAGCTGATTTTTTCGCCGTGTTACATAAGTCATGGATACATCTTTATAATATAAGACATGGATACATCTTTAAAATATAAGACATGGATACATCTTTATAATATAAGACATGGATACATCTTTATAATATAATAATGAATATTGATTGCAAAAGCCACCATGCGGCGCGAACAACGAATATTAATACGACCCCGGTGACAGGTGGAGCCTGGCAGAGCCATATCGTCCACAAACAGGCCGTATAGCGGCAGATAAATCACAGCATGGTTAATCGAGTATTATGTTTCTGGCAAAGACCCCTTCCGAGAGTACTGCAAAAATAAAATGTGTCGATCTACAACATGGAATCATGGATGGGGCGATTAATTTTCTAAATTGTGTACATTGCATCATTTTCTCCGATACGATAAGAAATGTGCCTAACAGCTTTGGTTTTGGATTGGTTCACTTAGTTCTACGTGACTTTATACCGTTCTGCGATAATAGATTGACAGTGTCACGTGTTGTTCTTTAGAATAAAGACGCTAGCCTTCAGCTACACCACACGACTTAATTATGTGGCAACACTCCTTAGTTATTTCTGTAATGTCAGACCCAACATGTGAACATTTGCCGCGAACCGACGCCGTTATTGATGTACCAGTCATTATGGATATAACGGAATGCCAATACGGGTGCAGATAGTGTCAGGCTACTATGTATTGGGCGGCTGTTTACTATATGAATTGGGCGGCTGGTAACCCTGGTTACTATATGTTGGTAAAATACTAGAAAAAGTAGTCTTCAACAAAGTCTTTAATCATTTAAATTTAAACAACTTATTATACAAATACCAATCCGGATTTATACCAGTTCACAGTACTGAACTACAAATTATTGAAATATTTCACAATATACAACACGCTGTAGACAATGAACAAAGCACGTGCGCTGTTTTCTGTGACATCTCGAAAGCTGTTGACAAAGTATGGCACCAAGGTCTCTTACTTAAACTAAAACACTATGGAATAACAGACACTCTGCTTAAATGGTTTACAAATTATCTCGAAGGGCGACAGCAAAGGGGGCAAATAAATTCTAGCTTTTCAAAATATTCGCCAATAACAGCAGGGGTCCCCCAAGGGTCTGTGGTGTGCCCTTTACTCTTTTTAAACTACATAAATGACATTGCAGACAATATTAAATCGCATGTCAGATTATACGCGGCCGACACGTGCCTCATAAAATCCGATACGGACATGCAATGCCTTGAACATAGTGTAAATAAAGACATGGAAATAATAAAAAGTGGGCCGATACATGGCTAGTGAAATACAATAATTCTAAGACAAAATTACTATTTTTTACAAGTTCACAAACCCCTGAGAGACCGAATATAGTCTTTGATGGATTGCAACTCAAATATTCTAAACAGCACACGCATCTAGGCATGGAAATAGATGACGAATTAACATGGGACAGTTATATAGAAAATGTATGTACCAGAGCTTATGCTAAATTATCCCAACTACGAAGACTTAAGTATTTTTTTAACCGCAAAAACTCTTGAAATCCTCTATTTATCACACGTACGTCCAATCATGGAATATGCGAGTAGTGTTTGGGCTGGTGCACCAGATAAGTTACTTAAATAACTTGATGATGTAGAATACGAGGCTGCACGAATAATAAGTGGCTGCACGAGATCAGTATCCCACAAACGTCTACTAACCGAAATGGGTTGGGAAACACTCTCAGATAGCAGGCAATTAAAACGTTTTTCACTTTTCCATAACATTGTCAATCACAAAATGCCCAAATATTTAGTCGACTTACTTCCCCCCAAATCTTCAGACATAAGCGACCACGATACGAGATTTGCGTCAAACTTTATACATTTCAAACCAAATTCCAAACGAATGGAGTCTACATTCATGCACACGTGTGTAAAAACTGGAATACAACCAAAATTGAGATTCGAGATTTCCCCCTCCAATGTTATGTAAACAAAATTAAACCTATAACACCCAAACCACCAAAGTATTACTCTGTCGGAAAGCGGACTGAAAATATATTTCACTATAGATTACGATGTGAATGTAGCAACTTGCTATCCGATAAGGTCCTAAATCACATTGCAAATTCAAAAGACTGCACCTGTGGAAACGGTGAAGAAAATGCCTTTCATTATTTCTTTGATTGCCACCTACATTCAATCCCAAGAATATTCGTCTATTAAATAAATTACTTCCTTACAATATTTATTCATTAAAAATTTAGCTTTTTGGAGATCCTGCCCTACATGATTGTGAAAACATGAACATTTTCTTAGCTGTACAGTCATTCATCCGCGAGACAAATCAGGATTCTTTCGACTAACTCTTCCAAATAATGATACGTACAAGCCAGCAATCGAAACAAGCAATCTCGACTTTAAACATATATATATACCAACTTATGACTAACTCGGGGGTGGGGGTGACATGTGATATGTATATAATATGTTCAACTTGTTTTGGTAGTCTTGTTGCTTTGCCATTACTTATTATTTATTTTTCAGTGTAATAACATATGGGAGAGGGGGTACCCATAAGTGAGTCAGCACTTGTCCTCCAATCCCATTGTATGTATAACAATTGTATGTGTTATATATATAACTAGCCGATGAGCCCGACGTTGTCCGGGCTATTCAAAAACAAAATTTCAAGTCGATAGCTATTCAAAAACAAAATTTCAAGTCGATAGCTCCATCCGTTTCCGAGATCTGGTCTGCGCATGCGCGAAGCTGGCGTCGCACGGGCTCGGCGACCCGATAAAATTCGTATCCGGGGCAAGATACATTCACATAGCAAATTTCAAGTCGATAGCTCCACCCGTTTCCGAGATCTCGTCTGCGCATGTGCGAAGCTGGCGTCGCATGGGCTCGGCGACCCAATAAAATTCGTATCCGGGGCAAGATACATTCACATAGCAAATTTCAAGTCGATAGCTCCACCCGTTTCCGAGATCACGTCTGCGCATGCGCTGCACGGGCGTCGCACGGGGTCGCCAATACCACAACGACCGTGTCCGTGGGATTTTACCCCTAGATAGGAAGTTTGGTCTCGATCGGTGGAGAATCGTAGATTTGTATAAATGACAAACAGACAAACAGATAGATTGTATCAAAATATATCAGCGAGATATGTAAATTAGATAGATTGTATCAAAATATATAGGAGAGATATGTAAATTATCTACACACCATTACTGGTGTTTGTCAAAGTTTAGTGGGGTATATCAATACTCATTCACGATCATATCATTGAGGTCCGGAGGATGTGGGTTATCTCTCGAATACAGATTGTATCACAATATATAGGAGAGATGTGTTATATAAATTAGACAAATAAATATGTTTAAACTAAACTACTATATGAATCGGGCGGCTGGTTACTAAATGAATCGGACGGCTGGTTACTATATGAATTGGGCGGCTGGTTACTAAATGATTCGGGTGGCTGGTTACTATATGAATTGGGCGGCTGGCTACTACATGAATCGGGCGGCTAGTTACTATATTAATCGGACGGCTGGTTATTATGAATTGGGCGGCTGGTTATTATATGAATCGGGCGGCTGGTCAATATATACATCGGGGGTCTGGTTACTATGAATCGGGCGACTGGTTACTATGAATCGGGCAACTGGTTACTATGAATCGGGCGGCTGGTTACTATGAATCGGGCGGCTGGTTACTATGAATCGGACGGCTGGTTACTATGAATCTGGAAACTGGTTACTATGAATCGGGCAACTGGTTACTATGAATCGGGCGTCTGGTTACTGTGAATCGGGCGACTGATTACTATGAATCGGGGGCCAAGTTACTGCGAATCGGGCGGCTGGTTACTATGAATCGGGAGGCTGGTTACTATGAATCGGACGGCTGGTTACTATGAATCGGGCAACTGGTTACTATGAATCGGGCAACTGGTTACTATGAATCGGGCGTCTGGTTACTATGAATCGGGCGACTGATTACTATGAATCGGGGGCCAAGTTACTGCGAATCGGGCGGCTGGTTACTATGAATCGGGAGGCTGGTTACTATGAATCGGGAGGCTGGTTACTATGAATCGGGCGTCTGGTTACTATGAATCGGGCGTCTGGTTACTATGAATCGGGCGTCTGTTTACTATGAATCGGGAAGCTGGTTACTATGAATCGGGGGCCAATTTACTGCGAATCGGGCGGCTGGTTACTATGAATCGGGCGACTGGTTACTATATGAATCGGGCGGCTGGTTACTATGAATCGGACGGCTGGTTAATATGAATCGGGAGGCTGGTTACTATGAATCGGGGGCCAATTTACTATGAATCGGGCGACTGGTTACTATATGAATCGGGCGGCTGGTTACTATGAATCGGGCAACTGGTTACTATGAATCGGGCAACTGGTTACTATGAATCGGGCGACTGATTACTATGAATCGGGGGCCAAGTTACTGCGAATCGGGCGGCTGGTTACTATGAATCGGGAGGCTGGTTACTATGAATCGGGCGTCTGGTTACTATGAATCGGGCGTCTGGTTACTATGAATCGGGCGTCTGGTTACTATGCATCGGGCGTCTGGTTACTATGAATCGGGCGTCTGTTTACTATGAATCGGGAAGCTGGTTACTATGAATCGGGGGCAAATTTACTGCGAATCGGGCGGCTGGTTACTATGAATCGGGCGACTGGTTACTATATGAATCGGGCGGCTGGTTACTATGAATCGGACGGCTGGTTAATATGAATCGGGAGGCTGGTTACTATGAATCGGGGGCCAATTTACTATGAATCGGGCGACTGGTTACTATATGAATCGGGCGGCTGGTTACTATGAATCGGGCGTCTGTTTACTATGAATCGGGGGGCTGGTTACTATGAATCGGGCGGCTGGTTACTATATGAATCGGGGGCCAAGTTACTGCGAATCCTGTGGCTGGTTACTATGAATCGGGTGATTGTTTACTATATTAATCGGGCGGCTGGTCACTATGAATCGGACGGCTGGTTACTATGAATCGGACGACTGGTTCTATTAGGATAAGGACCAGTCTAATGCGCTAAATTCGCAACAACTGTTTAAGTTTCTACTGTATTGAAGTAAAAGTACATTTTAACAACAATTTTTTATCTCAAAGTTGACATAATTACTTAGTAAACGAAAATTGCTATCTCGCTGCACGTATAGGCTGTCATAGTTTCTGCCACTCTCTTGTCTGTTTATTTGCCCGCTCTCAATGATCGTGTCGAATAGACTGCAAAATGCTAAATTCTGAAAATGTAGTAACCCGAGCCCTTCAGCAACAGAGGTGGTCTCACAACAATACCACTCGAAGATGCCAGCGCGTAATTATCTAGGCAATTCGCCTTACTGTTATAGGTTTAAGACAGTCGTAGCTATGGGGATAGGCTGAACCATATAGGTGTAAGTTTGCCAGAGCACCACCGAATGAGCCGACTAATTGTTCTGATATGATGGCTCTTGCAGGGATGGCATTTGTATCTCCGCTGCCAACGATTTGCGTACAAAAAGTCCCCTGTTGGTAATAGATTGGCACATTGTCTCAATCATCGTATTACCACTAGCATAGAGAAATCATTGTGGTATCTGTGATCCTACGAGACCACCGAATCATCCGCAGTTACAAAAACAACGACCCGCTGTTGTTTTCTTTGCTTATGAGAGATAAATAAGATGCCTTAAATTCCAATAGAAAAGAAACGATAAGATTAAGCACATGTGGACCATTTCTTGTCAATATGGAACTGCGTCGTACACAACCCTCGTCAAGTGGTCCTGCTAATGTGCTATGATGCGGTTGGGTCCTGCTGAATTGTTATGATGCTGCTAGGGCAAACTAATAGGAAGTGATTGGAAGACAGTCAGTCATGACTATATCACCCCTAACAATATACAGGTATAGTCTATTAATATTATATTTATTTTGTAATTGTACTTTCCATGTGTATATTGTAAATAAAATTATTGTAAATAAAATTATCCTATCCTATCCTAACTGATGCTGTTAACAAAAAAGTACCATTATATATTTTTAATTTGTCTTTTTCGCGGTGTTCCGATAATCTGATCATATACAAGAGAAGCCATTATGTGTATCAAACATACAAAAACAAATTGATTGCGAAATATTTGTAATAGTGGTTGTATTAGATGTTGAAAGTCGACTATAATCAAGATGGTTATTCACGTCGTTTTAGAAACACCGTTGCAGGCATTGTTATATTTTTCAAAAATATGTTCATACACACACTTTTTTTTATCAAATCGCTCGGATTAGCCAAAATGACAACTTTAGAAAAAATAACGTTATTTTTTCGTTACGGCATCAGTTTGCCAACCAGGGTGCAACTGGGACACTACGAATAATGCGGCTACTTGGTTAATCTAGTAGTTTATCTGCATGAGATACATCAGCTTTGTGTCCCTAAACAACCACAATATCAATCACACAATAACATCCAGAATATCACTACAGGTTAAGCGGGTCTGCTGTATTGCTATGGAACTGGTAGAACAAAGCGATGCTCTTATAAACAGTATCGTTATTTGTCATTTTCGCGGTGATTAGTAGATCATGCCACGAATCTCTACTCCAGCTGTACGGCCGTATATATATAGAGATCTTATTCCACCTGTACAAAACATGGGAACTTTTTGATGTTTTGACAGGGAAGTGTATAACATTAAACAAACAGTGCAGGTATTTCTTAGTTAACCCTTTACCCAACAGAAGGGCCCTGTGCCAATGCATTCTCTTATATATGCGAGTCGACCATAGGTCGCCTCGCATATATAAGAGAATGCATTGGTTTAACACATTACAAATTATAAAATTGTTAAAGAATGTAAGAAAAAATGGTAAAAAGTGTTAAAAAAAGATTTTTTTTAGGCCAATGCATTCTCTTATATATGCGAGGCGACCTATGGTCGACTCGCATATATAAGAGAATGCATTGGCACAGGGCATAATTGTAACTATCACAATGTGGTCAAGGAGCCGGTTCCAATGATACCCATATTTGTATGGTTCTATTGAGACAGACCCAAGATATTTTAGGCTGTTGAAGCTTTATTTGGCCGGTTTTGGCCGGTTTGTTGGGTAAAGGGTTAATACATGGTCCTTAATAATGTAGTTACTGCAGGCGAAGGTTCTTAAATCAAAATTGCACGATTGAAGTAAATGTGGGCGATTTTGATTTGTATCGCGCTTACACTCGTGGACTTTCTCCCGAGTAATTAATTCAGTGTTATTTTTTGCTCAAAGGTTACCAAAAAGTATCCAGTCTCGAGCTGGGACCACCCGCTACTGTGATGTATATTATTGAGGAACAAATATTGACAACGAAGTATATTCCCTGTCTTGTGTGTTCAATGTTATAAAGTTCCCTGTCAGATCGGGTTACAACACAACACTCCCGGGTTTCGCACATCGCGTCGTTACGTTCGTTCGGCCATGTCACGCGTTATAAATTTTACGGCTATAGGACAGAAAATGGTTATTTTCACCGAAAAATCACTCCACCGTACATAGAAACCACCGTATGGCAGGAATGCGACTGATAACAACGTCCAGATACACTAATCGGATTACCACCCCTTTGCGTCGATCACGAATCGGTGCTTATGCAGATCTCTGAAAATACATTGTATTGACCCTATAACTGTGTTGTCGGACCCTATAGTCAGTTTAGGTACAGTGGTATAACACATGCAACGAGCGGTATCACAAATACAATGAGCACTATAGTTAACACGTACAATGGGTGGTATAGTACATACAACGAGCGGTGTAACACATACAACGAGCGGTGTAACACATATAACTAGCGGTATAACACACACTCTTATAACTAATGTGTAGAAACGATTACACATCAAATGTGTAAACCCGGTTAATACACATAGCAATGTGTAGTTTTACATACAAATATATTGACCATGTGCCGTTCTACACATAATGTGTATATTTTGTTACACACAATTGTGTAAGAACGTAGACATGCGCATTGCGGTGCCTTCAGTTTCAGTCTCCAGTCTGCTACGTGACGGCCATATTGTTTGAGTATATTTTTTGGAATACAATCTACAGCGATCGTAGACAAGGATGTAAGTTCAGAATTCCAATTTGTGGGTTTAGTATTAATAGTATATGAGGATTTATTTGTTAAACTTTCATGGCGATTACTGCCCTTAGACTCTTGTTATGATTGTTGTAATAATACTAATATTATGCAATCACGCCTCGACCCTGGTTTGTTCATTCAAAGCAAAAACTCACAGTACAGAACAAAATACTATATACCACTATGCGCCATGAAAGTTTTAACATATAAATCTGCATATATCTTTAATACTATACCCACAGGTCGGACTACTGAACTCTCATTTCTTGTCTACGAACTGTGTGTGTAAGAACCTACACAAAATGTGTAAGGGATATGTGTTGATTTTATACACACAGTTGTGTATAAATGTGTAAAGATTTACCCATTTATGTGTAAAAATTGTTACACAATTTGTGTACGAATATGAAACTACACATATACTACACAAATATGTTTAAGATCAAAATTGAATAATGATTGTGTAGCAGGGCTACACATTTTGTGTATAAAACCTACACATTAGTCATAAGAGTGCATGCAACGAGCGGTGTAACACATATAACTAGCGGTGTAACACATATAACTAGCGGTATATAGCACATGTGGCGAGCGGTATAACACATGCAACGAGCGGCATCACACATACAATGAGCACTATAGTTCACACGTACAATGGGTGCTATAGCACATACAACGAGCGGTGTCACACATACAACGAGCGGTGTCACACATATAACTAGCGGCGTAACACATACAACGAGCGGTGTAACACATATAACGAGCTGTGTAACACATACAACGAGCGGTGTAACACATATAACTAGCGGTGTAACACATACAACGAGCTGTGTAACACATATAACTAGCGATGTAACACATACGACGAGCGGTGTAACACATATAACTAGCGGTGTAACACATGTAGCGAGCGGTATCACACGTACAACGAGCGGTATCACACATACAACGAGATGTGTAACACATACAACTAGCGGTATCACACATACAACGAGCGGTATCACACATAGAGCGAGCGGTATCATACACACAACGAGAGCTATAACACATAAAACGAGATGTGTAACACATACATCTAGCGGTATCACACATAGAGCGAGCGGTATCATACACACAATGAGAGCTATAACACATAAAACGAGATGTGTAACACATACAACTAGCGGTATCACACATAGAGCGAGCGGTATCATACACACAATGAGAGCTACAACACATACAACGAGCTGTGTAACACATACAACTAGCGGTATCACACATACAACGAGCGGTATCACACATAGAGCGAGCGGTATCATACACACAACGAGAGCTATAACACATAAAACGAGCGCAATAACAAATACAATGTTAGGTCATTTTCATTCCACTCTATTTCAACGTCAAACCGTCTCAATTTCCTATTCGTGTTGCACTCAATGACTAAACTCTACATGGGTGGAGGAGCGTGGCGTTGTAAACAAGCTTCCGGTTCTTTACAGCTGATGCTGGAGTAACAGTGAGGACAATGCCTATTCGTTCAAGAGATTGAATTAAACGATTTACTATAATGAGAACAAGGAGTAGAATGTCTTTCCGTCACGCATTTATGTCAAGTAGGTGGCACTAATGATATAGCGTCGGTAAAGGGATCGAATATCGAAGTATACTGCTGTGCAACACTTATGCACACCACTTGTACATTAATACTGCATGATCTAATTCACCGCATGCGTAGACATACACGCCCAGAGAACGACATAACTGACGATCATTGGTTAGTATAACCACGTGGGTGGCAAATGCATCGTAGATTTTACTTTTTTTTTACTTAAAGATACATACTCCGATTCGATGATGCTCAATCATCCAGTTACAACAACGGAATTTCACCAAACGCCGATTTAGTTATCCGAATTAGGTTATTACCAATAAATCCTAACAAATACACCAATCACGATATCATATTACCGTGAAAGTAAAATAACGGGTTTTCTTGGAAGTTTGGAGGTGAGCTAGTGTGGTTTGCAACATCCATATATGGTGATACCTAATTAAAATTGGAATTCCTCAACACGTGCTGTCACGAGTGTAAACACATTGTAATACCACGTTTAACCAGTATGGTGCCATATCAAATGTCTAAATGCATGGATAAAACATGATTACAGATTCGTAAATAGCGTCCAGCGCGTTTTATTAAAATTGTCTCCAAAGTTTCAGTTATAACTCATTAACTTAATCTATAAACAACTTAATCCCAGTATTTGGCCAACACGTCTAGTTTCCCAATTATATTTACATAAAATGAGATAAGTTCTTTGTTATGAACCATTATGACTTGGCAACTAACAATTCCCAACTAACAATTCCCAACTAAAACTTACCAACTAACACTTCCCAATCACGCATCCAGTACAGAGAAACTTCATTTATATCATTGTCAGCTGGCATCTTTCCAAACACGTGCATGTTCGCGCGCCTGGGCTTTCTGAACCGACATTAAGATTAAGAGAGTATAACATTAATGGCTAATTAATCGACAACCAATTGTTTTATATTATCCCGTGAATACAGCTTATTATTAAATATGAGTGGTTTGTAGTCGTTTTATTCGCCACGCTTATCGCGAAGCTGTCATGAAACACTACACAGCTGATCAATGTTACCCCCACATTACTGGAAACCAACTACCCCTGAAAATCATATCACCACACATTACTGGAAAACCACCGACCCCGATAAACAACTAACACACTTGACCAGGAATACGAACAAGATTACAACGCATTGCGTGGACCACAGACCAGTCATTGTCCTGAATAGTACCAGGCTACAACCCATTGTGTGGACCACATATTAGTTATTGTCCTGAATAGAACCAGGCTACAACCCATTGTGTGGATCACATATCAGTTATTGTCTGGAATAGAACCAGGTTACAACCCATTGTGTGGACCACATATCAGTTATTGCCTGGAATATAACCAGGTTACAACCCATTGTGTGGATCGCATATCAGTAATTGTCTGGAATAGAACCAAGTTACAACCCATTGTGTGCATCACATATCAGTTATTGTCTGGAATAGAACCAGGCTACAACCCATTGTGTGAATCACATATCAGTTATTGTCTGGAATAGAACCAGGCTACACCCCATTGCGTGGATCACATATCAGCCAGTGTCTGGAATAGAACCAGCTCCATAATCGCTGCATGTAAGGTGTAACCTCATTTAAACAGTAATAGCTCATTCCGGCAAGCAGTTAAATACACTTGGCGGTTTACGCTCCAAAACACCGCTAAGAGTATTGGCTTTTGGATTGTTTCCGTTAACGAACTAGGTGGATACATACTTGTACTACCTTTCTACGGGCATTATATGTCCCAGAAAGGCGAAAAATTGAAAACAACTTGAAAATGGCTGTGACAATGGCAAGTACTTTTCAGAGCATATGACACCTGTATATCAATAGTTCGTGTATTTTTTCAGAGCATATGACACCGGTATATCATTAATATTTCGTGTATTTTTTAGAGCACATGACACCGGTATATCATTATTTCGTGTATTTTTCAAAGTATATGACACCGGTATATCAATATTTCGCGTACTTTTCAGAGCACATGAAGCCGGTTTATCAATAGTTCGTGTATTTGTCAACCTATATATGTTATGCCTCCATCCAAATTACGTAGACAAAATTGGAAGCCAGAATGAGCCATGTCAGTTTAAAATTTATTGAACAGCATTTGATGGCATATATATACCATGCATTGTTTTTCAGTCGCATAGTATTTACATGTGTGGGTGTGTGCGAGTGCTGCACTGCACTTATAATTCAGTTACACGATAAACACTTTTTGTCCCACGCGACAAAGAACTGCCCATAATTACCCACTGCTGCGCCAAATAACTACTAGCACTGAGGACACATGTTTCGCGGGATTGGATTGACACAATGACGGCACTAAAAAGCGTACTGCATTCCATTCAACCAACATGCACAACCGTTATGCATAATGTAACCTTTTATGGATAATTTAACCCTTTACCCAACAAAATAGGCCAAAACCGGCCAAATAAAGCTTCAACAGCCTAAAATATCTTCGGTCTGTCTCAATAGAACCATACAAATATGGATATCATTGGAACCGGCTCATTGACCACATTGTGATGGTTACAGTTATGCCCTGTGCCAATGCATTCTCTTATATATGCGAGTCGACCATAGGTCGCCTCGCATATATAAGAGAATGCATTGGCCTAAAAATGTTTTCTTACATTCTTTAACAATTTTATAATTTTTAATGTGTTAAGCCAATGCATTCTCTTATATATGCGAGGCGACCTATGGTCGACTCGCATATATAAGAGAATGCATTGGCACAGGGCCCTTCTGTTGGGTAAAGGGTTAACCAAACCCTCCCTAAAATAATCGATAAACCATTCCCTAGAATAATCGATAAACCATTCCTAAAATTAACATGTATGTTATTTTGAGGCACGTGATAATTTTAACAGTGTAGCGTATTGTATTCATTGTGTCATAACGATAGACAATACACATTGAGAAAGAGTGCAACAAGGAGCACACGATGTGGGGGGAGGGACTCACATAGCCACATTATATTCTTCCATAGTTAGAAAGCAAGATTTTAATGGAAATTTTACTGAGTTCACCGACCATACTACTTAACATATTAAAAACAAACATATTTGGAACTCGGTATTCATGGGGTTGAATAATAACTTATTTTAAACTAATATTGAGTCCGTGGTAGTATTTAAAATGTTTGTCTCCATGTCCATCTCTAGTGAGTATGTAACTATCAATGTCGACTTGTTTATTATCCACATAATTCAGCAATCCGTAGCTGCCTTCGAATGGGACGTACACATTTGTAGCTATATCTTACACTCTGTAATGTCGTCATTTGGTGATCGGAGAAATAAATTGAATTGATTTGAATTGTATAAATTGTGTGCGATAAGAAACACACCCAACATCGTGGCGATGTTTCAGGGAGAGTGATTCACGGTGCCCCACTCAACACCGAAATATTGAGTGGCGAGAGTTACTGATCGCTGTGGTGTAATCATCATGGTGGTGTTAATTTTGTTCAAGACTTCACTACAAATATATAGACCATGAATCACAGCGACACACCGTTACATGGATCACCACGAACCTGCAACATGTACATCTGCATCGGGAATAGCATTGCATATACGTATCGCGTTGCCACCATGCCACCAATAGTAATGTTCGCAGTCAATAACAGTTTGAACAAGTTAATACGAGATACTTGTCAATTTTGTTACAAAATAAAGCGAAAATGCGTAAAATGTTCCAAGTAGTTATCCGTGTCATTGTATTTTTGGGGCTATTCTCAGTGGTTCGCGGTGATTCTCAGTGGTTCGCGGCGATTCTCGGTAGTTCGTGGTAATTCTCGGTGGTTCGTTGCGATTATCAGTGGTTCGCGGCGATTTTCGGTGGTTCGTAGTTATTCTCGGTGGTTCGTTGCGATTATCAGTGGTTCGCGGCGATTCTCGGTGGTTCGTAGTAATTCTCGGTGGTTCGTTGCGATTCTCAGTGGTTCGCGGCGATTCTCGGTGGTTCGTGGCGATTCTCGGTGGTTCGCGGCGATTCTCAGTGGTTCGCGGCGATTCTCGGTTGTTCGCGGTGATTCTCAGTTGTTCGCGGCTTCTTGTTGAGCACTGGTCAGTCAGTAACCATGATTTGCGAAACCTATCTAACAATAATAATAATGTATGTCATGTATATATCCCTGGTGTAGCTCTAAGCGCTTACATTATTACCCCAGTTCATTTTTTATGAGTAATGCCGAGTCTTGTGTCTGCTGCCATTTTACTATTGCAGGCGCTTCACTGGAGCGGCCTACGGATACCCAACAGCCAGGTACCTATTTCTCGTCTAGGTACGACAAAGCGAGCACAGTACAAGTGACCTTGCCCAAGGGCCACAACCTAGGCCGCGATTTGAAACGCCGGTGCGTTAACACCATTACAAGTCCGACACTCTAACCACTGGGATACCGCTTCTATATATATGCAGATCTCGTTTAAACGGAAACGGATTTAAGGCCATATCACCATACATGATTTGGTCGCTACTTTTCTTTTGTAAAGCGAGCTTGCTGGTCAATACCTGCACGGTGAGGGGAAGCATGCACCCACTTGTTGTCAGACGAGGAACAATGTCGCCTCGCCGAGCGGAAGCATTCATCCCACTTGTTCTCAGACGAGGAACAATGTCGCATCGTTGACGTTTATAAGGTTTTTATGTTAAGTCACATATAACACATCGACCGTCAAGACAAAATATGCATTGATCTGGACGGAGAATCGAGAGACGAATTGCTGCAGCACGCATGTGAATAATGCAGCCGTATACATATTATACACGAACAAATTGCCCGATCAATTGAATGTCTCATTTCAAGACCGACTTTGAGAAACAGAAACAAAAGAAATGTTGATTGTGTGGATATAGTGTGGGTTTTATATTGTCTTCTCCCAAGATGTCCGTATCAGTTATAGTGGTGAAGGAAATGGGGTTCATTAGGCACATTAATAACGTGGCGACAGGGCGATAAATAAAAAGGTTCAAAAGTGCATGCCATAATAATCGGCTATTAGGAAGTGTGACCGATAGTTTAAGTTGCCAACCATTCCCCAGTGTAGACATGTCGCTTTTATACCACGGTACTATACATTTCCTACTTTTAGTCAAAAGTTAGATTAAAAGTTATAGCCATCAGGTTAGAAACATTCAAACCATAGTGAAGAGTAACGTTGGACATTTCTTACTAGTTGGAAAGTTCGAGGTATCAGTTGGGAAATTCCACCTCATGGGGGAGTGTCATGGGGGAGGGCAAGTGAAGTTGGAATTTCTATGTATAAAGTAGCATTCAGACGAGTCCGTTGCGTTGATTACAGACAATAACACTAAAGCTTCCACTAAACGCATCCGTTTTCGTCGACTACCAACATATGATTTTCCATTGACCAGGTCACATGCCTGCGACAACGTTTTATTTGATATTACAATCGGTGCGAATAACGGATACCGCCAACAGTTTAGTAGTATGCGTCATTCAGGGATGATTTTCGTATCCGAATAATCAAGAAATTCAAATTAATGGCGTAATATTTCGCATGCCTCTACATCATCGCCACGTGCAATCTTAGGTAGTTTTGTTTTGTTT
The DNA here is from genome assembly GCA_032622095.1 of Siphonodentalium dalli. Classification (NCBI taxonomy): domain Eukaryota; kingdom Metazoa; phylum Mollusca; class Scaphopoda; order Gadilida; family Siphonodentaliidae; genus Siphonodentalium; species Siphonodentalium dalli. The sequence goes on from CP136065.1 coordinate 253,090,411, forward strand.
TTACAAATATATCCAAAATTGACAAAAATACCCGCATTATTATTAAGCTGGCGACACGTGTACTTACCTGAATATCGTATCGTTTTCGTGAGTAAATTCGCATACGTTCTACGTGTACGTACACACGCATACGATAATACACAGGTATGTGTGCGTCCAGGCGGCTGCGATGCCCCCGTTACGTTGTACACGTACGTTAACCCTTTACCCAACAGAACGGCCCTGTGCAAATGCATTCTCTTATATATGCGAGTCGACCATAGGTCGCCTCGCATATATAAGAGAATGCATTGGCTTAACACATTAAAAATTATAAAATTGTTAAAGAATGTAAGAAAAAATGGTAAAAAGTGTTAAAAAAAGATTTATTTTTAGGCCAATGCATTCTCTTATATATGCGAGGCGACCTATGGTCGACTCGCATATATAAGAGAATGCATTGGCACAGGGCATAACTGTAACTATCACAATGTGATCAAGGAGCCGGTTCCAATGATATCCATATTTGTATGGTTCTATTGAGACAGACCGAAGATATTTTAGGCTGTTGAAGCTTTATTTGGCCGGTTTTGGCCGGTTTGTTGGGTAAAGGGTTAACGTCTGCACGTAACGGGTAAAGTCAAAGTTCAGAGCAAAGTAAGGCGCAAAAGCCGATTTCACACATGTCCGTTTCTCGGATGCGTTTCCTTGCGTTTCTAATATTTTAACGCATCGGGAAAACGCATCGGTCTAAATATTAAAGCTAGCCGCACATGCTTGTGTATGCTTTTTTAGAAACGCAGGCGAAACGCAGTATTTCAAGTCCGAGACATGAAAAAAAAACAAACGCATCCGGCAAACGCACATGTGTGAAAGACCCAGTGATATTATCACTGTTTTGACCGATGCGTTTAAAATATTAGAAACGCAAGGAAACGCATCGGAGAAACGGACATGTGTGAACGCGGCTTAACGGATACCTCATATTATGGCGTGCGTCATGACGTTTTTTTGTTGTTGCTTTCATTCGATAAAAGACGGCGGCTGTCTTCGAAGCGAAGGAAATTTGACTTGTATTTATGTCAATACATTGTTGTTTGATTGGGATTTGATTGGTTTAACATTATCGTAGAATTAATATTTTCCAGAAAGATCTATTACCCTGCAGGGAGCCCCACACATATATAGAAGCATATAGAAGAGTGTCGTCTGCTCATGGTTGTCTGGGCTCTGTATGGGTGAAATTATAAAATTGTTAAAAGAATACAAGAAAAAATTATTAAAATTGTAAAAAAATTGTTAGGCCAATGCATTCTCTTATAATATGCGAGGCGACCTATGGTCGACTCGCATATATAAGAGAATGCATTGGCACAGGGTAATGAAGATTATCGAACTTATTAGCTGCAATTATTAATCGGAAGCTCTGCTTTATAACGCAACGTACACAACCGTATGGACGATTTAACGCAGACAACGGACCCTGTCAACGCAACGTGCGGACAAACGAAACACAACGGAACACAACCAAGTGGATGTAATAGGAACTAGTAGCTCAGACAACCACACTAGATCACTACATGCATATATGATACAGTTGTTACCATGCTACATAAATCACAGTACACCCTTGGTCTGGATCTTGTACCCCAGGTCACCGCGATTCGACCAAGCTTATAAGCTTTTGAGTAGTGATTTATGACCTATATCTAAGCGTCCCCACCGGTTTAGCCTCCTGGGATCACGAGAAAAGTGCGCTATCAGATATCACTCAATCTATTATCTTTATTGTCAAATGTGGGATATATTATTAATACGCATCAAACCCGGGTCGACATAGTGCTAACCTAAAGATCTCGCGGCAAGTCAACAAGACAGCGTATATATCAACCTCTAACATAGTTAGGTGGAAACACGAAATATAAATCATAATCCTGTCTATAGCTTCATATTATATGATAGCTATCAGCTGTTAGCATGAATAATGAAGATATGCCAGTTCGTTTGATCACTAATCCGCTGTATCGTCTTAACTCTGGTAGGAATGTAAATAATTAACGTACAACAATATATACATGCAGATACCCGGTACATGGATGAACAGAAAATGACATTGAACAAATTCTCAATTCTTATCAAAATGGTTGATTGATTGATCGAATGGTCGAGGGATTAACATCTGTTTAGCCGCCAGGCCATATCACGACAAAGAAATCAATCAGGTATCAAACAGATCGGAGCGAAGAATCAGGTATCAAAAAGATCGGAGCGAAACAACTTTGTAGATAAATCAGACCGTGGATTAGATTAAAACAATACAATGATGAGCTATGTACAAACAAAAGTACCCAAGAGGAATGTTTCCACTTGAAGTCAGGAATATAAATTCAAGAACTGACTAGTGTGTCATCATACTATAAAACGTATACAAGTAGCACAAGCATAGATAATAAATAGCAAATAAATAACACGAAATCAATAAATAACACGAAATAACAAGCATGTCAGAGCTGAATATAGGCCAAACGAACTGGATAGCAGGTTTCAATGACATTTCAGCAAAGCGGCACATTGGTCCACATGGGAAGTCAGCTTATACATTACTAAATATTCGAAAGACCACTGTGTTTACCGCACAAAACGTGTCCAAATACCCATCTGCCACTCAGATGTGATATATACATTGGCATGTGGGTTTTAAGTCAGACGTCGCGATCTTGGGTGATTATTTGACCTCAGAAACATCACGATGTCATTATTCTTTCGACATATCCTCGTGGAAATACGCACATAATACGCTATATTGGGAAATAGGTACATAATGTGATTATTTGATTCAGAAATACGCACATAATACGCTATATGGGGAAATACGCACATAATACGCTATATTGGGAAATACGCACATAATACGCTATATTGGGAAATACGCACATAATACGCTATATTGGGAAATACGCACATAATACGCTATATTGGGAAATAGGTACATAATGTGATTATTTGATTCGGAAATAAGCAGATAATGGACTCTTATCCGTTATTTCGTTTTATGGGTCGGGCCACAGTGAAAACACCTGCTACACATGATAAGTCATGATTTGGCTTATTTGTGTCATTATCCGCAGATAATCTGCCTAGAATCGCCCCATTATGAGTCGATAATGTGACTAAACTGTCTTTCTTTTCAGCACATTATCGACTCAAAATGAGGCGATTCTACACAAATTATCTATCTAGAACAAGTTCTATTATAAGCAGATAATGTATTGGTTTTCGGGAGTACAGGGTGATCATTTACATTAATGAACGCTGATTCGCCTTACTGTGAAACCACAAAGAAGTAAAGTATTGTAACTTGATTAAGAAAGTACACTTTTTAGCAGCTGATCATTAATGTTTTGATAAGTAAGCATGTATGAATTATGGTACATTGTTATTCATACACAGACGAGCTACTGCTGATATTCTATTAACGAACAAATGGTTTCGTGCAAATCTGATGAAGATGTGAGAGTTGATAACTGCAGCCTTGAAACATTTTGGCCAAATGAAATTCTCTTTGGCCATTTGCCAAAAAAAAAAACGTTGGCCATTGGTCAATTTGGCCACATACGGCTTGAACCATGTGAACTACTCATCAATGATTATTTAGTATGAGAATGGTTCACGTAGTATGCCACATTGTTTTGAACATGACTGACACATATTTGCTATATGTTATACATGTCGCTACTCATTGTTGGAGGTATTATATGTAGGATGAGCCTGCATAATTATTGCCATCAAAGGTGTGAGCGTCGCGCATATAGTCTGTATTAAGTAAATGACTGTTTGCTCCCGAGCTGTTTGTTTCAGGATGCCACACGAAAGCGTTCCAAATGAGTAGTTGTTGTATGAGAGATTTTCATGTTCACTCAGTAAAATAGTATACTGTTATTTGTAACGGCGATTCGTATTGAGCTATAACACAAGAATCTGATAACAAACCCCAGATTTTTTTTTTTTTTTAACGAACTCAAGAAGCAAAACTATTGGACCCGATTCGTCATCTCAGGTTTAAACCTGGTCTACGTAAACCTCTAGGTTTAAACCGCCGGGAGTCAGCAAAATCCGTGGTTTAAACCCGCGACCGCATGTATAAGTGACGCATTCGTCATCTCTGGTTTAAACCTGGTCCAGCCAGACCAGTGGTTTAGCAGTAGTGTCTCTGTATCGTCGAGAAAAATAATCGTACTTTCCTAATGCGGACCGCCTCGTTTTATTGATTGCAAAAATCAATAATTACGACAGCGACCATATTTTGATTGGAAATTTATAAGCGAGAAGCACTCACTCCTATAAAGCGTGTGGGGATAAGTTTTTGTCAATTTCGATGTTTTATTTGCGTTTTATAAGCTTAAACCGGCAACTAAACCATCTAATTCGGTGGTCCAGCTAAACCAGCTTTCTCGAGGCTAAACTTGAGATGACGAATCCGTCTTTTCTTCATCGCGGTTTAGAATTGTCAGACAATCAATCAAAGGATGGAGCTGTAAATTATCTCGAGTGAGGGCGTGTCCAAGTGGCGGTTGCCGACTGGTGTTATCATGTCACAGTTGATTCATTCGCATGCGAGCTTTGCTCAGATATTGACACGTTCATTCAGTATGATTTTACAACTATCTTGTGTGTTTGTTTTTTTTTTGGCTTGTGGCAATCACAAATACTGGTGTTTTCTACGAATTCATTTGAAGGGTTCAACGTTTTAATTTTGAAATCAAAACGATGCTACTGCATGATCAGATATGCTATACACATAGTTTGCAATCCTAAACTTATATTGCTATATGAGTCAAATTTGATAACTTATTTTTATGTAGATCATGCCACGAAGCTCTACTCTGGCTCCGCTCATAATTTTCCATAATATTCCACCAGTTCAAAACCTGGGAACTTTTGGATTTTCTGCATGATGGAAAATTTTTTACATTGACAAAAAGCAACGCATGTAATATATTTCTTTATTAAATGCTGTGCCTCTATATAGTTGCCCACTTTAAACAGTTCAGATGCCGCTTCTGGTGTGTACTCATAACCAAATTGCTTTTACTTGACTGACCTCTTGGTCCAGGATTGACACGATTATGGAGCCTTTATTCGTGCAGCGTCAGAGGGTCCTGCGGCCCCTTCGTGCGACAGGAGCCTGCGTCACATTTTCGCACATTTTGATCATTTGAACATTTTAATTAATTTTTTTTTTTAATTATATTGAAAACAAACAAATATTAATATAAATTTAAATATTGTTTCTTGTTAGATACAACTCCTTGCTCAATTTAACAACACAATTTTTTCATTTTATTTCAAATTAAATTATTCTTATTTTTAAATCATTTTTAGAACAGTTGCAAACAGACTAACGGACAAACATATATACAGCTCCTATATCCTTTAATATATACAGATATACATGTAGATACACCATATTTTGTCTTTGCGGGTAAAGCATCTTGTAGAAAATCAATCACAAACAAGGTGATAAACAGCGCGTGAAGCTCGTGTTGAGAAACATGCCCTTTGTCAAATTGATTTAAACCCACAAAGAGATCGGATTAATGGTACATGAGCGATACTCATTTCTCAATGAATAAATCGTGTACGCGTTCGCGATGATTTATGACATGTCAATGACCATTACATCGGCTTGTCTTTTGGTCCGATAGGTAAGAGAGTAGTTTGACTGTATGCTCATATCACCAAATCGAGTTGTCAATTAGTTGGTAACTGAATGACAAAAACGCCCCCTTGAACCCGGTTTGGCTGGACCGCCAATGTAGGTTTAAACCAGGTTTAAACTCGGAGGTTTAAACCGGAGATGACGAATCCGGCCTTGGTGTTATAACTCTAGATCAGACAAAAAATTGGAAATCTTGTCCATATGTCACCCGCCATATCAAATCCAGTCGTAAGTCGGGATTTTTTTACCCTGTGCCAATGCATTCTCTTATATATGCGAGTCGACCATAGGTCGCCTCGCATATATAAGAGAATGCATTGGCCTAACAATTTTTTACAATTTTAATAATTTGTTCTTGTATTCTTTAACAGTTTTATAATTTCACCCATACAGAGCCCCAGACAAACATGAGCAGACGACACTCTTCTATATGCTTCTATATATGTGTGGGGCTCCCTGCAGGGTAATGGATGCTTTTTATTTTATGTCCTAAAAATTGTAAGAAATGTTTAGTTAAAAAAAATGATAACAAATTGTTAGGCCAATGCATTCTCTTATATATGCGAGGCGACCTATGGTCGACTCGCATATATAAGAGAATGCATTGGCACAGGGTAAAAAATCCCGACTTACGACTGGATTTGATATGGCACATATGGACAAGATTTCCATTTTTTTTTTAATAAAACGGGTCAATCCTCAAATATCCAACAAAAAACACCCCAGATTCTCCCAGACAACTAAAACGTTGTTTGTGTCAGTCCGTGTGTTGTTGTAGGGCACTCCAACTGACCCATGCAGTACATTATGTTTGGATACAGTTCTAGCGAAACCACTAACGATAAGTTTATTAGTTATAAATGATGGGAATAAACAGTTTAATTGTTGTGTCATATTGCCGTTGATATGCTGCATTGTCTATTCATCCGACAATTGCGTTATTTTTACTGCAAGACATTTAATGTAGCTATTAAGCGTTCCATGTAATGGTATGCCGACACATGGTAGTTTCTGATCAGTGTTCAGTGTTCAGGTATGTCAAATTTATATCACCGGCTGGGTTGTTGTTTTATACACAATATTGAATTTCACTGTCTACTTTGCGGGGATGGGCGACTAACAGGAACAAGATTGCATGTTTTCATCCACGTTTTAAATGTACACAATCCGATTCGATGGTCCCCGTGTCACCAGATTCCAACAGCAACAACAACATCAACCGTCAACTCTAGTAAGAAATTTTCCAAAACATGTTATATATCAACATTTTGTTCAACGCTATTTGTTATTGAGAATATGTCGGTCAACTCGTCGAAAGTTTGCTAGGCCGCCAAATATTCCAGATCTGATAACTCTGAGTTTGATGGGTGGGTTCCTCTACTCGAATACAATATTTTGTACCCCCGAAGCCAAAGATATAGTAATTTAGGATCGTTAATTCGGATTCTGTATCTTTAAATAATGTGAATTATGTATATGTGAAAGAAAATAAAAAAAAATTATAACCAATATTAATGAAATGCGTTTGAAGTTTGCAGAGAAGATAAGGCACTTTTATCACCCCCGGTAAAGTGCATGGTCCAGCCGATTTCCTATTTATGTTGGCGGGTCCTGCTATGTTGCTATGCTGTGGTTGGGCCATGTTAAGTTGTTATAATGCTGGTAGGACAAACTGAAGAAGTTAATAAAATGTACCGATATCGATTCTAAAGTTGTCATTTTCGCGGTGTTTGTCTAACCTTAACGAATCGAAGAAAATCATGACACATTCAATAACAGATAAACTTTAACCCTTCCATGACTGGAGCTTACTGAAACTTTGCGAAAACCCTGTGCCTCCCACAGGAGCATAAGAGAATACATTGGCCTAACAATATGTACGTTGACCTTGTATCAGCAAGTGCATTCTCTTATAATATGCGAGGCTCCACATGGGAGACTCGCATTTAGAAGGATACGATGTGCCGTACAAGTCCCAAAATTTATAACATAAATAAGATTGTAACACCTTTGTAGACTTGTGAAATATTATTCCACGAGCTTCCAAACATTCTGGAGAAAGACCCATAGAAGGGTTGGAAGCTCGTGGAATACAATTCCACAACAATACTGTATATAAAGGTGTTACAATTTTATTTATATTATCATCATTTATAAGAGAATGCACTTGCATATGATCGTAACGCTGCACCAGCGAAGCTCCCGTAATGAAATGATTAATTTATTTCAACAAGGATTGCACTCTTTCTTGAACGACATTAAGGCTTCGTTTACACTGCTGTATAAATGTATACAGATCTGTATGAAGTCACGTGTCGAGCATTACTGTGATCACAACATGATTACTAATATTAAACGTTCGCTGATCAGTACTATGGTAATTGACAATTCACTGCGAGTCGTGTCAGTTTAAGCCAGACATAAAAATATATCAACTATCAGCAGATAACAGCGATTTTGTATGTGCCGCATGTATTTAAACTGTATCCTTATAGCACTTGATAATGTTTCGAAGAAAGAATGAAAATCATGCAGTTACCCTACAACACCCTTTCTTTGACCAAATGTAGTAAAATTTCCAACTGATGACAATTCCAATGACAATTTTGACCAAATGTAGGACAATATTGTTTTCTTAAATTGCATACAGTTTTTATATATAGCTGTTAGACAATAAATATGATGATGATGACTGGCCACGGGGACGGACCAGGACACAATCTTTCCAAGTGTTGGACATTTCCAACCTGATACCCGCCACTATAATAAGGTTGGACAATTTCCAGCTGATGGCCATTCCAGCCCAAAATTTTGATAAAATGTAGGAAATTATGCAAATATTGGTCCGAAAACAATACCCCCCCCCAATTTTTTTTTGAAAATCAAACTACAAGATCATTTTCAATCTATTGTTGGTTTGGAAATTACAACTAATGTTGTGTCAGGTATGAAATTTCCAACCGTTGAACAAGTTGCCACGTCCCTGTCCGTGTTCAATATTCAAAATACACGGGTTGAAACGACAACGAAAACATTCGCCAAGCCCGAGTAACAATTAATCAAAACTGATTTGCCTGTCGCAATGCTTCGGCGTTGACCGTGACGTATAGCGGACACGATTTTTGATCACACGAACAAATACAGTTTTCTTTCTGTGTGCATTTCTATATCAACCCATTTACACTAGTCTGCGTGTAGATCTGTGTACATTTCTATAGCAATGTAAATGTACCCTAATAGTCGGTTACGGTTATGTTCGTTTTGCAACAACTACAATACCCATTATTAAACACAGATGATATACGAGTCCCCAGTTTATAGCGGAATATACAAAATGAGTCCAGAAAATGCCTTTGGCATATCACAATTTATAGAATGAGTGTATTGCATGGAATAAAGGTAGGATCATGTAATCAAATATGTTATTACATGATCCGACCCTTGTTCCATTCAATAAACCCATATATACAAATGATATGCAACGGCCATTGCATAATAAGAAATAGTGCCAAGTGTACCCAGATGTATTATTATTGCGTAAGCGTAGAATATGTGGGCGAGGAATGAACAAGAGTCGGTGTCTGAGAATAATATTGAAACAATTTGAAAATGTATTTAATTAAATTTACACCATTAAATATGTCAAAGGGAGTCTTATTTATCTAAGGCCTATTTCTTTACGTAGGCAAATAACGCATAGCTACTTGAAAGGTCATCGCACGCCTTGCAGAAGCATCTGTTAGTTTCACGTCCTATTTATTGATTTAAATATGTGTTATATAGGTTTTCGATCAAGTAATAAATAGAATCTACAACTCGTCCCCAGCTTATAGCGAAGTGTACAAAACTAGTCCAGAAAATATGTCTGGACCGAGCCTTTGGGGAGGAGCAGACCTAATTTACCGGACTCGGGGGACAACAGGGGACGAGATGTAGATCCTCTATGTATAGCATGTTTTTGAATGTATTATACACACAAAAGCTTTTCCTCGATTCGATCAAATTGTCGTCGCTCCGTTTTCTTTTGATGACTAAAACGAAGATTAATCAGTGCGTGAAGTTTTTAAATAGTTAGTTCATCTTAAGATGACGTCCGCAATGTGCCATTAACGGACGTTCCGTTTTCGATGAATGTACGGGGCTTGTACATGGTGTTCGAAGTTGTATTTTTCTGACTTCAATGCGTATTACTGTGACATATAATGCTGACATAAAGGCAGTTCGGGTATTTTAGAAATACCGGGACAAATTCAAACGTGAATATTATTACGTGTATTTTTGGAGCGAAAACCACCATCTCGCTTTAAGCTTATCGAAAAAAAAAAACGATAACGCTCATGTACATGTATAGGATATACAGCTTTCGGAGCTTGTGTTTCTAAATGTTAATTATTTGTGTTACGAAGCGTACGGTAGGTGAGACACTGAGTGAGCATTTGCGGGACGCGTATGTTAGATTGCATGAGGACAAACCGTCGTATAATCATTTTAGTTGTCATTGTGGCATCGAAGTGAGAAGATGTGAGGGTGGCGATTGGGGCTTGTCGTCAAAAATATAATGTGTTCGTTTCGGGCTTTTTTTGTTGGTCTAGTTTGTGTTTCTATAGCTGTTATAATAACAATATGTGCACATCGTCTAATGTATAACACCTAGTTGTCGCTCCAAGGTGCAATGTGGTTATGCATGCTGTTGGATATCTATCGAGTGCCAAGTTCCTTTAGTATAAATATTCGGCAATTTTCAAAATTCGACACACATAATCTTACGTAACAACATCAACGTTGTTTAATTATCAGAATCAGTTTAGTATATTGTGCAGCTACAATCGATAACCCGATATTATATGCTTCGTTATATATTCAGCCGACTTCATATGATCTACATTCGAGAAGTTCGATGTCTATGTTCCAGAATCTAAACGTTTGAACTGTTTTGTTATACTGACTGTGTCACCAAATTGGTGTTCATCTCTCATCCATCTGGAATTTCGGTTTTTGTGAAATAAAAGTATGTAAAATTCCACACGGACTCAATATTGTTATCAACTCCCAGCTTACAGTTCAACATAACACCATAATGTAATTTCCATTTAGAAATACAAGAACAGCTGAATGTCAAGGGCCGACAGCTTTGCTACATACGATCGTGATGGATTTTATCTTGACAACCGTGTCCCTCATTTGGACAATGAACCTTAACATTAGAGTTCAACACGTCATTTAAAATCAAGATAATCATTATTTTATTAACATTTATAAGATAATGCACTGGCACATGATCTTAAGACTGCACCAGCGCAGCTCCCGTAATAAAAGGATTAATTTATTTTAACAAAGATTGTACTGGTTCTAGTACAACGACATGAATAGTTGGTTATGTTTATATTATGCTCGGTTTGCATCATCCACCACACCCATTACTAAATACAGAGGATCTACAACTCGTCCCAAGTTTATAGCGAAATGTACAAAACTCGTCCAGAAAATTAAGTCTGGACCGCGCCTTTGGCGAGGTCCAGACCCAATTTACTGGACGAGTTTGTTAAATGCCGCTATAAACTGGGGACCATGCAGTTGTATATTCTATTTATTACATGATCCAAAACGTCAATAAAACATCAGCTTCTATAAGGTCAATGGACATTAAACTTAGAGTTCAACACGCCATTTAAAATCAAGATAATCGAGAAGAAGCATAATAAGATGATGACACAGTGTGCTTGAAATATAACATATCATACTGATGTGGACACTACGTATATGTGCGAGAACAATTTCTCATTTTGATAGATTATCAGGAATATTACCAAACTCGTATTCCTTGGAATTCATAAATATTCTACGATTGACATCTAGATGTCATCAATTTCAGACTATTTTATGACATTTATCTTGAGGTCCAAAAGACTTTAAAGTTAACTACAATAAAATAAATAAGCAAGCTCACTCCCGTGTACCGCGTGCGCATGTTGATAAAATCATAGGTCGATTTATTCAAATCACAATTGGCATAAATACACTTACATGCAGTGTTGGATATATATTCTGCAGCCATGCCAGGGAACGGCGTGATTGTAAATTCCACAATGAACACTCCGATGACAGATCCTGACAGGTGACACTCCTGTCTAGAAACGAAGTGCACACTTGCAGCGAGAAATAAATCCTATATACAGAATAAAGAAGAGACAATACTCACCCGTTAATCTGAGCAATTACTTTATCAGTATTCCATCATATCGAGTAAAATCCCGGAGCTACAAAGAAATCGAAAATTGAAGATAAGGATCTCCGATTGAGAGCCGCGGCGTTCTCTGTGTGAGCGCGGTGGGAGTATAGTTATATTACAATCTCGTTCCGCAGAGGCAAATCGTAATTATCGCATGGTTCCCAATGGTATGACGGTTAGCGCAGAACAGGTGATCTTTTATAAAGAATTATTAATACCACCATTGACTTTAGTGACCTCCATATCTTATGAATGTACCGACGAAATATGAATGCTCTATATTGTCTATTGTATTGCCCGCTCTCCTATATATATATATTGATTGCATCGTAAGTAAGGCCCATACGGTTAAAGTGGAATTATCGTCTCAAGAAGCGTAAACGGTCGCAGTCGATTAACCTTGCTAACCTTTCTATATCGTTATGTTCTCGTTTCCACTATCCGCATGTTTTTTGTTTGAGGTTCTTGACTTTAGAGTGGTTGAGTGTCACGGCAATGTGCATTGAGGTCGGACTCAATACGCTTCACTTAGTGTAAAAACTACATACAGAAACACTGAATTGGGTCACTCTCACTGGCTGTTCAGCCTGTTCTCTCGAAAACACGCACATTATCTGCTCATAATATAACTGTTTTTAGGTAGATAATCTTCTTAGAATCGCCTCATTTTGTGTCGTGCTGAAAATGAGAGCATTTTAGTCACATTGTCGACTCATGATGAGGCGATTCTAAGCAGATTATGTGCGGACAGTGACACGAATAAGTGTTTAACATGTGTTTTCATTGTGGCCCGCTCCATAAAAACGAAATAACGGATATGCCTCCATTATGTTCCTATTTCAGGTTATAGGTCGATTATGTGCGTATTTGCGCGAGGATATGTTGGGTTGTTTGTGATAAAAGGTACCCAGGTTCTAAAAAATGTGATAAATGTACCCACGATCATCGGCAGTCAACGAGATATTTCTGTGTTACACTGCAGGAAACACATCAAATGATACAGTAGTTAATATACTTCATCGGAACTACATACTTTCAATTTATAGCATTTCAAACAATTTAAGACTGAAAGCAACTGCTTAAAACAAACGAATTTCCAGCAAAGACATTTAAATCTCATTAATTTGAGATTCGATGAACATGGGTACCTTTATCACGATTTTCCCGAACCTGGATACCTTCATCACAATTTTCAGAACCTGGGTACCTTTATTACAAAAAGGAAAAAACGGTGAGTGACCAATTCAGTAACGATGTCCAACAAACTGCGCCACCAATCAAGTCTATAATGGGATCATCTCCTTTGATATTCAACAGAATATATGCAACAAATGAATGAATTTGAGCCATGGATTAGTGCAATATACACCCATGTTCTCTGTGAACGATGCAAACAACATGGTAATTATGAAATGAATTTATGACTCCAGCCATTTATTCATTTTCATTATAATTACCATGTTGTTTGCATCGTTCATATAGCACACGAGTGTATTTTGCATTAATCCATGGTTCAAATTCATTCATTTGTTGCATATATTCTGTTGAGTATAAAAGGAGATGGTCCCATAAATGGTCAGATTTAGTGTTTAGTACCCCTTTAACCCTTTACTCAACAAACCGGCCAAAACCGGCCAAATAAAGCTTCAACAGCCTAAAATATCTTCGGTCTGTCTCAATAAAACCATACAAATATGGATATCATTGGAACCGGCCCATTGACCACATTGTGATGGTTATAGTTATGCCCTGTGCCAATGCATTCTCTTATATATGCGAGTCGACCATAGGTCGCCTCGCATATATAAGAGAATGCATTGGCCTAAAAAAAAATTCTTACATTCTTTAACAATTTTATAATTTTTAATGTGTTAAGCCAATGCATTCTCTTATATATGCGAGGCGACCTATGGTCGACTCGCATATATAAGAGAATGCATTGGCACAGGCCCCTTCTGTTGGGTAAAGGGTTAAAACATATATAAGCGTTTGTCTGACGGGATAAACATGAGATGTGGAAATTCACAATGCACGTTTAAAATCTGTAAAAACTCATATTTATAACTTAAATTTAAATTGGGATATTTAATAAGTAAATAAATTATTCAAACAAAATAAATATAAAAGCTAGATTAACTCAATGTTTTTAGATTGAAGAAAATCTATAACTATCTTCATTTATACAACCACACATGCGTTATTTTATTGTTTGAGATTCGTCCTGCGATGCATGTTGATATATATATATATATATATATATAACCACACATACGTTATTTTATTGTGTTTGAGAATCGTCCTGCGATGCATGTTGATATATATAACCACACATGCGTTATTTTATTGTGTTTGAGAATCGTCCTGCGATGCATGTTGATATATATAACCACAAATGCGTTATTTTATTGTGTTTGAGAATCGTCCTGCGATGCATGTTGATATATACAACCACACATGCGTTATTTTATTGTGTTTGAGAATCGTCCTGCGATGCATGTTGATATATACAACCAGACATGCGTTATTTTATTGTGTTTGAGAATCGTCCTGCGATGCATGTTGATATATACAACCACACATGCGTTATTTTATTGTGTTTGAGAATCGTCCTGCGATGCATGTTGATATATACAACCACACATGCGTTATTTTATTGTGTTTGAGAATCGTCCTGCGATGCATGTTGATATATACAACCACACATGCGTTATTTTGCTATGTTTGAGAATCGTCCTGCGATGCATGTTGATATATACATGTATAACCACACATGCGTTATTTTATTGTGTTTGAGAATCGTCCTGCGACGCATGTTGATATATATAACCACACATGCGTTATTTTATTATGTTTGAGAATCGTCCTGCGATGCATGTTGATATATACATGTATAACCACACATGCGTTATTTTATTGTGTTTGAGAATCGTCCTGCGATGCATGTTGATATATACAACCACACATACGTTATTTTATTGTGTTTGAGAATCGTCCTGCGATGCATGTTGATATATACAACCACACATGCGTTATTTTATTATGTTTGAGAATCGTCCTGCGATGCATGTTGATATATACATGTATAACCACACATGCGTTATTTTATTGTGTTTGAGAATCGTCATGCGATGCATGTTGATATATATAATCACACATACGTTATTTTATTGTGTTTGAGAATCGTCCTGCGATGCATGTTGATATATATAACCACACATACGTTATTTTATTGTGTTTGAGAATCGTCCTGCGATGCATGTTGATATATATAACCACACATGCGTTATTTTATTGTGTTTGAGAATCGTCCTGCGATGCATGTTGATATATATAACCACACATACGTTATTTTATTGTGTTTGAGAATCGTCCTGCTATGCATGTTGATATATATAACCACACATGCGTTATTTTATTGTGTTTGAGAATCGTCCTGCGATGCATGTTGATATATATAACCACACATGCGTTATATTTTATTGTGTTTGAGAATCGTCCTGCGATGCATGTTGATATATATAACCACACATGCGTTATATTTTATTATGTTTGAGAATCGTCCTGCGATGCATGTTGATATATATAACCACACATGCGTTATATTTTATTGTGTTTGAGGATCGTCCTGCGATGCATGTTGATATATAGCATAGTATGACGAGATGCGTTATGTGTCATACGAACATAACATAAATCATCAGCTCAATCTATATTGTGCAACAGATGTTCAGCTCTCTCGCATAGTAACCAATTGATTACTCCCTAATTGAACCAACATACTAACGTCTGTAGTGCCTCTCCTCTTCGTTATTTCACCCAAAGGAGATAGTTGTCGTTGTATTATTTAGCTGTTAGTGTGCCAGCCAAAATCGTATGGGTCTTTGTTTACCATTATGAATAAACGTCAGCCCAATTACCTGTCAAATTATCATTGGTTTTACTGTACCATCTCCGTTATCACTGCGTTATGAGAGTTACGAATCGAACAAAACCAGTCCAAATATATTGACAGGTGTCAATTGGGATACACTAAAGTGAAAGCCGAGACCGACTCCAAAATACAAGGTGTAAGCGGGGTGTTATGTCGCGTTTTCTCCATTGTGTGTCAATGGATATGAATGACATTTTTGAATGTGTATGTCCGTTTTTGGATATGGAATAAAGAAACGTTGTGAAGAAAATTTAAACAAATTAATAAATTCGTGTGTGATCTGATGCATGCAATTGTTTTCGTATAGTACATGGTAGTATGGCGTTACAGCGTGTAATTTAATTAATAATTAAATAGTGAAGCCAACATCTCGACGCATGTGAAGCTCCATTATTTCGTCGAGCCAAAAACTAAAATTTTATTTTTATTGACAAACGGCTTTATTGATGAGGCCATGCTGAATGAGGTCCCCAGAGGATGAATTTAGTAATGCTAGCCCACTGTGCGTGGTAGCATCAATAAATTCACCCTCTGGGGACCTCATTCTGCACAAGTCCAGCACCATATGTTGACGCCTGTTGCTAGTTGATGGGTTGACAGTCTCTCTGTAAAGACGACGATAATCCGATCATATTTAAGTCTCTTAGTATGTGATAGTTATCTTAATATGTGATAGTAATCTTAATATGTGATAGTAATCTTAATATGTGATAGTAATCTTTTCTAGGACGATGTGGCTTTCGCATGATGCCGAAATAAATCGTGTTAAAATATGGAGTGCATTCCTGGAGTAGTAAATGTAGTTATAAAAACAAGATGTGAAAGAATAATCAGCAATACATATCGTTGACTGATAAAAACTCGAAGATGATGTCTACTTGATTGCGATGATTATAATGTATTATGAATATGTCACCTGTATTCTGTATCATAAAATTTGATATGTTTCGCTAGCATAGTACAATTTACAACTCGTCATTGACCTCCGATCCCGCTATTCAAATATAACCGTGATGCAATGTTTGTAATTATTATCGGCTTTTTATAGATATTGGATTCCGCCTTGAAATTATGTGACATTACAGACCATGATCTGAGAAATAACCAATAAAATGGAGGGCAAGCCATCAACGCAAAAATTATTAAATCTGACAGAAAGATCTGGAGACGTAATTATGACGTAATTATGACGTAATTATGGTAAACATTTCGTCGCCTTTTCAAAGAGACTGGTGGTGTGCTTGTTTTGTAAAATTACTAATTATTCTATGAAGTCTTGGTGCTTGCGAAGTAAACTCAGTGACATTTTTTAACACATTATGTGATCGAACGTACTACGGTTTAGATCTTGATTCCATGACCTTTTCAGATGCTATGTGCACCGATGATGCACAAATACCACTCGCCATGTGGTCCTGCTAATTTGCTATGATGTTAGTGGGTCCTGCTCAATTAATATGATGCTGATATGGTAAACTGATCTTGAAGAATCAAAGAAAAGCCAGTGGCCGTATGAAACATGCGAGAACCGATATACTTTTATAATATTTCATCAATGGCTGAGCTGATGCCTGCAAAGCTACAGGGATAGCCACCTTGATTATGGTCGGTTTGCGACAACCAACACTCCCATTATTAAATTATAACAACCAACACTCCCATTATTAAATTTGTTTATATCAGATATAATTTTGAATGTTTTTTTTACTCATAAAGTCTTTTCTCTCGATTCGTTCTGATTAGCAAAACACCGCGAACATGACAACTTTATATAAATATAACGGTACTGTTTTCTTAACAACGTCAGTTTGTCCTAACAGTTTCATAGCAAATTGTGGAGCTCCGTGGTCCAGTGGTTAGCGTGTCGGACTTGTATTCGCTGTGAGCACATCGATATGGGTTGGCAGCGCGTCGCCGGCCATTGCGTTTCCACACACCAGTGACTTGGCGGCTTTGAGCGACGTGCAATTATCGGATTGCTCGTTGTTTCAAAACCCGCGCCAAGTTGTGACCCTTGAGCAAGGTCGCTCGTACTGTGTCGGCTTCGCATCACTCATGCGTTAAACGAGTACCAATCAGCTTGTCATACTGATGAGTATCAGAACATGTTCTGATCAAACTGGAGCTGATCTAGTTGCAGTCGGTTAATTGGTTGGCTAGTATAAATGACTGGGGTAATATTGTACCAAGCGTGTTAGAGCAAGAAATTGGTTAATCATTATTATTTATAAATTAGCAGGACCTCTTTACCAGGTGTGAATATGTGAAGTTAAAGATTATATCTAAATATTGCCATATATATGGTGTTCGATGAACCTGCAGGGACGTGGCAATACGGGGAGTCTAACATCAACCCATCTTTGAAACAAATGTTCAACAGTTAGAAATTTCATACCTGACACAATATAGGTTCACATTGTTTGATTTTCCAACCAGTAGTTAGTTGGGAATTCGTTGTATTTAGACCAACGGTAGCATATGGTTCTACTAGTGGTCAAAATTTAGTCTGAAATGGCCATCAGTTGGGGTGTCAGGTTGGAAATATCCAACAGTTGGACATCTTGAGGCACCAGTTGGATAACTCCAAACCAAGGCGTGCAAACGGAATTATGCGAACCTGTGAGTGTGTGGGTTGGTTCAAGGGGTAGGGGTGCAGTTGGTATTTTCAACGTGGACAACCCAATGGGGACCATATAGTCGCATCCTTCTGAACATAGTCTTACAATTCTTGCATCGGTGTGCATCTAGGTCTTATTAACACCACATTAACATCGATAAAATTAATAACTCTCAGCAGACACACGATTTTAATAACGACTTCTTCAAAGATCCCCGTTAATTCGGCATCAATCATGGTCTTTAAAGGTTAGGGAACGCTTTTTAAAAGCACTTCAAGCATCTCCATTATTTCGTCAATAATCTTAGCCTCAAGCCTAACCTCGCGTGCCACGTGTTATTGCGATTTAATATCAATCGCTATCTAATCGTGAACCCCGATTAAGTATCAATCGCTATCTAATAGTGAACCCCGATTAAGTACCTTTCGCTATCTAATCGTGAGCCCAGATTAAGTATCTGTCGCTATCTAATCGTGAGCCCCGATTAAGTATCTGTCGCTATCCAGTCGTGTGTGTATTGGCTGATCGTGTACTAAAACGCAGCAAAGAAACATGAGTCATAAACCATGGTTTACCAGCGAATGTAAAATTGCACGAAAAAATTACCACGAAGCGCACAAAATCTACTCACAAAAGAAGTCCCTTGACGCAAAATCAGAGCCTCGAGAACATAGCAAAAACAATAAGCGAATATTGCGCAGAGAAAATTCAACTTGTAAGAAAAAACCTGTCGGCGAAGCTTAAAAGTACAAATGAACCAAATTCGCGAGAGTTCTGAATACAAAATCGACTAACCCACCACTAGTACAGTTATACGATATGTATGCACATTTAAAAGGTAACCAGCACGAATTGGAAACTGCCCAATATGTGATACAAGAAGATAATGATATCTTAGATACGCCGATTACAGATATCGAAATAATGGATGCTGTTTCTTCGTTAGCGAATGGTAAGCTAGTGGTCCCGACGATATTCGCAACGAGCATATACAAACACTATTAAAATGATTTTACCGGTTTATCTTAAGTGGTTCAATATGATATTTAATACAGGCATGATTCCAAATGACTGGCCAGTTGGTAGTCATCCCGCTCTATAAAAATAAAGGCGATCCTACTTTGCCAGAAAATTATAGACCAATATCTATTCTTAATTGCCTGGAAAAATTAATTACAAACGACTGAATAAATTTGTTGACTCTGCAAATTTGATAAATATCAACCAGCCTGTGTTTAGAAAGGGTTTCTCCACCGCTCATCACATATTAGCGTTACATTTACTGAGAAATCCATACATTCAAAAAGGGAAAGAAACTAAACAGGCCTTCGATACAGTATGGCGCGCCGGTCTATATGGCAAGACTTAGTGAATAAATTGTCGATGGTCGATGTTTCCAATTTATAAGAAATATGTATAATGGTGTCTAATCAGCAATTAAAATCGGACATGAGATTTCACACACATACATGAACACAGTGGGTGTTTTACAGGGAGTAAATATCTCTGTACCCGAACGACATACAAGACTTCCTAATGTCTAGTAAAGTTGATTATCTTAAATTACCACTGAGTATATACAAAGCTGGCAGTTACTTGAAAATATTAATGATGTTGTACGCGGATGACACGGTCATCGTTGCAGAATCGGCCAAAGAGATGAGAAAGGCATTGAACGAGTGTTCTGAATATTGTGACCTTTGGAAACTCAAGGTCAACACATTAAAAATACAAATTGTTAGTCTTTGGTGGCGAAAGAAAGCCAAGATGTCGGATAAGTAGTACTAAATGGAGAAATATTGGAAATCGTTAATGAATACACTTACCTTGGTGTAATATTCAACATATCTAACACCTTTCACAAAACTAAGAAATCCTTAGTTATTTGAGTTATTGGTACTCACTAATGTATAATGTGCGCGCAATGGATATTCCAAGAAACATACAGCCTATATAGAACTATTCGCGAAGACAGTAAAACCCACACTATTATACGGTTGCGAAATATGGGGGGTACAAACACATTGAAGAGCTTGAAAATTTACAGTTGAACATTTTATTGTTCATTCTAAAACTTAAGCCGAGCACACCGAGTGTTATGGTATACGGAGAAACTGGAGTGTATCCTCTCAGAATCGATGTTAATGTCCGAATGATTACATATTGGGCGAAAATGGTCTCGTGTGGTCACAACAAATTTATCAATTGTATTATTATTATGTGGGAAATCTCTCTAATAAGAATATGCCCCGCCCGTAGGTCGAACATGTACATAATATTCTCACTACATGTGGTATGAACTATGAATGGTTTTCATCAGTTTATTAACGGGGTCGACCACAACTGGTTAAAGAGAATGATACAAAAACTGACATAAAAACATCAATTACATCAACAATGGAAACTAGATATTGACACAATTAACATATGTCGCACTTTTTGATTATTCAAAACTGAATTTAGTCACGAAAAATACCTTTCGTCAATTCAAATTTAATGATATATGGACATTAATACGCTTCCGATGTCATAATCACCATTTGCCAATTGAAACGGGCTCTTGGAACCAAATAGAGGTAGCAAACAGATTATGCTATATATGTCATAAAGGCGAAGTAGGAGACGATTATCAGTTTTTATTCGAATGTGGCGACTTAACTTGCTCAGGAGGAGATTTATACCATCGTGGGAATCGACTGTTTGCAAGTTGCACACGTTATCAACCCTCTTTCAATCATCTGATAATATTGTCTTACATAAACTTTGCAAATACACAAGACATGACGAGGATATGTGAGATAACCGCCCCTCTCTGTCACCCCTCTCCTCTTTGAAACAACTGAATATTGTACATAATACCTGCGGCTAATATTTCAAATTTAACCATGCATACGCTTGTTTGTTCCCACCATTGTAAAATTTGTGTTATGTATTGATGATTCTTATGCCATATGTGTGATTCTGAATAAACATATTGATTGTTCTCATCCCGCGCAACTAGTTCTTAAGAACACTACATTAACATTACATTAATAACTGTCATTTCGTTTAAAAATTACACTTCCTGAAGGCAAGACAGTAACCATCATATTCAATTTTCCAAATTGATGACAGTCGTGCCTCTCTACTAATGAGCCTGAAGACATGACTCAAAATATCACGTCCTGGTCTGTCTCACAAAGAAAGTTATAACGCGGACCGAAGCGCCTGGGGTTGTACCGGGGTTGTAGCACATTTAGTTAATTGTATAACCCAATTCCAGTGGGTAACTTTATGTAACCCAATGATTAGTTAACTATTGGGTTAAAATCTGACTAAATATTGGGTTACGGGTTAACTAATCAATTTTGACCCAATTAATTGGGTTACAATTAACTAAAATTGTGTACGAGGAAAAAAAAGGTAACCCAATTTAGTTAGTATATATTTAGTTAGTCAAGATTTAGTTACCAATTCTTTAGTGGGAGGAGTTTTGAACAATAATTTAGTTAAATGTTGATTAAAATATAGCCATGCGTAACTAAACGTTATTTAGAGTGTGTTAGAGACCAATTTAGATACCATTATAGTATGTCAGGGAATACATTCAGTGGTTTTTTGCCTTTCGTAAAGCCTTGTTTTTGTGCTAGTAGCGGGATGGGTGTCAAAAGTGGCTGGAACAAATTTACAAAAAAAACGGAAAAGAATTTGGGTAAACGGGTGGGTGGGTCAATGCAGAAAATGATCATACGTGCCTGCCAAATGTGTTCAGTCACCCTTGGACCAATTGGTTTGATGTGTTTAGCACAATTTATATGTGATAATTGCTATATAGCGTTTACAACGGCACACATTATTAAATATCACAGATTTGATACTCCTCGGGGATGTCTGGCCCATCGACGGCGGTAGTAACCGCAGCCATTGAGCATCGTCATACACATAATATGACGCCTATGGTTTTGATTTAATAATAACAAAAATAGCTAAAACGAAGCGTGCAGTACAAGTGACCTTGCCCAAGGGATACGGTTCTATACATAGACAGAACACAACGCGCATCTGAATCGAGAATCTTTTATCGAATGAGTTGCGGATGGCGCAAGGATATATTTCGCGAGAGCGTAGCTCGAGCGAAATATAACTTTGCGCCGTCCGCAACGAGTTCGATAAAAGATTCGAGATCATGATGCATGATTCTGTATTTATTCTACACCGTTCAGTCAGATAAGTTAAATCCATGAATGTCACCTTCATTGTTACTATATCTACCTTTATTGTGATTTAAGTCTGACAAATAACCAGTAATTGTGGGGGGATCAACGGAAGCGGATGATCGACGTAATGTACGTCATCTTTCTTGGCGACAACGTCAACAAGAATAGTTCCGGCTTGTATTCCACTAGAGGTATACACTAATATAATTACAACTACTTTCGTTTTGGTCAAAATGAGGGCATTTGATTGGTCGAGAGGATAGCACGTGGCCTGATCGATCAGAGCATAGACTTTGCAGTAGACGAGTCACATCGCTGGAGTCTGGAGTTAATAATTTTACCGGAGATAGCGGATTCGACTCTGTGTGTGTTGATAATTATTGGGTTGTTATTGAGTCATTTTAAACGTAAATTGTAGCCAAACAAGTAATTTTTTTTATCATGGATAGTTCATTGATGAAAATTGAAGTTGAAGTGTAAATATCTATTTTCTGAAAGTTTGCTTGGCGAAGTTGCTCGTTGACAATTTCGGCCAATTTATTTTCGGCCCATCAACCAAATTCCGAGATCGTCCAACGGAAAATCATGTTTTGGCAATTAATTTTGTGAGATGGATTAATAGTAGATAGTTGAAAATAAAGTGTTATAGTTGTAATTATAAGCCATCAACTTCTTTTTTCGGTTGATCTATGAGCGTATAGACCGATCAGTAGACGAATAGCATACTTAGTATAATCCGCTTCGCGGAATTATACAGTATGTTTTTCGTCTACTGATCAGCCTATACGCTCATAGATCAGCCGAAAAACGACGTTGATGGCATATATGTATGCAATGGCTGGGATTCCGTTGAATACATGTGACTCATGTCAATGGGTGTGGAATAATTACATGTAGCTTAACCCGATCAAGCAAATGTCCACCGGCGGGTGCTAACTCATGCCGGTGCGTTACCACCATGAAAAGTCCCGCACTCTAACCACTGGGCTATCGGACTCATGCCGGTGCGTTACCACCATTACAAGTCCCACACTCTAACCACTGGGCTACCGAACTCATGCCGGTGCGTTACCACCATTACATACAAGTCCCACACACGAACCACTGGGCTACCGAACTCATGCCGGTGCGTTACCACCATTACATACAAGTCCAACACACGAATCACTGGGCTACCGAACTCATGCCGGTGCGTTACCACCATTACATACAGGTCCCATACACGAATCACTGGGCTACCGAACTCATGCCGGTGCGTTACCACCATTACATACAGGTCCCATACACGAATCACTGGGCTACCGAACTCATGCCGGTGCGTTACCACCATTACATACAAGTCCCACACTCTAACCACTGGGCTACCGAACTCATGCCGGTGCGTTACCACCATTACAAGTCCCACGCACGAACCACTGGGCTACCGAAATCACGCCGGTGCGTTACCACCATTACAAGTCTCGCACACGAACCACTGGGCTACCGAACTCCACATGAAGTTATTTGGTTGCAATGGCGGCAGTGTTATTTAGTTCCGATGTCTCATTTTAGTTCACAATTATCCACCAAATAATTAAAGAAGCAGATGTGTGGTATATAGGGCCCACTCCGTAAACCCTGGAACTCAATAATCCGCTCAAATCAAGTGGATATCAATAAATATCAGATTCAATTTGTATCCACTTCATAATTCCTACACAGATAAAATTGCTTTCAAATAATATATAGAGGATATCCACACCCTTTCAGTGGATGTGGGTTATATCACATGAGTGATGACAAAACATTGAATTTCCACAAGTGGCTTTGTCACCACGAATGAGATTTAACCCATATCCACCGAAGAAGTGTGGATATTCTGTTTATTATATACTTTAGTTACTTGCCTATGGCCCCCAATGAACGTCAATACATCAGAAATTTCAAGCTGACACATTACGCCCAAAAATATTCAAAACACTCAAAAAGTATAGATTTTGTATTTATTATATACTTTCGTTACTTGCCGATGACCCCAATGAATGTACAGGAAATCATTCACTATGAAGTATAACCTGACTACACACATCCGGATCCATACGGCACAATAATACCAGTGAGATATCGATATCTCACTAGTGGGATATCGATATCTCACTAGTGGGATATCGCTTATATCTCACTGCTAAAACCTTATAATTCATGGGCAAGCATATAATAAAACTGTTTACTTGCCATATCTAACGCAACCAATCTACGAGCAATGACGTCACGCCGTAGATTTAAGTCACACGGCGCCGTAAACAAATACATAAACCCGGGTTGTAATATAGTCCACCAGGTTAATTTTAAGTGGGATTCCTCAACACAAGTTTGAATCAGAGCTCGCGACGGATGGGTTATGAATCGAGTTTCTCAAAGCCCTTCCGCGATTTCTGAAATCCTGCCATAACTCATTGGATATCCTATTTATGTTTGCGACATTTGCACACTGTGTGTGATCGTGTCTTACATACTCCTGTGGTATTTAACAATGTGAACAAACAGCATGTGTAACAGATGATACGAGATCGGAATCTCAAGTGATCGATCGAGAACACGCCCGCGGGAATTCATGGGTTGTATTGTAACATCATTATTGAACGACATCTGGGCATCGTTATCATTTGTTATCCTGGACAAACAAACTAAACCAGATTAATGAAGCTTCGACCTTTACGGCGACCACAGCTATAAGATCAAACCACATCTACCGGCACGTATGCTGATTTTTACCTTTCGACCCTTGTTGGGACCCACACACCCCCGCGTCCAAAATTATTTCCGTTTTCGACAGTTTTTTCCGACCATTGTTGGACAACCACCCCCCCCCTTTAACACTAAACAGAGATAAGATCAACTGTATTGTATGTAGAACGTGGTTAAACTGACCCTGGCTCGAATCGAGAAAACTTAGGGACAGTGGGTGTCAGACATCACAGCAAAGATAGAAACCGTCACAAATTGTAACAATATAAATAAACGATATTTCCTGCAATACCGCGCACAATCGTTGTAATGTTGCCAAACTTTTGGGTGGGGTGGAATACGGAACAGAATGACAATCTGCGGAACAGAATTTGAAATTCTCAAGTCACCTCGTGTTATCATTCATTCATATCATTATATAATGAGATGGCGCCAATAAGCGTCGCGTACTGCCAAATCTTGTTCTCATTCATGAGTAAGCTATATACTGGATGTAAAAAAAATATTAATATTTGATTGAGATCAAATACGTAAATACGTTTATACTAAAGGGTTACATGGACCATAACTGATACGCGATCTATGCAACCATTACCTATAATTAGACCGCACATAATATGTAGTGATCAAACACCATGTTCCCACCAGCATCTACCTGTTATTGTTGTGGCTCGAAATGCAGACACGATATTTAATTGTCACTTCCTTTATCACGACTCAACATAATCTCGAACAAATACGCACATAATCGGCTTACAATATGAAATAGGTACCTAAATGTGATTAATTGATTCTGAAATAAGCAGATAATGGACTCATCGCCGTTAATTCGTTTTATGGCACGGACCACATTTGAAAAGTTGTGAGTCGGCTTATTTGAGTCATAATCTGCTTATAATTATTAATTATGAGTCGATGATGTGACTAAAAGTCTCTCATTTTCAGCACATTATCGACTCAAAATGAGGCGATTCTACCTACCTAATCAAGTTATATTATAAGCGGATAATGTGCGATTTTCGGGAGAACAGACTGGAGTACTTCGTTGTTTCGTCCGCAGTGCGATTTGAAACACTGTTGCTACATTTTGTATGCAATTAAAGATGGATTTTTACAAACATTTCGAATTTATAGAAAACATTAACATGTTTGGAACAAGAAGTGCTACGATAAAGACGTTCCTTTGTTCGATATTGAATTGTTTACGCATTTATTTCATACAGGTTCGATGTTTTAGAGGGACTCCTCCGACTGTCCGAAACCATCATTGTTTAAAAATATATATAGTTTTATTGAATAACAATTGAACATTCGAAAATAGCATATATTGCGAATACATGTTACATCTAAACAATATATTAATAAGCAGACACACTCTTATCGCTGTCTTGCGCTCTCTGCAGACATACTAGCTTCCATACATGGCTTACGTACAGTCCCGACTGAGGCCACGTTCACAAACCTGGGTACCATGTCAGGAAAATACGCAGAACTTTACTTTTACATGTCAATAATTTGCTAAATATGGAGTGTAAACTACGAGTATGATTTTCAGTCACTGCCGTCTACTATATATTAGACAATTTCGACGAAGCCTGGACATATATATGTGCCCATGGAATTTTAGGGATTTTAGACATACAATGTAAATTAATTTTAAGGGTCAACCGAGTAATCGGTATTTGTGTTTAGTATCTAAAATCATATGTTCTAATGCTAAAAGAATATACATTAAGAATCCAAGATTTATCATTCATATGTGCAGAAATTAGTTTCTGTTTGACGAATCGTGTGGAAATTTGGCGTGCAATTTATCGAGGTGTGTGAACGTAGCCGACACCAACAATTAGTGAGTTAATTTTTCAATAACACAATTATATCCTTCGGTTTCATTTTATGATATCATTACTCTAGTCTACATGTCATAGTTTGTTTTCAACAGTATCCATGAATGTATATTTAAGTACATTATACGTGCTTTCTGTTGTATCGGTATTGTCTACCCCGACAAGCTTCCCGATCACGGCAAACATGTAGTTACATTCGCTCGTGATGCTATGTATTGCCTCTTACTCTTTATAACACTAACACGTGTCAGTGCAGACAATATACCCATAAGATTAGATATAATACATACTTTACATTAATCATGATTCACGATTAGATAGCGACTGGTATTCAATCGGAGTAACCAACATATCCTCGCGCAAATACGCACATAATCAACCTATAATGTGAAATAGGTACAGAATGTGATCATTTGATTCTCGAGTAAGCAGATAATGGAGTCATACCCGTTATTGCCCGCACAAAATCTGCTTAGAACCGCTAATGTAATAACATACTCTAATTTTCAGCACATTATCACTCAAAATGAGGCCACTCTAAGCAGATTATCTACCCAAAGGAAGTTCTTTATAAGCAGATAATGTGCTGCTTTTGAGGAGAACTTGAGTGAACCCCGATTAAAGACTCGGGCGGCCTTTTCGGTGGGTATAGCTGTTAAAATAGTCGCATCGGCTAAAACCGCCGCAAACAGAAAGAATATTATATAAAGGACAGATATTGTTCTTATACCAATCACGAATATCGTGTACATTGCATGATATTGTCGCGTTTGTACGCTTTGTTATGTAAACACACATCAAAAACGTTACAGAACCATTTGTTTGTAGCCAAACACCCGGAACTACCGGATTGTCCAATGAAAATGTTCCGTTGCGCTGTGGAAGGCGAAGATACATTATTGGCGACGTCAACACTCGCATTCAAATCACACCAATTTTTATTTGAATCGACCCATTCTAAACGCACCAAATTAGGGGTTTTACAACCGACGTATACTGCGCGCGAATCTAAATAAGGAAATGACGCAATATCGTTACTCTGCTCATAAACAGTTCACTGCGCTTTTTGCGAGAAATTAACAACACTCGACCTGCACTCTCTCTGACACAAAGCGTGTGTTGTGAATAATATCGCGTTCATATCATCATTCTGCTATACTATTAGGATATTCTTGAGGAAATTATCATAATTTGATAAATGTTATTTCTAAATATATCCTACAACGAAGGCCATCCGTCCCTTTAATTATATTTCGCTGTTCAATCGCGTGCGTATTAGGTGTATAATGTTTCTAATCAGCCTATCTCTCAAAAATTATCTGCTTAGAATAGAATTTGTTTCATTTAGATAATCTGCTTAGAATCGCTTCATTTTACGTCGATAAATGTGCTGAAATTGTGAGCGTTATAGTCACATTATCGACTCATAATGAGGAGAATCTAAGCAGATTATGTGCGGACAATGACACAAGTATGCCAACTCACGACTTTTCAGGTGTACGCTCTTTAACATGTGTTTTACTGTGGCCCACGAAATAACGGGTTTGAGTCCATTATCGGTTTATTTCAAATAATTAAATTATGTAACTATTTCACATTATAGGTCGATTAAATGCGTTGTTGTTTCATAGCGCATTTTTTGAGAATTCAAAGTGCGTGTGGTCAGGGATGTGGATATAGGGTCTCCGTTGGGGGGATTTCCACATTGAAATTGCCAACAGAAGCCCCTCTTGAACGATACCAAACTTCCAGGTTCGCAGAATTCCATTTGCACCACTCCATATTTGGCTGGAAATTCCAATGGGTCCCTCAAGCTTTCCAACTGTTGTTAATTTCCAACCTGATACCCCCATTAAGGTTGGAACAATTCCAACAGATGGCAATTTTAGACAAAACTTTTGACTTTTTAGAATAATATGTTATTGTTTGTCCAACAACAACACGTTCCATCTAATTAAATCAAACAATGTGATCCTATATGTGGTCTACAATTTCAAACAAATGGTGTGTCAGATATTTCCAACTAACCGACCCCCCCCCCCCTGTCGCCACGTCCCTGTGTGTGGCTATTGAGTGTTTAAAATAACAGTCCACGTCAGAGTGTCATTATCGGAACCGTAGAACATAACCGACAAGAAAACCATAATAAGAAATGGTAACGCCCTCAAGATCATATTAACATAAATATAAATTATAATATAAAATATATTGGTTACATGAATGTACCGCCTCCGAATTCCGTTAAAAGAACTAATCCTTCAAATTATTACAAAAAACTAAGGCTTATTACTGCAGGTTTCTCATTCACCACACCAGAATAAAAAATCCGAAGCATTGTGTTCCCGACATAAAATCTTAAAGAGTGGCCCAGCCATTGTTCATACCTAAACATCGAAAGCAATTAACGCGGTCATAATAGTTACATACTGCAATTATCAGACATCCAGCGAATACACACCCCAAGAAAATCCGAAATACGTTGTCCTGCGAGACATCCCATCGCTATAGCTCAATTTGACACGGGCAGATTAGACTTCCTACAATATCCTAAAACAATAAAGCTTCTCAAATCATCCGCATAGTCAATAAAACTCTTTTCACGAACTTGGACATCGGCACTTTCCGATCGCTCTACATACATCGAATAATGTAACTCTGCACGGAGCACATCACAAATATAAAATCAATGTGTTAGAGAAAATACAAAAGCAACGAAACTAGTTCGTCAAATAAAAACTCTATTCTACCGAGACCGAATGATAAGACTCAATCTGATGTCTTTAAAATTTCGAAGATTTAGAGGAGATCTAATCGAGGTATATAAACTGTTGAATGGCCATTACAATATCAATGCCTGTGACCTATTAGGAAGAAATTCATCAGGAAGAACAAGAGGACATAATACAAAGCTACAGATGCGCACTGTTAACAAGGCCATATCGAAATATTGGTAAATAGCTGGAACTCTCTGCCAGACTTCGCTGTTGAGGCTACAACAATCGATCAATTCAAAATATACATATACTCATTCTTCTATTATATAAAATACGAGTTCGACGACAAGTAATATGTTCAAGTGACTCACAAGTAAATATCGAATGACGATACATATATTTGTAAAGAAACATTGCAAATAATGTTATTGGGACGAAAAGTCGCAAGACTTATTTCGTATTATGATGATGAGGATGATGATGAGGATGATGAACAAACCACTATTATGATGATCATGTCGTTATTTGTTTAAAATACGTATCAATTGACATATACGCATCCGTTCCATCATTAAAATCAACCTATTTCGACCATTTTAGGGACTTCCGCGAATTCTGGGACTTCCGCAAATTGACCTCCGAAAATAGGGACCTACTACAAATTGTCACACCGATCAGCACCTGATTAACGAACCGGTGGCTGACTCGGCTGTATCCGACTAACCTCTTTAAAATACGTATCAGTTGAGATATACGCACCCGTTCCCTCATTAAAATCAATATATTTCGACCATTTTAGGGGATCTTCGCGAATTCGGGACCTCGCAAATGGACCTCCGCAAATAGGGGACATACCGCAAACTGTCACACCGATAGCACCTAATTAACGAACCGGTGGCTGACTCGGCTGTCCCCGACTACGCTCTTTAAAATACGTATCAATTGACATACGCATTTTACAAGTTATCTTTTCATTTCTTCTATTTGTAATTGGCATAGCTTATCACAAACCAAAATCAACGACAATAAACGAAATTGAAATTCCAACTACATCTTTTACCGGACTTGGCCTCGGGGTCGCACAGCAACTTTTAATGCGTCCCCAAAAAAAAAACAATTTCTATAAATAAAACCCACAGCGCCCAATGGATACCAAGAAACTCTACATTATTATAAACCCGGAGGGCGAAATAAGCGATATAGACAGAACACAGCACGCATCTTATCGAGAATATTTCAGCGATGGAGTTGCGGATGGCGAACGGATATATTTCGCTAGAGGGTAGCTTGATCGAAATGTAACTACTACGTGCCGTCCGCATCGAGTTCGATAAAAGACTCGAGATTATTGTTGTGTTCTGTATTTATTGTACACCGTTGTGTCATATACATAAAATCATTACTGTCACCTTCATTGACACTATGGCTACCTTTATTGTGACCCGACTTCGTCCGGGCTGTTTCAACTCTGCTTGTCGGGATTTGACCTTGAATTGACCAGTTTGAAGGTCAAGGTCATGCCGGTGTCTTTCGTCGAAATCCCATATAAAGGCGCGATTTGACCTTGAATTGACCATTTTGAAGATCAAGGTCAGGTCGGGGTCACGATTTGACCCGTCAAAAACACTCCCAAGACAAAAGTACCCCTTTGTATCAAATATCGTCGAAATCCCATCGAAAGGCGCGATTTGACCTTGAATTGACCATTTTGAAGGTCAAGGTCAGGTCGGGGTCACGATTTGACTTGTCCAAAACACTCCCCGGACAAAAATACCACTGGGTATCAAATTTCGTCGAAATCCGTCCGCCAGTTTTCCCGGCCATTGCTAACAAACAAACAGACAGAAGTCCCAAATTATATAGAAGGGGATCGTTGACGTAATGTACGTCATCTTTCTTGGCGACAACGTCAACAAAAATTGTTCCGGCTTGTATCCCACTAGAGGTATACACTAATATGTATCCAATGGCTCGTATTCCGTTGAATACACGTGCCTCCCGTAGATGGGTGTGGAATAAATACGCAAACATAACCGATAAATTATGCGATATACAGAATGTTACGTCCAACATCCTATCACTTGAGTAAAACATATCCATATTGTCTCAAGTACAGATATAAATACCATGAACTAATACATGTATGTTCAACCCAAACCACCAAGTCCATTAATTATAGAACAACTGTATTGTACACGGTGCATGGTTAAACTTTCCCCGACTCGAATCGAGAACACGTAGGGATAGTGCATGCATAGGTATCAGGCACCACAGCAAAGATAGAAACCATCACAAATGGTAACAATATAAAAACGATATTTGTATGCACTACCACGCACAATGGTTGTATGTTGGCCTACCCCAGGGGACACGACAAACTGCGAGATCACAGGGGACACGACAAACTGCGAGATCCCAGCCGATTCCCAGGGGACACGACAAACTGCGAGATGAGGTGGAATGCGGAACAGAATGACAATCTGCGGTTAACAGTGAACACCACTGAAATAGGAATTGGCCATTGCGATTGACCCCCTCCCATGGAGCCTGACA
Organism: Siphonodentalium dalli; assembly: GCA_032622095.1. NCBI lineage: Eukaryota > Metazoa > Mollusca > Scaphopoda > Gadilida > Siphonodentaliidae > Siphonodentalium > Siphonodentalium dalli. The sequence continues at coordinate 253,122,924 of CP136065.1, forward strand.
CATGCATATTACTATAATTATTGAAAACTTCCCACCACTGTCATCATATCACGATTCATCTTTCCCCCTCCTGTCTTCTACGTTCTCACCCTCTCCCCTTCTCTCTCCATGCCTCTTGCTATCCCTAGCCCTATCTTCTCCCTGTTTCCTTCCCTAACTCAAACTTAATTATATATCTCCATTTGTCCTAAAAAAACGTTATTTCTATCATGTCCCGTCTGATCGATACCCATCCCTCACTTGTTGGGGAAGAGGCATGTCGCGAAAGAGGAGAATACTTCATATAAGCCATCGGGCTTGTTGTCTGATCCTTATTTCCATACACTATCTCTTCTATTTTTGCATATTTATATCATCTGTATATTATGTTATGTTGTATTTGGAAATACAAAATATGTTTACACTAATCTGCGGAAGATAATTAGAAATTATCAAGTCACTTCGTGTTATCATCCAGTCATTCATATCGTTATATATGTGACCCGCCATATCAAATCCAGTCGTAAGTCGGGAATTTTTGTTTACCCTGTGCCAGTGCATTCTCTTATATATGCGAGTCGACCATAGGTCGCCTCGCATATATAAGAGAATGCATTGGCCTAACAATTTTTTACAATTTTAATAATTTCAACCATACAGACATGAGCAGACGACACTCTTCTATATGATTCTATATATATGTGGGGCTCCCTGCAGGGTAATGGATGTTTTTTTATTTTATGTCCTAAAAATTGTAAGAATCATTTATTTAAAAAAAATGATAACAAATTGTTAGGCCAATGCATTCTCTTATATATGCGAGGCGACCTATGGTCGACTCGCATATATAAGAGAATGCATTGGCACAGGGTAAAAAAAATTCCCGACTTACGACTGGATTTGATATGGCGGGTCACATATACGAGATGGCGCCAATAAGCGTTTAAATTATCAAGTCACCTCGTGTTACCATCCAGTCATTCATATCGTAATATACACGAGATGGCGCCGACAAGCGTTTCGTTATGCCGCCAAATCATATTCTCATTCATTAGTATGTTATATATGTATGTAAATAATTAGTATGCTATATACTGGATGTAAATAATTAGAATGCTATATACTGGATGCAAGGGGGTAGCAGGAAGACAGCCCGATAGGGCTATGCTACCCCCGACAATACACTGTTATAATGTATTATGTATTACTGCCACTGTATCATTCGTGTGTATTGTAAATAAACTATCCTATCCTATGCTAATACCTATTAATATTTGACTGAGATTAAATACATTTAAACTAAATAGTTACATTATAGAACATGACCGATAACCGATCTACCTAGATTTAGACGCGCATTATAATATTAATATATAGTCCGAGCCTCTACATGTATACAGATATCTAATAAGTATACACACATGTCAGCACTATAATGAATTATGTGCGGTGTTTTTCATAGTACTATAATTAATTATGTGCGGTGTTTTCATCACCAGGTTCTTTGATGGAAATCACAAGTCAATAACGCGTCGTAATTCCGTCATACATGTATACACAAAGAGGGTAACAATTTAACCTTGTCTTAACTGAAAACTCATTGCCAAGTAGTTCCCTCAGGAAAAGTTTAGATAACAAATTAGTTCGTTGAACTTATTATCTGAACATTTCCCTCCAATAAATGTCACTCCTTCAGTCGGCTGAATTTGCCTGATGAATAGGATACCATACCGTTATTGATCATGCTGGCCTATTAGATTGATCAATGAGAATGGAGATTTACTGACAGGAGACGAGGGCATAATTGGATTCACCTTTATTGACACCGACCATATTGAAAGTGGGTCATTATAAGTTATAGGGCGAGTTGTTGCCGGATATGGTGTCATATGAGGCGAAGTGTCGAAAATCAGTTTCTGCGAATTCAAAGACAATGTACCATGTACCAAAACCTGTAATTGATATATTTGAGGAATTCTAAAGACTCGTAATTAACTATTAAACTCAATCTGTTGTCCTATTTCTGGTGATTATATAGCCATTAAATCAATGCGTTGACGTTCAACGACCATGGCGCATCACTGTGACGTCACATAAGTTAATGGCCTTGGACGACTCATTTTACTTACTAGAATCTAATGAACTTCGAACAAGTAATGCATATTCTCATCTGGAAAGCATGATAAAATCGTTACATGACTCTTAGTTGCCGGATCAGCTCAGCTCAGCGAGATTAATGTCTGGCTCGACTTGCGCCACGCCTGATAGCTGTATCCGGTAACAACTCGCTCTGTAATTTATAAACTAAGTTGAAAAATCCATTTAAAGCCTAATGGCGGTTTGCGCTCCAACATACAATCATATTATTCGCTTTTGAATTGTTGTCAGTATCGGAATAGCTCGATAAATGTCTGAACTACCTTTCTACGAGCATTATGTAACCCAAAACAGACGCATTGAAGTAATGAAAAATACAACTGAATACGGTGTTTGGGTCCGAAACAAAAAACCGCCATTTGCGCGACATGGAAAAGAAAAGAGTGATCCGTGTTATTCTAGTCCTGATATGGTAACAATAAAGAGCGTTTGTCTGAATTCTGGCGAAAAGTTGAAAACGGCTGAAAAATGGCTGCGACTTCGGCAAATGTTTTTTCAAAGCATATGAAGCCGGTATATCAACAGTTCGTTTATGCATCGACCTATCGTATCCGTCGCTCCAATTTACGCAGAAAAAAATTTGGAGGTTCGAATGATCCATGTCCGTTTAAATCCAGGTTATATCAGTATAATAGTTCATCATCCGATTGATATGATTACACGACTCTCCCATATAACAATACTCTTTAATTATGTTAAAACCTCTTGTATGGGATTCCAGCCGTACTTAGTGTTATTATCGAGTAGCAATTCGAAACCCTTTCACCCCCGCCATAAAATAAGTCGATCTGGCATAAGCCGCGAATCTATTATACACTTTCAATTAGGACCCAATTAGCTATGTCGCGATCGGATATCAATGGGTGTTTTGTTTCCGACCGATTGACTGCAAGCTTTATTATATGCCCGATGGGTACAAATTGCCAAATGCCAAAAAGCTAGGTGCCACTTTTTGTAGCCAATCCGGATTTTTTTGGAGCCATTTCATTTTTTTATAGCAATTTGCTAAATTGGCTATCGGCAGCGCGAACCCTGGATTCCACTAGGTAAACCACAATTGGAGTTGTGATTTGAGTATTAGAATGCAGCAGTCGTGGACATTGCTCTGGATTGAGGTCGAATACGAGGAATATCAGGAATAATAAACGCACTGATTAATACGAGGAATATCAGGAATATAATAAACGTTCTGATTAATCAAGAGTGTCTGGCTTCTGTCTGGAAATATAATACTGCTTCCGAATATCAGACAATGGAAGAATGTTGTAGTACGGATTCATTCACGTCTGGAGGCATGTTATTTCCCAAACTCCATGCAGTGCCCTCTACGTTATCACTGCGATATAGCACTGCCACAAGGATAGTACTTTGCGGACCGATACATATATTTTTACACATCGTTGGAACTATATTTAGTCACCTATTATCTTATTTTGACCACAAAAAGTTAGCAATAATGGTAATTCTTTTGGTATTGATAAGAACAATATAGACTAAGCCAGACATAGACAATTTTAATCTTAAAACATAAGAACTAAGAACACATAAGAAGTCCTTACCAAATGTCCTTATGTCAGTGATATCTGAGCGAAGCTATGGGAGATAACTCTGCCTGGAGTTTGGTTATTTTCACAACTGCTGATTGATTCGTCGTACTTATTACGAGAGAGCACGATTTCTTGTTGTGGGGGCAATTGCTCACTGTAATACAGCATAAACTTGAAGATGTGATATGTTGATCATATTTAACATTCAGTGAATACTGTAGCAATATCATTAAGTCGGATTCCGCACAATAATATAATAGTTGAAGTAGTCTCTTAGCAAACTGAGCAGTAACTTACATGTATATTGTTCATGTTCTCCTCTCGGTTACGTAGCGTTTTTCCGAAGACCCATAACTCCGAAGGTCCGATTCTCCGAAGATCCGATTCTCCGACGCCCCGATTCTCCGAAAGCCCATAACTCCGAAGTCCCGATTCTCCGAAATCCCATAACTCCGAAGACCCATAACTCCGAAAGCCCATAACTCCGAAGGCCTATAACTCCGAACGCCCATAACTCCGAAGGTCTATAACTCCGAAGGTCCGATTCTCCGAAGGTCCGATTCTCCGAAGATCATGTTTTATCGCTTATTAAATAGTGTACAGTCCAGTGGCGGGGTCAATGGGGCCCTAGGGAAGACCGCCCCCAAAAAATCGGGTCTTCGGAGTTGTGGGCCTTCGTAGTAATAGGTCTTCGGAAAACCGGTCTGACACCCTCCTCTCGTCTTTGTTGGTTGATTTAGGGTTTAACGTCGTTGTAGACGCTAGGCCATATCACGACCAAGAACATATTCAGGTATAACAAAAGATCGTACCGTAGATAAATCAAGATATGGATTATATTAAATAAATACAATGAGCTATGTACAAATAAAGGCACCCAAGTGGAATATTTGCACTTGGAGCAGGAACATAAGTTCAAGAACTGACTTGTGTGCAATCATATTATAAAACGTATAAAAGTAGAACAAGAAAACAGAAAATATGAAACCTTCATGAAATGTAATCAGCAATGAAATATTTTGATTTAATAAGGCTCCACATATCGAAATATGTGGGGTACTGACAACCTCGCCTCCTGAATGGTTGATCAGATATTTATAATATCTGATGAATCTGGTGTGAACTTTAATTAATTCATCCAGTTGACAATTGGGCGGCCGACCATGCAGGCGAGGGATTGCAGGCTAGCCCTCGACCAATGGCTAGCCTCCCTCCACACACATAATTGGGTGTCCCCTTCCAAAGTTGACCTTTTCCCGTTAAACATCGTATCGAACTTTGAACCCTCAAATATCAACCTCTGTTTCTGAGTCAAAAGACTTGACAGACCTTGAAGATTTTTTTTGGGGAACAATAGGATCAACTGGCATAGATTGTTTTGGAGGAAATGTCTCAACGACAGACGCTGTATCCATTACCTGCACTACATGTTCTGGAACAGGAATAATATCAGTCTCCTGAACTTGTATTGCTACATGTAGTGACATAATTACGAGTTTGGTTTGACTCTGTGTCTGCGTGCTGGAATCGACACACTTTTTGGTCGAAACGATTGCTGAGTACGCGACCTGTGGAATGGATGGTCGAGGACCAACTACTTTTTTTAGCATATATATATGACATATGCTTCTCAGCTTTACATCGTTGAATCTTGAATTCATAATCCCAAATGGGACATGGGCGATCCATTGCAGCATGCGAACCGTGACAGTTTGAAATGTTCTTAAGATTCGTACAATCCTTATGACCAGAAATAGAACATCGTGCACATATGGTTTCTTTACTTTAAATATTGTCCTGGTCATGGCCACACCCCGACACCAAAAACAATGGGTTTGGAACATATGTGCTTAACCCTTTACCCAACAAACCGGCCAAAACCGGCCAAATAAACCTTCAACAGCCTAAAATATCTTCGGTCTGTCTCAATAGAACCATACAAATATGGATATCATTGGAACCGGCTCCTTGACCACATTGTGATAGTTACAGTTATGCCCTGTGCCAATGCATTCTCTTATATATGCGAGTCGACCATAGGTCGCCTCGCATATATAAGAGAATGCATTGGCCTAACACTTTTTACCATTTTTTCTTACATTCTTTAACAATTTTATAATTTTTAATATGTTAAGCCAATGCATTCTCTTATATATGCGAGGCGACCTATGGTCGACTCGCATATATAAGAGAATGCATTGGCACAGGGCCCTTCTGTTGGGTAAAGGGTTAAATCAATCGTCATATACCCAACCTTCAATGTCGGTGGATGTTCGCACCAATTGAATGTCAGAAGATAACTATTCAAAGGAACTTTTTGTCCATCAGCTGTTTTATAAATCTACGGACTTCTGTATCTTTCTGTGGTGCTAACTCAGCCAATATCTCTGACGCAGAAGAATCATCTATATCGCGAGTTCTCAACATTGCTCTGCTGATGTTCAATGTCTTGTGATGAGTAATCAGCACTTGTGTTTGTGCAATAGATGTTAATTGCACAAGAGCGTCAGCTTGAATTTTTCTTGGAACATTCGATCATCAGAGAGCACTTAGCGGCCCATTCCTGATTGATTTGACATATTCTAAGTGTCCGGCTATGCTTTGTAGTGTTTTATCAATCACACACACAAAAGGTCTTTTGACATTTGGATCAAATCCAAGTACCAAGTGCTGAGATATAGACCTCACCATCAGTGGAACTTGGTGGATGGTCAATATTACGTTTTTGGTTATGAGTTGCCACATGAAAAGCAAATAATCGACAACTATCCTTCGAATTATGGTCGGGCCAAAGACTGGTACATAGCTGAAGCATTTACCAGTTTAGCCATCATAGCATCCTCCCGGTACCTCGCCACAGTGAGACAGGCGTGAACAGTACAACATTGGAACAGCTAACAGTTATGAAGACGAAAGCAAACAGACACGACACGAAAGAAACAACATACACGAAAGACAGAAAACACAAATAGACACCAGAAACATAATAGAACAGATGGCAGAAATGCAATCTGAAACACTGTGTAGAGGAGTGACTTGTCGACTGATGGAACCGGGTCAACTCAACCACCCGTCTTGAAGAGATGTAGGACCAAAGAGGACCACGAGCCATGGTACCTCACGGGATGCACCCACGACAAACAGGGTGCCACATTAAGGAATTCGTATCCATCGCAGTGGGCGGTATGCCTATTCTACCCCGGGCCCACGCGGGAATCTCTTCTTTGTCATTGAGAATCTCATGTCAAACTTAATACTACAATATGTGACCCGCCATATCAAATCCAGTCGAATGTCGGGATTTTTTTTACCCTGTGCCAATGTATTATCTTATATATGCGAGTCGACCATAGGTCGCCTCGCATGTATAAGAGAATGCATTGGCCTAACAATTTTTTACAATTTTAATATTTTTTTCTTGTATTCTTTAACAATTTTATAATTTCACCCATACAGAGCCCCAGACAAACATGAGCAGACGACACTCTTCTATATGCTTCTATATATGTGTGGGGCTCTCTGCAGGGTAATGGGTGTTTTTTTATTTTATGTCCTAAAAAATTGTTAGGCCAATGCATTATCTTATATATGTGAGGCGACCTATGGTCGACTCGCATATATAAGAGATTGCATTGGCACAGGGTAAAAAAATCCCGACTTACGACTGGATTTGATATGGCGGGTCACATATATGGCGTAACATTGTGCAGATTCGCCACGGTGTTTCGCGGATGACCGCTGTGTAATCTAGATTAATGTTATACGATAAGATACGGCTTGCGCATCGATATAAATCTGTCACAAAAACTATATAATGATAGCGAATGTTACGACAATGTGCAGTTCATTGGAGGTTCCCATAGCATTATATGCGTCATTGTATTTCCGTGTTATGCATTACTGAGAAAATATATAATATAATACGCCTTATTACATCGAGAACATAGGAAGAGTTGAAGATATAGCATACTATGAACTCCTATACAAAACTAGTTAGGCTGTATACAGTACACCAAGACGAAGCAGCCTCGTTGCGCTCATCGCGGCGATCGGTCCACTCAAAATCGCGGCGGATTACCGCAAATCGCCGACATCTAAACGCCGCGATGTCATCGCGAATTTGAGTGGAACTTATTATAATCCAATGACCATCGATATATTTGTCGCGGCGAAACGTCGCGAATCGCCAACTTTCGTTGCGAATGCTACTAACGCCACAAATAGACGATCTTATGTTGGACTAGCTTAGATGTTGTATGGCGTATACTTAGGGGATAACGGTTTGGTGTTTTGTGATTTCTGAAAGGTACATGGCGAATTTTCTGTGGCAAATTTAGTTAATGGGCGACTGCGGAGCCGGAGCCCATTAACGGGTATTTTCCACAGTATATTCGCCATGTACCTTTCCGAAATCACAAAACACCACACTGTTATCCCCATTCTAATGCTGTTCGAACTTAAAAACGTTATTTAGACAATCAAATGCCTCGTAATTATCAACGAAATGTGCGGCCATAGAAAACACTCAGCCAATTCACGACTTTTTATTTTAAATTTAATGCGCTAAATAACATATAGTCCCTCAATTAGCATCGCTCTTATCGTTAACAATGCTGATAAACATGAAAAATTGCCACCTCAAATAGAAATAAATATGCACAACAATTAGTTTCTGCGTGTACCTGATGTCTTTTTCAGATGTTTACCACTTACAAATTGCGGTTTTGATTTTACCGCGAACTTGAAATTGAAACAACCATTACAATGGGAAATTCTTCACTCAATGCGATGTATTTCACGCCGTGTCTGTCGCGGTTTCATGTCAAGAAATTTGGTCAAATTATATCGGGACACTGACATTGGTGGGATATAACGGTGTGGTGTTTTGTATTTTCTGAAAGTACATGTATACAGGGCGAATGTACTGACTGTCAATTTTCGACAAAAGCGACGTCGTTGGTTTGTTTATATAGCAACGAGCTAGTAACGGAAGTCAGTAGCAAGGGCGCCATCTCTATACATCTACTCCGTAACGTCGGCGGCATGTACTGCGTAAGGGTGACGTCATGGAGAGAAACGGAACAGTGAGCGGGACTGGATTGGGCATGGACGATACTAGGAATTCAGCTGACGGCAATATCGGCGCGTAGGAATATCTAACATTGAAGCGGTGAACCGGACTATACACTGCGACAGGTTATTGATGAATAACCCCCCGCAAATATGTGGTGTTTCCGGTGGTATATTGGCCTAAGTGCATTATAATCACACGTATGTATCGCAGATATCCAGTGACGTTATGTTGCAAATAGAGCAAGAAGGATAGACACAATCATAGACTACGAAGGTTAGAAATATAAGGTCCCAGATCCTGGACCTATTTCAACCAAATTTGGTGTGGCTACTCACGATACCCACCCGGCAAATGTTATTTGTCTTCTTCAAAACTTTGATTTAAACGAACACGGCTCATTCGAGCTGCCAAATTATGTCTACATAAGATAGGTAATAAGATAGGTTGACAAATACACGAAATATGTATATACCGGTTTCATATACTCTGAAAAAACAATTGTTATGGTCAGTCATTTTCCAGCTGTTTTCAATTATTCGCACAGAAGTGAAACAAACGCTCGTTATGTCTACCATATCAGGAATAAACTGTCAAGGGACGCTCTTTTCTGTTTTGTTTGGGACTAAAAACACCGTGTTCAACATTGTATTGTTTATGACTTCAATGCGTCTTTCTGTGACATATAATGCACGTACACTGTAGTTCAAGTATTTCTCGACCTATTTCAATAGCATTCAAAAGCGAATAGTACTAGGTGTATTTTGGAGCGCAAACTGCCATTAACTTTAAAACCAATTTGCATTCTGTTTTGTTTAAATATATTTTGTTTCTGTTAAATTGACTAAGTATATAGATCAATGTAAACCAACACAAAATCAAAAACAAATAACATTGGTAAAAGAAACTAACGCATTTATAACATTCGCCATGATATCCAGAGTCACCACACCAGATATGGTTGAAATCGTTTAAAGGTTGGGAGAAAAATAAGATAGACATACAATGAAACCATGCGTATGCTGTTCATAGTGTTCCGGCATTTCGCGGCGAAGATTTCTGGCGATTCGCCGCGATATTTGTAAGCCAAACTCTGAATGCCGTCGCTTCAATTCGCGGGCGACGGAACATGAATGTCGGCGATTCGCAGCGATTTCTCGATTTTAGAAAGGCCCGCCGCGCTGAGCGGAACGAGGCTGCTTCGTCTTAGAGGACTTATTTAAAAAACATCTACATCAACTTAAGTTCTAACTTTAAGTCCTGTGTCAATGTTTTTGCAAGCATACTCGCGGGTTTTATCAACTCGCCTTGCACATATTACATGTAGCTTAAACTGCTTTCACATACATGAGTTTTACGTGACATGCGTACGGTGTATACGGTTGGTACTTGCCAGGATGGTTTGGTTTAAACATATTTATTATAACACAAGTTACAAGGGATTGGGGCACAAGTTATCACAACTCAATGTAGCTTCTCCTCCGATAATAGTTGCACAAATGTTTAAACAAGATGAATAACTGATATAATGTACATGTAATATTAAGAATGTTGATGATGTCTTGTGATTAGATATTGTGATTACCGGTCCCGAGATAATCTCCCGTAGATATCATGCCATGTCGTGAATAGTTATACCTGTTGTTCGTTAAGTGAAATGTTTGCTTTCTGAAATATATTTTTGAACAATGTAAAATAGTAGTTGGTTCCGATGCTTTGAAATATTTGGGCGCCTCTAAGGAAATGGTTTACATCTACTATTGTGAAAGTATACTCATCCATTCTGTCATAAGTTTGTTCTGTGTGATCGGACCACCCTGTTCTCCCGAAAACACGCACGTTATCTGCTTATAATAGAACTTGTTTTAGGTAGATAATCTGTTGAGAATTGCCTCGTTTTGAGTCGAAATGTGCTGAAAATTAGAGAATTATAGTCACATTATCGACTCATAATGAGGCGATTCTAAGTAGTTTATGCGCTGACAATGGCACAAAGAAGACAACTCACGACTGTTTAGGTGTACGATCTTTAACACATGTTTTCTCGGTAGCCCGCACAGTAGATCGAAATAGCGGGCATTATCTGCTTATTTTATAATAAAATAATCACATTATGTACCCATTTCATATTATATTAGGTCGATTATGTGCGTATTTAAGCGATGATATGTTGGTCCGAATATTGGACATTAGAAAATAAAGTGTACGCCATTCTCGATCTCTGTGTCACAATTACACATTAGGCTTTCAGCTATAAAGTTATCATACATGTTTAAGCGAAGCCAGGATGGAAGTCGGCGAGAGCACCAAACGAATTGGAAATATGTCCCATTATTAACTCAAAAGGGTAGGGTTTTAGTAGCATTACAACTGCAACATAATTAATGCACAAATGTGAGTAACGTGACTTCTATTCTATATGAAAAATCCTGATAAGTTTTCGCTCTGGTCTTGATACACACTAATCGATCTAATTTAAAAGTTAAATTTTGTATATATCGCCGCATTATGGAAATACAGACAAGATGTCTGGTTAAAATATTTAAGATTAGGTAGATTTATGCATGCGTTATATTGTTGTTCATATATTTCATTCGCCGTGATCAAATTCACCCTCTACAGATGGTTATACAGCCAATTCTGCAGAAACAAAACGCACATTATCTGCTTATAATATAACTTGTTTTCGGCAGATAAAATGCTGAGAATCCCTCATTTTGAGTCGATAATTATATTGATTTGATATTTATGTATTTATTTGTTGTACAAATATCACATGTCGACTATTGAGGACACTTTTGAACTGAGGAAGGAGTATAATGTGGTTATTCTGGTTAGCGTGTCACCAGCGCGTTATTAATGATACTAAATGGGATATTTGTTTCTGTTTTGGTTCTGTTTTTACTCTGAATCCTCAAAATTTTATTTGTAATAATGGGATTGCCGGAAAGAGCATTATCCATAGAGATAATTATTCGGCTCTCGGACAAATTCAAACATTACAGGGACGTGGTTATTGGGTCACTGTTGGAGTGCCAGCTCAGAATCTGCATACAACTTAAACAGAACCCAAATTATAACGTCCGGGGAATTCCATTTGCAACCCCGGTATCTCAGGCTTTGGCTGGTTGACATTTCCAACGTGACATCCCCATATTATTGGACATTTTCCAGTCCCGTCGTTCTGACCGAAGGTGATGATACATTCCACTTTTTATTTAAACGATACATTAAACACTATCTACTGGTTGGAAAAGTAAATTATCGGTAAATTTGGCTTCTTTCCTGCACCGTCCGATCATCAGTTTCGAGACGTCCGTGTAAAACAAGATTCGTGTTGTGGTAGTGAACATAGTGCTGTATGGTGTGGCAATAATCACGATCCGTGCTGTATGGTGTGGTAATAATCACGATCCGTGCTGTATGGTGTGGCAATAATCACGATCCGTGCTGTATGGTGTGGCAATAATCACGATCCGTGCTGTATGGTGTGGCAATAATCACGACCCGTGCTGTATGGTGTGGTAATAATCACGATCCGTGCTGTATGGTGTGGCAATAATCACGATCCGTGCTGTATGGTGTGGCAATAATCACGACCCGTGATGTATGGTGTGGCAATAATCACGATCGGTGTTGTATGATGTGGCAATAATCACGATCCGTGCTGTATGGTGTGGCAATAATCACGATCCGTGCTGTATGGTGTAGTAATAATCACGATATGTGCTGTATGGTGTGGCAATAATCACGATCCGTGCTGTATGCTGTGGCAATAATCACGATCCGTGCTGTATGGTGTGGTAATAATCACGACCCGTGCTGTATGGTGTGGTAATAATCACGATCCGTGCTGTATGGTGTGGCAATAATCACGATCCGTGCTGTATGGTGTGGCAATAATCACGACCCGTGCTGTATGGTGTGGCAATAATCACGATCGGTGTTGTATGGTGTGGCAATAATCACGATCCGTGCTGTATGGTGTGGCAATAATCACGACCCGTGCTGTATGGTGTGGCAATAATCACGATCGGTGTTGTATGGTATGGCAATAATCACGATCCGTGCTGTATGGTGTGGCAATACTCACGATCCGTGCTGTTTGGTGTGGCAATAATCAAGATCCGTGCTGTGTGGTGTGGCAGTAAACGCGATTCGGGTTGTATGGTGTGGCAATACTCATGATCCGTGCTGTATGGTGTGGCAATAATCACGAACCGTGCTGTATGGTGTGGCAGTAAATGCGATTCGGGTTGTATGATGTGCTAGTAACTAATTATCATGAATGAACATGTACATCACGACAGTGACAGTTGTCCCAACGTAGGCGTGGAGTCTTTGTGTGGGGAGACCTAATAATTCACCCTTGTAAGTGAGGTTAACGTAGCCTAATTATCATGGATGGACTTTTGGAGCAATCCGGATTAAAATGGGATGAGCTACGTTATAACTTTATGTATCTTTAACAAGTTCTACACTAAAGCATCATTGATGAGTAGTTATCCCACTGGAATGTTTTGATAATAAGTTCAACAGATGACCATTTTCTGAATTTATTGTACAATAAACACATTTCATACAAGCCTGTTCTCCAGAAAATCCGCACATTATCTGCTTACAATAAAACTTGTTTTAGGTAGATAATCTTCTTAGAATCGCCTCATCTGAGTCAATAATGAGCTGAAAATTAGAGAATTTTAGTCACAGTATCGACTCATGACGAGGCGATTCTAATATAAGCAGCATATGTGCGGATAATGACACAAATAGGCCAATTCACTACTGGTCCGGTGAACACTCTTTAACATGTGTTTTCATTGTGCCCGCGTCATAAAACGAAACAACGGATCTGCTGATTTCAGAATCACATTATGTACCTATTTCACATTTAGGTCGATTATGTACCTATTTCACATTTAGGTCGAGTATGTGCGTATTTCACATTTAGGTCGAGTATGTTCGTATTTCACATTTAGGTCGAGTATGTGCGTATTTCACATTTAGGTCGAGTATGTACCTATTTCACATTTAGGTCGAGTATGTTCGTATTTCACATTTAGGTCGAGTATGTTCGTATTTCACATTTAGGTCGAGTATGTACCTATTTCACATTTAGGTCGAGTATGTTCGTATTTCACATTTAGGTCGAGTATGTTCGTATTTCACATTTAGGTCGAGTATGTTCGTATTTCACATTTAGTTCGAGTATGTGCGTATTTGCGCGATGATATGTTGTTCATACCAAAGATAGTTACATTTTACTTGAAAAAATGGTCCAAACCTCAAAAGTGATTTTTTTGCCAATATTTATGTCAAGTTTGTGAGAGCAAAATCCCATATATCTCGTAATGTCAGTAGTTACAATAGTAACAATTAACCAAGGTGTATGAGACATCAACCACAACTTGTAAGCGATTGCAGGGTGCGCTGGGGGCAATATCTACTATCTTCCACATTTTGAGCCACATGAACAATTTTGGTTCCAAAGAGTTGGAATATTCATGATAATAGTATGTCTCACTTACATTGTACAGTTATGCTAATTTTGTGTTGAAATAATTATGACTAGAATCCCAATTGTGATTTGTTTGTGAAATATTATTACCGCGTTCTGTAAAATCGAATATTTGAGTGATCGGAATGGACTAGGAACCCAAGAATTGTGCATGTTTCATTGCTGCAAATATCAGTGAAAAAGAGACAATCAAGTCACAATACTCAACCAGTGTTAAACAGCAGAAACTTATCTAGAAGTTTTAGTGAAAAGTCGAAATTTCAAGCTGTTTGGTATGATTGGATGTAAGGGTTAATTGAGAGATTTCACTAGCGAAATTATCTGATATTGATAGTTATTTAATCGGTGCGGATGTTAAAGGTAGCATAATTTTTTTCGGTTTGTCAAAATTATTATTTTGTTGAGTCATTTATAACATATCCCATGCATCATCTATCCGTTGTTTAAAATTGACGAAAGTTCTACCGATTTTTATTTTCGGATTATTCCAAATAGTTGAGATCATAATAGTGTTATCTGAATGAAGCCTGATTATAGCTGTCATTTGCAGAATGAGGTCCACAGAGGGTGAATTTAGGGACGCTATCCCGCATAGCGGGCTAGCGTCACTAAATTCAGCCTCTGGTCACCTCATTCTGCGTAGGCCTCATCTTCTCTGGAAAGTTTCTTCATTATCAATTTCTATAGAAACTTAGATTCTAAATATTTTTAGTTTAGTTGTTCCATATCCCCAAATTGGCAGACGAGACATTGCATAATCGAGGTTCCCAATGGGTGTACATGTACATCACACTATTCACCATTTGGGAACTGAAATATGAGTCTACGTCTCCCATAGCAGATAAGGCCATTCATAATTTAGTGATGCTAGCCCACTAGACCTCATTCTGCTTCGCATGAATTTTCACCATGGCTACTGAGAAAAAATTTGTCCAGAAATGTTTCATGATCATTGAAAAATGACAAAAAATTTAAAATATGCAAATAAAAATGTATTTTTTATTTTCTTGTAGAGTAATGCGTTTAGATAATAGACTGAGCGCAAACCTCAGTTGGGTTCATAGTCTAGATAAAGCAGTGTGTTTTTTTAATATGTCCTTGTAAAACTGTCTATTGACTTACATGAATTGTTTTAAATTTTTTTAAACTATTGAAACATATCTCTCATATTATAAGGGTAAACACGTGTTATAATAATATATGTGACCCGCCATATCAAATCCAATCGGAAGTCGGGATTTTTTTACCCTGTGCCAGTGCATTCTCTAATATATGCGAGTCGACCATAGGTCGCCTTGCATGTATAAGAGAATGCATTGGTCTAACAATTTGTTATCATGTTTTTTTTACAATTTTAATAATTTTTTCTTGTATTCATTAACAATTATAAAATTGTTAGGCCAATGCATTCTCTTATATATGCGAGGCGACCTATGGTCGACTCGCATATATAAGAGAATGCATTGGCACAGGTTAAAAAAGTACCGACTTCCGACTGGATTTGATATGGCGGGTCACATATCATACATTGGTTATAAAGGATAATGATTTTCGTTCATATTGATTGTTTGAGATTGAGATTTTTGAAAAGTCACGATTGGAGAGCCTCCTAAACATTAATTTTGACTAATGTGGTCTGAAATTGGACAGGACATTTTAAAACTATATCACACGTACATGTAGATAACATCATGGGGGAGCTAGCTAGTGCATATAACTATAAGGGGGTCGCTAGCTAGTGCATATAACTATAAGGGGGCGCTAGCTAGTGCATATAACCATAGGGGGCCGCTAGCTAGTGCACACACTATTGTAACATAACATCAATGGGGCTGCTAGCTAGTGCATATAACCACAAGGGGGCCGCTAGCTAGTGCACACACTATTGTAACATAACCTCAATGGGGCCGCTAGCTAGTGCACATACTATTGTAACTTAGCCGGCTCTAAATGACAACACATCGTAAGGGGGGCGCTAGCTAGTGCACACAATATTATACAAGTGGGCCGCTAGCTAGAACTTAGCCGGCTCTAAATGACTATACATCATGGGCTGATCAATAGAGCCACCTAATCACCGATGTGAAGACGTTAGATGATATGTTCCTCGTCGGTGGAACTTAGAAAATTGGCATCGGCTGCAGTCATTTTCTATTATCGAGAGAACTGAGTCGCAAAATATCCACCGCTTACCCGCCAGTCAACAAGATGCACATACAGCAGCGTATATCTGATGCTAATTGGCGACAGCTCGGCTTGTCTGGTATGATATCGGGCTAAATCAAATCAGGTGAGGTGCCAAATGAATTCGCGGTTAATGTGTCTTGATTGATTGAGGAAGTGTACACCTGCGTGATTACCTGACGATATGCAGTTACCGCGAGAGTATGATGGCGTTACGAACGAGACGACGCTGAATAAACGCAAGTCCGGCGGAGATGAGCAAAAATAATGTTATTTGCAGTTCAATCTTACGATCAGAGGCACCAATCTAAACATAATTACAGTATCTGTCGTTCGAATTAAACCTGAGTAAATATTCCAGTATACACAGAATGTGAACATTCCCAGTATCAGTGCAGCACGTTGTTTGAGTTGGTCCCACGGTAGAATGTACAATCAGCTGAGCCTTTCTAAATCACATTACTCCGAGTTCGATCAGTGGGTATCTTATTTAATAATGTCTGGTCGGATTAGCATCCATTTCATAAGCCTATTTTCGATTATCATGGGAATTACAACCAGAAATGATGTCCATTAAGCGTCATAAACAACGCGCGGGTGTTACGGGAAACAGATGAAACGCATTAGTCTAAACTTGAAGGCTCATGGCGAGTTAACTCATTGTGATTAATTTGATTTTAATCTTGTAATGTAATAGGAAGATACTGTACATTTCACATATTGGCTAAGTGCATCCAAAGTGGTAGATATTTGTTTTAGTTTCATTAAACAATAATACAAGCCTGCATACATTGATATAAGATATGACATTAAGCAGTGGAATCAACTTAACCTCGCGCAAATACGCACCTAATCGACCTATAAGGTGAAATAGGTACTTACTGCGATTATTTGATTCTGAAATAAGCAGATAATGGCCGTTAATTCGTTTCATGGCGCGGTCCACAGTGAAAACACATGTTAAAGAGTGTACACTTGAACATTCGTGAGTTGGATTATTTTTGTAATTGTCCGCACGTAATCTGCTTAGAATCGCTTCATTATGAGTCGATAATATGTGACTAAAACGCTCACATTTTCAGCGCAATGTGAGGCGATTTTAAGTAGATTATCTACCTAAAACAAGTTCTACTGCTGCCATACAATACAGCATGAAGTTGTGTTCACTACCACTTTATACTGCGCGAATCGTGTTTAGTACCACAACACACAACACGAATCTTGTTTTACACAGACGTTGCGAAACAGGGGATCGGACGGTGCAACAAAGAAGCCAAATTATAGTGATAATTTAGTTTTCCAACCAGTAGATAGTGTTTAATGTATCGTTTTAAATCAAAAGTAGAATGTGTCATCACCTTCGGTCAGAATTATGGGACTGGAAAATGTCCTACAATATGGGGACGTCACGTTGGAAATGTCAACCAGTCAAAGCCTAAGATACCGGGGTTGCAAATGGAATTCCCAGGACGTTATAACTTGGGTTCTGTTTAAGGTGTATGCAGATGCAAACTCTGAGCTGGCACCCCAACCGTGACCCAATAACCACGTCCCTGTAATGTTTGAATTTGTCCTAGAGCCGAGTAATTATCTCGGTGGATAATAGGTGTTGCCCAAACAGCTGCCCTTCCCGGTAATTCCATTATTACAAATAAATGTTCGAGGATTTAGAGTAAAAACAGAACAAAAACAGGAAAATTGATCCCATTTAGTATCATTAATAACGATCTGGTGACATGCTAACCAGGATAACCGCATTAGTCCAAAATTGAAGGCCCACGGCGATAATACTCTTCAGCACAGCAGTTCCACTCTGCCACGTCTTTTACTTGGCTCTGATTTTAGAACGCAAAATATCTGCTTTATCCAAATGAGTTTCGTTGGCTAATAAAGTGTCCTCAATAGTGGACACGTGATCGTATTACAAACAAATACATAAATAAGTATTAAATTGGAAACAATCAAGGCAGCACATATTCACATTCATATGAGGCTCAGCCTCCGACGAGAACATTAAGCGTTTATGTAGGTTTAAAGAATACCGACATGATGACAAATAATAACTCTCAAATACAGGAGAGGGGAGGAAACAGATAATGCCCCGCATGACAACAAGCCGTGGAACCGCAGTTAGAGTAATTCAAAACTTTAAAGACATATTATGTACTTGTTCGGGTGCGTGAAACTGATCAGTTAATATTCAAGGGATATGTTAACTAGAAGAATGTACCATTATACTAACATCGCCGAAAATCTCAAGCAAATCGACCGTTCCACTTCATAGAAAACATCGTCTGAACTAAGCTCAATAAGCCTCAATAGTAAATATTTACTACTCGATTCGGGACGCATCAATCGGAGATAAACTGACTAAAATTATTTCGCCATCGAGAGTCACTGCTTTAATTAATATATAAGAATGACGGTGTTTATCGTTAATTTGGATATAATAATTGTAAAAATACCTACTTTGAACAAGATGAATCTACATTTATATTCGATCACCCTACCGGAGTGTTTCACATCACTTTAAAAACCAACACGGAAATGAATCATCGCTAAAGTGCGACAAATTGCAATTCACGATGTACACATCAGGTATGCTTTTATAGCCCATTTGGCAAATCGCATATACGTATAACATGACAAAGTTGGTTCGAAGCTAGATATAGGGTGTAATTGGTATTCACGTTATGGGAGGGGTTTCTAATCAAGATAGGGTGTAGTTGTTATTCGCTTTAGGGGAGGGTAACCTGATTCGTGTATATAAGGAGGTATGTCGGTTGCCATCTGTATTATGTGGTTTGAATCCAGATAGGGTGTAATTGTTATTCGTTTTATAGGAGGGTAACCTGATTCGTGTATATAAGGAGATATGTCGGTTGTCCTCTGTATTAGGTGGTCTCTGCGTGCCGTATAGAGGAGATGTGACCCCTTAAGTGAACCATATGCGCGGTCTTTCCCCCACTAATAAAACTAACAGCATCCTAAGCTGACATGTTAAGCGCCTATCGACATTATTGTTCATTTGATTATATACGTCCACAGTGGTAATTGCATATGGTGAGTTTAATAACCCGACCGTTCAGTAAAACGAACCATCATTTTGAGATAATATGACAGGTTCATGACTGTGGTTCAGTCAGCAAATTCATTTTGTACATATCTGCTATGATATGTTGTTCCATATACCTGTTTGTGGAGCATTGCCGTTTGGTTACCATTTTATTTGCTGACTGAACCACAATGTATAACGCATGGGTGACCAGCTAAAGAGAAAATCCCCATTACTCTAAAATGCAAAGCCCATGCCATTATTAAATCATATTGGAACTTTGCCATGTCTTTTACGTGAGGGTGAGGGTGTGTCGGTCTAGACATCCCTGATTCCAACTCGAGTTCCATATCAAGGAAATTTCAATTCTGTGACATAACCAGTATTTGGAGCTCCGTGCTAACACAGCGAGACGAGTTGATGTAAACATATTTTTATTTCCAAATCCAAACAATTGACATAATACACAGATGACATAAATATACAACATAAGAGTTAATTTTGGAAACGAGGATCAGACAACAAGCCCGAGGGCTTATATGAAGTCTTCTCCTCTTTGGCGACATGTCCCTTCCCAAATAAGTGAGGGCGTGGTATCGATCAGACGGGAAGGGATTGGAATAATGGTTTAGGAGAAGTGGAGATATATAACTAAATTAGGGATGGAGAAAGGAAGAATATAGTGTTAGGGATAGCATGATGTAGGGAGAGAGAGAGAGAGAGAGAGAGAGAGAGAGAGAGAGAGCAAGAGGGTGAGAAAGCAGAAGACATGGGGGGGGGGCAGATGAATCGTGAAATGATGACAGTGGTGGGGAGTTTTCAATAATTGAGTTCTTGCGTGGTTACAATTATGCTCGTCTATAGTAAGTTGCTTGCGTCAGAAGCCATGGGGGGGGGGGGGGTCAATCACATTGGCTGTTAACTGGTTCCATCTGTCAAAAAGTAATTAATTAAACAAACACACACGACTAGGAGTGTTCATAATCAAAGTATGTCGTGGAATATCTATCTTTCGTGAGAACAAGTACGTATTCAGCAGCACTAACCCGAAACAGGACAATTCCTATTTCAAGGGTGTTCACTGTGAATTTCGGAGCATCTTTCATGAGACTAGTTCGCAGCCCGCATCTGGTCTCACGTACGTATCACACAGCAGTGGCTTGGCTGAATTCATCGACCCAAGTCATGACCCTCGAGCAAGGTCGCTCGTACTGTGTCTGTTTCGCACAACCCAGGGGTGGCACCAGAAAATCCCCGACAGGGGAGCTGTGATCCCCGACAGGGGGGGGGGGGGGGCTACACTAAATTACACCATATTGCTTGTTGGTATGTGAAATGAGCGCACATAGTGTGTGTGGCGAACCAATGAACAAAACCATATTGAAATAATTATAGCCTTTGCCATTTTATACAGTAGAAATATAAATGAACTGAACAACGTCCCATGTACTGGTACTAGTAAATACAAAATTAATGCCTTGCTTCTTATGTATCTGAACGTAACACATGACACATGATGGTTCCGGGCCGGGCCAAAATGCGAGGGAGTCGTCATAAAGTTTAGCAATACATCAGCCATAATTAGCAGATGAGATAACTCGGAAGATTAAAACCCATGAATTGTTGTGAAAATTCCTATATTCTAGGGAGGCCACTCGTCTTCTGTGTCAGTTCTAATTTCTAATTTCATTAGTTGCAAGTGCCAGCATGGTGTTTCACTGTCGGGGATATATCTAACATGTGGCCATACTGTAGGTACTCAATGGTTCTATAGACCAATGTGGCCATTGTGACGAATGCCAGAGTAGCCAGCAATGATAAAGCACACATGTTCAATAGATTTTCATTACCACTAAAACGCTGATGGTGTAACAATACAGGGGAATACCCCCGGATTTAATGGGAACATATGCCATGAATATTTTGTGTGGGATATATTCCGCTGTTTGTTCTCTCTCTGACACTTTCCCACACTGACATTCTGTACATGATTACTTCATCTTATACACACAACCGACTTACATATATAAAATCCCTGACAAGTCCTCCCCGACGAGGGGGCTAGAACTCCCCGACAAGGGGGCTGTACCCCCCCCCCCCCCCCGTGACCCCCACTGGCGCCACCCCTGGCACAACCCATGCGTTGAGATGCGTAATGATTGCATTTGTCGAATAATTATCTCGGTGGATAATGGGTGTTGTGTACCACTCTCTCGGGCTACTGGTCCCACAGGTTCTAACCATTAAGTTGGAATTCTTAGAAACACGTTGATGAAATTTATTATACAACTATATACAAGTTCACACAATCAGGTGGCCACGGAGAAAAGTATAATATCATAACTGCTCCCTAACGCGTTCGAATCAAGAGTCTCCAGTCAAGTCTCAATCCCCGGCTGAAACTAGTATATATGATAATCTGGAAGCCACACCCAACACGTGTAACAATCGTATTCGTACACCTACTGACCTGTCCAACAGGTTAAGATATAATTTATCTTCATAGGACCACTGACTCGAAACGGAATAGCTCAGGCTATTCAATTTCAAGTCAGTTTCCCACACACCTGGCCAGGTATTGACTTCCAAATTAACCCTACATACGCCGTGTAGCATACACAAGGGCGTTACAGTTGACCAAACAGCTGCCCTTCCCGGTAATTCCTTTATTACAAATCAATGTTCGAGGATTCAGAGGAATCAAAAACAGGAAAATTGATCCCATTAATATAATACATTAACTCACTGTAGATGAAGTTCCCAACTCAAAATTTCATGATTTAAGTGACTTTGTGAGCGATTTTGCTTTGCGTCGGTTTCAAATATGGAATTTATCCTGGGTAATTAATTCAATGTTTATTACATTATCGGCTCACAAAAGTCATGGAAAAGCACACAATTTTGATTTGGGACCTTCATCTCCAATGACGGACATTATTAAGGACAGATAATAACTAATAAATATATTCCCAGCGTTATTTTTTCAACTTAATAAGGTTCCCTATTAAAACTTCAAAAAGTTCTAAGGTTTTGTACTGGTGGAATATGATCTCTATGGGCGTTAGCTAAAGTAGAGATTATTGGCATGATCTAGTCATTATTGAGCAAAATTTTAACGCGCGGGTGACACGCTAACCAGAAAAAACGCACAAATCCAAAATTGAAGGCCCATGGCGATTATACTTCTTCAGAAGTTCAACAATGTCCTAAATAGTTGACACGTGATATATTTACAACAAATAAATACATAAATATCAAATTGGAAACATTCAAGGCAGCACATATTCACATTCTTATGAGGCTCAGCCTCCGATGAGAACAGTAGGCGTTTATGTAGGTTTATACAATACCAAGTTGATGACAAACAATAACCATCCAATGCAGGATGGAGAGAGGAAACAACAAGCCGTGGAACCGCAATTAGAGTAATTCAAAACTTTAAACACCAACACGGAAATGAATCATCGGTAAGTGCTGCAAATTGCAAATCACGAATTGCAATTCACGATGTACATTTTTTCAGCAAAGATATTCGTCACATTGAGTATGCTCTTGTAGCCCATTGGACAATCGCATATACGTATAAAATGGCAAAGTTGGTTGTAATCCATATAGGGTGTAATTGTTACTCACGTTAGGGGAGGGGCTTCTAGTCCGTGTAGGGTGTAATTGTTATTCACGTTAGAGGAGGGTAACCTGATCCGTGTGTCTAAGGGGATCTGTCGGTTGCCCATCTGTATTAGGTGGTTTCTACCTGCCGTATAGTGGAGATGTCACTCCGTGAAGTGAACCAAATACGCGGCCTTTCCTCCACTAATAAAACTGACAGCATCCTACGCGGATACGGCGAAGCCGTTGCAACGGCAATGCTCCACAAACGGACATGTATAGGGAACGGCATATCATAGAAGATCTATACGCAATTTATTTGCTGACTGAACCACAATACACATTGGCCAGTAATTTCATGTACCATTGATTGTTCGTTTTACTGAAAGGTCAGGTTATTGATCTCAGCATAGGCAATTATCTCGGTGGGCGTATATAATCAAATGAGCAATAATGTGGGCGTATATAATCAAATGAACAGTAATGTCCACAGGAACAGTTATCTCGGTGGGCGTATATAATCAAATGAACAGTAATGTCCACAGGAACAGTTATCTCGGTGGGCGTATATAATCAAATGAACAGTAATGTCCACAGGAACAGTTATCTCGGTGGGCGTATATAATCAAATGAACAGTAATGTCCACAGGAACAGTTATCTCGGTGGGCGTATATAATCAAATGAACAGTAATGTACACAGGAACAGTTATCTCGGTGGGCGTATATAATAAAATGAACAGTAATGTCCACAGGAACAGTTATCTCGGTGGGCGTATATAATCAAATGAACAGTAATGTCCACAGGAACAGTTATCTCGGTGGGCGTATATAATCAAATGAACAGTAATGTCCACAGGAACAGTTATCTCGGTGGGCGTATATAATCAAATGAACAGTAATGTCCACAGGAACAGTTATCTCGGTGGGCGTATATAATCAAATGAACAGTAATGTCCACAGGAACAGTTATCTCGGTGGGCGTATATAATCAAATGAACAGTAATGTCCACAGGAACAGTTATCTCGGTGGGCGTATATAATCAAATGAACAGTAATGTCCACAGGAACAGTTATCTCGGTGGGCGTATATAATAAAATGAACAGTAATGTCCACAGGAACAGTTATCTCGGTGGGCGTATATAATCAAATGAACAGTAATGTCCACAGGAACAGTTATCTCGGTGGGCGTATATAATCAAATGAACAGTAATGTCCACAGGAACAGTTATCTCGGTGGGCGTATATAATCAAATGAACAGTAATGTCCACAGGAACAGTTATCTCGGTGGGCGTATATAATAAAATGAACAGTAATGTCCACATGAACAGTTATCTCGGTGGGCGTATATAATCAAATGAACAGTAATGTCCACAGGAACAGTTATCTCGGTGGGCGTATATAATCAAATGAACAGTAATGTCCACAGGAACAGTTATCTCGGTGGGCGTATATAATAAAATGAACAGTAATGTCCACAGGAACAGTTATCTCGGTGGGCGTATATAATCAAATGAACAGTAATGTCCACAGGAACAGTTATCTCGGTGGGCGTATATAATCAAATGAACAGTAATGTCCACAGGAACAGTTATCTCGGTGGGCGTATATAATCAAATGAACAGTAATGTCCACAGGAACAGTTATCTCGGTGGGCGTATATAATCAAATGAACAGTAATGTCCATGCCCTTTTCTATAATCCCAATATTACAAAATGTCGTAGCGTTATGTTGGTTAGTATACTGCCTGATCGGATTAGCTTCAACTTCATAAACCAATTTTATATTATCAGCGGAACCCAATAAAAAAAGAATATTTCTCCAATTTAGTATCATTTATAACGCTTGGTTGACCAGCGTGATAGAAAATCCGCATTACTCTTAAATGAAAAGCCCATGCCAATTTTAAATCATGTTGGTACTTTGCCCTGGCTTTTATATCATTGTGTGCGATCGCGCGGGTGTGTCGGTCTAGACACCCCGTGTTCCAACTCGAGTTCCATGTCAAGGAAATTTCAATTCAGTGGCATAACCAGTATTTCAACATATCATCTCACAAATACACATATAATCGACCTATAATATTCAATAGGTACATAATGTGATTATTTGAATCCGAAATAAGCAGATAATGGAGTCATAGCCGTTATTTCGTTTTATGGCGTGGGCCGCAGTGAAAACACACGTCAAAGAGTGCATACCTGAAAAGTCGTGGGCTGGCTAACTTTTCTCATTGTCCACACATTCTCTGCTTAGAATCGCCTTATCATGAGTCGATGTGACTAAAATGTCCTCATTTTCAGCACATGTCGACTAAAAATTAGGCGATTCTAAGCAGATTTATCTACCTAAAACAAGTTATTATAAGCATATATTGTGCGGGTTTTTTGGAGAACAGGCTGAGTAGTTGGAGCTGTATGCTCCAGTGGTTAGCGCGTCGGACTTGCCATCGATGCCAACACAGTGATATGAGTTCGCAGCCCGCAGCTGGTCTCACGTACGTTTCACAGCAGTGGCTTGGCAGAATTGGGGAATCTCGTTTCCGATTTAACCACGCCTCCGTAATTACTTCCTAGAAACTGTCGCTAACTCTTGAAAGCGCTGGCGGCTGGGCGGTTTATGAGACTGTGAGCTGGAGCGAGTGCATGGTGCCAATTGCCAGAATTGATTGGGCATAACAATAAAAAACATATACAAAGGAGGGAAACAATATAATGTCTTGATATGATTTAAGACTGACTCAATTCATGTTCCAGGACACGTCTGCGCACAACAATAATTAATAATGTGCCAGACAAAAATTATGCGAAATAATTTCGTCCTAAGTGATTTCTTATGATTATGAAGTGAGAAAAACTATTTGTCAAGGATAACATGTAGGTGCCAATGTATATACGTATTGAAAGTAGTCCTCCCTTTCAATCTTATTTCAGCACATGTGCCGGTATGTTAGCAAGTAACTGGCCCTATCCAGCCAGTATTTTAGCAAGTAACTGTCCCTACCCAGCCAGACATGTCAGTTTCTCAAAAGAAATAATAACATAAATGACGTCAGAAAGCAGTGCACGTCATATAACGGATGTGTCGCATTAATCATTAACACACAGGAAACGAGGCTGCATTTCATTTGATTTTTCACACGTTTGATCCGCGACACTAGAGGAATAATAGAGCTTAGTTGTTGCATAATATAACAAAATGAGCTTTAATACAACGGAAGTGATAAACTTATATGCCTTCTGGAAGAAAGATATTGTTTAAACTGTTCGTACTTTCAACCAACTATCTGCATATATGCATCGACTAATAACAATATGTTTTTATCATAGATTTTTAGTCACTATTAAGTGTGACTTAATTGTACATTCAACGATGCCGGTTTATGTAGTCGAATCTCGGTAGTGTTTATAATACGCTTCGTCTAAAGTCGAAGTTTTGTCTTAGGTTACATAATTAATGTCAGATAGAACTGCTCCTTCAAATCTAACTTTCCCATGTCTGATTTCTTGACACCTTGTACACATGGTAACGGACGAGTAGAATCATTTGAAACAAGAAACTTGTATACCGCATCGAAACGATAATTCCGGTATAATATTGTAGAAGGTTGGATTTCTTTGAAGCGTTGTCTACCGAAAAATAACGGTGGTTATTTGTTTGAATCATTGTTCTGTTTTTTTTTGTCCCTCTTTGAAACGAAAGTTATTTTAGCAAACTATATCACTTAAAAATCCGAAATACACATATAAACTATATTAACATACCTTTGAACAAACTTATTTATTCCTTGTAATCCTGTCAATATTGAAGTTTTCGTGACTTTTGTTACACAGTCTGATCCAACGTAAACATCGTTCCTTGTTGGTTTTCGGCTTCGAAATTGGCCAAAATATCACCGTTGATTTAACGTTATAATCTGGCCCCAATTTGTTTTATATAACGACTGTCACTATTACAAGATGCATACGCACACCTAGACATCTTTAAAAGCTCGGAAAGAAGTTATATTATCGTGTTAAACAACGTTTTAAAACGAGTGTAAATGCATCGCCGAGAGGTTCTTTTGTTTTGCAATGCATCGTCCTTGAACTTCGTTAGCTGTAACGCGATTGGCCAGTTACCACTGTCAGTCAATAATCTGAGGTTCGTCAATTGATCGACGTTCAATTGTCGGATTATACGTTTCATATTTCGCGCCAAGTTGTGACCCTCGAGCAAGGTCGTTCGTACTGTGTCGGTTTCTCACCACCCGTGCGTTGAGATGGATATATTATTATTAGTAGTGAAATATATTGTCAGCATGCTAGCCATATTACGGCTGTACCGACCCTGGCTCCTGGGGCAGTAGTTGGTTATTAGGGTAATAATTGTCCCGCGCATTGGAACGGTATACCTCTAGAATGCGTGTAATACATGGATCGGTTAATATTTTATTATTATTTCACACCACACAGAGCCCCAGACAAACATGAGCAGACGACACTCTTCTATGTGCTTCTGTATAATGTGTAGGGCTCCCTGCAGGGTAATGGATGTTTTTTTTATTTTATTTTATTTAAAAAACATGATAAAAAATTGTTAGGCCAATGCATTCTCTTATATATGCGAGGCGACCTATGGTCGACTCGCATATATAAGAGAATGCATTGGCACAGGGTAAAAAAATCCCGACTTCCGACTGGATTTGATATGGCGGGTCACATGTATAGCACACCTACACGCCGAAGAATGGAGCGACAGAATATTATTCTCATGTGAGTCACGGCTGTTTGGTGTGTATGTGGTCACGATGCGTTACGTGTGCTGACACGCAAAGAAATCCAGCCAACAACGCTATCAGTCTGGCGGTCAGCAGTGATATATCGAAAATTATATGTGTATGTAATCTTCCAAAGTTAAAAATAAAAAAACGGTAATACATTCTCTCTGACATAATCAAACTTTCATCTAACAGCTAATCGACCATGGTTAAAATATAACAGTCAGGAAAAAAAGCAATGTTATGTAAAAGTTTTAATTGAGGCTCGTATAAGCAATGTTTTTGAAATTGGCTCTAAATGCACGAAACCGCAAAAGGAAATTACAAAATTGTGCTACAGTTAATCTCTTTGTCTGTTCGGGTCTTGAACGCAGTCATAGTAATAATGCATTTTTCTGACGACATTGCACAAAGCATAACTATTAAATTAACTAGACTTCATCCGGGCTATTTAGGGATTTCTTTGTGATCGCCTCCTCTTGGCAGAATATACAGCGTCTGGACAAACTAGTGTTCGATCTGTCCAGAAACATGCCTATATAAGGGCACATGGGCGACGTCAAGGTCAAGGGCAATGGCGCAGTCGCACGTGAAATTGGACCCGGCGATATTGTTCCCGGGATCAAAGTAGGCCTACATACCAAATTTGAATCGAATCAGTCGAGTAGTTTTCGAGTCTATAAAACACATACCTACATACATACACACAGGCAGACAGAGAGAGAGAGAACGATATATATAATATATATATATATATATATACAGAAGTTCAAACATATAATACACATATAATGATGTCTGTGTTTTATGACCATGTGAGTATTCGACGACCCACGATTCAATCGTACGTGGGGAATCGGGACTGACAGCATCGTGGATTGTTTGTTCACACGGATGTCTTCTCAGAATACACCATGGCTGTTCGTAAGCCATGTTTAAAAACGTGACTGAGTGCCCTACGATCTTTCCATCCACGATATTTACGTACACACGACTGCGATTCCGTGGAGGATACGCCACGATTTCGTATCTAAAACTCAAACAGTGCTTGATATAATTTCTTTACTCGCGATATTGTCGTTGAGCATGCGCAGTCCACTGTGCAACTACCATTTACTTCCTAAAACGGAAATTTTTCCACTTACGATTGAATAGTGGTCGTCTGAACGTTTACTAAGACAATAGACCATGTTTAAATTATCTTATTAAAGGATCACAGTAATGTCATAACATTGATATATCTGCAAGAGTACAGACATATATTTTACTAACAAAAAGATTCGCGACTTATTGAGAGAAACAAACTATATTATCAACAATGTGGTAACCCTTGTCTTCTTGAACGGTCGATGGGGGCCATACAGGCGCTGATGGGATGGGGCAGACAGGAAGCTATATGTATATCCATTAATAATTGGCAGTCGAAATAACTCAATTAGATATTAATGATAAACCAGTTATCACCCATATGAACATCCAATGGGGAAATGACAAATACAAGCTTACAAATCTTACAGTCATCTCTTTTATGCTGGGACATACCTGTTAACATTTTGCAATATATGTGTTGTAATTCAAATTGTATATGTATGTACACACTTGTTATTGATAATTAAATATTGTTTACACTGAGACAATAGGTTAACCCTTTACCCAACAAACCGGCCACAACCGGCCAAATAAAGCTTCAACAGCCTAAAATATCTTCGGTCTTTCTCAATAGAACCATACACATATTGATATCATTGGAACCGGCTCCTTGACCAAATTGTGATGGTTACAGTTATGCCCTGTGCCAATGCATTCTCTTGTATATGTGAGTCGACCATAGGTCGCCTCGCATATATAAGAGAATGCATTGGCCTAAATTTTTTTTATTTTTTTAACACTTTTTACCATTTTTTCTTACATTCTTTAACAATTTTATAATTTTTAATGTGTTAAGCCAATGCATTCTCTTATATATGCGAGGCGACCTATGGTCGACTCGCTTATATAAGAGAATGCATTGGCACAGGGCCGTTCTGTTGGGTAAAGGGTTAACCGACTGTGGTGAATGGCCACGGATTAACTAAGTTTGTGCATGGGCTTTATTGCTAATAAGGCATCAGGGAGAAAGACTAAATGCTATGTAAAAGTTGATCACAGCTACTTGTTGATGACTGGCTGGAAATACTAAACGTAATTTCCGGTTGTCGCTTAGATATTTATTGCTATTTATTGATAATCACCTCGTGAAGTGTCTGAGCCCAGATAATCACACAAGGCCGGGGACAAATGAGGCACTTCATGTGGCGATTATCGGACTTAAAGCCACCATTAATGCATACATCATATATGAGTGGCTAATGGACATCCGGACGCTACGTGTGGTGAACAAAATAGAATTTCTAATAGTTATTTAGGAAGAAGTTAAAGGGGTACTTTACACTAAATCAAGTAATTTATGGGACCATCTTCTTTTACACTCAACATAATATATGCAACATATGAATGAATTTGAGCCATTGATTAGTGCAAATACACTAATATGCTCCATGAATGATACATACAACATGGTATTTATAATGAAAATGAATTTATGGCTGGAGTCATAAATTCATTTTCATTATAATTACCTTGTTGTTTGCATCATTCATAGAGCATATGAGTGTTTTTTGCACTAATCCATGGATCAAATTCATTCATTTGTTGCATATATTCTGTTGAGTATGAAAGGAGATGTTCCCATAAATTACTGGATTTAGTGTACAGTACCCCTTTAACTACACATGGGCAAATGTGGGCTTTGCTGAACGTTCCATGAAATGTACTATCCAATAGATTTGGCCTAAAAGCTCTGATAGCTGGCGATTGGCAGAAATGCGTGTGATCGCCCCCCCTCCGGTCGCAGTTCTGCACGGGCCGAATGCGAGTACTATTATTGACAAAGGGAACAAGTAGTGTATAGTCCGTCACGTCATACGTATGGCCGGACTTTCCCCATTCAAAATCCAGACTCGCAAGTTAAATAAGACATGATATTGAACTTTGTCGCTGCGCTGTAGATTTACATGTTGTGCAACGTATCCTCGCGCATAATGGACCTATAATATGAAATAGGTACATAATGTGATTATTTGATTCTGAAATAAGCAGATGTACTCATGGCCGTCATTACGTTTTATGGCGTGGGCCACAGTGCAAACACATCGTTGGTTGGTTTACGTGTCTCATTGTCCGCACATAATCTGCTTAAAATCACCTCATTATGAGTCGACCCCATGTGACTAAAATTCTCTCATTGTCAACACATTATCGACTCAAAATGAGGCAATTTTAAGCAGATTATCTACCTGAACCAAGTTCTTTATAGAAAAAGACTGGCATGTAAGATTTTATTCATTTATATTGGCTACAGCCGTTTTTCTTTCTGAATCGTGATTTAATTTTCAATCGTTATTTGTTAGACGATTAATAGCTTCAATTCCAACAATCGTCTCTTACTTGGTGGGACATTAAGATTCTAACTGCATGCACCCCCTCAGACCGATTTCAAATTGTGTGAAATTTCATTCTGCACCATTTTGGGGTTAAAAGTCTTCATCTACATGGATATCCTGTTTTTTTCTTTCTTTGGTTTCTAGGTTACCTGCATATTCATTTTATATTTGTTTTGTTTTCACTTAAATATAGACATGGATATGGAGTTTCTTTTTTGGTTATGTCTAATTTGATTGGTTTATGCCAGTATGGCAAAGTTGATGTGAAGACACCAGACCGCCACACACTAGCAGGAACATACTAGTATGAAATGTCGACTGGTAACCGAGAGTGAACCCTCGGCTATCTACAAGTCAACAAAATATACATGATATTAAAATGGCTGATCACTCTGCCGTCATACATGTAATTTTTCACGTGATATATGCATATCACACTGGAAAAGGAACGTAGCTGTAAGATATATTGATGTTATGGGGTGATTTATGGTACACGTTTCCTTGTCCATTATGATATACAATGTGAGGCATGACCCAGGAGTGGTTTAAAGAAATATGGAAAAGATATTTGGAACGTACAAAACAAAGTAAAGTTAAATTGCCAAAGATAATTTTGAAAAGTTAAAAAAGAGTTCCCATTTTTAGGAAAGGTCGAAATGACACCAGTGAGCGTAATAGGTGGCTAGCGCTTGATTGTGTGACTTCTAAACGGTTGACATATTAATCCTTTTCGTCATTTGACTTGGTTATGTCTAACTTAGAAATTGAACTTACCCCTTGAACCAGACCATTCGATTTGGTTATGTCTAACTTAGAATTTGAACTTACCCCTTGAACCAGACCATTCGATTTGGTTATATCTAACTTAGAATTTGAACTTACCCCTTGAACCAGACCATTCGATTTGGTTATGTCTAACTTAGAACTTGAACTTACCCCTTGAACCAGACCATTCGATTTGGTTATGTCTAACTTAGAATTTGAACTTACCCCTTGAACCAGACCATTTGATTTGGTTATGTCTAACTTAGAATTTGAACTTACCCCTTGAACCAGACCATTCGATTTGGTTATGTTTAACTTAGAACTTGAACTTACCCCTTGAACCAGACCATTCGATTTGGTTATGTTTAACTTAGAACTTGAACTTACCCCTTGAACCAGACCATTCGATTTGGTTATGTCTAACTTAGAATTTGAACTTACCCCTTGAACCAGACCATTCGATTTGGTTATGCCTAACTTAGAATTTGAACTTACCCCTTGAACCAGACCATTCGATTTGGTAAGTCTAACTTAGAATTTGAACTTACCCCTTGAACCAGACCATTCGATTTGGTAAGTCTAACTTAGAATTTGAACTTACCCCTTGAACCAGACCATTCGATTTGGTTATGTCTAACTTAGAATTTGAACTTACCCATTGAACCAGACCATTCGATTTGAACTTACCCCTTGAACTAGACCATTCTATTTGAACTTACCCCTTGAACCAGACCATTCGATTTGAACTTACCCCTTGAACCAGACCATTCGATTTGGTTATGTCTAACTTAGAATTTGAACTTACCCCTTGAACCAGACCATCGATTTGGTTATGTCTAACTTAGAACTTGAATTTACCCCTTGAACCAGACCATTCGATTTGGTTATGTCTAACTTAGAATTTGAACTTACCCCTTGAACCAGACCATCCGATTTGGTTATGTCTAACTTAGAATTTGAACTTACCCCTTGAACCAGACCATTCGATTTGGTTATGTCTAACTTAGAATTTGAACTTACCCCTTGAACCAGACCATCCGATTTGGTTATGTCTAACTTAGAATTTGAACTTACCCCTTGAACCAGACCATTCGATTTGAACTTACCCCTTGAACCAGACCATTCGATTTGAACTTACCCCTTGAACCATTCGATTTGGACTGGAATTGTCCAACTGGTACGCCAAGCTTTCCAATTGTTTGAAATGTCCCGCCTAATATCCCGCCTAATATCCCGCCTAATATCACGCCTAATATCCGTTGCGGTGGTTACATTTCCAAATGATGGACATTTTAGTCCAAAATGTTCGACCAAAAGTAAGAAAGATTCAAATATTCACATCAGATAAATGTGAACCTATTTTTTTATTTTTACGACTATCATCGCAAATTTTCGCGAAAAACTTTAGAATTCCTTGTCCATAGATGGATTTGCAAGAAGTTAGTTTGGTGGCATTCATCCGTTTGATGTCGCTGGAGGATAAAATGACGAAAGTCGTTCGCCGACTCGAAGACGCACAGTTAAGTGGTCCTGCCAATGTGCTATGATGCTGGTAGGTAAACTGGTGCTGTTAACTAAAATGCATCGTCATTTTTTCTAAAGTTGTCATTTTGCGCTTTTTCGCTCATCCGAGAAAGTTGAGAAAAAGCAAGAAACAATCCAGTCTCTTTGAAAAGCCGACGAAAATCCTAACGGAACCCGGATGTACGTCTCTAGATGTGACCCGCCATATCACATCCTAACGGATGTACGTCTCTAGATGTGACCGGCCATATCACATCCTAACGGATGTACGTCTCTAGATGTGACCGGCCATATCACATCCTAACGGATGTACGTCTCTAGACGTGACCCGCCATATCACATCCTAACGGATGTGCGTCTCTAGATGTGACCCGCCATATCACATCCTAACGGATGTACGTCTCTAGATGTGACCGGCCATATCACATCCTAACGGATGTACGTCTCTAGACGTGACCCGCCATATCACATCCTAACGGATGTGCGTCTCTAGATGTGACCCGCCATATCACATCCTAACGGATGTGCGTCTCTAGATGTGACCCGCTATATCAAATCCAGTCGTAAGTCGGGATTTTTTTACCCTGTGCCAATGGATTCTCTTATATAAGAGAATGCATTGGCCTAACAATTTTTTATCATTTTTTAAAAATAAATGTTTCTTCCAATTGTTAGGACATAAAATAAAAAACATCCATTACCCTGCCGGGAGCCCCACACATATATAGAAGCATATTGAAGAGTGTCGTCTGCTCATGTTTGTCTGGGGCTCTGTGTAGGTGAAATTATAAAATTGTTAAAGAATACAAGAACAAATTATTAAAATTGTAAAAATTGTTAGGCCAATGACCGCCATATCAAATCCATATCAAATCAAATCCAGTCGTAAGTCGGGATTTGTTTTACACTGTACCAATGCATTCCCTTATATATGCGAGTCGACCATAGGTCTAACAATTTTTTACAATTTTAATAATTGTTTCTTGTATTCTTCAACAATTTTATAATTTCACCCATACAGAGCCCCAGACAAACATGAGCAGACGACACTCTTCTATATGCTTCTATATATGTGTGGGGCTCCCTGCAGGGTAATGGATGTTTTTTTTATTTTATGTCCTAAAAATTGTAAGAAACATTTATTTAAAAAAAATGATAAAAAATTGTTAGGCCAATGCATTCTCTTATATATGCGAGGCGACCTATGGTCTATTCGCATATATAAGAGAATGCATTGGCACAGGGTAAAAAAATCCCGACTTACGACTGGATTTGATATGGCGGTCACATATTTCATTTCTACGACGAGGCGGCATTCCCAACATGACGTAATACACCGTTTCCAAATACGGAGTGCATTCCCGGCGTAGTAAATGTTTGTGAGAATAGTATTTAGAAATAGTGATAAATAAACCACAGTGCGAAAGATTAATCAGTCATGAATATCGTTGATTGATAAAACAAACTCGAAGGTGATATCTCCTATATTGCGATGAGTATAATGCATTGCATGTATGGATGTATCACCTGTATTCAGTTTGCCAACAATAGTTGAGTTTGACAATGCATGGGGAAATTGTCAACACTCATTGACCTCTGATCTGTGAAGTGATATGTTATGCCATAAACCAATGAAATCGCCCGGAGTCTGTGCTACTCTCTGATTTTAATAGAGACATCTAGAGACGTACATCCGTTAGGATTTTCGTCCGTTTTTCAAAGAGACTGGAAACATTCATGAACATATAGATATTAATATATCTTAATCATGGCTATACTAATGTGTTTGAAAAACATTTTACAATATATATATTACAGGTCGAAAGTTGGTGTTCATACGTTTAGTATGGCACGGGTTAGCAACTTGCAACTGATGAAGATCTTATTGACTTTTTTCTCTCTTCCTTCTTTGATGATCTCATTTATAAAATATAAATTTTGACTTTTGGATTTTATTAATTGAGATATTTTGGTGCGTACGTTCAAAATTATTTTCCAAATTTAGCAAAACTGCTCCGGGCCACTGCTCTCCATCCTAAATTTATGACAAGTGAACGAGGAATCAGCTATCTGCACAAAATTGGGTCACTGTTCCCTTATTTGTTTTACCCCCCATATTTTGATATGCTTTCGGATTCCCTCTTTTTTTCTTGTTATCCATACATTTGGCACCAACTTCACTTTGTGATTAAATGTATATTACTAATTGGTTTCAGGCCATTTTTCATTCAGCTTATCCTAATTTGACATATCAAAAAGCCTTCGGGCCGTCAGCCAGCTTTCATTTTA
The DNA here is from genome assembly GCA_032622095.1 of Siphonodentalium dalli. NCBI lineage: Eukaryota > Metazoa > Mollusca > Scaphopoda > Gadilida > Siphonodentaliidae > Siphonodentalium > Siphonodentalium dalli. Next base: position 253,158,864 of record CP136065.1, read on the forward strand.
ACTTTTTACTGTCATCCCGGGATGCTAGGTGTGATTTTCGCTAACCTTACATGATGTGTTACCTGGTTAGACACCCACCCACTTACCACTTATCGGTTACCCATAAAAAATGCTTTATAAACTTAATGGCTTTTCCTCCATTTGTTCAGATTAGCCAAATGCCGTGAACATGATGTAACTAGTGACGTCAACCCGCTTAACCGACGTTGTGAACTTGGGACGGTTTTTTGTTCATAATTCACCGTAGAACAAGACCAGCTTATATTAACAATAACACAGAACCAACTAAGTATTTCGCTTTCAGTTGCACTCCGGTTTACCCGCGTTTGCTTTCCCTCATAAGGTAAGGCCGTCATCGAAGTGACGTATGAAAAACGTAGAAAAATGACATATTTTTTTACATGTTCGTGCTATGGATAAAAACATAATTATGTAGCTAATAGTATACCATAAACTGTTTCTGTCAGAGCGGGATACTTGGCATCTATTGAACCCGGTAGAGTGACATAATCTCGCCATATATGTGCTCAAATCACCCTCGTGGAATAAGAGAGGCACTAGCTACATATCCTATTAATATTTCCATACGGCTCACTGTCAGAATCCTGCAAGTCACGAGTAAGTTGTTTTCTTATAACAAACGCAGCGAGACTCACCGATATTCTGGAAAACAACCCGCCATTCAATTAACAGATTTGACGAATCAATAAATAATTCTATAGCATGGAGGTGCAAAAAAACTAACACCAGGAACTGAATGGGTTCTTATTGATTAGAGTGGAATGAGTTATATACGTTTATAAATGTTAATGGGACTTTCGAATTATATTGAATTATATTGCTACTTGAGGTCTATTAGGCAACACTTTTTAAATGCGCCGCCGATTCTGAAGTTATCACGAATCACAATCGAGAAAGGTTTATCCAGTGCACGGGGGCTATGCGGGAATAGGATATGTTTCACGAGTGGTCGAATCATGAAAGGCTTCGGCGTAAATAAATAACTTTTTATAAAACGCTTGTTATGGTGATGAAATAACCCTATATTATATATATATTTATGTAAAGCACATGCATATATATGCCATCTACTGTAAGATCGCTAAATGATGTTAAATTCTGAAGCGCCAACCGATGTTTGTGGTAATTGCATCATGCGGCAGGAGAATGGGATAGGTTTTTAGACTAGCACTGATGCGAAAATGATGTGTTCCACACCATCACCGTCCACAACCTCCTATATCATGCCACGAATATTTACTCTGGCATAGCCAGATCTAACAACATCCGCGAGAACGCCGGTGTAGCATAATTGAATCAAAAACTTATTTCCGCAAAAGTAGGCAATCAGAATACTATTTAACTATTTAACTATTTAACCCTTTCAGTGCCAAGTCCGATTTTTGTATCAACCCATATTTCCTTGATCATTTTTCAAATTTAATGATTATAATAATGTGATACATTGATGAAAAGAGCTCTTAGAGCTCTTTCCATCAATGTATCACATTATTATAATAAATAAATTATCAAGGAAATATGGGTTGATACAAAAATCGGATTTGGCACTGAAAGGGTTAAATATGTTGTATCTCTCCCCCGACCTACCCATATGTACTAGGTGGTATCAAATCAACATATCCTTCTACAAACAGGTTCATATAGGACCTAATATTCATAGGTTCAAATTGGACTTATTTGATTATGAAATACACTCATATAGAACTTATACCCGTTATTATGTTGAATGGCGCGGGCTGCAATGAACATACATGAGAAAGAGCGTTCTTCTGGTAAGTCATGTCGATGAAAAAAGTACATTAAATAGCGCCTATGTGAGCTTATTGTGTACTGAAATAAGCTCTATACGGGCTTATTTTGAAAGACTAATTTTACGCCCAGATGTGTGTGGCCATAAAACGCGACATTCCAGATAAGCCCCGCATTGAGAACAGGCTGAATACAATATACATTGTGAGTCGAATGAACACTCAACATGAACTTGTCACCAGAAAATGATTGAAACTATTTACCAGTGTTTTACAACGCACTGGGGCTGAAAACCTTGCTATTTTAACATAGTTCCCTTAGGAAATAAAGTAATAATTCACAATCGCCATATGAGGCAACGATTGTATCATTTTTCCCCGAAATTGAGCTTTCTTTGGCTACAGCAATGCTGATAAAAACAATATAACTTTGGATTTCACTTATAGCTAAATTATTCGATGATATGTAATATTTAAGGTTTGCAGAATCAAAATTCCAAACACTATGCGCAGTTTTAGTTATGTTACGTTCTGAATGTATTACCAACAATATAACTAGTCATTTAACCATATTGCAACTGTATTGTACATATTATAATATAACATTGCGTGTTGAGTAACGATCAACAGCGACAAGACATTCGGTTTGATAAATCATTGAGATGTCGATCTCGACGTTGATAGAGCTTAGAAAAGACTCATTGCGTGAATGTGCAGAGGGCGACATGTCTCGCTATGGCACAGGAATATGACGACCAATTGTCACCAAAACTCCACCATATTTAATTGTCACACCTATTATGCCATCGCTACTGTGATACGTGTGTCTGCAGCCAAACTCGACCATAATAAATTGTCACACCTACTATGCCATCGCTACTGTGATACGTGTGTCCGCAGCCAAACTCCACCATAATTAATTGTCACACCTACTATGACATCGCTACTGTGATACGTGTGTCCGCAGCCAATGCTCTCAATCCAAGTCACGTTTCAAAATAGCACCACGTTCCATGTTGCGTTGTGTAGTGTTTTATACGAATCGACGATATGTTTTTATTTCCAGATTTAATCAGTTTTCTAGCGAACATTGTTCACGTGAATATAGTTAAAAATATTCAAATCAATATTTGAAGGAGGTGCATGTTTAAATGAAGGTGGTTACTTGACCTTACATAGCGACACAAATATTTACAACAACACCGATGATCACGTGACATCGATCGCCCGTCTCAGAAGTGCTCCACGTTCAGTTGCTAGAGACGGACATCGGTTTGTGGAATCGGGCGTTTACTTACATATGTATAACCTTCAGTACATAACGTGACTCTGAAATGTGTTCCAACCGACGAACTGGATTGCCTGATTGCATATGTGACCCGCCATATCCAATCCAGTCGTAAGTCGGGATTTGTTTTACCCTGATGATAAAAAATTGTTAGGCCAATGCATTGTCTTATATATGCGAGGCGACCTATGGTCGACTCGCATATAAAAGAGAATGCATTGGCACAGGGTAAAAAAAATCCCGACTTACGACTGGATTTGATATGGCGGGTCATATATTAGCAAACAATCACATCAAACTGACTTATATATTGGTATAATACGGAGATAATATACACATTCTCGTGATACACAATAGCATGCTTTGTTCTCGTATCAATAACATGTACAGTATATTGGAAAGAGTGGATCATACGCATGTAACAGGTGTATACAATAAGAGAGAATTATAACATTTAAATACATATCACATCGGTTGCCATTGTACCTTAGCCGGATATCCGTCTTTGCACTAGAGTTATTTTTTTGTTTTAAATAGTTTTATTGTGACAATAGATATGGTCATACAAAACATACCGTTGACATTACATATAGCAGATCAATATTTTATTCACTATTCTATATATAATGAAGTATAATATAAGTTATTGTTCAAAGTTGGTATTGTGTATTGCTGTTATATGTAATTCGAAAATTGGATCTCTATTATTAATTATGTTACAGTTTTATAGCATAGGTGTTTACATGCAGTATATATATATATGGTTGTTTACCAAACACCACTGGCAGGGTGGGTTGACTCGATATGCGGATTTTACGGTTGGCATGACCAATCACACATTGTATTAAAACAATTCTTCTAAATAACACCATCTTTGTTTAAATTTAATATATTGACGTGCACTAGAGTTATTTGTAGTAGTTTTAATGTCGTCTGTTGTTGAGGAGTGTCAGCCAAGTAGCTTGGCAAAATAAACTTAATTGCATTCATTGTCAGATATTGACAACTTGTTTCCAAACGTTATATCCATGATCGCATTCTCCTTATTATATCACTATTTTCGTGTCTGCTACTTGTTATATTTTCGGCAGATTGTTTCTGCGCGTGTTTACACCAAATTGAAAACCCGTATGATTGGGTAATAATACCTCAATCGATGTTGGCCCAATTGAACTCATTATAGGACAACCGGATATGCCACGATTTCAATGTTAATACAACGGTTTATTGTTCAGCTCGAGTGTATAAGACATACGGCGTGTTGTTAGAAACGTAGGTACCAGATGCCCTTGAAATCATATAAGATTGGGTCGTGCACTCACGGTATGTTGATCACTTGTGAAGCCCGACATATAATAACAATACGTACTCGTTCTGGACGAGAAGCACTTCGTTTCATTTTTTAATTCAATGAGTGTGTCAAAAGCAATTTAAGCAGTATTACACAATCACTAATGGCATGCAACTCTTTATAATTATTTGTTCCATAATCCATTCTCATACATTAGTTCAACTCGGCGGGGTGTCATGTAATAACAAACACAGTTCTGAGGTATCCTGTGAGACCAGTAACTCGAACTCAACCTACTGTGCGCCGAATTTTAAATTTTTAAAACATATATTCCATTAAACACAATGTGACAATCTTCCACTGCAAATTAACCATTTAGGCCCTTTAACCCTTCCATGACTGGAGCTTCCTGATTTTTTTCGAAAACCTTGTGCCAACGTATTCTCTTATGCATGCGAGTCTATCACATGGAAGCTCGCATATATAAGAGAATGCATTGGCCTAACAAAATTTATCTTGAATTTTTAAGCAAATGCTTTCTCTTATATATGCACAGCTCTCGTCATGAACGGGTCATCCCCGGTTTTATTAAATACCAGCTGACGATGTTTGGATAAAACCATATTCAACAAACGACGGAAGCCAATTTATTGTTCCAACATTAGCTGTTGAAAGATTCAGAATGCAGTTGAAAGTTTTCGATGCGGGGAATCAATCGTTGTAATGAATCATTTGGGTTCCGTGATAATCAACGGATGTAATGGTGAAAGATATAGGATAATAGTTGAAAGTGTTCTATGTGGGGAATCAATCATTGTAATGAATCAGTTGCGGGCTCCGTGATAATCAACGGAAGTAATGGCAGATACAGGATAATTGTTGAGACCTCTCTGCGACATACATTGTAGAGTAAGTGCGGCTGTGATGGCACGATGGCGTGGCGTGATACCACGAACGTATTAATGTTACTATTATTAGTGTACTCTTCGTTCGGCTCACCCGTGCATGATTCAAGTGTCAAGTAAATTTTAATCCGCGTATCTCGCATTTAATTGGAAAAGAATTCACCACACCCGACCGCACCCGACCGCACCCGACCACACCTTCGCCAGGGGTCCGAGCGTGAGGGGGTTTGCACTAGCGTGCAGAATAGACATGTATGTACCAAAGTTCCAATCCCAAAGTCGATTGCTCGAACGGAAACGGCACTGTTAACCCCTAACTTACGGCAGGTTCTGTCAGATACGCAAAATCCAAAAAGGCACCGACCGCACCAACCCTGGCTTCCTGACCACGGAAATGGACATTATATCATGCAGCGAATACCCATATACATCCATGGGCGATCGGACAAGTCGCTAGTTGAATAAATTAACCCACACGCTGCTGTCGAATTCGCTATGAATGTACACAAAAACTCCGAAAATAACCCAATCTCACAAAATAAGCATGCAAAACATTCGTATACACAAGTGACAAGACGGGCTGGGGTACCATTACGTTGTGAAGAATTTAGTCGTTGCGTCCGTAAATATTTTCCAGACGCCGGGTGTGATTAGTTAAGAAACAACACTTGTTTCGAGTAATATTATGCAGTTAAAACTGAACGGTTTCTATGATTCTATAATTGTTTTCAATCTTTTCGGTTCTAATTCATAACGTTAATCTAAAAGTGAGTTATTTTTTATTATGTAATTCTAGTGTTCGTAAAAACGCTTAGTTTTCACAATATATTTCCATAAATTGATAAATTCCTTTCCGATCAAAGATATAATGTCTTGGGAGCAACCACCTTTCAGTCGTACACCCATTCGAAGAGACTTACTTTGATATTGTCCATTGCAATCAATAATGTTGGTGTCGTGCCAAACTAAGTTTGCAGCCGCTGTTCGTGCTTGTATAACAACCAAAAGACGGTTGGGATGGCTTTCATTCCAAAATCCCTGCACATTCGGACATTTCCAAAACTCATATTAAACGACACTGAACTCGAGTTCGTGTCCTCTTATAAGTATCTTGGTCACATACTCAATGTTGATTGTTCTGATAATGATGACATTATGCGCCAGTATCGTTCTATCTGCACACGTTCAAATATACTCATAAGAAAGTTTTATAGATATTCACTTGATGTTAAGAAATATTTATTCCAAATGTATGTATCACCATTATATTGTGCTCATCTTTGGCTTAACTATACCAGCAAATGTTTTTAAAAACTCACTGTTTGTTTCAACAATGCTTACAGAAAGTTTATTGGGTATGAAAGGTCATGTAGTGCGAGTGGGATGTTTGTAAGAGATAGAATGTTTTCCTTAACAATGTTGATACGAAAGGGTGTGTATGCATTTCGAGAGAGAGTTTTTACATCTGGTAACGAGTTGTTAAATGCTATATGTCAATCAGATATTATTTACAAGTCTGATTTATTCGATCATTGGAACCAAATTATATATATGTAATTGTATGTTTGATTTCCATATATGGGCATACCTTGCCTGAAATAAACAATAATAATAATAATAGTCTGGATAATTAATGTGTCCAACACCAATTAAGATTATCGAGGAATTGACAACCAATTGTTTTCAGTTTTTCTTGAATTTACAGCTGTTGATTAATAATATTGATAAAACAATCACGTTTCAGAGACAGAAAAGGGGATTCATTTCCAATTCAAAGACATGCGTTATATTAGAGGGCGACGTGTTTTTGGTGATTTTTATATTAATATATATTAATAATATTTATAATGTCTGCGACAGTCGCTCAATGTGGCGAGACAAAATATATCGAAAATGTGTGCGATTGTTCATTTGTTCACGTCCTCTGGGAGGCTTTTCTATAATACAGAACGTCGTAAGGTTAAGTGGCACGAAGTCAGGCAATCCGTCCCATGATAACTATATCGACAGTTCATAAACGGTCTTTAAAGTCGGCTAATGTCTTCTCAATTAACAGGCGTGGTGGATTTGTCAACACCTCAACGGATCTGAATGTCCCGATTATCACGCGCAGCAAGCACCATGTCCTCTGAGAGACAGGTATCAGAGCGTCCAAAGAGGGGGTGACCCCGAAATAACCCGGAGAACAGCGCCTCATTAATAACCCCTGAGGAGTTACGATTAGAAATGATTGGTGCATAATTCATGCTGTTTCGATATGTCTCCCATGTTCACAGAAGCTCTTCAAAGGACACATCCAATTAGGAATAGTGTCTTTCGAGATCGAATGCAATCGTTGATAATGTTGATGAGGAAATGTGCCTACAGCTTCCAAGATAGAGTATCAAATTCTACAAACATTGTCTTGTACGCCATCTGTAATTCAGATGCAATTTTCAATTAAAAATTATTCAGATCATGGAATTACTGCATACTATAATCAAATCGTCAAAAATAACATAAGGACATTTTTTTTCTGAAATAAATAATAATAATTATTATAATGATAATAAAAATAATAATAATAATAATAATACTACATGAAAATACCGGATGGTTTTGGGTGTTATTTAACTTGTGGGGTTGTTTCGATATCTCGGATAATGTCATAGTTCCCAGGCACATCAGGATAAATCCATTGCAATTAAATGATCAGCGGTATAAACGTAGCAGACGATAAAACAACTGAGAAATCCAGATATATATTGACAGCATCCTCTTCTAACTCAGTCAACAAATCCGTCCATCGATAAAATGAGTGAGAACTCAGTGATCGCTCGACAGTGAACTAAAATTGCTGCTGCGCACGCCGTTAGGAATAGGAAGAAACCGTTGGAAAAACATATAGGAGAAAACAACAGTAAGAGGTCAGTCCATAATATGTGCAATACGAACTTAAAAATGCTCAATAACATCAGGATGTCAGACAGTAGGCATCCATGTACACCTGGATGTCAGACAGTAGGTATCCATGTACATCAGGATGTCAGACAGTAGGTATCCATGTACATCAGGATGTCAGACAGTAGGTATCCATGTACACCAGGATGTCAGACAGTAGGTAAGTTATAAGTATACGTGTACATCAGGTTGTCACACAGTATATAAGAGGTTAGCAGTTTTAACGTCATATAAAATGAAGGCTCAGGTATAATCTGTATCCGATACGATAACGAATCTCATAAAATGAGTGTACACCTGGTTTCAATATGCATACTAATTCCATGAGACTAACACCATCTTGAAATAGGTGTTAACTTTTCCTAACCTTATAAGAGACCAATAATTGTACACGTTTTTTGAAATGATTGGTATAGATTGACAAGCAGTCTCCACTTTATTGAGCAACTGAATAGTAGCTTGCCAAAACGTCTACACAATTAATTTATGTTTTGCCAAAGGCCAAATGAGTTAGAATTTGGCAAATTTGGCAAACAGCAACGCGAACCTGTGATGTAGTATCAAATGATGTATTTTCCATAGGTCCATCAGTTAGTTGAGTTCTTTATTTTCCTTTCAGCCAACAGCGCATATCACGCCGCTGCCAATTTCACTGGAAGAGGAAGACCACAAGACAGATTACAATATTGTTAAAGAGAAGTCACCCTATTACCCGCGGATGACACATAACCGACCAGATCAAACTCCAGACAGCGCCCTCTACGCTATCGCTGCGATATATCACTGCCACAATGAGTGTAATTTGCAGACGATAAATCTATTTTTACATATCGTCGCGGAACAATATGAACAGAGCCAGACATAGAAAATTTTAATCCTGAAACATAAGAACTAAAAACACGTAAGAATTCTTTACCAATTAATGTCATTATGGCAGTGGTATCTCAGCGGAGCGATGGGAGATAACTCTGCCTGGAGTTTTCGACCAGATAAGCCACTCAAGATGCACGATCCAAGTTTCTGTTTGCGCGGAATACAAACTCGTAGATATCTGTGACCAGCTTCGACATAGTTGGATCTTTATATAATCTTTAATGCGTCCGCATGGGAGAGTTATATTTACAAACATATTTATCCATAAACATGTATGATGATGGTATGGGCGTTGGAGGTGGAAAAGTATAGAGGAATAGAGATGGCGAATTAGAGTGGGTGGCATTAAGAATGTAATGATGATTGCAAAGAACTATATAAGAGTATAGTATATCGACATAGTCACGCGACGCTGTTGGTGAAGTAGAACATGATGAGATAGAACAGTCGTTTCTATAACACGTTCATAACAAATGCCAGTTTCAGACTATGCAAGTCGTCATATTTGTCGTGTTGTTCCCGATATTCTTACAGGCATGGAACATAAATATTGCTGAATCAGGGATTACATTGTCCAGATCTCCGCAGATCGGAGGTCCTCCGAGACTTAAAGCCATAATAAACAGTATTTATTCAATATAATTAAAAATGTATAGTACAGCATATGATGTATAAATACTTGTTGTATGGAGGGGATCCGACACCAAGCACAACGCGTATGGGGGTATATTACGTGTGAATAAGCCCACACTGTGACAATGCTTACATACCATTAGGTAATGCTATTCATGATAATTTTAGATCGTTGTTGTTACTATCATAAATGTATATATATGTTACTCAGCTACCCACAATGTGGGCTGGATCGATAGATCTATCAAAATGAGGTATTGTTTCATATGAAGTAGTAGAAAGAAATTGATTGAATATATATTTAGTATAGACAGTGCGTTTATTGTGTGTTCTTGTCTGGGTGGGTCACTTAAAAAGATTTTGACGTTGACTGGTATATGGTAGCGGATCAAGTCACAGAAAAAGGTTTCCTGTTTGCCACTTTCCTTACTAAGACAGTTGTCATTGATAATAATGGCGTCTATGAGCGTTTATGAAAATTCAGTGAAATTTGTAGTCAAGAGTAATCTGGGTACAAATAAAGGATGTCTTTGTAGGATTAAATTAATGTTCATCACCACATATCTCTATTTTATGAGATGGACGAGCATTAGCTACATCACTAATAATTCCTTCGATGTTGTCCCAGCATTGTGCATCTGGTGGGCGATAAAATGTACCGACTAATACGTTTGGGACATTCATTGAGATCTCGATCCATATATTCTCTAAAGTTATCCTCTCTAAGTCCGCTCTTCGTTTAAATGTAAAGTTATTTTTAACATAGACTATGATCGCATCTCCTACTGTTTCGGTTTTTATATCTCTGCCCCATCAGTTCTGGTAAGGATAGTGATTCGAGATACAGATCTCCCAAAAACCCGAATTTTAACTGCTTATACTATAACTTTTAGTTAAATAATCTACTTAGAATCGCACTATTTTGAGTCTATACTGTGCTGAAGATGATAACATGTTAGTCACATTAACGACTCATGGTGAGGCGATTCTAAGCAGGTTATGTGCGGACAATGACACAAATAAGCCAAATCGCGACTCGGGTGTACGCTCTGTAACATGTGTTTTCACTGTGACACGGGCCATAAAACGAAACAACGGATATGACTCCATTCGATTTCTCTATATAATCAATTCCGGTGTAAACCGAGTTAGCATCGCTGCGAATGTGTCCACAACAACACCTCTTTGTTTTCGCTGCAAGCGTCATGTGAAGACACGTTCTGGCTTATTCTCACTTATCCGGCAGGGATGTGTGAATGCATCCGAGCCGACAGGTTATAGTCTGTTTTTACAATGCGTGACTAGCGATCCCATCGCCACAAGCAGTGTTTGTTTAAGCAAAGTGTAGCCCAAACTTACCGACAATGACTGTATATCACGATATGAACTCTTGTCACTGAAAACAACTCAAGTGAGTGATAATCATGTTCTCACGCTAACATATAAATTACAGAGGCTCACAAAGACAGTTCACCTCCGGTGTCCCCCGTCAGCATCGCGGAGGAGGAGCAGGAATCACCACCCCCTGCTCCTACCGAAGATGAAGAAAATATACAAAAGCTTCAAAATATGCAGAAGAAAGCAGAAACAGTGATAGCAGAAGCTGAAAATGGAACAAAATAGAAGAATACCAACTACGACAATTAAGACAGAAATCAGCTCCGTCTCCGTCGTCTTCAGGAGAAAATCCACAAAGAAAGAAGAAACACAAAAGAAAATAATTATATAAAAATGCTCCTTTTTTTTCATGATTCCAATAAAGGCAACAAAATGAGGGGTGAAGGAAAGGGCCTATCGACCCTTTCGACCATCCCGGGGTACGCTCAAGTACATATTAATTTCATTCCTAATGATCGCGGTGGTAAATATCTCGTCTTTAACCACTATAAGTTCTGCGATAAGTCTCGAAGAAACGACAGTGTACATTGGCGATGCTGTTCAAAGACCTGCAGCGCCACTGTAAATACCACGAACGACATCGTCACATCCTACAAAAGCCAGCATAACCACGACTCAGACCAGGCCCAAGTTGCTACTGAAACCATCATCGCAGAGCTCAAAACTTTAGTTCGTCTTACATCCAGACCAGTCACTACTATCTACCAGGAAGAAATATCTAGTATGTATATCTTTGAAAAAACAATTCTTATCAAAAAGAGAACGCTCTTTGTTAACTGTAACAGTGAAGCCTGGGTGTATGAATGGTCGTGTGAGCGGGGTATTGGTATATATAGAACATCTGCATGGCCATTGGTGATGCGTATATGTGTACTTGGAGTGATTCTATTGTTATGGGTGTGGTGTACATATAAAGCTTGAGTGACTACATGGCCATGGGTGTGGCAAATGTATATACATGTAGTCATTATATGGCCAATGGTGAGGCGAATACATGTATGTATACATGAAGTGAATGTATGATCATGAACGGGGTGTAGAGCTATATATAGAGTGATTATACGGTCGTGGGCGAGGCGTAGAAGTATAACTCCATGGTGACTTGTGACTATATAGTCAAGTGTGTGGTGTACGGTTATACCTAAAGATGGCTGTGAAAACGAGTGGCTACATGGTCATTTATGTGGTGTTTATGTATATATGGAGCGAGTGCATGATCATGGGTTGTTTGTACATGTGTAAATTTGGGTGGGTATCACTTTACACAATAACTCAGGGACATATTAATCGATATAGAGGTAATGTTAGAGAGTTCTACATCCTGATGGTGGTTTATATGCACAATTGGGGAAACTCATTTCGATGCCAATTAGCCACAATTGTATTGTCGTAGCCTCATAATAATGCTCCTTTCAGTTCAGTTTCAAAGTGCTGTCCATTTCCGTACAAAAAACATGATCAGAATCCCAAAAGAAGTTTTTGGCAAAATTCCGTACTACATCGTTTATAATTAATTTGTCATGCCTCATAAGTAACATGGTTAATACAAAGTGAGTCACAATGTGTTACCTTTTCGGAACATCAGATAATAATATTCAGGATATATATGAATTTTTTTTTTTTTTACCAAATTTGGTTGCCATTTTGCAAGCCATCTTGAGTAATTTTGTCCAACAACAGATAAGTGTGACCCATTTAATACAGATCATGGCAATAAACACCTTCGATACCATTTTACTTGAAAAAATTGTCTCAACCTGAATGGTTAATTTTTGCCGATTTTCAAGTTGATGTCAAGTTTGTGATAGAAAAATCCAATATTTCTGGCAGGGAGCCCATGAATGGCATATTTCATTGCTCCAATGTTCAGTTAACATGACCAATACAAAATAAAGTTGCAATTCTCAAACAGTTCCAAAAAGCAGGTACTGATTTGAAAGATATTAGTGAAAAAACATATTTTGCAAATGTTCCGCCGTTCTATTCCGTTAAAGCATCACTGTACAGATCCCGAGAAGGGCAGTTAGGAATGTTAGAATATTTAGATTCAGTCGGATATTTATCTGGCTATTGAAGACCTGATGTAATGATTATTATGTTATTGTAATTGTCGTATAAATCAGCCCAAATGAAAAAACTGTAAAAACAGTTAAAAACCTAAGTAACTGCCGATACAGACTATAAGCGGTAACTCTTTCATGTTGTGGATTATCACACCTACCTCCGAAACAATACCTGCCGGATAAGTGAGAACATCTCGTTCTGTTCATGTGTGCTCTGCTCAGTAAATACTTTTCAGAGGCAACGGTTGTAGTGGCTTCTGACTGGTATTTTGGTTTATTCAGACAATTGCTCTTTATGAAGGCAGCAACATTTTATTATAGCTGCTTTCATTTTGACAGCTTGTTTGATTTTCACGTTTTCCGTTTTCATACCAATAGTGCTTCTTCTGCACAATTGAACAATAGGACGCGACTGTAGAGGCTTGACAACGCTTCGCTGGAAATAGTCAGTTATTTAATGCTTGAGTTCACTGGAACTTAGATTCGAATCAAATTTGTTCGGCTAATTACCTGGGAAGTTTACCGATCTGGGTCTTGCGTGCGGTTCCGATTGTAGCGACTTTATAACGCCACGTGTGTAGTGGTCGCTGCTCGCGATCAGTTGACATTAGAGTGACTTTTGTTTGGCCGGTAGTTGGCCGATTATGGGTCACGCACGAGCTTGCGTTGATATAAACTGACTTGTCATATCGTCGACATTCAGTTTAACATGGCGGATGCAGTTTCGTCCTCCGTTTGGCATGGTGGACCCGACTATACTGCTTTTATATAGCGTTGGGTTCGATAGTGCGCCGATTAAGTCGAGCGTTGTTGCCATAACGGCTAAATAATTGGGACCATCGAGTAAAGAGGGGAAGCAATGTATGCTACACGTACAAAGGTCCCGATAAATTTTCAAGGAAGACTGTGTGTGACCATGCATGCCTTCGCCGACAGAAAGCATCGCTTGCAGAAGCTTTGTTGTACACACAGCTAGTATCCACAGTGCGATCGTGATTTCGATTGCAATGGTCCATGCGCTTTTCTAAAGCTTCGCTTGTTGAATCTTGAATCGTCTGTATAGGTCATTGAGTTTTATAAAGCTTCGCTCGTAGAGTTTTTTTTTGCATACAGACAAAGATAGTGGATTCACGAGGACAGTCGGTGTTACTGTAAATAAGATGATGTGGAAATCTAACGATTAAAAGACGTCTGGTTTTCGACGTCAAGCAATGCTTGACCGTAATTGCTTGACCGTATGTGCTATTGTCTGCTTGGTTTCCAGACGACATAGGTTGATAAGCATGCTTGGGCTTTTGATTGTATCTAATCGACCATCAAGTTATGCGGCTCTTTTCACAGTGCGCATATATACGTTATGATGTTATGTCTCCTAACCAAAATACAGGGATCGATTCTTCCCTCTTGTAATGGTTAATTGTGCTCAATATTGACATCCGCATTGAGTATAATGGACACATCTCAATGTTGTTAATTCAACATTTGAATCATTTCCAATATGTTTTGCTCGCACATTAGTCGTTAACTCATCAAGGACTGAGTTTTTGAATGAGATTATTCACATCGCTAATGGCACAACGAACCATTCGTAACAGTAATGTTTTGTTATACTTTCGGAACGAGACGGAATCAGATAACGTTTCCGGTGTGCATTTGTGTGTGACAAAGGTTTCGATGGCAATGCTCCGAAACCATGTAGCACCATATACAATGCTATTGCAAAAACGACCAGTCACAGGGATGCTGACCTCCCCAGCCGTGGGCAATCTTGAAGCGGCCATGCATGAAAGAAAGGCTATATATATTTTGATTTCGTTGCCACTGTTCACTTGTAATTCTGTTTGGCTGATTTGTGTATTTGCTTATATCGGAAGACGTCTCTTATTTATCGCGTCTAAATATCGCATAACATTAATTGCGGGAAAAGTACCACGTCAATTACACATAGGCTTTTGATGGTGTTGGCTATTACACACATTGAAACACACCTTATTTCCATGAAATGTACAGGAACTCGTAGACGGTGATTGGTGATTGCCAATGCATTCATCAGATGGATTTGTTAAAACGGCTTTATTTATTGACGACTGATTGTTATAATTGTGACGTCGTGTGTTTTACGTCACGGCTAGTATATTGTTATCTATCGCAATTAATGACAGGCACATGTCTTCAATTTTAATCGAAAGGAAATGTGTACATTTTGCACCTAATTATCTAATGGGGTGGTTATTGTTCATATGATGTTCAAACCCCGATAAACCCGTATGCAATTTGCCGGACGTTCGGTGTGAAGATTGTCATCACTTGATGACACTGGCCGATAATTGTCAATATGCACATATATCCCAGGGTGCCATTAGAGCTAATTCCATTGGATGGTTTCGTTATAGAATTTGGGTAATTTGTTACGAATTATCCAAAACAACATGTATATATGCATGGCTGTATTTGCCTGTTGCGAGTATTACTCGATTTGGGCAAGAATTGGATTCAATTTGGGAACATTCAAGTCCAATTTTGACGCTCTGGTTGCGTTCTTTCAAACGTCACACAAGATGCCTTGCGCTGGGGGTTGTGATCATATATTGATAAGGCTTTCTGCCACGTCAGTCATGGCTGTTAGTCACCAATGTTTATATAGCGATGTCCGCATTATGGCTGGTATGCCACAATGACAAAGTTAACGTTTTGAGTGACAATGCGTGTATTTTTCCGCTGAGGAAACGCACCATGGATATCAATAGCCTTGACACTCTAGCATTTTCAATTTTATTTGACACACTTTCTAAACCATTTGCATACTACGCATACTCAGATGTACACCTGTTCCATACATAAATAACACGGACAATTGTACATGCACATGTACAAATGCACGATCTAATTGTTTGATATTGGTCATGTTGAAGTTTGGGCCAAGGCAACAATTAATGCAATTCTCTTCCTGGTGCTGAACATATACTCAGAATGAGCATGCCTCTATCTTTGATGATAGCCACGACATAGAATCTCATCTCATGTACATATACCTGTCTAATTAGTATACTTAAGGCATACAATACATGTATGTTTGTAATGCCCAAAAAATGTAAGTTTCGCCTCGCGACTGATTACTCAGTCTTGCTGAAATGGAGTGCATTTTCACGTATATATTGTATCTATTTCAGTTTGATTGGGAACTTTACTCAGCTAGTCGATTCAGACTGAGGAAATTCCAATGGTCGCGTGTCTTATAGGGCGGTTATAAAGTTGGGGAAACCACTCCGGACACCGTCGTTACTGCACATTATTACAGGCTGCGCCTGCACGCCAAGCTTAATTGTTCGGATCGAATATCATGTGACTGGGATGCTTCAATATCCGTACAATGTCGACCAGGAACCCGAACACAGCTGACAATGGGATTTGTTCTCTAACTGGTGTGAACCATTTCGCCGACGTTTTCTTACCTCTCGAATATTTCCAAATGATTTGTTTTCATGCGATTGCGCTACGGTGTTTTTCTCACTGTTCGGTGGGTTGTTATGTATATGCTCAGTCGGTGCTACCGTTGGTGGTATGATAGTGGCTTGGCAATACTCCTGCCACGAAGGAATTCAAGACGTCTCTATACATGTATATGTACTGAGAAATTTTCATTCCCACATATCGTGGTAGGATTTCGCCTTTGTCGAAATTATCGCTGAGTGAATTTTCTTTGAAAAGCGCCACCAACCGTTACCTGGTACATGGGACAGAGACCTACGGAACTTACGCTTTAGGTTCGAGAATATAGTCGGCTGAGTATAGGCCGAATAAACCACCTTGTTTTGCCAAGTATTGCCAAGTGAATGATTGTATATTGTTCCCAGTATATACCGTTCTGCGGTATCCGCATACCTGCTTCTGAATGGAGTTTTAATTAACCTTCGTTTGAGTTGACATTTTCGCAATAATATAATATTCATTGAATGAATATGACAATACTGCTAGCAACTTTATTGATGCTGTACTTTGAGATTGGAACATTACAGCTGTGTAATTTCTTCGAGGTTTTTTGTGTTATGTGGAATACACAGTCTGTCCATTGTGTTGAACTCGGTACTTTGTTTTAAAGTCTCAGTTGACCCGGAAGTGATTAATAGTGAAATAGAATAAAACAATTAAACGAGACTTCACCCGTGAAGGTGAAGTTTAATTGTGATTCTATGAAGTAGATCAACTGCTGTCCGCCCCATGCTCACATGGGTGTGATCCCTCCAGCTTTACTGTAGATCAATATTAGACACATGCTTCTAAGAATTAGGTGTTGTCGTGGACATATGCGCAGTGATGCTATATCAGTTGATCCCTCCAGTGATTCTGTACTTCATATAATCACAATTAAATTTCACCTTCACGTGTGAAGACTGGTTTAATGTTTTTATTATCTGCTTATTTAAGAATCAAATAACCACAATATATAACTATTTCACATTATATGTCGACTATGTGCTATTTGTGCGAGGATATTTTGCACATATATATATATATCTATATCGATGCCATATGTGTTGATGATCATAGTCCAGATATCGAGAACCAGCCTCGCCATATCTGGATCTTATGAACAGAGACGTCGGTTTCAATTTTCGTGCGCCGCGAGCAGAGTGCGTGTGTACCGGGCGTCATTACGAGGAACATACCAGACGGAATCTCAATTTGCACTCAGACTATCGATAGTCAATGACAATCATTCAAACGTAGTTGTTTTCGCGAACCCAGTGGAGACGATTGTGTTCATTGAGTTTCGACCGTACATTTCAATTCATTCAGAACATGATTTGCAGAATCGCATCAAGATAATATTACATTCAGTTTTAATCTTTCGATCAATGACGACCATGCCAAGTTTCCGAGACGCTCAAATTTGCCATTAGACATGATCTTAGAAGCTGTACTTTATTCAACTGTAGCCAATAATGAAATGCAATTCAATTTTCCAGTAATAAGGATCCCACGCAGAGTAGGTATATTCATGTCGCAACAAAAGGATTTCACTGCATTACAAACATTGTCATTCACTAACAACCAGTGCAGCCTTATGGGAGTGTATTGAAATTCCTCTCCCATTGGTCATATATGTATAGGGTTTTCAAAAGATCCGATACAAGAACTTTTCAGGCTGTTGGGTCATTGAGCGCAAAGGGTAAATGGTGTTTTATAAAGGCAATAATACACTGTGAGTAATTTAATGAATGTTATGGATTAGCACCAACGTACAAAATGACATGAGAGGGCGTGAACAGTTGGAAGAATCATGGTACAAATGTGCACTGAACATACGGCCTGTTCTCCATGAAACACGAACATTATCTGCTTATAATAAAACTTATTTTATATAGATAATCTGCTTAGAATCGACTCATACTATTCTGAAATGATAACGTTTTAGTCATATTATCGACTCTCACTGAGGCGATTCTAAGCAGATAATGTGCGGACGATGACACACATAAGCAAACTCGTGACTTCACGTGTGCGCTCCTTAGCATGTGTTTTCATTGTGAAAAAACGAAATAACGGATATGATCAATTATCTACTTATTTCAGAATCAAATAATCACATATGTACCTATTTCACATTATAATTCGATTATGTGCTTATTTGCGCGAGGATATGTTGGAACATGGCTGACCGCTTCTCTATATCAACCAGTAATGTCAATTATAAATGGCACGTATTCTATTCGTTGTCTGATTTGTATAACATATTTGAATATCGCTTAAATTTGCCCTTAAACCGAGTAATATCATTGGGTGACATCATTCCGAGTAACATCATTTCGAGAAATCACAAATCAGAGTAATGTGGTTATATATGACATGCCGCGAATATACTTCACAGCTAAATAAATCTGTAGATATCGATGTTTTTGATGTCACTTATTTGAAAGAGTTGTCAGTTACAAAGAGGTATTCTAACACATACAAATATTACTTGGTTGTTTTGATATTATGCCGGATATCAGCCCTCGATTACTTCATATATCGTCGGTCTCAAGCTGATTATATCAGGTTTTCACAAGCTGACATTGGGACTAATATCATATCAAGTAATATCCTATAAAAATGGACAGAAAACGCCGTTTTTTAAACAGTCCCATGCACATGGAACTATTTCCATACGAAATAAGCCCACATTGGTATTATCTAATCTTTGATTTAGAATTATTAATTAGATATCGAGTTTTTGCCGAGATCGGCCTATTATCAAACTCGGCTGATATCGGTTTCGCAGGAGCTGGCGCCCTTATCACGTCACGATGAGCACCGTTGTTTACATCGAAACGTGATTTAATTTAACCGACGCGCTGCCAGCTCAGAACGTTAACGCTCTTACATAATGGACGAAATAGAAGCGGCGTTTCTAAATTTGAGCGACGACGAAGCTATGATCGACCTTTGAAATCTATGTGTTTCCCGACAATCCAAAGCAGGAACAACCGTTGGTATCGACAACATACAGGGAATAAACGTGATTCCAAATACCTCTGACAGCGGTCAACCGGCTGAGTCGGAGATCGTAAACGCAGATTCCGGGAAGTTGGACATGAAGAAACCTCCGAATATGTTAAGAAGATGTGGAACAACAATACGGTGAGGAAAACCTCTAGCGACATTAAAACGTTCTGTCGTTATTTGTCAGAGTGCAACGAAACTCGCTACAATAGTTTGACTGACATTCCGCCACAAGATTTAAATTTGCATCTTGCCAAATTTTTCATCTCCGCTAGAAAGGTGGACGGAGAAGATTACGAACCACTGAGCTTATCGAACATTCAAGCTAGTATACAAAGGCATTTGACTGAGAATGGATCGAACACTAATATAATTTCTGACCCCAAATTCAAACACTCAAGAGACGTTTTTAAATAAAAAAAAGTACGAACGAAAGCTAAGGGAATGGGCAACAAAAAGAATAAGGCCGAAGGGTATAGTGAGGATGAGATCGATGTCCTGTGGGAGAAGGGCTTATTAGGCGCAGGGAACCCTGAAACATTGGTGAACACGATGTGGTTCAACACGACAACCCACTTCATACTTCGTGGCAGACAAGAGCACACGTCATTGTTATGGGAGATATGGAATTGAAAGAAACGTCACAGAAAGACGAATATCTCGAATTCACGGAAAGGATAACGAAAACAAGAAATGGAACAACTTCCGCGAGAAAATTCGCCCCCAAAATGTTTGCTGTTCCCGGAAATCCAAGATGCCCTGTTGCTGTTTATAAAGAGTTCCGGAAGAGGCGGCCAGATGAATGTCTTCTTCCGGACTCAAGATTTTATATACAGATTAATCGTGCCGCAAACAGGAAAGATCAACACATATGGTTTCAGAATCAGCCTATGGGTAAAGACAAAGTTGGGACTATTTCTAAGACACAATGGCATCTGCTGCCGGGTTGGCATGGAAAGAAGACAAATCATGGCGCGAGGCGCACGGCTCTTGTGAAACTGACTCATGCTAATGTCCCTCCCAGCAATATTGTGCAGTTAAAGGCACGTGCGGCCTTAATTGTCGAAAATATTCATATTTGTTCCAAACACCGTAAACAGAAAAACAGTAAAACGCATACAGTTCCGTTCATATATACCATGACCATCGCGTAAACAGCATGTTATCATAAAGACCTACTATATTTTACCTAAGCAAGATTCTGATTGTGTTACAGAAGACAGCACAATGCTACTGGCTAATCACAAACAAATGGCATAAACGCTCTTTATTAGTTCCATATCAGGTATTCACCAACAAAGAACGCTCTTTATGTTTACCATCATAATATAAACAAACACAAGAAAAGTAACTTTTTACGCTATTGTTTACATAACAATGGTCAAACATATGACCATAACATACTGTTTATGCGATATTTCTTATTTGTATACGGACATCTACATTTTGATATTCTTTCTGTTTGTGGCGGTTTTTGACGGGTGGAGATATTTTCACAGGATACCCACCGCCAAGGCCAACCGTGTCTTTAAGCGGCCATAGGAACACCCTATCTCTGAATGGCACAGCAGAGGGACATGTCTCATATGATCACAGAGATCCAGACATCAAGTGCAACTGTAACTGGAAGTTTGAATACTTCTCCAAGTTGTAATTACACCTATCATTCAAGAAATCAATCAGACTGATGTTATAGATGTCATGGAAGCTGTCGATCGTCACGAATCATTTTCGGCTACTGAACTTCCCATCAAAGTTAGTGAGAAACAGGTCGATGTAAATGCTTTTCCAAGTTTTGGTTGCCGTTTTCCCTTCAACATTAACTTTGATGGGGCAACAATTAACAACGTAAATGTATATTGAGCGCCAACGAAGAACGGACACGAAGAGTAACCATATCAAGAGGAAAGTTATTATAAAAGTTGTTATAACGTCGCATATAATTGGTATATAAAGCTACTTTTCTGTGTAATCTGATTTATTATTTTTTAAGCAGCACCTACGCGAAAGTACGACCTCCTAATTGATCTTATAATGGCCCGTGCCATCTAATTAATAAGAAGGTTATTACTTGGTTTGATTGGTATCGGCCGAGATAGCAGCCATGGGTAACTTCATATCAGCCTGAGACCGAAGGTCGAAGGCTGATGTGAAGTTACCGATGGCTGATATCTCGGCCGATATCAATCAAACCAAGTAATAACCTCTAACTCTTATTTATTTAAATATCTGTTTTAACGACTTAGCATATCACGCTCTTTGTAATGTGTTTTTATTGCGACCCGCGCCATAGAACGGAATAGCGTGTATAAGTCCACTAAGAGCTTATTTCAGATTCAAATATGTCAAATTTGAATATTTGTGAATATTTGGGTCCAATATGAACCCAATAGTACGCGGACATGTTGATTTAATAGCGTATTTCAGGGTCACATGTATGTATCAGGATGGTACCAAGGTAGAAAATTCCAAGGTGGCCGCTGGCGGCCACAATTTTCAACGAATTTCGGAAAACATATGAGGCTTCCATCTAGAGGACACCCCATATGCAGTTTGGTAAGCATCAGACGAGGGATTTAATCTGTAGGGTGTGCCAAAGGATTTAGAAAAGGAAAGAGTAAAATCCAAGATGCTGCTTGTCAAAGTTGATAGCTTCCATCTAGAGGTGATTCGAAATGCGGGCTGCGAGGTGTGCCGATGGATTCAAATTTGAGATCCAAGATGGCTGCTGGAAAAAAGAAAACCGGAAATATGATACAATTATTCGATAAAATTGTATCGATAATTGATATATCCTCAACAGGAAAAACGTTTCTGCCGCCACATGCACTACAAATTACACTTTAACATCGATTTATTTTCTTGGTTCAGTCGAGTCGTGAATCGAAACGTATATGTTCTGCCGACAGACCTGGTCATTCTTAGCAATTTGACATTTATTCCGAAGAAAGTTCAGCAGAAAATGTCAAAATATCCTATCTCTCTCGACATAACGTTGTTCAACGTAACTGAGGTCATGTTAAAAGCAAGCCAGGGATAGACGATGAAGCGGTTGTCTTATTGCCCTTATGTTGACGGCTCGAGACGTAAACATGTGATATGTTGCACGGCTCTCTGACCAATCAACGACGCGGTTTCGTACTAGAGGCAGGACATCGTCTGGTATTCTTGGTATGCATTCGTCCACAAAAAATAGTAAGCACTACAAGTTACATATTAAAATCGATTTCTTGTCTTGGTTGTATGCACCTCGGACATATGGAACACGTATCTGTGTTATGGAATTGCAAACTGCGTATCTATCTATACACAGTTACATCTGTGGGTCGATGTGCAACAAAATGACACATATTTCTAGTATCGAGGAAGATAGCGTAGTAACTGATTGGAATCTCTACGGATAATTGCTATAGCTCCCACATACATGTCATCTGCAAGAGGTTATTATATGAACGGCATTCACAATCATTTCTGCTAGCACGGTGTATTGAACTGTAGCGGCTGCGGTGTAAATACATAAAGGACCGATGAGTTCTTTCCACGAAAGGTCTTGATATTTTGATCACATACATTAGACGCTTTGTGTGATCACAAAAGTTCAGCAACGTCGAGCTCGCCTAGTCCATCGGTGGGTGATCGCTTGGTATTAACATTCGGTGCGACTCCCGAAGCGTCGAGCGCGGTTAGTACATGGATGGGCGACCGCTTGGTATTACCGGGCGCTGTTAACATTCGGTGCGACTCCCGAAGCGGTGGGTGACCGCTTGGTATTATCCGGCGCTGTTAACATTCGGTGCGACTCCCTTAGCGTCGAGCGTGGTTGATACATCGGTGGTTGACCGCTTGGTATTAGGGCGCTGTTAACATTCGGTGGTGCGACTCCCGAATCGTTGAGCTCGATTAGTCCATCGGTGGGTGACCGGTGGGTGGTACCTGGTGCTGTTAACTTTCGGCGTAACTCCCGAAGCGTCGAGCTCGGTTAGTACATGATGCATGGTATTCAATTCCAATTAGAGGGTGCGGTTAATATTAGTGTCTTCTGGTGGGATCTCCAATGTTAACACAACAAACACACTCAACATTTTGCACGACACAAACAAAATGTATTTAAAACATGACATAACTTTAAGTTATGTTTACTACCCACGATGAATGTTAGTACTATGAGTTTAGATGTTCACTGCTAACCCTTTGAACACTGACGCCCTGAACATTAAATGGTTCCCACCCGAGGCGGCTGACATTATGTCGTGTTTCCAGGACGTAACGCGTAACGCCCTAACCTGGGACGGCTACACGCAGACTTATACGGAATTTTATTATATTATTTCTACATGTAAATAGTTCTACCATATTCAATAGTGATATTGACAGGTGTATATATGTGATTTAGGGTAATTGAATGTTTATACCAGAATACACACGTTCTCAGTTGAACATATCGCACACCAACACCGTTTGAAGCTCACTCACAACAATTATGCCAACATTTGTGGGTTATATATATATATGGGTCAGATAGTTAAGTATCGAGGGATGGTATACATATCGTATATGTGCATGTGATAACTGAACTAGTGTTGTGAAAGATGTTAAATTGTATTTCACCGAGACATTCTGTACACATTTCAATAATATTAAGGATTGTATGATTATACCATACCATATGGTAAAGGTAGAGAATCAGAGTTTTCAGAAAACACGTTCTTATCTGTTAGTTAGTATTAATATACCAAACGGTTAATAGTTAGTTAGTATTAATATACCACACGGTTAATAACTAACTCCCTACCAACTACCATTATTTGGATATGTATTTATTAGTCTATGTAGTAGATAAACGTCCTCTAATAACACTGTTAAGTATGACACGAGGAATTGTTATATTTGCTTTGCAGCGTGTTCTCCCGAAAATCCGCACAGTATCTGCTTAGAATATAACTTGTTTTACATGTAGGTAGATAATCTGATAAGAATCACCTCATTTTGAGTCGATAATGTGCTGGAATGGGAGAATTTTAGTCACATTATCGACTGATAATGAGGAGATTCTAAGCAGGTTATGTGCAGACAATGAAAAAAGTATGCCGACTCACATTTCATGTGTACGCTCTTTAGCATGCATGTGTTTTCACTGTGGCCGCGCCATAAAACGAAATCACGGGTGTGATTCCATTACCTGCTTATTTTATAATCAAATAATCACATGTACAAATTGCACATTGTAGGTCGATTATTTGCGTATTTGCGCGACGATATGTTGTTGTGCTTTGTTGTGTGTAAAAATGTAAAATGTATTGTACTACATGTGTTATGAAGTATTTCGTAATGCGTAGAAACAATAAGATAATTTGTAAAATAAGATAATTTTGTCTGATATTTTGTCAATGTTTCTTTTATCAGTGTGCAAATAAACATATAAGTATTATAACAATTGAGGAGTACGCACGCACTTGTGTGTATAATGAGCATATGACATTTACAGCTAGCTCAGTCCATCTCAGCTAAACAGTAATACATTACAACAGGACAGAACGACAATACTATAGTGATTAATACCCCGCTATCAATCTAATGTTGATGCCAATATACTCACCACCGACTAAGTTATATCTATGTCAACCAATTCCACTTGATCACTATATCACTACATGATCCTATCAAGGCCATCGAACAAATGCCCCTGGTGGCGAATAGCAACGCTAACAAACCACAAATACACTGATAGACAGCTGGACGTAAGTAATGTTTTGGTCAGACTCACAGACAATTACCGTCAATGGGCTTCTAAAATATCGCATTTAGCGCGAAAGCACTTGTTTGCTTATTTAGTATATAAGGGTTCGATTACATAAGTTACCCATAGAGCTTGTCAATTTTTCAGTATACATGCCACTTTTTTTTTTTTTTTAGGAAAAGCCTGTTCTAAAATGTCGATTATCAAGGTTTGCCACGAAATGTTATCGTTAATTCTAAAAGGTCCAATGTTCCAGTAACCGTGGAAATCGTCAACACTGAAATGTCGTATCGCACGACTTAGTAATTTTTACTTCTGAAATATGAATAATGAACATTTATTTTACAACGACTGTGATATATAGAGGATATCCTATGAGTCGCAATTATATAATCAATTTATTAACCGAGTGTACTAACTTCAATTAGAGTCAAGCTTAGCAAGGCTCAAATCTAATTTAGTGGAAGAGGTTAATACAGATGTACATGTATACGATTGCGACGAATTTGAGTTCCATTTTATCAGATAATCACATTTTAGCAAGGAAAAACGATATCGAAATGGCTGGGGTTGAAGCAATTAATATTGATTCTTTACCACAACCAAAGAGGAAGTAAAGACACCTTCGCGAACAAATATAGTTCCATTTGATGTGTCTTATCATTTCGACATAATTGTTCAACCGCTCTTATCACCCATGTTTATCTCTAAATAACCCTCACACAAATCGTAATATCATAATTATATTATAATTGACACAGTACTAAAGTTCCGGCATTGGCATCGACATCATTACGCTAAGCTCTTTCGTCACCGCGCGTGCCGATTTTACACGCGTTTCTTACTAAATGAGGCCGGTTTTAGTGGCTAACTATGTGATACAAAGTATTATCATCGAATGTATTGGCGGAAACATATTTCCAAAGATAAATCGTTTTTGTGTCTCTTGTAAAATTAGCATGGAAGATACGACATGTTAGAGGCACACCGACGATAATCCAACGACAAATGTTGGTGAGATGCCGTTTGCGGATGTGTCGCATTTCGTCACATATACCAACGGTTGGAATTTAGTCCGATTAAAACCAGACTGGAATTTCTTCGCAGTAGTCTGGCGAAAATAGCTGTGTGACACATTACCGACGTTATAAATAACTTTTTGTAATATATTCAGTATTACGCCACACAAATATATTTACGCGACAAATAGCTCCTTTTATATATATATATATATATATATATATATCTTTATTTCCTCCATTCACGGAGAGTTATGAATAATGCATTGACAAAATTAATTCATATAATACACGTGACAGCAAATAGCAAATAGTAAAATTCAAATTAGCAATGATCCACCTCTAAATAGTCAAAACAGCTTCTAATTTCCGATTTGACATTGGTAAGATCCGTGTCATACTTGATGAATCTGGCGTGAACATTTATTTTATGAAATCATGTTGTTGACAGTCCAATTTAATATATTTTTAGGGCCGAAAAGCGATGGTACGTTGCTTAAAAGCTCCATCGCCGGACAACGGTACTGACGATTCTAGTAGTGGAATGTATTATATTTTCCCGAGATTATTCACCTGTAACTTATAATTATACAACTTCATACTCATGTACACAATTTAAAATTTCTAATTTAACCCTTCCGAAACCTTTGCCCCCCCCCCCCGCATGCATTCTCAATTTCAAAATTGGTTACAATGATTTCCGTGCTGTTTTAAATTTTGGCACATATGTTAAACAAACGCTTTTTATATCTACCATATCGGAAATAGATGAACACGGAACACTCTTGTATGTTCCATGCCGTACACATGACTGCTTCGTGTTTGTTTGATGACTTCATTGCGTCGTTCTGGGACATATAATGCCCGTAGAATGGTATTTATCGACACATTGCGATACCGAGAAAGATTAAAAACCGTATATTATTAGGTGTATTATGGAGCTCAAACCGCGATGTGGCTTTAGAAGACGCAATATGGAACACGTGAGTACAGTGTGAGTATTCATGTTGAAGCTGGTGGAAGGTGAGAACACAGCTGTTGAATATCACTTTCATGGACATTAATTGTGTTTAACATTCGATGAACATCGTGGTGCCAGATCAACCGATGTATCAGACTCAGGCGAATCAGACATATCGAGCTACTATAGTTAAGGTCATCTGATAACTAACCAACATTCGACGAACATCGTGGTGCCAGATCAGCCCATATATCAGACTCAGGCGAATCAGACGTATCGTGCTGCGATGGTCAAGGTCATCTGATAACTAACCAACATTCGATGAACATCGTGGTGCCAGATCAGCCCATCTATCAGACTCAGGCGAATCAGATGTCGCTGATTCTCAACATAACCCTGCTACTAGTCAAGGCCATCTGATAACTAACCAACATGTGTTTGTATAAGCGATTTTTTTTACCCTGTGCCAATGCATTCTCTTATATATGCGAGTCGACCATAGGTCGCCTCGCATATATAAGAGAATGCATTGGCCTAACAATTTTTTACAATTTTAATAATTTTTTCTTGTATTCTTTAACAATTTTATAATATCACCCATACAGAGCCCCAGACAAATATGAGCAGACGACACTCTTCTATATGCTTCTATATATGTGTGTGGCTCCATGCAGGGCATGTGTTTGTGTAAGCGATGTAGCTTACGTGATGATCCGCTTAGCCACTGACTATAAATGCCTATTGGTACCTCCACACATTGAGAAACACATTGAGAATACACAGAAGTAGATTCGATGGTCTGACGCACATGTAATGCAAAGAAACGAGAGACGACAAAATAGATAACATGAAGAATAAACGGATAAACAGACAACAAACAGCAAACAGTGAAACAAAACAACACAACATCATATTGTAAAAGGGCGTTACTAGTCGATTATTTGAGTACTAAGCCGTACCCGCAGGTCGATGCGGCGCGTGATACGAACGCCATAGTACCATCATGTTTCGCACCCGAATGGAAACAGGTTGCCATATTGGGGACTTCTTACTCCTCGCAGTGGGGCGGTGGACACATTCTACGCTGGTTCCGGACATTAATTAAGATGAATGCAAAATTAACCGTGTATAATTAGCAAACATGGACTTGTTTTAAGATATTAATTCATATGAGGCCTAAAATAAGTGTTGTGTGATACATGTGTATATCGATGATAATCATCCAAAGACAACATCTCATATACAGTAAGTTTGGGAACAATATCAGAAATGCTACGTTTGATCGACGTTCATGTAATAGTAATTTATTTTTTAACCCTTTACCCAAACAGAAGGGCCCTGTGCCAATGCATTCTCTTATATATGCGAGTCGACCATAGGCCAATGCATTCTCTTAAATATGCGAGTCGACCATAGGCCAATGCATTCTCTTATATATGCGAGGCGACCTATGGTCGATTCGCATATATAAGAGAATGCATTGGCACAGGGCATAACTGTAACTACCACAATGTGGTCAAGGAGCCGGTTCCAATGATATCCATATTTGTATGGTTCTATTGAGACAGACCGAAGATATTTTAGGCTGTTGAAGCTTTATTTGGCCGGTTTTGGCCGTTTTGTTGGGTAAAGGGTTAATACTAATAATTTATTTTATATACCCTAAAACCACACATGTTTTATGTTTTCAATTTGTCGGGCAGTCCAAGATAGGGCGCATTACCAGAATCTAATCTAGAAGTGACAAACGAATAGGTCAATTTCTCCACGGCAGCTCGGGTCAGATATGGTTTGAGCTTACTGATTGACCTAGATGATGCCAGTAGCACCCTCTACTAACATTATTGATGTGTGATCCAAGCTTCAAATACAAATCCTGTATCAACCCTATATTCTTGGTCAAATTCGTGCGACCAACCCAGCTGTCTCCGCAGTCAAGGATGGCACGGACAAGAAGACGGATGGACTTCTAGAAATTGTTTCCGATGGCGTAGGTTTGAAAGATATGGAATTTGGGTGTCGTCTGCATAGAGATGGCAACTTGAACCCAGTTTGCGGAGCAAGCGCCCAAGAGATCCTTGGGGCACACCATAATTCAGATGTTTCTCCTCAGATTTCGAACGGTTCACATAAACACACTGGGTTCGCTTGAAAGAACAGGATTAGAACCATTGTAGTGCGGAGTCTTTCAATCCATGCTGGCGTAATACCGAATGTATACTGATGTACTGATTCATAGGCAGATTGTAGTGATTCGAGAAGACCATTTAACTCAATATTTAACAATATTACTGAATCATAATATGACTTATTAGTAAGGGGCCGGACAGTGCATCCAGACATAAGACACATTACCGCCAATAATTTCCCCCGTATCTGAAACCTGGGTGTCAATAGCATAGTATAACTACTCCGCCATACGCCTATTATACTTATTATATAGTGTTACTTCCAGACATGGAAGCCAAAGTGTACCGCATCCGCTGGATATTGGCGTCAGTGGGGAACGAACGTTACGCACACTTAGATCAGTAGTTAACGACCACTAAGCTACTCCGAATGACGGTCGTATCATTTTCTTCACATTAATGTCATAACTGGTCAAAATAGCACCATGTTAGCCCTACCATGACTTGATCTTCCTGAAATCTTCCGATTTTTTGCCAGGGAGCCTAGCATATATCAGATAACACATTGGCCTAAACAGATTTACCTTGACCTTGTCAGTGCTTTGTCCACAAGGTGCCAATCTTATGACCGTCGGCGACAGAGCATTCTCTGTAGCCTGTCCCTACATTTGGAACTCTCTACCAAATGAAATGCGGCGGCAATCCTGTTTGCTTAGTTATTTTCGATCTTCATTGAAAACTCATATATTCCTACGACGCTACACCGACGCAAAGAAAACTAAAAATAAAAACTGATTATATATAATTCCACATATCTATTGATTATTTTGCATGTGCATTTGTTGTGTATTTATATGTGTAAAGCGCATGGGCCCCCCTTACGGGGGATATGCGTATATACATATTATTATATTATATATGCGAGTCTCCCTATGCCGCAGCTCATGTCATGAAATGGTTAACCGACTCACATGTCATGAAATGGTTAACCTACTCGCATGTTTTGCCGACGTTCGTAACGGAATTGAATAATGACTTCACTCCGAATATAGGGACATTTATCGACTCTGCAGCGCGGTTGTTAATACTTGCAGGCGCTGATATTCTTTGAAAATAGACACCGTCTCACGTCTGAATCGCACAAGAACCTATATTAATGTGTCAAGCTGACGGTCGGGTTGTGAGGCAGACTGTCATCCCTCGCCCAAAAGACAGCCTCGATCCACAAAACTGTTTCTTGTTTTGGAGAGGTAACAGTTTCTCATCAATCATGGAGTTAAATTTTGAAAGCTCAAAGATGTACCTCTCTTTCTGAGAGTCGAAACGTTTGAGTGTCTTTGGCGAACGTTGCTTTGAAGCAACAAGCGATTTTTCTTTTGGATCTCTAGGATCAAATTGCATAGTTTCGGTGGAAATGTCTCAACGGTATAAGCTGTATCCATAACGTTCGCTACAGGTTATGGAACAGGAATTATATCAGTATTATCAACTTGTGTTGCTACATGTAGTGATATACTGACGAGTTTTATCTGACTCTGTGTCTGAGTGCTGGCACCAAGACACTGTTTGGTAGACACAAATCGCTGAGTATACGACATGTGGATTGGATGGTCGAGAACTAACTATTTTCGTAGCATCTCTATATAACAGATGCTTCTCAGCTTTACAACGTTGAATCTGGAATTCATAGTCCCAAAATGGGACAGGAACGATCCACTCCATTTCTTAAGATTCATACAAACCTTGATTATGACCAGAAATTGAACACCGTCTACATATGGTTTCTTTACATTTACAATGTTCATAGCCTTGGCCATACCCCTGACATTTAAAACATCGAAATTGGCTTAAATCCATCTTCATATACCCAACCTTCAAAGTCGGTGGATGTTCGCACCGATTGAAGGTCCGAAGATAACTATTCAGAGGAACTGCTAGTCCATCAACATTCTTTGTAAATCTACGGACTTCTGTAACTCCGTGTGGTGCCAACTCCGCCAATATTTCTGATTCCGAACAATCAGCTATATCGCAGGACCGCAACACAGCTCTGCGACCGTTCGCTGTCATGTGAGGAATAACCAACACTGGTGTATATGCAATAGTTGTTAACTGCTGCAGCACATCAGGTTGAACTTTCTTTGAACATTCAATCAAGAGAGAGCCACTTATTGATTGAGTTAATAAATTACAATTGTCCAGCAATGGTTGGTAGCGTTTTATCAATGACAAAGATAGGTCTGTTCACTTTTGGATCAAAGCCAATAGCCAAGTACTGACGGAATACCACAACATCATTGGAACAGGTGAGTCATCATTCTTATGAGAAATACGTTATTATTTTATTTGAGTTGCCATGCTGCGAAAAACAATACATCGACAACTAGCACAGCAGCCGCCGTGGACTAGCCTTATAATTCTGGTCGGGCCAAAGACTGTTAGATAACTGAAACGGTAACCAGTTTAACCACTGCATATAGAAGCGTCCTGGTACATCTCCACGGTGAGACAGGCGTGAACAATACATGATTCAGCACTCAACGACCATCAGGACGAAGACAACAAACATAAGAGAACAGAGACATCATATGTGAAAACATCAGACAAGCAATACAACATATAACAAAAATAGAATCTGAAACACTGTGTAGAGGCGTGACTAGCCGATTGATTGAGCCGGGTCAACACAACCACCCGTCTCGAAGAGATGTTGTACCATGAGCTAAGTCGCATCCGCAGGTCGATGCCTCGCGTGATACGGTCGCCATATTACCCAATGACTCCTACACCACACCTCGCGTGATGCCCCCCACGTCAAACATGGTGCTGCATTAGGGGATTTCACCCCTCGCAGTGGGGCGGTAGGCCTATTCTACCCCGGGTCTAACGGGGCTTTATTATATAAACTAACATGTTTGGACCGAGAAGTGCTACCTCAACGATGCTATTGTGTTTTATATTGAATTGTCTATGCATTTGCTTCATTTATACATCTCAATGTTTTAGAGAGACATCAACAATTATTTTGTTAATTTTTCATAAACAAAATCATATTCTGTGTTAACATTATTACTAGCTTATGTCATTTTTAGTTTTTTCAACTGCAGAAAACAACGTTGAATTGGATTGCTATACTGTTGTAATTGTAGGTTTGTAACTCTGAATGCATCTTAAACTGTTGGAAACGGGTGCCAGACAGGCCGATGTCCATCGATGTTGACCTTGCCACAAATATAGAGCACGAGACTGTAAAGTTGTTTCAAACTTCTTACTTATTGAGATCCTACAGCATGTGATCAGAGTGTCTTGAGGCCTGTACCCAATGCACACTCTGGTGAGTACCGATTAGTATACATGTGCGTATACCCTTTGTGTAGTAGAATCGTGTTTAGTCGTAACAAGCGTTCTCGTTGACCATATATGGTGGGGGAATAATGCTACTGCATGGTAGCCATATGGAAACGAAAGCATAATTGCTCAGCCTTTTAGAAATTATCGTGTGATATTCGTGATGGGTCTACACCGACAAACCACTCTTGACGTCTTAACTACGTCAATACAGTTGTTTGTTAAATAAGGTGGTTTCATCTTCGCCACTATAGGGTTTATTTTCAAGAAATAACATGATATTTACATATTATGTTTAATCCAAAAGTGGTACGGATGATATGCATTGCTAACCACTGCCTATCCAGCAGTCTCTTTAAAAACCAACGATATTCTTATTTGATTTACGTCTGTGGAAATATGGGAAAGACTTAATTTTCTGATGGGATTACCTTCATTCCATTGGCTATGTATCAGACCGGGTGCTATTGCATTGGTTGTTCATACACCAGGTCTTTGCAAGGCAGAATACAGTCTTTTAAAAGGGCGATAACATATTACAAACACAGCTCAGCGATTGGTTACATTTAAATTGCGCGATCAGATGTCAATGACGTGTTGATAATTTCCACGTACGCGAAACAAATTTTTTTTTAAATACAGAATACAGGCGACATATTCATAATTCATTATTATACTCTTCGCATATTCGCAATCTAGAAGATATTATCTCCGAGTTTGTATCAGTCAACAATTATTACTGATTATTCGGTCGCATCACGTTGTTTTTATAAATACTAAAATAAAAAACATCCATTACCCTGCAGGGAGCCCCACACATATATAGAAGCATATATAAGAATGTCTTCTGCTCATGTTTGTCTGGGGCTCTGTATGGGTGAAATTATAAAATTGTTAAAGAATACAAGAAAAAATTATTAAAATTGTAAACAATATTTGTTAGGCCAATGCATTCTCTTATATATGCGAGGCGACCTATGGTCGACTCGCATATATAAGAGAATGCATTGGCACAGGGTAAAATTACCATACGCATTACTACACCAGATACGCGTTCCATAATTGGAAACCAGCCTGTTCTTTCGAAAAACCACACATTATCTGCCTATAATAAAACTTGTTTTATGCAGATAATCTGCTTAGAATGGCCTGATTTTGAGTCGATAATGTGCTGAAAATTTAGTCACATTACCGACTCATAATGAGGCGATTGTAAGCAGTTTATGTTCGGACAATGACACAAATTAGCCAATTCACGACTTGTCAGTTGTACGTTCCTTAACATGTGCTTTCACTGTGGTCCGCGCCATAAAATGAAATAACGGGTATGAGTCCATTATCTGCGTATTTCAGAATCACATAATCACATTATGTACGTATGCTACATTATAGGTCGATTATGTGAGTATGTTGTGGACACAATTTATTGCGTCAACCTGAGAAAACAGAATCAAGTCTTTATCGCAGTTCCACACACCTGTATCTGATAAAATGTAGACGGTTTTAAATTAGACTGCCTATCCACCAATGCTTCCCATTTTATTCTAATTTCATCTAAAGGGCTCGGTAAACATAATCGCAATCTGCGCACCAGTGGTAGTGAATCGTATGAGTGAGTAGACCGATTTTAGAATTTACAACGTGTTTCCCGTTCTCGTTATTGTTTAATTATACTGAATGTGTAACAGCCTATTGGTATTTAAATTCAAACGAATACATAATAGCTCTCATACCGTTCAGCCTACACCAAGCTTACTAATGTCAGGACAGTCTGACAATCCGTAATAATCGACTAATTTCTCGTTAAGTAACGAAACACCACATATTCTCAGAGACACACAGAAGCTCGACAGGTGTCTGTCTGCATGAAACCATATCATTTACTAGGCGGAAATTACCATGATACAAACCAACTAGAATCGCACCTCTTCAAGGAGTTTGTTATGGTTCAACTTTGAATTTCTAACATTGTTTCAATTAAGGGAATTTCTAGATCCACACCCCGTCTGACTTTGAATTTTCGGATATGTAAATAGTGTGCGATAAGCAAACTACTCAACAACGGGGAGGGGGCACTAAGGGGATGGGCACTAAGGGGAGGGGGCACTTTGCCCAACATAATTCCCAGAGACTGACGAGCACTCACCACTCACCACTGAGAATCGCCACAAAAGACAAGCAACTACATATATAGAATCACTACCAAAGCGCACCCTAAAATTCCCTAAAATAATCTCTCTTAACCCATAGAGAGCCCCCCCCCCCCCCACAGACTGGAGCAGACGACACTATGCAGTGCATGCTTCCATCTGTGGGATAAAACTTTAACATTGTTTTTTATCATTTTTCTTACATTCTTAACAAAAAAATTATCATTTTTTATTAATATTTCTCACATTCTTCAACAATATTTTATCATTTTGTTCTTACATTTTTTAACAACTATAAAAAATAGGCCAATGCATTCTCTTATATATGCGAGGCGACCTATGGTCGACTCGCATATATTAGAGAATGCATTGGCACAGGGCATTGGCCGATTATAACATACGTTCTGTCTGACTGTCACCAGCTGGTTACCAGTCTGTGCTTTATATATTTAGCGCGTGTTTTCCAGCCAAAATGGCGAAAACCGATCGTCCCAAGGTCAAATTTTATATGTGCTTTGAAGTTTAAGAACAAATCCCGCACAAACAAAAAAACTTAATGACAGAATGTACAATCAGAGCGGTAGTTTTGTTGACTATTTTCGCAAGTTACTCGTCAAAATTGCAGAAAATTAGAACTCTTGTGCTTGAATTGCCATGCGTGTTGTCGTGACTATGCGTCCATGTGCGTTTAGATATTTGTGTTGATAAAATAATCGGAGAACCAAATCACACCGTTCCGCAATATAGTTCTTATGGAACTACACTAAGCTGTCCGATATTTTGTGTGCTTAATAAGGATAGCATGTTGCTATGTTCGCTTGGTGTATGATTTAATATCGCGGAAGTCCACCAAATGTGGGTAAAATGTCGCCGGTAGCAGCAGTCTTGCCGAGCCATCAAGGGATGTAAACCATACATGGAGTACGAGAATAGTTTACGCCACTTCGTGTATAATAGCAGTATTAACTAAATGTTGATAAGTGTCTTGTCGTGATGAGTATGCCTAAATTATTGACATATATCCAATGCGATTCCCGCTGCCGGTAGAGCTGACAGTTACAAGTCGTTTGCTATTGATTATCACTGCAGGCATTCTTTCTGGGAGTATGTCTTAATATTCATCGAGTTGGACTTATCGCGATTCCAGATTGTCACCCAACTTACAACATAATCCTCATCCATCTTAAACATAATACTCATCCATCTTAAAACATAATACTCATCTCGCGGTGACTTCAGTAGGGGGGCTCGGTGGCTCAATCGGTTAGGGGTACAACTCCAAGCTGTTTCGCTTTCCAGCGCTGGCGATAAGGGTTCAAATCCACATGTTTCCATCGTGGACTTTGTAACTCGAAATCGTTATCTGGGAAAGTTGCCAGTTACTTGCCGATGGCCGGTGGTTTGCCGTAAACATGGTCGACGAGTGTATCAGCCATTATATCACTGTTAGATTAGCCGTAAGTGTGCGGATTTCCTCCACCATTAAAACTGGCAATATCGTGACTAAAGCGACATAAAACCCCAATCAATCAATCAACGATGACTTCAGTATGTGTATTGCTTGCTAAACTATGTATTCGGTGTTATTGATATATTGAACCATTACCGCTTTTGATAACAATCATAATGCACACAAGGACAAATATTCAGTCAATTCTAGAATTAATGTATGTTTAAGGCCACTTGGAGGTTTGTGCTCCAAAATACCGCTAATGATATTTACTTTTGAATCTGTAGGTATGTCGATAAATACTTAAAACTACCTTTCTACGGGCATAACCCATTTTAGATAGAAAGACGCATAACAGTAATAAAATATACGTTTGGCTCACAAACGCCACACCCCACACCCTCACACACACATACACACAAAAGCCATTTGCACGGCATGGAACAGAACAAAGCGTTCCGTGTTAGTCTATTCATGATCTATCTATCTATACTATATATTTTGAGACTTCCGTATATATATGTGTGTGTACTTTATAGAATCGAAAACGACTGCACCCATCGAGCTCAAATTTCGTATATAAGTGTAAAAACCCACGAACACCGTAGTTGTCGCGTTTTAGAGAAGCTCTGACCAAATTTCTCCACTCCCAAAATCACCTCAAAGGCACGGCGGGGGTTAATCAAGTGATAATTTAATGAACGTTTGTTTTTGACGCATCGCTATAAAGAACGTCTGTTTACCATTCAACGTTATTAGCATCTGCAGAGAGATATACGGGAACATTGAGTGGTTTCCTATGCGGGGAGATTTATTGGATGCCATAGTACTCTTACAACATCATTGTTATAGTACGTATGACACTTACGTCAGGGCTTAGGGGGGGGGGTAGTTAGTGTGGATATAGGCATAATGCTTCTCAGAAATCCCGGTTACAAACCAACACTCACAATTTCGTATTTACGCAAACGCAACGTTATCGCTCGAAATTTATTATGCAGAGAGATATACGGGAACAAGTGCTTTCCTATTTTTAGAACGCAACACATGATACCAAACAAAATTACGTCGCTTTGGTGATGGGGTTCACGACGGGATTAATTGACTGTCCGCTCTTTGCGAGGATGGGGTTCACGACGGGATTAACTTTGCGGGGACTATTGACTATCTCGTAAGGGTGGACAACCTCTGTCAGGGGCTCTTTATGAAAAAAATCATACCTCTTCTGGGTCTGGCCTAAGAACGCGGAGCGTGTTGTGTTCCAAAGAACGCGGATCGGGTACGTTTTTCCGCCCTAGGTGAGCTCAAACTTCGTATATAAGTGTAAACACACACTGGGATCGTCGATGTCGCATTGTGTGAAACATTCTTATGTCTGTCTTAACCTTCAAACGGGTACCCACAAATTATATATTGTGACCCCGACATGACCTTGACCTTGAAAATGATCGATTCAAGGTCAAATCGGGTAAAATATTGAAAAACCCAATATTAACTCATTGAAAAACACAAACAAAACATAAAACATTGTCATGTTTCTGACCAAGCACGCCAGTGGTGGGCTAACCTGCTAGTCCATATATATATATTGAGACTTCCGTATATATGTGTGTATGCGGGTACTTCATAGAATCCAAAACGCGTGTACATATTGAGCTCAAATTTCGTATTTAAGTGTAAAATCGCACCGACACGGCCGTGGTCGCGTTTTGGAGAAGCTCAGAGCACCGTTTCTCCAATTCCAAATCACCGCAATCGGCACTTCGGGGTTAATTGATATTCGGTCGCGGTCCAAGAGGAGTAACTCTACATTTTTTTTATATCTGTATATGTATATTTTTATATCCATATTCACTTCAAACTGCTAAACCCGTTGAGCCAAAACTTGCTAATACCTCGCAAAATATAGAATTAACATTTTCTGATGTATACATTTTTTGTTACGGCTGAAAATCTTAGTCTATTTCCGAAACATTCAGATTTTAAAGTCTAAACTTACACACCACAATTCCTGCTAACTGACGCAGCTATATGGTTGCTGAAATTTAAGTGAATCCCAGGCAATCTGACGGGACTTCCAGTGTCCCAAACCGTGAACGCCAATGACATTGTTGGCGAGAAAATAGCCCCCAAGCCGTAAATATCAACAACAACGATATTGTTGGCGAGAAAATAATTAGTTAAAATTACTAAATACACGTTTTCGGCAATGTGAGATTTTTCGGGCAGCCGTGATGCCAACAACAACGACCCGAAGCCCTGAATGCCAACAACAACGACATCATCGGGTCAGTTTTTTAAGTCAATCCAAGGCACTGCGATACGTCCCGAATCTGACGGGACTTCCACTGCCCAAAACCGTGAACGCCAACGACATTGTTGGCGAGAAAATAGCCCACAAGCCGTAAATATCAACAACGACATTGTTGGCGAGAAAATAATTAGTTAAAATTACTAAATACACGCAATCCTAATTTCCCTATACGGCAATGTCAGATTTGTCGTGTAGCCCCGAGCCGTGATGCCAACAACAACGACCCGAAGCCCTGAATGCCAACAACAACGACATCATCGGGTCAGTTTTGTTTCCGCCCGATGTACCTTAAATCATACCTCTTTTAGGGAGTGTACAATAATTTCTCTTAAAAAGGCACGAATAACTCATTGAAAAGCGAAAAAAAATGTCATGTTTCGGACCAACGCCGCCAGTGGCGGGCTAACATGCTAGTACTATATATTTTGAGACTTCCGTATATATATATATATATATACTAGAAGGTGACCCGACTTCGTCCGGGCTTTGACCTTGAATTGTCCATTTTGAGGGTCAAGGTCAAGTGGGGTCACGATTTGAACAGTCCAAAACACTGCCCGGACAAATGTACCCAACAAACGTGCCCGTCGAAATCCATCCGGTTTTACCAGATTTGACCTTGAATTGATCATTTTGAAGGTCAATGTCAGGTCGGGGTCACGATTTGACCCGTCCAAAACAAACAGTGGACAAAAGTAACCCCACGTATCAAATTTCTTCGAAATCCCATCAAAATTGGCGATTTGACCTTGAAGTTACCCGATTTCTAGGGTCACGTCGCACGGGCAAATGAATATGCTTATGAGACTCCCCATACGAACGTACCCCCACATACCAAGTTTCATCGAAATCCCGTGATATTCGGGCGTTTTACCTTGAAATGACCCGATTTCAAGGTCACGTCGCACGGGCAAATTAATAGGCCTATGCCACTCCCCGGCCGAAGGTACACCCACATACCAAGTTTCATCGAAATCCCGTGATATTCGGGCGTTTGACCTTGAAATGACCCGATTTCAAGGTCAAGGTCACGTCGCACGGACAAATTAATAGGCCCATGCTACCCCGGCCGAAAATACCCCCACATACCAAGTTTCATCGAAATCGGCTCGGCCTTTTTCGAGTTCATCTCGAACACACACACACAGACAGATCTTCCAAAATATATAATAGACTAGCCGATGAGCCCGACATTGTCCGGGCTATTCAAAAACCAAATTTCAAGTCGATAGCTCTACCCTGCCCGACGTTGTCCGGGCTATTCAGAAACCAAATTTCAAGTCGATAGCTCTACCCGTTTCCGAGATCTGGTCTGCGCATGCGCGAAGCTGGCGTCGCACGGGCTCGGGGACCCGATAAAATTCGTATCCGGGGCAATATACATTCACATACCAAATTTCAAGTCGATAGCTCCACCCGTTTCCGAGATCTTGTCTGCGCATGCGCGAAGCTGGCGTCGCACGGGCTCGGCGACCCGATAAAATTCGTATCCGGGGCAAGATACATTCACATACCAAATTTCAAGTCGATAGCTCCACCCGTTTCCGAGATCTCGTCTGAGCATGCGCGAAGCGGGCGCCGCACAGGCTCGCCAATACCACATCGTCCACCGCCTGGTCAAACTACACACACGTGCAAGTTTCGTCCCGATCGGTCGAGAATCGTAGATTTGTATTAATGACAAACATACAGACAAACATACAGACAGACAGACAGACAAACAAACCGACAGAGGTCTTCAAAATATATATGAGATATATATATATATATATGTACTTTATAGAATCGAAAACGACTGCACCATCGAGATCAAATTTCGTATACAAGTGTAAAATCCCACGGACACCGCCGTAGTCACGTTTTGGAGAAGATCAGAGCACAGTTTCTCCCTTCCCAATCATAAAAATCACCGCAATCGGCACTTCGGGGTTAATAGCGTTGATATATAAATAGCGTTCGTTTTCCGCAGTGTCTATATAAAGAGCGTCGTTTTCGCTATCTACTTATCTGTATGACGGGAGTCGCTCGAAATATTATGCAGAGAGATTTCACGACGGAAATCGTTTGTTTTCAATTCAATGCAATGTTATCGCTCGAAATATTATGCAGAGCGATTTCACGACATTAGGACGGGTACGGCAGACTCGAAATATTATGCAGAGAGATTTCACGACGGGAAGCGTCAGAGATATTTCACGACGGGAAGCGTTTGTTTTCAATGCAATGCAATGTTATCGCTCGAAATATTATGCAGAGAGATTTCATGACATTAGGACGGGTACGGGCAGGTTAAAAAAAAACTAAAACAAAGAATGCGTTGTCTGTCGTTCCTAGGAAGGGGGGATTTCATCGGGTAAATTTTTCCGCCAGAAAAAAAAAAAAAAAAAAAAAAATAAAAATAAAGAGATTTCACGACGGGATTAATTGACTGTCCGCTCTTTTCGGGGACTATTGACCATCTCGTAAGGGTGGACAACCTCTGTCAGGGGCTGCTCAATGGCCACGGGCAGGTTAAATAACGGGGAAGTTTAGGACGGGTACCATGAATTAACTCATTGAAAAACAAAGAATGCGTTGTCTGTCGTTCTTAGGAAGGGGGGATTTAATCGGGTCAATTTTTCATTATAAAAATTAATAATAAAAAACAATTAAATTTAAAAAACATTAAATTAATATTAAAAAAAAAATAAAAAAAAAATAATATTAAAATTTAAAAAAATATATAAATAAAAACAAAATAATTTAAAAAAATGCCCATGCTTCGGACAAACGCCGCCGGTGGCGGGCTAACCTGCTAGTATGATATAAATTAAGAGCGAACAATCGAACACAGCTGGAAAACGGTTAAGACCATGGCAAGTATTTTTCAGAGCAGATCCAGTATATCAATATATTTCATGTAAGCATATCCTATACCTCCGTCCCATTCGTAGACAACAGTTTGAAGCTCGAGTGAGTCGCATCCGTCTTATAACCTGGTGATGTGACCGGTGATGTGACCGGGTTAGGAGGTTAGAGTTATGACGGTCACGTCAAACAAGACTTGATGCAACATTGCTGTGCCAGGTCCGATTTTTGTATCAACCCATATACCCTGTGCCAATGCATTCTCTTATATATGCGAGTAGACCATAGGTCGCCTCGCATATATAAGAGAATGCATTGGCCTAACAATTATTAATATTATTTTTTATTTTTTTTTACAATTTTTTACAATTTTAATAATTTATTCTTATATTCTTTAACATACTTATTTTGTAGGTTTAGGGCCGATGAGATCGGCCCCTGGCACTCAAAGGGTTAAAGATGGTCTCTCGTTGCCATGACACAATTACAACATATTTAATAGAATAGAACCACGAATACATCTGAAATCCATCGGACATAATTTAGATTTATTTATCATCACGTAGAGGCAACAGGGAGACGATCACGTAGATTAATGTTGGATTGATTTGATTAAGAAATAAGCCCATGTATAGTGAGCGTATACACGTTATTATGTTAGCTAGCGCAGTAGATGTAGTTAGCTCAATTCAACCAATCAGAGTAGATGTAGCTAGCTCAATTCAACCAATCAGAATCGATGTAACTAGCTTAATTCAACCAGTCAGAGTAGATGTAGCTAGCTCAATTCAACCAATCATAGTAGGTTTAACCAGCTCAATTAAATAAATCAGGGAAGATGTAGTTAGCTCAATTCAATAAATCAGAGTTGATCTAGCTTGCTCAGTTCAATAAATCAGAGTAGATAAGGCTATCTCAGCTCAGCTCAGCTCACTCGGAGTAGATGTAGCTAGCTCAGTTCAACCAATCAGAGTAGATGTAGCTAACTCATTTCCCGAAGCAGAGTTCTAATTAAGTACATACAAGGCCATATGTAGCATTTGTGTTTGTATTAATTATTCGGCCATCCATCGGCTTTGGCAACTAATAGACCGATGGATCAATCGGGATATGTGACAGACGGATACGTCTCGTGTCTGATCGAAATTAAACTAATGTGCGTCCATCCGAACTCCCAACCAATGTGCTGGTTCACAATGGACGTATATAACAAAAGACATGCGCGTTCCTGTTCCTCAATTGTGACACAACCGGGGGTGTTTAAAGCGATAACAATATTAAATCATAGTAAGTTGATAAACACACGAACTATTACTACCGCATATTTA
This sequence comes from Siphonodentalium dalli, assembly GCA_032622095.1. NCBI lineage: Eukaryota > Metazoa > Mollusca > Scaphopoda > Gadilida > Siphonodentaliidae > Siphonodentalium > Siphonodentalium dalli. The sequence goes on from CP136065.1 coordinate 253,201,790, forward strand.
GTACATGTACTACTACTAAATTTGTTAGATACTTTGGAAAACTCACGGAAGTCATGTATATGTGTCAGTTGCTTTTCTTATAATGTCAAGATATTATTTTAGCATTCATCCTCCATGGTCACTTAAGGAATGTAAAATTTAATTGTCATTTCTGAAAACTTGCGAAAAATGTAATAAGTTAGTCGTCAGTTCATCCCGAATCAATCACATATAAACACACGCGATTGATTCCAACAACTGCATAACTGAATTGGAGGCCAACGTGAGTCACTACATATTATGTATGGGGGGCAACGTGAGTCACTACATATTATGTATGGGGGGGCAACGTGAGTCACTACATATTATGTATGGGGGGGGGCAACGAGAGTCACTACATATTATGTATGGGGGGCCAACGCGAGTCACTACATATTATGTATGGGGGGGGGGGGCAACGCGAGTCACTACATATAATGTATGGGGGCCAACGCGAGTCACTACATATTATGTATGGAGGCCAACGAGAGTCACTACATATTATGTATGGGGGGCAACGTGAGTCACTACATAATATGTATGGGGGGGGGGGCAACGTGAGTCACTACATATAATGTATGGGATGCAACCGAGTCACTACATATAATGTATGGGATGCAACCGAGTCACTACATATAATGTATGGGATGCAACCGAGTCACTACATATAATGTATGGGATGCAACCGAGTCACTACATATAATGTATGGGATGCAACCGAGTCACTACATATAATGTATGGGATGCAACCGAGTCACTACATATAATGTATGGGAGGCCAACGAGAGTCACTGCATGTGCTCTATGGGAAGCCAACTACATGCAATGCATGGGAGGCAAACAATAGTCACTACATATACTGTATGGGAGACCAGTGACGTTCAATATATATAATGTATGGACGACCAAAGAGAGTCACTACACATACTGACATGGAGCAGAACATTATGCATATATGATGTCTTTACTTTTCCAATTTCCATTTCCACGACCATACATTTGCACTTAAACCGGCGCACATGGGAAGGTACACATGTAGTCAGTGACAGTGTCATGTATCAAACCTTCAACTCCGGTGGGTGTTGGGACGGTTTGTAGGCCATAACACATATAGCTCTTTAATTGTACCTTTAACCACTAATTGTTTGTGACGTTCTATGAACATTTGTGACTCCCCGTGGAGCCAGCTCAGACAATACATCAGACTTACTCGAATCGGCTACATCGCTGGTTCTCAACACAACCCTGTTTGTATTCAAGGTCTTTTGATGGACTAGCACACACATAATTATAAAGTAACGTGCATACAGCGGACAGATAATCAAATTCATTGGTAGTAGATCAAAGTGTCAACATTCTTGAATTATTTGATATTAGTGACGTATCGTTGTGCAGAATAAAAATGTGTCCTGCTAGTTGAATGACTCATGGATTTTGGAGACATTTGTTTGCGTAATTGTGTTCGAAAACAGCTCTTCTGTTATAGCTGGTTTATACCCCACAGCAACAAACATAGCCCATCCATATTATCACATTTTATTACACAATTAGCGGTGATTTATAACGATTTCTCGGTGAATTAAAAGTGATGTCACACCTGTGAATTACGACCCCGATGAGGGCACGCGATAAGCTGATCGGGGACTATTTTGTCACATATTGTCTTTAGAATTAGCTGTGAGCGCACGCGATCAGCTGATCGGGGACTTTTTGTCACATATTGTCTTTATAATTAGCTGTGAGCGCACGCGATCAGATGATCGGGGACTATTTTGTCACATATTGTCTTTAGAATTAGCTGTGAGCGCACGCGATCAGCTGATCGGGGACTATTTTGTCACATATTGTCTTTAGAATTAGCTGTGAGCGCACGCGATCAGCTGATCGGGGACTTTTTGTCACATATTGTCTTTATAATTAGCTGTGAGCGCACGCGATCAGATGATCGGGGACTATTTTGTCACATATTGTCTTTAGAATTAGCGGTGAGCGCACGGGATCAGCTGATCGGGGACTATTTTGTCACATATTGTCTTTATAATTAGCGACTTTTAGTGATGGGAAGTTGGTAATAAACATAATAATCAATTGGTCTCGAGGAACACGTGACATAATTCACTCGGGGAGCCGGTCGTATTGGTCAAACCTTCAGCCTGTTCTCCCAAAAACACACACATTATCTGCTGATAAACAAACTTGTTTTACGTATATAATCGGCTTAGAATCGCCTAAAACCTTCAGCCTGTTCTCCCAAAAACACGCACATTGCCTGCGTATAAAAAAACTTGTTTTACGTATACAATCTGCTTAGAATCGCCTCATTTTTAATCCATAATGTGCTGAAAATGAGAGCATTTTAGTCACATTATCGACTCACAATGAGGCTATGTGCGGGCAATGACACAAATAAGACAACCCACGACTGTCCAGGCGTCCGCTCTTTAATATTGTCTTTTCACTGTGGCTCGGTCCATAAATCGAAATAACAGCTATAACATAATAATCACATTATGAACCTATTTCACAGTATAGGTCGATATTGTGCACCCACGTGAATATTGACTCATTTATTCGCAACGACTTATTGGGTGATGAACATAAGGCACTGGTACCCACATCGATATTCACTGCCCCCGACAATATCACCTGCTCGGTTGTCTGCCTACTTGACTAACAAATTTATGAAAATAAGTAATTTGGGCAATATTATTTGCTACTCCATTCTTGACACGCCAGATATGTTGATACATTTGTGCGGTCTGATCACTGGTGTATTACTAGCCCCCCCCCCCCCCCCCGGCTCCCCTCGTGAATTATTTCACGTAATCAATACCAATATATTACTCTCTATATACTAGAAATTAAGACTAGCCTGTCGGATTGCTTCCCGTGTCACCTGTCTATATACTATCCACGTTATCCATCTCCGGACGTGGCAGACACATCTATCAGTGTACATTATTGTAGAGGATATGTGTAACCAATGGATGTTATTTCAATACAAGAACATATATCAAATAATTTGAGCGAAATCGCTTGCATAAATGATAAGTATTGGCATATAAATTGGCTAAATGTCTCTTTGAGAAACGTATTATATATATATAATGGGCGTGTCCAGTACTTTACAGGGGTTATAACAATAGCTATATACACTATTAGTTTTAGTTAGGGCTTATTCCAGTCAATGTTCTGGGAATGTGCGTTACATATTCATGGGATGGACCGTATTTCGTGGTAATTGGACCATGTGACCAGGCTCCTCTCTCGTATTTATATGCAATGAAGGGGACACTACAGTGATTGCTATAATAGCACAGTATTTGGTGTAAACATTGTTTATTTATTCACCAACTATATAATTATGTTACATAAGATACGTTGAACATGGAAATGGATATGGTAATTAGTAACCGTAATTTGTGATATATCTGGTAGAAAGCACGTGGTTTTCTGGTGTCCTTCTCGCCATATATCAAGGGCCCCTGTAAAATGTATATATCAATCATCCTGGAATTTTACGTTAATATCAGGATAGATAATTCGGATATTACATGGGTTCTGTGATTCTGTGGGCACTAGTATTTGCGATTTGATGACGGGATAAAGTATTGTAACATCAGTTGTGTTTGTTTACTTCATCACAAGAACAACATTTGACGAATACAATAACAAACTGTTTCTTGGTTTGATCTACCCCCGCCTTTGATGAATTGGGCGCTAGAACCGAATACCCGGCCGGTACTTTGCTTGTGTGGCTGTGGTGTTCTCAGAGGTGTGTGTTTATCGATCTTATGTGTACGACCTTCTAGGAAACACCGTGTATCTCAAGACCAATCAGCGTTAATTTGGTGTATCGTTGTGTAAAGATACACTTCGCAACGTGGTATAAATATGGCGTATGATTGAAATGTTATGCATACGTACATACATACATACGTGCATACATACATACTGACATAAAACACACATAAATACATACTGACCAAAATACATACACACATACATACATAATTACACTCATACATACGTACATACATACATACATACATAATGAACTCTACTAATTATAAGTATTACGAATAGCTAATAGACGTAACTACATTTCGGACGGTCCAACAGTCTGTTTATGAGTAAATCGTGCCATTGACGCTTCTTACCGATCTCAGTAAGGTGATATGGTTTTGTTTGCAGTGAATATTTTGTACCTAGTTATGTTATTATCATGTCAATGTCAGCGTTGGCTCGATGATTGTATGCAAATCCCGCGTGTCCATGAAATCCCGTGTGTCCATGAAATCCCGCGTGTCCATGCTGGGCTTCTTGAGACCGCAATCGTAACTACGGATATGGTTAACCCTTTACCCAACAGAACGGCCCTGTGCCAGTGCATTCTCTTGTATATGCGAGTCGACCATAGGTCGCCTCGCATATATAAGAGAATGCATTGGCTTAACACATTAAAAATTATAAAATTGTTAAAGAATGTAAGAAAAAATGGTAAAAAGTGTTAAAAAAAGATTTTTTTTAGGCCAATGCATTCTCTTATATATGCGAGGCGACCTATGGTCGACTCGCATATATAAGAGAATGCATTGGCACAGGGCATAACTGTAACTATCACAATGTGGTCAATGAGCCGGTTCCAATGATATCCATATTTGTATGGTTTTATTGAGACAGACCCAAGATAATTTAGGCTGTTGCAGCTTTATTTGGCCGTTTTTGGCCGCTTTAAACGACAACCTATACAAAGAACACACATTCTAGTGACGAAGTACCACATGCTTAATTCTTATCAGAATATAATAGTTTATTATTGTTTAAATGTATGCATACATTTGTTACATATACAAATATGTGTTATAACACAACAAATAATGGTTATCGCACTACGGAATAATATTGGAATATATATTTTTGGGAGATACCAGTTCATGAATAGGTAATTGAATAATACTAAAGTTGTGTGGTGGCTACTATCACAGGTCCCCTGGTGTGACAACCCCTCCATGAGTTTCCACTGTAATACCTTTATGGTATTAAGGATAGGATAGGATATATTATTTCAATGTACACACATTAATACAATTTACAAATATTGTATTGTATATTCGAGGTAGTGGCATATAGTTAGGCTAGACTGTCTTACTGCCACCCCCTTAACGATGAATAGATGTTACGATAGGCGGTCATTTTACAATGCACGGCTATACAATTAATATCGCATAATGATTGCATTTAAATGGATTATATGCATGGAGGGTATACGTATAGATAAATCGCTTATGGGTTACTCGATGGTTTATCTCTTTCTTGTCAGTGGATACTCATGGTCGGTTTGTCGCACCAGGGGACCTGCGGCTACACAATACTATACAGCTATATAGTTGGATGCGACATCAACAGCCTAAAATATCTTCGGTCTGTCTCAATAGAACCATTCAAATATGGATATCATTGGAACCGGCTCCTTGACCACATTGTGATAGTTACAGTTATGCCCTGTGCCAATGCATTCTCTTATATATGCGAGTCGACCATAGGTCGCCTCGCATATATAAGAGAATGCATTGGCCTAAAAAAAATCTTTTTTTAACACTTTTTACCATTTTTTCTTACATTCTTTAACAATTTTATAATTTTTAATGTGTTAAGCCAATGCGTTCTCTTATATATGCGAGGCGACCTATGGTCGACTCGCATATATAAGAGAATGCATTGGCACAGGGCCGTTCTGTTGGGTAAAGGGTTCATCTCCATAAGAGGAGCTGCTCAGTAGTGAACCATCACGGAAGATATGTTTCTCGACATCACATGCATAACTCGTATGTGAACAGTCAAGAATAAATCAGTCTTATATATAATCTTAAGTGAACTTTTTTTTTGTTTTATCAAAATCAGTTTAAAGATTCTCTGGTATTCCCTCCAAATAAGATTCACATAATGCTATATTTCCTGGATTCGTCGAATGAATGGACCCCAATCGTAATTTCGAGTATAAATTAGGCAAATCGACAACTAGACTATTCGTGGTTATAAACTACAAGTGAACGTAGGGCGAGGAGGGTATTCTACGTGATTACAGCACTTGTCCTCCAATCCCTTTTGTCATATATCAAATTATGAACAAATAAAATAAGTTTAAAAAAATAAAAAAAATAAACTACTAGTACCAACTTCAACGTGAAAATAGTGAACAACTTTAATGAATTTAACCAATGTATTTCTTTTTTTGACGCTGGCTGAGCACTGCAGCCGAGATGCTATACCGAGAAACGTGTCCATTTCATAGTTGTTCATTTCATTCAAATGTGTCATCGTGTCGATTTCAACGAAAATCGACGAACATCGTCATCGTGTAACTTTCCCCATTGACCGAGTTCGGCTGAATGTATCTTCTGCTTTGTTCATAATTATGTGTTTCCTTTCTATTCAAGAAAATAGTATATTATGGATTATCACAACCATGTATGTACTATATAGTCCTATGATAACACTTAATTCCTTATTACATATGTTATTTCGTTTCGCACAGTACCATACTGCACCAAGTGCTGTACAATAAATGCCCACCTTCGCACAGTAGAACGGTAAATTCGTGATGACATTCTTATTATATTTCACATCAGGAATTTCGATCGCTTTTCACTCGCCCCAAAAGTGTCGTTATTTATAGTGTCTTATTTTCTCAATAAAAGGTAATCTAACGCTACGAATGAACTTACATTGTAATTCAATGTTAACAATTATCATTTGCAATACCAGTAATCGAACGACACAGTAACAAGAATTTCCGATTACGACATTAATGCTTTAAGCCCACCGATCTACTGTGCAACAAAAGTGCCCGCGAAATTCAAAACAGCAGTGTCATATTAGATAATAATTGGTGACGTTTACAAAATAAGATATAGTCTATATACGACCCAAAGCGTCTGGCTTTGGTTCGTTATAAGACAGTAGTTCATTGTGTGAAAGGTGGCCGCTAGCGTGTCTCATGTGGTAAGACGAGTATCGAAACGCGATGCTCTATACATCGGTATAAACATATTTTTTATTTCCAAATCCAAACAGATACCATAATATACAGATTACACATATAAGAACAATAGAATTGTTAATATATGAAACCGAGGATCAGACTACAAGCCCCATGGCTTATATGAAATGAGGGAGGGTGTAGTTCATACGGGAAGTGTTGGAAATAATGTTGTTTTGAGAATTGGAGATTCATAACATAATTTGATATAGGGATGAAAAAAGGAAGAAGATAGTTTCAGGTATGGCAGGAGGCAGGGCGAGAGAAAAGAGACAGAGGGAGGGGGTAAATATAAGACGAGAGAGGGAGAGATGAAGTCGTGAGATGATGACAGTGGTGGGTTGTTTTCAATGACTGTTGTGTTGTAGTGTTCGGTATTCGACGGATTTCGGTATTCGAATATTCGGTTCGAATAACGAGCGAATATTCGAATAGTATTCGAATATTTAGATAAATTATAAAATTATATAGATAACATATTTTGGAACCAATTTATTATTTAATGAAATAGCATATTTATCCATACACATGCTTTTCGCAAACAAGAGAGAGAAAAAAGTATTTTGGCTTAATAGCAAGAGTTGATCTGTTTATGAAGTTCAAGCAGTCAATGTCCCATGCATGGCTTAAAGGTTCTTGTTCAAGAAGTGCAACAATCGGACAGTCTGCGGCTTCAACCGGTTGCGTTTTTAGTAGAGATCAGCCCTGCATGCGGTAGCCTTTTTAGTTTTGGCATCCAACGTGAAGTGAGTCCATATATCTTATTTCTTCGAATTTGACGCCATATTATACACACAAGTGACAACGCGCAACAAAAAAAACGATGCCTTAGAGGTCCGCTTCATATGACCACATGCAAGCACGGTCCGGTTTACACCTAGCCAATAAAATTATTTCGACGTCATGACGCCAATCAAATCAGAACGTTATAGTTACGTCGTATTAATTCGTTTATGGTCAGCGGGAAATAAACTATACTTTTAACAGACCCTCAGACTAATAACAAACCAGGAAACAATTACCCGGAGATTATTCTCGAATATTCGAATAGTCATATAATTATTCGAATATTCGAATATTTATTTTTACGAGCGAATATTCGAATATTCGAATATTCGGACCGAACACTACTGTGTTGTTGCGTGATTAAAAATGATGCTCGTATATAGTAATCGTCAGGCGCCATGGGAGGGGGTCAATCAAAATTACTGTGATACTCTATACATTGACAACTTACCAGGCTGTGCAGTGCAAATCGTACAGAGCACGGTGTTGTAACTCCGAATACTCCGTTCACATGGGAGAGATAACTGATGACTGGCGCTCTCCTGCCTATTATCCGGGGTAGCGCGACATTCAGCCGGAGACACCCACAATCTGTAGCAGGCCAGAAACACGAAGCGGCAATCAATGGAATGTCAATCTTATTGGAACTCTGGAAATCACCCCTGCCAGACGCTTTATAAATGGTCTGCCAAACATGCGCAGTCATTCTTGAATCGAATTCATGGGATCAGCACTTTCATTGTCGATTGCAATTATTAGCAGATAAATCAAATGATAACGTACTGAGATTTCTATTTGCGCCATGATGTTGGAAATGTTTTGCATGGTTATAAGAAATATATTTTCATTTTGGATGACACTTGTCATATTTTTCACAATTCATAGCGAAAAGAATGTATGCTCACCGGTGTAGCTATCTATTGTATATTTTGGAACTTCTGTCTGTGTGTGTTATAGATTCGAAAACTGCTCGACCAATCGACTCAAATAGGCATACCTTGATCCCGGGAACAATATGGGCGGGTCCAATGGTACTGTACCATAAATCCAGTAACTTATGGGGCCATATCCTATTATACTCAACATAAAAGATGCAATACATGAATCCCATTTTTCCGAAAGTCAGCACATTATGGGCTGATACTAGGATTTGGTTTAGGTTCATAATCGGCGTAGAATCGCCTCATTTTGAGTCCAGAACCACAGGGGCCTGTAACGCGCTCCGCTGCCCGCCCCCCCCCCTTTGTACTGCCCATATACGCCGCCTCTATATACGCGCCTTCTTCGCGTTAATGGAACATTATATAGACAAGGGGCACTGTAGAAATTCAACGTTTCACCATCGCTCGGGAGTCGCACAAATTTAGCCCATTCACCCCAGTAATGATAACGATATACATGTTTACACGGATGGATCGGCAAAGAATTCATCTTTCAATAAATACCACAAACTCCCATCAGAAACATTCATACACGTTGCATTTGATAAAATTTTAACCACCGACTATTGTCTCCGGAATCGAGGTCCTCATTTTAATATTCATTATGACCTGACCTCGATTCTAACACTGAGCGGTGATTGGCTGTTTCTACTCTGTCAGTCGTGGAAAGGTCAGGTCACAATGAATATTAAATTAGGAACTGTGTCACTTGACAAATTTCTTTTTTAAAGTTGAAATTATCGACAGATTTCTCCTCTATTAGAATTGTTTACTGACAATGTGTTGATTTGTATGAGTAAATAAATTATTAGCCGACAATAAATCACTAAGTTCCAGATATTTAGTTGATCGTTTGACCGATTTGTAATGATAGTAAACTGCATGGGTGGTGAATTTCGAGAAACAGACGGACATTGCTGTCTGAGCCGGATCAAATCGAAAAAATCCGCTCTCCGGAGACAATATTCGGTGGTTAAAATTTTATCAAATGCAACGTGCATGAATGTTTCTGATGGGAGTTTGTGGTATTTATTGAAAGATGAATTCTTTGCCGATCCATCCGTGTATATATCGTTATCATTACTGGGGTGAATGGGCTAAATTTGTGCGACTCCCGAGCGATGGTGAAACGTTGAATTTCTACAGTGCCCCTTGTCTATATAATGTTCCATTAACGCGAAGAAGGCGCGTATATAGAAGCGGCGTATATGGGCAGTGCAAAAGGAGGCGGACAGCGGAGTGCGTTACAGGCCCCTGTGCCAGAACGAACTGAAAATGAGAGTGTTTTAGTGCCATTATCGACTCATAATGAATTATTATAAATTCCTTATGGGCGAACAATAACACGAATAAACGAACTCACGACTTACCAGGTGTACGCTATTTAAACTGTTTTCACTGGTGTCCGTGTCATAAAACTGAATAACGGATATAGGTCCTTATCGATTTATTTTGGAATAAAATAATCCAATACAAAGGTATATGTGAATATTATAGGTCGATTGTGAACCTATTTGGTGAGGATATGTCGAACTATTGTCACGTACCCGCAACCACCACTTACCACGTATTCTATTCGGTACAAATGAACTTTTTAACTGTAAACGACGCAAAACCTTGAAAAACATATCTCTTTTCATTAGACGGGTCCTGATTTTATTCAAAAACTACTGAGGCATTCTATATACGTAATACATTAAAATCCGACATTTGCACAACCATGGGCTGTTCTCAATCAACTGTATTATTATAATATATGTAATTTTCAACGCGCACCACTTTTGTAATTAGCACAGAAATTATATGCATTGTATTCCACCGAGCTCTATTGTGTCATATTTGACGATTTGAGTGAATAAATAAATAAATAATGAGTTCATATTATTTGATTCTGCAATAAGCCAATAGTGCACTTACACCTGTTATTCCGTTGTATGGCGCGTGCCGCAGTGAAAACACATTGTAAAGAGCGAACATATTGGCCGGATTCGTCATCTCCGGTTTAAACCTCCGAGTTTAAACCTACATTGGCGGTCCAAACAAACCGGGTATAGGGGGCGTTTTTGTCATTCAGTTACCAACTAATTGACAACTCGATTTGGTGATATGAGCATACAGTCAAAGTAGCCTCATACCTATCGGACCAAAAGACAAGCCGATATAATGGTTATTGACATGTCATGTATTATCGCGAACGCGTGCACGCTCATTGGATTCATTCATTGAGACATATAGGTATCGCTCACGGACCACTAATCCGATCTCGTTGTGGATTTAAATTAATCTGACAAAGGGTATGTCTCTCAACACGAGTTTCACGCGCTGTTTATCACTTTGTTTGTTAGATTGATAGATTTTCTGCAAGATGCTTTATCAGCCAAGACAAAATTTTGTGTATTTACATGTATATATCTGTATATATTAAACGGTATAGGAGCCGTATATCTGTATGTCCGTCTGTTCGCAAATGTTCTAAAACTGATTTAAAAATAAGAAATATTTAATTAAAAAAAAATTGTGTTGTTAAATTGAGTAAGGAGTTGTATCTATCAAGAAACAATATTTAATATTTATATTAATATGTGTTTGTTTAAATTTAATATAAAAACAATTTTAAGTTAAAATGTTCGAATGATCAAAATGTGCGCAAATGTGACGCAGGCTCCTGTCGCACGATGGGGCCGCAGGCCCCTCTGACGCTGAATAAAGGCTCCATAATCGAGTCAATCCTGGACCAAGTGATCAGTGAAGTAAAAGCAATTTCCTTATGAGTGCACACCAGAAGCGGCAGCTGAACTGTTTGAAGTGGGCAACCATACAGAGGCACAGCTTTTAATAAAGAGATATATTACATGCGTTGCATTTTTTCATTGTAATAAATTTTCCGTCATGCAGAAAATCAAAAAGTTCCAAGATTTTGAACTGGTGGAATATTATGGGAATTTATGGGCGGAGCCAGAGTAAAGCTTGGTGGCATGATCTACATCAAAATAAGTTATACAATTTGACTCATAGAGCAATATATGTTTAGGGTTGCACACTATGTGTATAGCATATCTAGTCATGCAGTAGCATCGTTTTGGTCTGAAAATTAAAACGTTGAACCATTCAAATGAATTCGTAGAAAACACCAGTATTTGTGATTGCCGCAAGCCAAACAATAAAAACACACAAGACAGTAAATTAAAACTGTTGTAGAAATCATATTGTAGGAACATGTCCATATCTGAGCAAAGCTCGCGTGCGAATGAATCAACTGTGACATGATAACACCAGTCGGCAGCCGCAACTTAGTCAGGCCCCCACTCGAGATAATTTACAGCTCCCCCCTTTGATTGATTGTTTGACAATTCTAAACCGCGATGAAGGAAAGACGGATTCGTCATCTCAAGTTTAACCTGGGTAAAGCTGGACTGCCGAATTAGATGGTTTAGTTGCCGGTTTAAGCTTATAAAACGCAAACAAAGTATCGAAATTGACAAAAACTTATCCCCACACGCTTTATGTGTGTGAGTGCTTCACGCGTTTACATTTCCAATCAAAATCTTGAAAATGTGGTCGCTGTCGTAATTATTGATTATCCGCGTTAGGAAAGTACGATTAATTATCTCGACGATACAGAGAGACTACTGATAAACCACTGGTCTGGCTGGACCAGGTTTAAACCAGGGATGACGAATGCGTCACTTATAACTGTGGTCGCGGGTTTAAACCACGGATTTTGCTGTCTCACGGCGGTTTAAACCTAGAGGTTTACGTGGACCAGGTTTAAACCTGAGATGAAGAATCAGGCAATTGAGCGTAATTAAGGTTCAAACAATGCCGATATGGGCATATTTGTGGTTTTGAAATAAGTTCATTATGAGCTTATTTTCAGAAGAACAGACATAATATTTAATTTTCTGGTCTCCATTTCCTCGCTATCAACTGAATTCACCAACAAAACAAAAACACCATCAAGCACTGACCCATTGGTATTAGCTGCTGCCGGGTGGCGGGATTGGGACGAACATTCACGGCAATGATTCGTATAAGCACATACCCTTGTAATCGGAACTTGCCTCGTCGTATATTTGTAACTGTATATATAATGAAATTACTGTTGAAACCTGTCTAATAGCAACGGGAATAATCGGGTTGCACAATCTCCAGGATGTCTATTGATTCATATCAACCCTTTCATGGTGGGAGCTGCGCTGGCACTACATTAAAGACCCTGTGCCAATGCATTTTCTTGTATATGCGAGTCGACCATATATAGGTCTCCTCGCATATATAAGAGAATGCATTGGCCTAAAAATTTTGTATCATTTTTAATCAGTTTGTCTTTCATTTGTTTTAACAATATGCTTTACATTTTTTTTTATTATTTATTAAAAAAAATTCTTACATTCTTTAATAATTTTTATAATTTTTTCTTATATTCTTTAACAATTTTAACATTTTGTATTACATTCTTTAAAGCCACATGGCGGTTTGCGCTCCAAAATACACATAATATTATGCGCTTTTTAATTTATCATTTTCATCATTTTTTCTTACATTCTGTATCAATTTAAAAACAAACCTACATTCTTTAACATTTGTTATCATTTGTTATAATTATTTCTACATACATTTTGTTTCATTCATTTTTTAACAATTATTGAAAATAATAAAAAAATTGTTAGGCCAATGTATTCTCTTATATGGTCGACTCGCGTTTATAAGAGAATGCTTTGGCAGGAAGCTCCAGACATGGATCGAAGTGTTAATCCATTCCACGCAAGTTCACAGTGGATCACGTGACAAAAATAACCGCGAATCCTGGTGAGTCACATTGGACATAGTCGATTCCCCCGGCGATGAGTGTTTTGCTTATCGTGCATTCTTTACGCATTGTACCACACATTGTGAATGATAGGCATTCATTGACTACCAGGACGCTCCAGGATACATTGACCAGAACATGTTGTTGGACATAACTTTGAGATAAATGCGTTGAATTGAATCATATTTATTGTACCAGACTATGTACTGTTGATTATTTAATTGGTATTTTAGTTGGTCAGCGATCGCGGATACAGAGGTGCTTTATATTGTTCGTGGTATATTGGTTTGTACTGTTGGCAATATAGCTCCTTCCGAACGTATGTAAGTGATACTCAATTTTCCTATGGAGCCAATATAGCATTTAAAAAAAAAAAATGTTTATTATGGAATGATTATGGAATAATCAGTTGCAAAAGTACGGTGAACACTAGGTGGGAATAAGTTTAAATAAAGGCAAAGAGGAAAATCGCCTTATTAATTGTTTAAAGGGACCCGAGGAACTCGCAGTTGCTAAATGTGCAAAAATATAAACGTCTGCAAATCATCAACACGAAGATAAACTTTAGTCTTATTAATTGTTATCGAATAATGTTATTTGGCGTGTTGAAACCATTGTTATGTAAACAAATATGTTACAATGAGTGTATTAAGTTCAAATATTTTAGTCTAAATAATATTTTCAAAATTTTTGTCCTTTTCCAATAGTTGCAGTCATTTTCTGATTAAACTTTGGTACCTAATTGGATTAATTGAATTGCATAGACAATTCCACTGTAACAGTTATCTTTACATAACAACGGTTTTACATACTACATCTCATTAATTGAGAGTTATTAATAATGAAAATAAGAACAAAGTTAATCTATGGTTTCATGTACATCTGGATGAAAGTTGTTTCCCGGACGTTCGCCTGAACATATTTCGAAGGCTTCCATTTTAAGACATATTATGGACTTGTTCAGATGCGTGAAACTGATAAGTTAGTTGGTATTCGGGCGCTATGTCAGCTGGAGGAATGCAGCATTCTACTAACATCGCCGAAAATATCAAAGAAATCGACCGTACCACTCCATAGAAAACATCGTCCGAACTACGATCAATTGTAAATATTTACTTCCCGGTTCGGGACGAAACGAAAATGATTTCGCCATCCAGAGTCACTGCGTTTAATGAATTTATACGAATGCGGGGTGTGTATTGACAATTTGGATATAAAGATTTGTAAAAAACAACTACTTTGAGCAAGATTATTCTGCATTTCGATTTGATCACCCTACCGGAGTGTTCCACATCACTGTAGCACACTGTAATGATTTGAGACTATTCGGAGAATTTCGTAAATTATTATGAACATTAAAAACCTCTTGTTATTGCTATTTATTCCGAAAACGTTTTCTGTTATAATAAAGAAGACAACATTGCCTGCCACTTTCTTCTTGTTTATTACATCCTCCGTAAAGACCTCTTATTTTATTGTAAACCGGGAATTGTCTATTACAGACTGGCATGATGTAATTACGATTTATAGCACAACTATGCAGTATGACATAATAACTGAAGATTCAATCGCATATTCAATCAAGGGGCGCACGAAACATCTGCACCATATCAGATTCCTGTCATACCAAGCTGCATTTAACATGCGCGACATCTGATAGAGGCATATTGTGCGGCATGATGTCGATTCAGCGTTATAGGTACATTAAGTGTGGTGGTACTCAGATACTTGCAGTGTGACTTCATTTCAGAAGTTGTATGAAATCGAACGATAACATGTGTCGTTTGCGAATTGCGATTACCATATCCATGTAGTCTCCACCATACAGTTATAATTGTATCGTATATAGAAGATTCAAAGTCACTCTACCCATTGTTTTATTATAGCAAAACACAGAAGGTTTCAGAAACGTTCAATAAAAAAATTTGACTTTTCCTTGGATAATAGAGACAGATTACGTTGACAGCGTCCTTCTCGACGTTAAGTGTAACAGGAAAATTTAATGTTATTTTAGTTTATGGCCGATAGTTAAATCCCGAATCGAGAAGTGAATATTTACAATTGACCGTAGTTTGGACGGTGTTTTCTGCGGAGTGATACGGTCGATTTGATTGATATTTTCGGCGATGTTATTAGCATGCTACATTCCTCCAGTTGGCATATCGCCTGAATACCAACTTATCAGTTTCACGTACCTGAACAAGTCCATAATATGTCTTTAACGTTATTGCACTCGTTTGCCTGCCGTTCTGTTAATGTACGACGCTCATATCAGATTTACGCCGTTTATCGAACACGTAGTAACGCATTATTTTAATAGTCATTGTAATGTACTACTTTTAAAACCATTGCAATGGTAATCCGTTATTTTTGCAGGGTAATGAACCCTTCCCTCCACTGAACAGAACAAATATTATTTTATAGGTTATTCCTGTAATTCCAGCGCTGGTCTGTAAAAATAATTCCGTGCACAGGAGTGGAAACAAATCCGCCCAACCGGGACCCCCCTCCCCCCCCCCCCCCACGTGCAAACCCATATTTTTCCCTCCAACAGATTGGGGATCCACCCCCTTTTCCCATAATTTTAACACTTGTGCAAATTATTTTAAATGAAATAACCCCCAACGTGTGTCTGACAAAAATTGGAATATGTATGTATTGCCCTTAATGCCGATTAAGTTATAAACATCGCTCAGTGATTGCATGTCTTAGATGACTTTGCAAAATTGCACCTAAATTTGTTATTCAAATTAAATGGTACACCTTTGATGGTTTCGAGCGATATATAATAATAATTATTTTCCTATAACCCATGATGCCTGCCAATGTGATCGTGTTGTGTTGTTTTTATATAATTTAAAGTGGAATAGAATATGTATATTTTGTGCTACTGATTGTTTATTTAACTCAATGTCACAATTAAGTGGCGAATACAGAGTATTACATAATTAACATATATACATATATTTACAAAAGGGGCCACTGTTGTCTGGCTTGCCATTTTTCTATGGCAGAGGTGCATATTTGTACTATCATCATCATCATCATCATCGTCATCGTCATCATCTTCATCATCATCATCATCATCATCATCATCGTCATCGTCATCGTCATCGTCATCGTCATCGTCGTCGTCGTCATCATCGTCATCATCATCATCATCATCATCACCACCATCATCATCATCATCGTCATCGTCATCGTCATCGTCGTCATCATCGTCATCGTCATCATCGTCATCATCTTCATCATCATCATCATCAGCATAATCATCATCATCACCACCATTATTATCATCGTCGTCAACATCATCATCGTAATGATCATCATCATCATCATTATCATCATCGTAATCATCATCATAATCGTCATCATAATCATCATCATCACCATCATCATCATCATAATCATCATAATCATCATCATCACCGTCACCATTATCATCATCATAATCATCATCATCATCGTCGTCGTCGTTTCATCCTCATATTCATCATCATCATCATCGTCTTCAGTATCATCATCATCATCATCATCATCATCATCACCAGCATCGTCTTCATCGACGTCATCGTCGTCGTCATAGTCGCCACAATCACCACCACCATCATCATCATCATCATCATTACCATCATCATAGCATCATCGTCATAATCATCGCCATCATCATCGTTATCATGATAATCAAAATCTTCATCATCATCGTCGCCGTCGTCATCATCGTCGTTATTGCCATCATTGTCGTCGTCGTCGTCATCACTATCATCATCTCAAGCATATATATCATCATCATAATCATCGTCCCCACCATCATTATCATCATCACCATCATCGTGATTATCGCCATCATACATCATCGCCATACTAATCATCTTCACCACCACTGTCATTTTCGTCATCATTATCAACATCATCATCGTCGGTTTCGTTATAATCATCGGCAGTATCACCATCAACATCATCATCATCATCATCATCATCGCCATTCGAAACAGTATCATCATTACCACCACCACCACATGCAGTTATTGTCATACTCCATACATATCGCATTTTCGCTATTTCTGTCGTAATATATGTCATCACCGTAATCATGGTAAGCAGATGTAGTTATAAATTGCCGCTGTCAATTAGTTAATTCCTATCAATAATGTATATATGCATGTATTTGGCCACCCCAATTTGATAGCCAATTGTTGCATATGTAGACAGAGTATTCTGCCCTGTTCTGTTCAGCTATAGAACACTTATTGATTGTACCTGGCTTTGGATCACTAATGGCATAAGGCATTGAACATTGAACATATGCATCGATCTGCATCAATTGGATCATTATATAGTGGAGCATATCTAGTTATCTGAGGACAACTGAGATCATATTCATTCTATATTGACAGGATATGATACAATTTAAGCTTTGTATAATTGGAAAATAAATTTTGCTGCTAAATATTTATCCAGTTAATTATAAATTATTCCCTCAAACTGATGTTATTGTCCATGATAGAGGACGATACCAAACATACTGGAATAGACCTCAGGTCAATCTAAAGCAAATTACTTAAGACCTCAGTTCAATCTAAAGCAAATTACGGCGACTCAGTATTGCAACATACATCTATATATTTACCCTCCAACCAAAATAGTGTTATTTATGCTGCTGAACAATATTAAATTAAATATTTTACCTTGCTTATATATTTCTTTATTTCCTCCATTAATGAAGAGCTCACAGAGATATACATGTAACATATACACAGTTCAAAAGAAAAAGACAAGAAAAGCACAAGTCATACAAGACGGAGCATAATAATACAGTTATATGAAATACAGAGTATTAAGACAACGCATCGCACTTGTTATGTACAATATGTATATGATAACGAGATCGCACACCCAATCACACGTACAGCGTATTCGCAGCACTCAGACAGGTATCTGCGGATCCGCTATGCGCATATACACCCCTCTCTCTCTCTCTCTCTCTCTCTCTCTCTCTCTCTCTCTCTCTTACTCCCATATCTCTCTCCGCTATATCTTTCTCTCACATATGCGCGCACCCTCGCACACACAGACACGCCCTCTCTATCTCTATCTCTCTCTCTCTCTCTCTCTCTCTCTCTCTCTCTCTCTCTCTCTCTCTCACACACACACCCTCACCACACCATCGCACCCACACTCACACACATACATCCTCACCCTCCCTCACACACACACACCCTCTCTCTCACACACACACACACACACACACACCCTCCCTCACACACCCTCACACACCCTCAGCCTCACACACACACACCCTCACACACACCCACCCTCACGTACTCCCCACATGCAAACGCACACAACACCCCGTGACAGTTCACGCTCTTTTACATAGTTAAAGGCTTGCTTGAGATCCCGCCATTCGACGCATAGGTTTACCTATTTTGTTGAGTGATTTCGACCTCATAAAAGTTCAACGCTAAACCATGCATCATTGCTGAAGCGTGCATGTGTTAGGCGAAGGCCGAAGTGCTAGCTGTTGGCTATAACTGGAGCGTGGCCTTGTAAAACATCCTGTCAAAGATTTGACACCATCGTACTGTATGCCTTCCAAAGTAAATGTGTGTGGTGCACCATGAAAGAAACGAAACACATGGGCTCGTCGATGAATGAATAAAGTTCGCCAGGTAATTTTGTTAGATGAAGAAGTACTAGTTCATCATCATCGAGTTCATCTGTCCAGAGGTAAAACAATAATCCAAATTTGTCAATTAGCTGGTACCACATACCATTTCGAAGGATGCATAATGTACGGTGATTACAGTAAATTAGAGCATGCTTAATTACATCATGGTGAGTCATATTGCATAACATACATACAGTAGGTTCACATGCATGTACAGCTGTGGCAGCTACTAATTGTGCAACTGTGAAAAAGGCACCCTTTCTATCTGGGTAAATACGACAGCATCGCCACAAAAGGGACATTTGCAGGCAATTGTGTATTTTCCCGAAACGAAGAAGGGATGGGTCATTATCAATGTTGCGCTTCCAGTCGAGTTCACGTTTGTTATTAACTTCAGTTTTGAGTATACGGGACCATTCTGATTTTGTTGGAAACATGCCGCGATAGGAGAATTGGTACAAGTATTGAACAATGTTATATGACATGAGAATACGTTCAATATCGGAGAAGAACGAGTTTGGGTTGACGTACTCCCCAGAGAGGTGCGAGTGTAGTCTTAAGGTGAAGATTTCTTTGCACGCTTTGGTAGGTGATAATCGACAAAGACTACCAAAGAGGCTGAGTTTACGAGCATCTATGGTTGAGCAGATAGAGCCTAAGCCCATAAGACCAGATACGATGTCAGTTCTAGCTCTCACCGGCAATGCTTGAATTCGCTTCAAACAAAATCGGTGAATTTTCTCGAGATCTGATATGTTTGCTTGAGACATACCGCAAAGGAATTCTGTCCCATACAAGCCTTTTGGCAACACAATTGATTCATATATGATTGCACAACTTGATGGTGTGATACCACCAGCATAGAGCCCGGCGTTGCTCAAAAGAAAGTATGTAGATCGGATTTTATCTACTACCACTTCAACAAATTCCTTTACAAAATTGACTTTACTAATGTGAATACCCAAATGTGTGATTTCATCGGTTTCGGATACAATTCCATCCCCAAGATACCATTTTCGAATTAAGGCACCGTTTGGACGTACGTTTTCGTTGAATACAATGACTTTGGTTTTCTTTGGGTTATACATGAATCTCCACTTTTGGCTGTAAGATGAGCATATATCTAATAGGCGCTGTAAACCATAGTTCGATAGCGACAGCAACGTCATGTCATCCGCCTGTGTGGGAGAGGAACAATTTGTGGAGATAAGCCGGAGACCACAGTTGGACGCCTCGATTTCATATAGTAACTCGTTGATGTACAACATGTAGAATAAAGGGGACAGTATTCCCCCTTGCCTTGTTCCTTGTTTGATTTCGATTGACCTTGAGATGACATCTGAATGTTTGACTACACAGGATATACCGCTAAGAAATTCGCGTAGAAGTAGCCAAATTTTACCTTGGAAACCACAGCTGTGTAATTTGAGAAGCAAGCCATCAATCCAAACTGTGTCAAAGGCCTTTTGAACATCTAGGAAGCAAGAAAATAGCTTGTTCTTTTGTTCACTGGTATAACTTATACTTTCGTGTAACACATATGACGACATCAAGCAACTGACCTCTTTTTGAAACCCGTTTTGAAGTGGGTGTACTTTGATTAGATTTGGTGTGTTACGTTCCATGCGACATAAGATTACCTTTTCTAAGGTCTTATACACGACTGGGAGAAGGGTTATTGCTCGATAGCTATCAAAATGTGATTTCGGCTTATCTCCACCCTTATAGAGAGACACCATCATGCCTTTTTTTGCCATCTGAGGTATGTGTTGAAGTTCTATCATTTTGCTGAGAACATAAGATATACATTTATGTAGAGATTCTCCCCCGTATACAATATGCTCATAGCAGATCATATCCGTTGAATGTTATAAATTATGACAGTATATTTCGCAGCTGCAAACCAACAGCATTGCAGTTTAATAGTTTCTTGTTGAATTGAATACAATCGGATTTCATATGTATACACTACAGTATATACAATTATATGCCACATCGCAGAGAACATACACGAGTACATGTACATGTAATTAGATATAAGTATCTCAACGGCCCGATTCGTCATCTCAAGTTTAAATTGGTCTACGTAAACCTCTAGGTTTAAACCTCCGTGAGTCAGCGAAATCCGTGGTTTAAACCCGCGGCCGCAGGTCTAAGTGACGCATTCGTTATCTCTGGTTTAAACCTGGTCCAGCCAGACCAGTCGTTTAGCAGTAGTGTCTCTGTATTGTCGAGATAATTAACTGTACTTTCCTAATGCGGACCACCTCGTTTTATTGATTGCGGTAATCAATAATTACGACAGCGACCATATTTTGATTGGAAATTTATAAGCGAGAAGCAGTCACATCTATACAGTGTGTGGGGACAAGTTTTTGTCAATTTCGATATTGTTTTTGTGTTTTATAAGCTTAAACCGGCAACTAAACCATCTAATTCGGCGATCCAGCTAAACCATCTTTACCGAGGCTAAACCTGAGATGACGAATCCGTCTTTTCTTCATCGCGGCTTAGAATTGTCAAACAATCAGTCAAAGGGTGGAGCTGTGAATAATCTCGAGTGAGGGCGTATCTAAGTGGCGACTGCAGACTGGTGTTTTCATGTCACAGTTGATTCATTCGCACGTGATAATTGAGGACGTGTCAGTAAGCATTACATCAGCCTGCCTTTTGTTCCGACTGGAGTTCCGACTGGAGTTGTCAATCAGCTGGCCACTAAACGACAAAAACGCCCACTTAGACCCGGTTGGGCTGGACCGCCGATGGGGGTTTAAACCAGGTTTAAAATCGGAGGTTTAAACTGGAGATGACGCATCGGGCAAACATGTCTAATATCAAGTCTAAACTTTGATATTATTCATATCTGCTTGACTTCTTTGAGTCATCGTCTGTGTTTAAAGACATATTATATTAAAGACATATTAAGAGCTTGAAACTGATGTTGGTATTCAGGCGCTATTGCAACTGGATGGATGTGAATCGCCGAAAATATCAAAGAAAGCAACCGTACCACTCCATAAAACACATCGTCCGAACTACGTTCAATTGTAGATATTCACTTCTCGATTCGGGACGCAACTATCGGCGGTAATTTCGCCATCGAGAGTCACTGCGTTTAATGAATATAAAAGAATGACGGTGTGTGTTGTCAGATTGAATATATTATTTATAAAAAATAACTACTTTGAGCAAGATTATTCTCCATTTCCATTTGGTCACTCTACCTGAGTGTTTCACATCACTTTATCTTCGTGTGTGATACTATACTACTTCGTTTTATGGTCACTCCAGACTATAATAATTATAGGCTATGCATCGATGGCGTTGTTATAGTGGTCAACGCCATAAAACTCTTTACATGTGTAATTAACCAGATTTATCGGCTACAATAAATCTCAATAATATACTACTGGCGGTGCTTTGCAAATTCTGGACATGAACTCAATGAAATACTCCGAACCTGAATGTAGTGGAACGACTGGTTGTAGTGGAACGACTGATTGTAGTGGAACGACTGATTGTAGTGAAACGACTGATTGTAGACCTGAACAGGCGTGCTAGCGACGAGGTCTTCTCTATTTACCGTAAAGTTTTGATTACGTTTTTGGTATCTCATTGGACTTTTATCGGTAATTTCACTTTAACAGCGGTGTTTACATTACAACGGTTTTTGGTATGCCAAGTTCATTATTGAAGAATTATTAATAAAAAACAAATAAAAGCAAAGTCAATATATGTATTCATATACTTGTTCTTGTACAATTTTGTCTATTGTTTTTACATTCACACACTGCTACTACCCTGAGTCCCTTCAAGGAGGTATTCAGTCTGGAGTTTATGGCTATTAATGGTGCGCAAGATTTATGTGAAGCTAGTGGTTGCCTTATAATTAATATCATGTCCTATGGGCGGGTTAATACCCGATGTTCTGCGCATTAAACTAAGTTTATCGTGGAATTAGCTATACAATGGATCGGTTAAAAAGAGAGTCCTAACGCAGGGAATCATAACTCTTTTAGCGATCCAAAATTGTTTAGAAATCTATTATGATGGATACCGTGGTTGGAGTGTTTTATGCCACAAAAGTATTTCTCGGTTATTATGATGGAATCCTATACACGCAGTAATAAGTCACACGTAAATAGTATTGACAATATGTGTTTAAAGACACACATTAATGTGTAACATGCATAACATATACACAATATTTTATATACAATACATACACAATAAATATTGGATCCTTCCCTAAAAACTTGTTGTTTGTTTTCTTTGTTCCTTTTTTATTCTTCTAAAAATCGCGTGTATATACAATAATATGTTATATTCTTCATTATTTTTTCAAATATCCTTTTGACTATATATCAGTTGGAATGTTTGACCATGCCTTCCACAAGGTATACCATTCATTGTAATTAAGAGACTTCTCTAAAGGCAATTTGTAAAACAAATACAGAACGTGAATTCATGTTTAATGCACATCATTGTAAAACCCGTGAGCACCTTGATATGAGACTCTAAAATATATTATTATTATTATCATGTACTTGATATCATGACCATACAGTACTAGTGATTATCAGTATGCTAACAGTACATACAGTGCGTCATTCCTGAAATCAAGGGTTGGACATGTTATTGTTCAAGCTCTATCACGCTATCATGTCATGGATCACGCTATCATTTCCTGGATTTGTGTTAATCAGTCCTGTAAGAGAGGTGAAGTGGTTATTGTAGCGCTGATTACACGTGGCGATGTCGAACTGCATCATGCGCAGAGTGATGTGCGATCTGTCCAGAATTTCATTTTATGGTCGGTTACCATTAGCCGTGGTGATGTGACTGATGTCTAACTGCAGCATGTGCAATATGAGGTACTATTACTCTAATATGCCATTCCGTGTTATGTATTTCGTTGGCACACGCGGAATTGACGAGGTGCATGATTGTTGAGCTACGGCATCCCATTATAATAACCACCGAGCTAGTATTCCTCGTTATGCAATTCGGAATGATTGATTTGTTGTCGTCTGAAATTGCATCAATCTTCTGGTTAGTTAGGAAATCATAGGAATTCTGACATTCGAAATTATGTTACGTCATTGTTCTGGTTAGCTGGGAATCATAGCAATTCTGACGTTATTATTAAGTTGACACTGAGTCCCCTACACGCAAAAAACTCAAGTGCTGTATTCTTACACTTGGCAAGTGTTACACTGATTTCGGCAGTACAGGTGCCATTTTCACACCTGAAGTGTACTCAAAAGAGCCTTACGTCAGGTGTAATGCGTTTTCGGTAGCACCTCGCAAAGTGCTGAATTTCCAACACTTCTACGGACTCATCGTTTCGGACAAGGACCATTTTGATTGGACGTCACTAGATTCGACGTCACTAGTCTGAGACTCAATCACAGATAAAGTTTTTTCCACGCGGTCAACTGGTCGCCATTTTGATCAACTGAAGTGAAAGTGACTGTGACGACCAGCTTCTTTCAACAAAAACAACATTATTTCACTTTGGATCACTTTGGTGAGTATTGAATGTTGAATGCAGTGAGTATTGGACTAAGAAGTGTTTTAAGAAAGAGGTAAAGTGTGCTTCTGACATTTCCAAATCGGGACCAAGGTAGTCATAAGGTGTTATTTCTACACTTGTAAGTGCATCTCTACATATCCCCAGGTGCAGTAGTATTACACTTCGGGTGCTGCAATGTAAAACTTGGTAAGTGCTATATGTTTAGCACCTGAATAAGTGTTGTCCGCGCACTTCGGGTGCTGTCCCTATTCGAGCACTTGTTAAGTGTGATATACAGCACCCTAAAGGATAGGTTTAGCACTTCGGTTTTTTTGTGTGTACAGAAAAGACGAATTTCTCGTGAAGTTTATAGCATGTATATTCTTTGTAATGTCCGCTTTCCCGCTTCTCATGCGTGTATTCCTACCATTATATTCACTTGATTTGGGTCTTTAGATAGCACTTGATCCAGCGGTGGCTCAGTTGGTAAGGTGAATGCAACATTAGAACAACGAGCCGTCCAGCGATAAGCGCCGATTCGTGATCGGAAGGTTAATTGATTCGTTCATCTGATTCGTTCATCTGATTCATTCATCTGATTCGTTCACCTGGGCATATATGTCGGGACCGGTGATTTCTACGTGTAGTGTAGTAATTTTTAAGTGACACGAGACTTCTGCATGGTCATTCCTCCACACGTAAAACGGACACCGCCGTGAGACAGTGTTTGGCTTATTGGCGCTGAAGGGGTCACTCTCACAAAAAAAGTGCTGAAGTGTACACAGGTTTTGAAAATGTGCTGAAGAGTACACAAGGTTTGTTATCGGGAATAATGGAGATAACTCTGTTCCTGAAAGTCTGGCGCCCACCAGTTGTTCGTTTTCAGTTCATTTTAGTTTTCCTTGGAACATATACAATTATTCTCTAACAGAAATCATGGCAGACATGAAAACTGAAAGTAATTTAGAATGGGATTTCAAAACCTGTGTACCCTTGAACACATTTTCAAAACCTGTAAATACATTCAGCACTGTTTTGGTGAGAGTGACCCCTTCAGCCTTAGTGGCTGAATCGATGATAAACCGCACAAAACCAAACCAAACCAAACATTTGGTATCACGTCGAGTTGGACAGGTCGGCATGTCAGTATTTTCGCAGACTATTACATATTAAATGTAAGGTCGCTCTCAAAATCATCAAATCATTGAGTTCATCTTACAATTAGCTTCTGTGTTTTCAAATGCACGCGGACCTCCACTGTGTGGCGTTCTATATACCACAAGCGACATAGTTCTCCCACCAAAGTAACTTTAATAATTAATTCTGTCCTCTGTTGAATGAATAAGTGATATCACTTACTCGCGGCGAAGTTAACAAGTAGCATCTAGTTTTAGCGTCTGACTCCAGTCTGGGAATTCCCAAAATAAAATGGCAACAGGTCGTTACCAAATCGCAGGTGCGATAACTTCATAAAACTAATTAAACACTCACCCTGGATACATACAATACGTAGGTTTCACACAGTAGATGGATTGGATGTATCACGTATG
The DNA here is from genome assembly GCA_032622095.1 of Siphonodentalium dalli. Classification (NCBI taxonomy): domain Eukaryota; kingdom Metazoa; phylum Mollusca; class Scaphopoda; order Gadilida; family Siphonodentaliidae; genus Siphonodentalium; species Siphonodentalium dalli. The sequence goes on from CP136065.1 coordinate 253,228,123, forward strand.
TTTTTGAGTTATTTTTTTAACGCAAGAACTCGCTATTTATCAGTAACTTATGGGAAGTTCGTTGACAAAAAATGGCGTCTGAATGTCTGCATCGTCACCAGATCCTAACTCTATAGATGACATGGCCACAAAACAATTCTTAAACACGTAGTTGCACTCAGAATAAATGAAATTAAGCCATAAAATGTTGATACAAAATTCTCGCACTCAGCTGTCGAATGTTTACAAATGGATGCTACTTCTCAACTTTGACCTTTTATCGGCTTTTACCGGTGGGTTGGATAAAAAGCTAGGAATAGGACCATATGGAACCAGCGGCCATTTTGAAAATCGCGAACCAGTAAAAAGGCTTATTGTTGGATAAGTTGTCTGTCACAACACTGTACATTCCCGATATTAGTATTCAGTTATAGCTACCTTCCAGGGGTGCCGGAAGAGGGGGCAGAGGGGCAGCTGACCCCCCCCCTGTCCTTGACCAAGGGGGGCAGGACTTGCCCTTTTTCTGGAGACAGAAAATGCTTTTTGTGTGTTTAATCTCGTGTTTTTATAGCAAAATGTGACTTTTTTGGTCCAAATACCACCAATTTCACAAGGAATATTAATGTTTTGTCAATTTTATCACAAAACGGCCATAAAAACCGACAAATACCATTAAAATAGGGATTTTTGCCACAATGAATTTATGGTTATTTTCCCGAGTTTGCTGAGAAAATGCCCTTTTTTGCGGAAAAGTGCCCTTATTGTAGGCTCTGCCCCCCTGCCCTTGGGTGCTTCCGGCGCCCCTGCTACCTTCGATGGGCTGCAACAGACTTGTCCTGGTTTGTCCTGGTATACGAACCACACAAGATACGGAACTCATAAACCCACATTGTGTCGATAACCCATAAACGTCATGTGTACTATGACTTACATAATATAATGAAGATGAAATTGACTAGAAGTGTAGTGTTGTGATAATTTATATTTGGCAGGCACATGCGCTTTTATTGTAGTATATTATGTACACACACATGTGGTGCCAACCTGGCTCATTTATGTCATAGCTATGATTGTATGTAACAGACATGACCAAATATACAGTACCAATCAGAACACTGTATATTAAGCGAAATACCATCGCGCACAATATCGCAAATGTGAGCGCAACGCTTGTGATATTTCACTTTTAATATTGCGATTTATCTACCATTTCCTACGAAATTCCCTGATACAATTGGCTATAACGAATTCGCGATAAAAATATCTGTATCGTTACCGCAGTTGCGATTCAATGCGCTCGTGATGTCATTGACTGGTTCAAAATCATGATGAACTGACGTCACTTCAATCGCGTGAAAAATCAAAACGACATTCCAACGCATTACCATCATGGGTATTATGGTATAACATATCACAAAGTAACTAATATGTATTTGTTCAGTATTTAGTATAAGTATAAGAGATTGTGTCCACTGAATAAAATTTCCGTTAACTTGCAGGTTGTGAGCTAATCGAATGACACAAATACCTTTGCAGGTTGGGAGAATTTACTCAAGAAAGCAAATCGTCGGACACAAATTCAACAGTTTTGCCATTTAAGAAACTCCTAAAATGCAATTTGTGCGGTGGATTCTGTCATAGCAATGGTAGATAAATGTGTGAATCGATACACATACATTGTGTATATAACACATATATATATCGAGCGTGTTATTAGATATCTCGCGCTTGTTATTTATTGCTATATCTAGAAATTATGTCCAATACATTTCCCTTAAGTAGCATAACTATACTCGCCCTATTCTAAAAACTGGAGCTTTCTTTTTACATTTTTACAAGAACAAAACAGTGCATCAATAATTCACTGCAATATTTGTCAAGAGTAAATACTAATAAATGTGTACGTAATTATGTGGTGTTCAGCATTTCGCTGAATATCACAATATACTGAGTGCGACAAACTTTCTATGTGGCACTATAATGGCGCCTTTTTTCTAAACGAAGGGTGCTCAATATCGCAATAAATGGGAGCCGCTATATACCACTTGTTTTGATTGGTACTGTATGTCAGTATTTATATAGAAGTATCACATGAGATGAGAGCTCATCAGTGGTGTCCAGTTTGATATCAGAATATACGCGCTAATTATATATGTTAGGTTACGAATATATATGAAAATAAGAATTGTGTATTATTGGGCCAAAAAATCCCCTTTATGACAATCTTTAGTTAATAACTTTCAGTAGTATAAACTTGATATGAAAAAGTCGCAGTTCCATGACAGTGGAAATTGTATGTTGACTCAGTTTGACTCAAATACACTATTATATTCATCATTAGCATTGTCCATTGACACTGCGGTATAACAGTGTGTATACACGAATATCACGTAGATGATTCAGTATGTTAATTACACAATATTGGGAAATTGTAACCAGTTATGCAATCGTAGTGATACTGGTCGTATAACAATGTATACAACTATATTTAAAATTGGTTTTGGTATTTTGGGTATCGCTGTCGCCTACCGGTCGTGGCGAAGCATTGGCCTCCTTCATTCATCTGTATCTGGCATTAAGAGAGCTCTTGGATAAATTTGTAATTTATGTTTTGTTTGCATAATTAAATATGACAGCACTCTTGCGTTTATGTGTTTCCAATTGCACAGTTACAATTGAATATTTCACTTACCATGATAGTATTGGATCTTTCGCAAGCCCAATTATATTGCATACACATGTACATGTACATGCAGTTAGCGAAATTCATTATCGCTTGCGACTGTCCATCACAATGCTAAGACAAACCCAATCTGTTTTATACTTTCAAACATAATTTCAGGGCTTTTGTATTAGTATATATGAAAGTAATGTAACTTTCTCGATGTTAGTATAACAAGTATATTCGTGAATTTGGTATAACAATTTGCAGAACACAACGTCTTTTCTTGCGTTTCTGTGTTTCCAATTGCACAGTTACAATTGAGTATTTCACTTACCATGATATTTTTGGATCTCTCGTAAGCGCAATTATAAACATTTTATGCAATGACTCTGGTTGGTGGAACCAACCCCGTTTGTTAATCATACTTTGATTCGGATAGAAGGAAGAACAGGCTATTTACAGCCGGCATCCCCACTTTTGTTACTAACTTGCTTAAGCGAGTTAGGTAAGTTGTTTAAACAAATTTGGTATTAGTTAACTTGTTGTATCTGTTAACTTGTAACTTGTTTAAGCATGTCAGCTAACTTTTACGCAGGGCATGCCAAATTTGATATCGTATTTTACGAAAAGGTATAGTCGATGTTGTGCTGTAACGCTGAGGCTGAGTTAGCTAATGCAATGGATACAATCTAGAACAGTATAGGATAACTTGGAATTACTATACACTGACGTTGCATCCCCCCACGTTCATTAAAATAAATGAATAATCTAATGAAGTTTGAGTGTATTTTTATGCCGTTGCACACATTGTGTGAACCGCTTCTCACACTAAATATGCCCCAAACGGCCACAGCGACACCACCCCCAATACCCCCCCCCACCCCACAAATTACATTAATTTAATTCCTTATTAATTTTGTTGAAATTAATAAGGAAATAAATTAATGTAATTTGTGGTGTTTTTTATTGGGGGGGGGGGGGGGTGTTACTGTGGCCGTTTGAGGCATATTTAGTGTGAGAAGCGGTTCACATTCAGCTGAATTTTTTCTGAAATCTCTTTTAGGTTGTATATTAACCACGCAGCACTGAATCAGCAATGACATAGTCTATGGCCGCGCACTAATATTCTTGATACCGCATTCATACATGCTAACAAGATGTGACGTCGGTCTGTGTTGTGTTTTATTGAGTTATGGAACTCACGATCCATATACCAGTTGACAAATCACCGAACATGATTTAGTGTAACACTCACAGACTTTGTAAATATATCCGTTTAACAGCATCTTGCACAAAGCGATCACGAGCTTAAGGTAATTGAGAATAAGCTGCAACTCTATATTCGAATATCGCCGTAATTGTTCACTTAAGTACCATATCATCGACAATCATGTGAATTGGTCGTATTAACTGAAGCAATATATTCTATTAACGGACATAACTGACCACCTAACATTGTGAAATATATATGGATTAACAATTATGACATATACAAGGCTATTGTCTGATCTGATAATTTGGTTATATATCCGATATATCCTGTCTCTGGATAAACGTCCTATAAACTGATCGACAACATCCAGTGCGCACCAAATTTAATCAAAAACTTCATACTTAATCCATTGTGTGGGTGGTGCATTGTGTGGGTGGTGCAGTGTGTGGGTGCCCATTGTGTGGGTGGTGCATTGTGTGGGTGGTGCATTGTGTGGGTGTCCATTGTGTGGGTGGTTCATTGTGTGGGCGGTGCATTGTGTGGGTGTCCATTGCGTGGGTGTCCATTGTGTGGGTGGTGCATTGTGTGGGTGTCCAATGTGTGGGTGGTGCACTGTGGGTGGTGCATTGTGTGGGTGTCCATTGTATGGGTGGTGCATTGTGTGGGTGGTGCATTGTGTGGGTGGTGCATTGTGTGAGTGTCCATTGTGTGGGTGGTGCATTGTGTGGGTGGTGCATTGTGTGGGTGGTGCAGTGTGTGGGTGGTGAATTGTGTGGGTATCCATTGTGTGGGTGGTGCATTGTGTGGGTGTCCATTGGGTGGGTTGTGCATTGTGTGGGTGGTTCATTGTGTGGGTGGTGCATTGTGTGGGTGGTGCATTGTGTGGGTGGTACATTGTGTGGTTGGTGCATTGTGTGGGTGTCCATTGTGTGGGTGGTGCATTGTGTGGGTGGTGCATTGTTTGGGTGGTGCATTGTGTGGGTGTCCATTGTGTGGGTGGTGCATTGTGTGGGTGGTGCATTGTGTGGGTGTCCATTGGGTGGGTGGTGCATTGTGTGGGTGGTGCATTGTGTGGGTGTCCATTGCGTGGGTGTCCATTGTGTGGGTGGTGCATTGTGTGGGTGTCCATTGTGTGGGTGGTGCATTGTGTGGGTGGTGCATTTTTTGTGTGGGTGTCCATTGTGTGGGTGGTGCATTGTGTGGGTGGTGCATTGTGTGGGTGGTGCATTGTGTGGTTGGTGCATTGTGTGGGTGGTGCATTGTTTGGGTGGTGCATTGTTTGGTTGTCCATTGTGTGGGTGGTGTATTGTGTGGGTGTCCATTGTGTGGGTGGTGCATTGTGTCGGTGGTGAATTGTGTGGGTGGTGCATTATGTGGGTGTCCATTGTGTGGGTGGTGCATTGTGTGGGTGTCCATTGTGTGGGTGGTGCATTGTGTGGGTGTCCATTGTGTGGGTGGTCCATTATGTGGGTGGTGCATTGTGTGTATGGTGCATTGTGTGCGTGTCCATTGTGTGGGTGGTGCATTGTGTGGGTGGTGCATTGTGTGGGTGGTGCATTGTGTGGGTGTCCATTGTGTGGGTGTCCAGTGTGGGTGGTGCATTGTGTGGGTGTCCATTGTGTGGGTGGTGCATTGTGTGGGTGGTGCATTGTGTGGGTGTCCATTGTGTGGGTGGTGCATTGTGTGGGTGGTGCATTGTGTGGGTGGTGCATTGTGTGGGTGTCCATTGTGTGGGTGGTGCATTGTGTGGGTGGTGCATTGTGTGGGTGGTGCATTGTGTGAGTGTCCATTGTGTGGGTGGTGCATTGTGTGGGTGGTGCACTGTGTGGGTGGTGCATTGTGTGGGTGGTGCATTGTGTGGGTGTCCATTGTGTGGGTGGTGCATTGTGTGGGTGGTGCATTGTGTGGGTGGTGCATTGTGTGGGTGGTGCATTGTCTGGGTGGTGCATTGTGTGGGTGGTGCATTGTGTTGGTGGTGCATTGTGTGGGTGTCCATTGTGTGGGTGGTGCATTGTGTGGGTGGTACATTGTGTGGGTGGTGCATTGTGTGGGTGTCCATTGTGTGGGTGGTGCATTGTGTGGGTGGTGCATTGTTTGGGTGGTGCATTGTGTGGGTGTCCATTGTGTGGGTGGTGCATTGTGTGGGTGGTGCATTGTGTGGGTGTCCATTGTGTGGGTGGTGCATTGTGTGGGTGGTGCATTGTGTGGGTGTCCATTGCGTGGGTGTCCATTGTGTGGGTGGTGCATTGTTTGGGTGGTGCATTGTGTGGGTGTCCATTGGGTGGGTGGTGCATTGTGTGGGTGGTGCATTGTGTGGGTGTCCATTGTGTGGGTGGTGCATTGTGTGGGTGGTGCATTGTGTGGGTGTCCATTGCGTGGGTGTCCATTGTGTGGGTGGTGCATTGTGTGGGTGTCCATTGTGTGGGTGGTGCATTGTGTGGGTGGTGCATTTTGTTGTGTGGGTGTCCATTGTGTGGGTGGTGCATTGTGTGGGTGGTGCATTGTGTGGGTGGTGCATTGTGTGGGTGGTGCATTGTGTGGGTGGTGCATTGTTTGGGTGGTGCATTGTTTGGTTGTCCATTGTGTGGGTGGTGTATTGTGTGGGTGTCCATTGTGTGGGTGGTGCATTGCGTCGGTGGTGAATTGTGTGGGTGGTGCATTATGTGGGTGTCCATTGTGTGGGTGGTGCATTGTGTGGGTGTCCATTGTGTGGGTGGTGCATTGTGTGGGTGTCCATTGTGTGGGTGGTGCATTGTGTGGGTGGTGCATTGTGTGGGTGGTGCATTGTGTGTATGGTGCATTGTGTGGGTGTGCATTGTGTGGGTGGTGCATTGTGTGGGTGTCCATTGTGTGGGTGGTGCATTGTGTGGGTGGTGCATTGTGTGGGTGGTGCATTGTGTGGGTGTCCATTGTGTGGGTGTCCAGTGTGGGTGGTGCATTGTGTGGGTGTCCATTGTGTTGGTGGTGCATTGTGTGGGTGGTGCAGTGTGTGGGTGTCCATTGTCTGGGTGGTGCATTGTGTGGGTGGTGCATTGTGTGGGTGGTGCATTGTGTGGGTGTCCATTGTGTGGGTGGTGCATTGTGTGGGTGGTGCATTGTGTGGGTGGTGCATTGTGTGAGTGTCCATTGTGTGGGTGGTGCATTGTGTGGGTGGTGCACTGTGTGGGTGGTGCATTGTGTGGGTGGTGCATTGTGTGGGTGTCCATTGTGTGGGTGGTGCATTGTGTGGGTGGTGCATTGTGTGGGTGGTGCATTGTCTGGGTGGTGCTTTGTGTGGGTGGTGCATTGTGTTGGTGGTGCATTGTGTGGGTGTCCATTGTGTGGGTGGTGCATTGTGTGGGTGGTGCATTGTGTGGGTGCCCATTGTGTGGGTGGTGCATTGTGTGGGTGGTGCATTGTGATGGTAGTGCATTGTGTGGGTGGTGCATTGTGTGGGTGGTGCATTGTGTGGGTGTCCATTGGGTGGGTGGTGCATTGTGTGGGTGGTGCATTGTGTGGGTGGTGCATTGTCTGGGTGGTGCATTGTGTGGGTGGTGCATTGTGTTGGTGGTGCATTGTGTGGGTCTCCATTGTATGGGTGGTGCATTGTGTGGGTGGTGCATTGTGTGGGTGTCCATTGTGTGGGTGGTGCATTGTGTGGGTGGTGCATTGTGTTGGTGGTGCATTGTGTGGGTGTCCATTGTGTGGGTGGTGCATTGTATGGGTGGTGCAATGTGTGGGCGGTGCATTGTGTGGGTGGTGCATTGTGTGGGTGTCCATTGTGTGGGTGGTGCATTGTGTGGGTGGTGCATTGTGTGGGTGGTGCATTGTGTGGGTGTCCATTGTGTGGGTGGTGCATTGTGTGGGTGGTGCATTGTGTGGGTGGTGCATTGTTTGGGTGGTGCATTGTTTGGTTGTCCATTGTGTGGGTGGTGTATTGTGTGGGTGTCCATTGTGTGGGTGGTGCATTGTGTGGGTGGTGAATTGTGTGGGTGGTGCATTATGTGGGTATCCATTGTGTGGGTGGTGCATTGTGTGGGTGTCCATTGTGTGGGTGGTGCATTGTGTGGGTGTCCATTGTGTGGGTGGTGCATTGTGTGGGTGGTGCATTGTGTGGGTGGTGCATTGTGTGTATGGTGCATTGTGTGGGTGTGCATTGTGTGGGTGGTGCATTGTGTGGGTGTCCATTGTGTGGGTGGTGCATTGTGTGGGTGGTGCATTGTGTGGGTGGTGCATTGTGTGGGTGTCCATTGTGTGGGTGTCCATTGTGTGGGTGGTGCATTGTGTGGGTGGTGCATTGTGTGGGTGTCCATTGTGTGGGTGGAGCATTGTGTGGGTGGTGCATTGTGTGGGTGGTGCATTGTGTGGGTGTCCATTGTGTGGGTGGTGCATTGTGTGGGTGGTGCATTGTGTGGGTGGTGCATTGTGTGAGTGTCCATTGTGTGGGTGGTGCATTGTGTGGGTGGTGCACTGTGTGGGTGGTGCATTGTGTGGGTGGTGCATTGTGTGGGTGTCAATTGTGTGGGTGGTGCATTGTGTGGGTGGTGCATTGTGTGGGTGGTGCATTGTCTGGGTGGTGCATTGTGTGGGTGGTGCATTGTGTTGGTGGTGCATTGTGTGGGTGTCCATTGTGTGGGTGTCCATTGTGTGGGTGGTGCATTGTGTGGGTGGTACATTGTGTGGGTGGTGCATTGTGTGGGTGTCCATTGTGTGGGTGGTGCATTGTGTGGGTGGTGCATTGTTTGGGTGGTGCATTGTGTGGGTGTCCATTGTGTGGGTGGTGCATTGTGTGGGTGGTGCATTGTGTGGGTGTCCATTGTGTGGGTGGTGCATTGTATGGGTGGTGCATTGTGTGGGTGTCCATTGCGTGGGTGTCCGTTGTGTGGGTGGTGCATTGTGTGGGTGGTGCATTGTGTGGGTGGTGCATTGTGTGGGTGTCCATTGTGTGGGTGGTGCATTGTGTGGGTGGTGCATTGTGTGGGTGTCCATTGTGTGGGTGGTGCATTGTGTGGGTGGTGCATTGTGTGGGTGTCCATTGCGTGGGTGTCCATTGTGTGGGCGGTGCATTGTGTGGGTGGTGCATTGTGTGGGCGGTGCATTGTGTGGGTGGTGCATTGTGTGGGTGTCCATTGTGTGGGTGGTGCATTATGTGGGTGGTGCATTGTGTGGGTGTCCATTGCGTGGGTGTCCATTGTGTGGGTGGTGCATTGTGTGGGTGTCCATTGTGTGGGTGGTGCATTGTGTGGGTGGTGCATTTTTTGTGTGGGTGTCCATTGTGTGGGTGGTGCATTGTGAGGGTGGTGCATTGTGTGGGTGGTGCATTGTGTGGGTGGTGCATTGTGTGGGTGGTGCATTGTTTGGGTGGTGCATTGTTTGGTTGTCCATTGTGTGGGTGGTGTATTGTGTGGGTGTCCATTGTGTGGGTGGTGCATTGTGTCGGTGGTGAATTGTGTGGGTGGTGCATTATGTGGGTGTCCATTGTGTGGGTGGTGCATTGTGTGGGTGTCCATTGTGTGGGTGGTGCATTGTGTGGGTGTCCATTGTGTGGGTGGTGCATTGTGTGGGTGGTGCATTGTGTGGGTGGTCCATTGTGTGTATGGTGCATTGTGTGGGTGTGCATTGTGTGGGTGGTGCATTGTGTGGGTGTCCATTGTGTGGGTGGTGCATTGTGTGGGTGGTGCATTGTGTGGGTGGTGCATTGTGTGGGTGTCCATTGTGTGGGTGTCCAGTGTGGGTGGTGCATTGTGTGGGTGTCCATTGTGTTGGTGGTGCATTGTGTGGGTGGTGCAGTGTGTGGGTGTCCATTGTCTGGGTGGTGCATTGTGTGGGTGGTGCATTGTGTGGGTGGTGCATTGTGTGGGTGTCCATTGTGTGGGTGGTGCATTGTGTGGGTGGTGCATTGTGTGGGTGGTGCATTGTGTGAGTGTCCATTGTGTGGGTGGTGCATTGTGTGGGTGGTGCACTGTGTGGGTGGTGCATTGTGTGGGTGGTGCATTGTGTGGGTGTCCATTGTGTGGGTGGTGCATTGTGTGGGTGGTGCATTGTGTGGGTGGTGCATTGTGTGGGTGGTGCATTGTCTGGGTGGTGCTTTGTGTGGGTGGTGCATTGTGTTGGTGGTGCATTGTGTGGTTGTCCATTGTGTGGGCGGTGCATTGTGTGGGTGGTGCATTGTGTGGGTGTCCATTGTGTGGGTGGTGCATTGTGTGGGTGGTGCATTGTGTTGGTAGTGCATTGTGTGGGTGGTGCATTGTGTGGGTGGTGCATTGTGTGGGTGTCCATTGGGTGGGTGGTGCATTGTGTGGGTGGTGCATTGTGTGGGTGGTGCATTGTCTGGGTGGTGCATTGTGTGGGTGGTGCATTGTGTTGGTGGTGCATTGTGTGGGTCTCCATTGTATGGGTGGTGCATTGTGTGGGTGGTGCATTGTGTGGGTGTCCATTGTGTGGGTGGTGCATTGTGTGGGTGGTGCATTGTGTTGGTGGTGCATTGTGTGGGTGTCCATTGTGTGGGTGGTGCATTGTATGGGTGGTGCAATGTGTGGGCGGTGCATTGTGTGGGTGGTGCATTGTGTGGGTGTCCATTGTGTGGGTGGTGCATTGTGTGGGTGGTGCATTGTGTGGGTGGTGCATTGTGTGGGTGTCCATTGTGTGGGTGGTGCATTGTGTGGGTGTCCATTGTGTGGGTGGTGCATTGTGTGGGTGGTGTATTGTGTGAGTGTCCATTGTGTGGGTGGTGCATTGTGTGGGTGGTGCATTGTGTGGGTGGTGCATTGTGTGGGTGTCCATTGTGTTGGTGGTGCATTGTGTGGGTGGTGCATTGTGTGGGTGGTGCATTGTGTTGGTGGTGCATTGTGCGGGTGGTGCATTGTGTGGGTGTCCATTGTGTGGGTGGTGCATTGTGTGGGTGGTGCTTTGTGTGGGTGGTGCATTTTGTGTGTGCTGCATGGAACAACTGTCTTGATTGTTTAACCCTTTCTATACTAAATGGATTCTCCCAGAATGGTCTATTATTGATTTGGAGTGATGTTAAGGTGACACAAGCAGACGGCAGATATATAAGAGTGCAGAAGGAGCCCTACTTATTGAGGGAAATGTTTCAGATAATATTACCTATTGGACAAGTACTCTTCATTGATGCTTTAGTGTAAAAACGCTTAAGCTGCACGTTTACGGGATGTTATTCCGTACACAGATATTTCTAGAGGAGTAATACCTAAAGCATTAAGTTGAGAAACGGATGTTGTTATCAATCTGCCGATGCCAGAGACGTATGTTACGCGTGTCGCAGGTATATATTGTAACACTAATTACCAACATACATATATATGTATAATGGGTAATGTAATAATGGAAATATGGTGCAAATAATCCGGGTACTCAACCAGAGTAGACATATTCAGATTCATAGACCGAGTCAAAACAGGTCAAGCTTGCAATCAATTCTCTAAAACACAGATTCAACTACTGGTTTGTTGAGACGAATAACACTAGTTTGCGGTATATATATGTTTATTTCGTACATTTCCGAGATAGAGGTGGTACCTATGAAACTTTTAACCAAATATTGTAGCTTTTGGTATGGGGGTGTTAAATACTAATACACAATTATATTCCTTCATATTGTTTCACCTTCTATCAATGATATATTTGAAATAAAAGCGCTGCAATTGAAATATAATATTGATCAATGCATAGTAAACATCATGTTTCAAATAGAGTTATTTTTCGTGTTAATAAGTTACTCTGAATGGGGCAAACGTTCGTCATGGTGACTGTCTGAAAGGTATGATTAGTGAAAACAACTCCCAATGCTTGCTACTAACGGTACCAACCCTAAGTTAGTCATATCGACCCGAATTTTAGCTCAGGTCGATGATCCATGATCGTCTATTGTGATGCGTTACAATTGATCGAATCCACACTTTTCCACTGATAATTTACACATATATTTGGTCGCGATGAAACCGAGATGTTGGAGAAATGAGTCGGACGTTGAAGAACAACACATTCATGTGATATTCGACTCTGTCACGACAAATCAGTGGGTAACCATTTTAATGAGGTGAATCGCTTAATAAATGACATTACAATGTCAGTCTATATACTTTATGGCGGTGCATCATCACCTACAACCGGTAAATGGTGATAAGTGGAGCTGGCATTAACTATCGTGTATCAAATCGGTCTTAATTAAAGGCACGGATGGCCTTCGTGGTGGGTACTGTTTTTTTTTTAAATAGTCACATCCGTTAAAACCGCCATAAACAAATAGAATATTAAAATATAGATATAATTTGTTATACATATTACGTAAATAGTATGCTACTGTCAAGTTTGTTGTCGCTTTGATGTGTAACCAAACGAAACAAAGTTACATAACGTGGCGTTTGTTACATAACACAGCGTACAAACTTGACAATAACATACAGTTTACTCGATATTTATGATTGGTACAAGAACAACTTATGTCTTTCTTTTAATATTTTTTCTATTTATGGCAGTTTTAACGGGTGTGACTATTTTAGCAGCATACCCACCACGAAAGCCATCCGTACCTCTTTTGCCACGTACGACCATACCTTTGCATTATGCCAGAAAAGTGGGGGGGGGTGTTATATTGTTTTCGCCAAGGTGTATCTGCTTTCTCTCTTATATTAAGCGCGGGAGAAGGCCAAGAGACCGAAAGCTTATACAAATTGGCCATTGCTGATTATACTATTGGAATGGGCATTCACAGTTTACATGTGCATTTGTATATAAGATTACATCAATACTATATCAACTATATTAGTCTATATTTTCTTTTCGTGATGCAAAGGTATGTTTTGGATCGCCGAAATATCAGTTTGAGTTCTCTTACGAAGAATCCACGATGTGCTATATTCGACGGTCAGACTACAAGTGACGGTTTATATTCGAAACGAAACGGTGCGGGTGTTTCCCAGAATCGGAGACGAGACTGACAAACGACCCCAACACCAGTATAAACATATACGGCCGAATTCTGGTCCCTGGTCTAGACCACCCTAATAATCACGGTGTTCCATGTAGATTTAGATTAGGCGGATTATTGTTCCATCAACGACGATCGGTGTATCGACGGACAAAGGCACGCTTGGTGCTCGAACAATATGATTGCGTTCACGTCGCGAATAGTTGAGCATTAATGTAACGGGTTATCACCGAACACGTGCGGTGTGTCGTCTTTACAGGCCGATGGAACCACACATGGCCTATACGTGGCTATTCATTGTTTATACCACCACCTCCCGATGCACCGAATAATCAGTCTCAGAGACCGCCCTTTTAAATCTCGACCCAAACATATAATGGGCTAAAAACAATTGCGCCCATCATTTCAGTTGCCATCATTCCAATTTCCAAGAATCCAAATGGTAAGACATTATTGGAACAAGGACGATTAACAAAATGTACGTTAAAATAAGAATTTCTCATAGATTTCTAGGGTTTGGTTTGGTTTGTTAGGGTTTATCGTCGATATAGCCGCTAGGCCACACACGACGTTGTCAATTTTACGGGTGGAGGAAAGACCACGCAGAGGCTTAATTTCACCGAGAAATCGTCCCACTGCGTGTAGAAACCACCGATCCTCGGAAAGCAACTGATAAACCTGCCCAGATACACGATTACGGTCACCCTACCTATGACGGGGTTCGAACCAGCTTCGTCATCGCTGGACGGTCTGTGACGGTGCAATGCACCTGGCACTCTACCGACTGAACCACCGGGGCCCCCGAGATTTCTAGGGACACAAGATAGTAAACTCCATTCTTGTATTTCTTTTTCAGCAAATGCGTTTAAATAAAAGAATCATAAATTTATATATTTTGATTTTTTTTCTTCTATTTTTGTTTTTATTTTATTTTAATGTTTTGAAAAAAAAAATTCTTTTGTTTTTTTTTGTTTGTATTTGTAATTTGTTTTTCTGGTTCTGTTTTTTGTTTGTAATTTTTTTTTTCGTTTATACTGTTTTTTTGTTTGCTTTACGTTTAAAATAAAATTACTTAAAACATCAGTATTATTCTTGTTCAAAATACTGGAATAATCTACGTGAATGGGCGGTAAGAGTAATCCCCATTAAGAAGCATTCCAACGTCAATTTTATGAATACGCCGGGAAAGCCCTGCATCCCGCCCAAGAGATGAAAGACGAAAATGTGCCATTCACTGTTATGCCGGGTCGCCCATGCTCATCCACCGCAAATCACCGGGGTACACTCACGCATGCTTGTTACAGTTATGATAGGTGACATTATATAAAACACAGTTACACTAGATCATTTCTAATGTCCAGTTAAAAGCCAGCTTGTGATTGCTCAAACTATTCACCATCGTGCGAATGACTGGCTTACGATCAAACTAATAATCCGCATTAGAGTTCTGCACCATAAATATATTCTCGAAACCAGACTTCGCTCAGGATCAAGTCTCGGTTTATACAAAAATCTCAGACCAGGGGGGGACTAGGTCTCAGTTGCAGACTATTACCTATAACACACATACTTATGGATTATATTAAATCTTGTCCAGTTCATATATAATTATAATCTTTACTCTACACAGCATACAAATATAACACAATTACAATTTGGTTAACATAAAGATAAATGCTTCCAAAAAATACTTATGTTTCTGTTACCAGAACTTGTACGTTACCACATGGTTCGAATTATGAACAGACCGACAAAGGCTTGAATGACAATAAGAAGGCAAACCTTGGTTTACGTAAACCTGAGTTTGAAAAAGACGAGAATACGGACCAGTGCTGACCAATAATCCCAGCTTACTCGCCTCGAAGCTGGGTAACGCATCGCGATCACCTTGGTTTCGTCCTGGTCTAGACTATAGTTTACATGAAACCCTGGTCTAGACCAGGGACCATAATTCGGCCGATAAAATTCAGCCTGTTCTCTCGAAAACCCGCACATTATCTGCTTATAGCAGAACTTGTTTTAGGTTTTTAATCTGCTTAGAATCGCCTCATTCTGAGTCGATAATGTGTTGAAAATGAGAGCGTTTTAGTCACATTATCGACTCATACTGAGACAATACTAAGCAGATTTTGTGCGCAAAATGACACAAATAAGCCAACTCACGAATTTTCAGGTATACACTCTTCATCATGTGTTTTCACTGTGGGCTGTGGCCCGTGCTATTAAACGAAATAACGGATATGACACTATTATCTGCTTATATCAGAATCAAACAATCACATTAAGTATACATTTCACTTCATATAATCACATTAAGTACATATTTCACTTCATATAATGACAATAAGTACATATTTCACTTCATATAATCACAGAAAGTACATATTTCACTTCATATAATCACATTACGTACATATTTCACTTCACATAATCACATTACGTACATATTTCACTTCATATAATCACATTAAGTACATATTTCACTTCATATAATCACATTACGTACACATTTCACTTCATATAATCACATTAAGTACCTATTTAACTTCATATAATCACATTACGTACATATTTCACTTCATATAATCACATTACGTACATATTTCACTTCATATAATCACATTACGTACATATTTCACTTCATATAATCACATTAAGTACATATTTCACTTCATATAATCACATTAAGTACATATTTCACTTCATATAATCACATTAAGTACATATTTCACTTCATATAATCACATTAAGTACATATTTCACTTCATATAATCACATTAAGTACATATTTCACTTCATATAATCACATTAAGTACGTATTTGCGCGAGGACATGTTGTACAATTGCATTAATTCGCCTCCAATATGTTGGTTTCTCAGAAAGAATTTCGGTCTCCGCAGCAATTCGTTCTGCGGCCTCTCGTATCGACATTATATGTTCACAGGGGTGTGACTAAAAACCGCCCGGATCAGCTCGGACCAGTCCAACCGCCCCTGTGGAGGATAGGGGATGATTTTGGTGGCAATATATGTACAGGGGTGTCATGGAAACCTACTCAGTGCTTCTTAACGGTCACGGCTTCCCTATCGTCTTTGATGATTCGATCTGATTCTGAATGCTTACGAATCCCATTGTAACCGATTAAATTAGCCAGCCATGATCACAGCGAATATATACGAACTAATATCGGGACACTTCATACGTTTACTGTTGCAGTGTTTTATGTTTATTGCATTAGGTTTATTACTTTGCGTTAGAAATTCAATACGTTAGTGGCTTCAAAGAACACCAAGGTCGACTTCAAAGAAAGTGTCGTATCAAACTACAGTTACTACGCGCCGTATCAGAGGAATGTTTCTGCGCAACTTATTCGATTTAACTGAAGAGGTATGCTAATGGACTTGGTTAATCTTTGATCTCGTAGCTTAGATAAAACGTTTCTCATATCGCATTAATGCCAGCATGGCGCATAATGCGTATTGCCACTGTGAACTTATAATAGCTGTCACAGCTGTGCCCTGTTGTTTTAAACTGATAACATAGACTTGGGTTAAAAAGGGAACACACACTTTCTAGTGTATACTTTCATATGTATGTATATATGCACTGTTACCATGCTGCTCTTGCACAGTTACTGTTGTGATCTTCGGGAGAGGGGGTTCATCTAAGTGGTTAGCATTTGTCCCCAAATCCCGTCACCATATTATTTTGTTAAATAAATATGTTTAAACCACTTGGCCGGAATCGTCATCTCCGGTTTAAACCTCCGAGTTTAAACATGGTTTAAACCTACATTGGCGATCCAGCCAAAGAGGGTCTAAGGGGGCGTTTTTTGTTTTTCAGTTACCAACTAATTGACAACTCGATTTAGTGATGTGGGCATACAGTCAAACTACCCTCTTACCTATCGGACCAAAAGACAAGCCGATGTAATAGTTATTGGCATGTCATAAATTATCGCGAATGTGTGCACGCTCATTGGAGTTATTCATTGAGAAATAAGTATTGCTCATGGACCATTAATCCGATCTCTTCGTGGGTTTAAATCAATCTGACAAAGGTCATGTCTCTCAACACGAGTTTTACGCGCTGTTTATCACTTTGTTTGTGATAGATTTTATGCCAGATGTTCTACCAGCAAAGACAAAAGTTGTGGTATTTATATGTATATATGTATATATTAAAAGGTATATGAGGCTGTATATATGTTTGTCCGTCTGTTCGCAACTGTTCTAAAACTGACTTAAAAATAAGAAAAAATTTAATTAAAAAAACAATTACAAAATTGTGTTGTTAAATTGAGTAAGGAGTTGTATCTAACAAGAAACAATATTTAAAATTTATATTAATATGATCAAACTGTACGCAAATGTGACGCAGGCGCCTGTCGTACGCAGGCCCCTCTGACGCTGAATAAAGGCTCCACAATCGAGTCAATCCTGGACCAAGAGGTCAGTCAAGTAAAAGCAATTTGCTTATATGAGTGCACACCAGAAGCGGCATCTGAAATGTTTGAAGTGGGCAACCATGCAGAGGCACATCTTTTAATAAAGAAATATATTACAGGCGTTGCTTTTTTTTTCAATGTAATACATTTTCCGTCATGCAGAAAATCAAAAAGTTCCCAGTTTTTGAACTGGTGGGATATTATGGGAATTTATGGGCGGAGCCAGAGTAGAGCTTTGTGGCATGATCTACATCAAAATAAGTTATAAAATTTGACTCATAGTGCAATATAAGCTTAGGACTGCAAATTATGTGAAAAGCATATCTGGTCATGCAGTAGCATCGTGTTGGTGTCAAATTAAAACGTTGAATCATTCAAATGAATTCTTAGAAAGCACCAGTATTTATGATTGCCACAAGCCAAAAAAACAAAACAACCACAAGATAGTTGAAAGGTCTATCGCTCATCTTTTAGAGTTCGCCCATAATGAAATTAGATCTGAAAATGAATACTGACCATTGTGGTTCCCGATTGGGAAGCTGAAAAGAAGCTCAACTCTCGACTGTCACTGATAAATTTAAACATTCGTGGAAAAAAAATAATTCGTATTATCCTGCAACTGCAATCACGTGGTTACATCACGCGAGATGACGGAGTATCCGTCCATAGTCACGTGGTTACATCACGCGAGATGACGGGGCATTCGCCCTTGGTCACGCAAAAATAGTGACATAAATCTCTGGTATGACCGATTGGCACACGTTAAATGACACCCGCGAGCCAATCGCGTGCACTCCGTGGCTCAGTAGGCTCGTTAGCTTTCTGCAGTAATTGATTTAAATGAATTATCGGCATATGGACTAAATGAAGATTTGAATTTTGAATGATGTGACCTGTGAAATATTGATGCCTCTTCTTAAAAACAAAGATGTCTTTTTCAGGCACCAGGACTCTTCACCCTCTTCACATATATCCAATGGGCTGTGTGTATTATTTATTAGTGTCGCCTTCAGAAGGCCCACCTCCACTGCGAAAAAGGTTAGTCAAAATGATTAATTTACGTTAGTCAAATTTTGTCCCCAGGATGACTAACTACCGTTAGTCATAATGACTAAGACTAACGAGGCTCTTAGCCATAATATTAGGGTGGTGTTGGTCATACGGACTAAGACATGGTTAGTCAAAATGACTGATTGTTTCATTAGATTAACATTGTGTTAATAAAAATGACCAGGATGGAGTCAAAATTACTAACGTTTCTTAGTAACTGTGAAGGTGAGCATGTAACTTGGTGGATATTTTGTGCAAATGAATCCAATACTCAACCAGATGATATTTCAATAATCAGAGACCTATCTGAAAGTGGGTGAAGCCTTCTATCAATTCCCTAAATCACATATACTGGTCTGTTTAGAGGTCAACACTAGTATGTGGTATAGGTCTGTTTAAATGGTTTATTTACGAGATGTATCTGGTGTCTATGAAATAAGAACTATTGTATCCACTAATGTAACCTTTGGTGTGGGGTGAATATTTGATATTATGCCATTATAATATCCCATTATAATCGTTCAATTATATATATTTACATACTAAGTGTGATCATCACTAAATCCAGCATTCCGATTGGTCGGCACCCACGTGGCTAGTTGCAATTATTTCTAGGTGAACGCGCAACAGCTCATAACTGCAGCCTCATAATTACATCGATACGTCATTGGTTTTGGAAAGACGAACGCGTAATGTTTTGGGCGCATTTGGATTGACTTAATAAATCATCGGGTTTCAATATAAAGAGAAATTGTTCCTGTTAAATTTTGCCAAGGGTGCTATGGGATATTTTGGGCTGGTTTTGTCACTATACAATTTTCGATTTAAATACATTTACAAAAGTGGCTTTTTCGCTAAATGTATATAAATATAAGGATTAACTGTCAAGTGAACTGTTTTTATGGAGAGGTAACCGTGAGGTAAGTGGTCATAACTTGTGTGTAAAACCCGAACTTGTATGTTTTACACAAGTTATGCCCACTAACCTCACGGTTACATCTCCATAAAGACAGTCCACATGACAGTTAATCCTTATATCTAACATAATTGCGAAGCAAAGGAAATTGAATATTTAGCAACGAATGTTAAAATAAATTAAGGCAGTGTTGCAATTAGTGTTATTCGTCGTTTAACCCTTTACCCAACAGAACGGCCCTGTGCCAATGTATTCTCTTATATATGCGAGTCGACCATAGGTCGCCTCGCATATATAAGAGAATGCACTGGCTTAACACATTAAAAAGTATGAAATTGTTAAAGAATGTAAGAAAAAATGGAAAAAGTGTTAAAAAAAGATTTTTTTTAGGCCAATGCATTCTCTTATATATGCGAGGCGACCTATGGTCGACTCGCATATATAAGAGAATGCATTGGCACAGGGCATAACTGTAACCATCACAATGTGGTCAAGGAGCCGATTCCAATGATATCCATATTTGTATGGTTCTATTGAGACAGACCGAAGATATTTTAGGCTGTTGAAGCTTTATTTGGGAGTTTTGTTGGGTAAAGGGTTAACTTAGTCACTATGACTAGGGCCAGAGTTAGTCATAGTGACTCGCTGAAATGTGTTTTTGTCAACGTGCATCTACATGCGTGTGACTAGGCCTATGTTTATCATATTGACCCGAGTGTGTTCTCATTGTTGAAGGGACTCAGTGTATTCATGTGGGTTCAAGTGAAATAACATAAAAGGCTGTAAAACAACAAGTCATCAACAAGTACACGAACAAAAAGATTGAATTTGTTATTATTAACGAGAATTTGCATATGAAAACCATTGTTATGTAAACATTGCTGCTACAATGAAATTACCCATAAAAGTCAAATAAGTCATAACACACTAAATTTTAATCGAAACTTGACATTAAATATTCAAAAAGGTCAAATATTTGAAAATTAATCTGAGAATAAGATTAAGACTAATATGTTTGAACTTACTATGCAATTAGCGACGTTTGTTGACAACTCACTCCAACAGTTTTTGTTTACATAACGATGGTTTCAAAACGCGAAATTGCGTTATTGGAGACCTTTCAACAATTAATATAAGAAACCATTTTGACTTTCTCGTCCCAGCTCGAAAGTGCATGATCTAGGCGACGTTTGTGAGCCGATTTCGCTTTGTGTCACTTACAATCATATGATTTTCCGCGTGTAGTCAATTCATGTCAATCGTGAACCCGCTCACAACATTCGCATAAGTCATATAATCTCAAGCCTCGACCGACACCAAATGCGAAAGGAACAGGTATTAACTAAGAAATTATTTCAATGTAAGACGACATCTATGTGTGATTTACACTATGACATCCGGAGTTCTCATATTTTGCATATGACTATGACAGCGTTGGACGTATCTCCAATAGCGATACCGGTCTGGTTGGACCTTGACGGAACCAAAGATGGTGAATTCATCACTGCAACCTTAGATGTAAAACAGAGTTCAGTCCCCTCGTCAAGCGATGTCTGAACGCTGCCGACATGCGGATTTTCTTAATTAAATCTAACATTTTTAATAATGTGTTTTGTCAGTTACAATTCATTCTGACTTGATCTAGACATTTTTCAAATGAATATAGACAGTTCAGTTTCTAGAAATAATTCAGAATGAATTGTAACCTACAAAAGTTTCAAATAAATAAATGTGACATTTCTTCACATTACGTGTAGGTGCGGGCAGCGGTAAGTCCTGTGAAGGGGACTTAACTGTGCATGGAACTTGCACTGCGACTTGCGGTATTGAGTTGGTATTTTAGCTGTCAAACCGAATGGTTTCAATAAACCGGATTTAAACTGGAAATGTTGAATCCTTCCTTGAGTGCCCGGTGAGTGTCCTGGTAACTCTGGTTATATTTAGAGAAGGTATTCTGATATTGTGCGGTATTATCTTGTCCTGTATACAGGAGTCGGCACCGGGAGTTTGCACTGCCTCTGAACATTCCGGATGTTATATAGCCGGAACAACTGTCACATGGTTATAGTGTGTACATTGAAAGCTATGATATGTTAAGCTGTTTCATCCTGTCCGGTATGTGTAGTTCATTGTGATTATTCAGTCAACCTCTTATCAGATAAATAACATATGGGAGTTCCTTGTCCTTAGAACAAGAGTTTATCACCATTCAACGGGTCTGTACAATACCACGATCGAGACCAGTGTGGTTTTCGTTTGAGTGCTATGCTATTAACCCTTTACCCAACAGAACGGCCCTGTGCCAATGCATTCTCTTATATATGCGAGTCGACCATAGGTCGCCTCGCATATATAAGAGAATGCATTGGCTTAACACATTAAAAATTATAAAATTGTTAAAGAATGTAAGAAAAAATGGTAAAAAGTGTTAAAAAAAGTTTTTTTTTAGGCCAATGCATTCTCTTATATATGCGAGGCGACCTATGGTCGACTCGCATATATAAGAGAATGCATTGGCACAGGGTATAACTGTAACCATCACAATGTGGTCAATGAGCCGGTTCCAATGATATCCATATTTGTATGGTTCTATTGAGACAGACCGAAGATATTTTAGGCTGTTGAAGCTTTATTTGGCCGGTTTTGGCCGGATTGTTGAGTAAAGGGTTAACGCGTTGCTAACACACCCTTCTTGAATAATAACTCTTGTACTTCTTCCGCCGATGAAAGTCGCTGACAAATTAAACTTAGGTTGTTGTGTATTTGCACCATGGTGGTTCATAAACTATCAATTCCCTTGGGATGCGTTTTGTGGATCATTCCAGTGACTAATTAATGATTTCAAACCGTTTAAACACATCTGGTCGACAGCTAACTATATAGGGGCATTCGCTTCTGTTTAAAATGCGCACAACCCGGTCCCTGACAAGTCCCAAATATGAGAACTCGCAGTGCAGATCACGTGACATATTATATTTTACAGTTCTGTAAAATCATCATTCATGGAGCTATAATTTTCTGATATTGTGTGGTTATTCCAGGAGTGTAGACAGTTTGACCTGGTCCTTGGAGGGAGACTACCTAAATCCAGCCATTTATGGGACCATCTCTTGCTACATGCACTCAACAGAAAATATCAAATCAAAGAAGTATTATGAGTCTGGCAATGGTCGATAATACCCAGACCGTTATCATTAACGGTACCAAGTAACATCGCCGGTTTATAAAACATGGAGAATAACGCCATAGAAGTTACACAATCGAACCTGGTTATTGTCGTGACTAATACTATTAATAATAATATTGATGATGATGATGATGATGGTGGTGGTGGTGGCAGTAGATCAGCTTGTATGGCACTTAGTCACAAGAGTCTATAAGCGCTTTAGTGGTGACATTATTATCATAGTTGTTGAGTTATGCCCAGTATAATGGTGCCGCCATTTTACAGGCGCTTCACTGGAAACCCACATACACACATAAATACCTGCGCACGATCTTATTACGCACGACCAACACACTAAGTATAAATTTTGCATCTAGGTATGACAATTTGGCGCGAAATTGGAACAGCTTACGACTCTACAGCCAGCCGCTGCTTATATAATTCGACAAGCTGCTGTTTTAGGAGACTCGATAGTTCACCGGCGGGAAGCGAACTCATTCTGCTGCGTTAACAACATTCCAAGTCGAAAATGTTAACCAGCAGGCTCTCATCGGAATCAATCCCGGTGGATATATCGACAATACATGTACATGTAACTACATAGTTTGTTTGAATACAACAATATGTCATGAGTCTGGAAAGAAATATGTTCACGAGCGCTACTTCTTTCCAGACACGAATGAGATGTTTCAGGTATTCAAACAAATAATTGTATGTATTCGTTTTATTATAAATTATGATCTTTATTAATGTTCAGCATTGCTACATAATGCGGCATTTTCACTTTTAATAGTACTACAAATTGAACAATATAGTCCGAAAAAAGAGTCCGGTATGTACTGGGTGCATTGATTAACGCTCGCGTAAACCGCCGGCAAGCTACAGTGAACTAGCGAAAGCTACAGTGGAATACAGATATCGTATCTCTCTGCGGCTTCTAAAGGTGCCATTACACGATTAAGCTTCCTTAATTCAGCTCCAAATGGTAATCACATGGGGTTATGCTGGATGTTCACATTACACCATCCAGCAAGCTTTTAAAAGCACTGTTTTATCAGGAAATCTTTCATAGACTGCCATCATAATTAACTGGTCTGTGGTTATATTTCCTAACTTTACTAACCAGACTCCAATATTGTGGACTACACATGTGTCTTTGATCAGATATCAGGAGGAATTCTGTTATTTAACTGCTACATGACATTAATGGGTGATCCGTGCTGAATGAAAAAACGGCCGGGTTCCTTTCCATAGAGCTGGCTCAATGGGTAATACAAAGTGCTGAGCTGTATGAAATGGCATGGTATTACACGATGTAGCTCGCCTCTTGAGCTTGCTGAATAAAGCAAGCTTAATCGTGTAATGGCACCTTAAGAGAAGCATACTGTATGGGTGCACGACGTTCTACGTTTCTGTAATTTTCCGTTATTATTACAGGCAAGCATAGAATGTACTTCTCTGACCAGCCAGTCTTGTCCATCCATATGGCGCAACGGGCCACCGGCTGTTCCTGTGTTTACATTCCATCGGCAATGTTCCATTATATTAGTGTCCATGTTTACTCCAGTGTATTAAGTTAAATTATCATGACTGATTGGAGCACGGATCGAGAAACCATGTTGCAGGGCCAATGCGTTGTAATGATCACCGTTATCCCTCTGGTTAAGCGGTACTGCTACATGCAACTTTATAGGTATCATACTGATTTGCTATGCTACCGGTGGGTCTTGCTGAATCGCTATGATGCTGGTATGGCAAGCTGATGTTGTTGAGAAAATATTTTTCTAAAGTCATCATTTTCGCGGTATTGGGTTTATCTGAATGAATCGAGGAAACGACGATATATTTGGAGCTTTATTAAGGATAAAACAATATGTATATTGTAAAATATTATAATAATAGCTGTGTTATTTGTTGTAAGCCGACCGTAATTGCAAAGAGCGCAACCATAATCCAAATATTTTAAAACAGCCATTTTCTTAAATGGTTCA
This sequence comes from Siphonodentalium dalli, assembly GCA_032622095.1. NCBI lineage: Eukaryota > Metazoa > Mollusca > Scaphopoda > Gadilida > Siphonodentaliidae > Siphonodentalium > Siphonodentalium dalli. The sequence continues at coordinate 253,252,479 of CP136065.1, forward strand.
TACATAGACTGGCTTATTCTAAAATTAATATATAGCAACCCACAATTAGAGATACTGTACTGTTAACTGTCGTATTTTGGAACAAAATATTAAAACGAACATAAATGAAAGTGGTACATTTTTTGGACCTATCACCCAGCCTGTTCTCCAGAAAAACCGCACATTATTAGCTCATACACAACTTCTTTAGGTAGATAATTTTCTTAGAATCACCTCGTTTGAGTCAATAATCTGCTGAATTTGAGAAGATCTTAGTCACATTATCGTCTCATAATGAGGCGATTCCAAGCATTATCGACTCATAATGAGGCGATTTCAAGCATAGTATGTGCGAACAATGACACAAATAAGACAACCCACGACTTTTCAGGTGTACGCTCTTTAAAAGGTGTTGCACTGTGGCCCGCCCCATTATGCAGCTATTTCACATTATAGGTCGATTATGTAGTATCTTCGCGAGGATAAGGGGCTTCAACTGTATTCATGTTATCGTATATGTACATTGTACGTCGTTTTAGCGACAGGCAATGTCACGAAATATTTCCAGGGTGCTTGGCTCAATTATATTCATGTTATCGTATGGAGACGAGTAGCTTTAGATCTGGAATGATTTAAGTGAAACAAACAGAACATGGTCATATGAGATATCTACACCTCAGATCAAGGATCAGGGGATCTAAAATGAAAACAATATTTCTGTCTATTAAAAAATTACAATTAACAGCATGCGCATAAGTTGGTCCAATTGAGAAACATGCAGAAAAAAACATTGTAAGCGAAAAGTGTATGACAAAACAATAAGAAGTTTACTTTGACAATGAGACTACAAAATTTCTTGTATCCTGATTCACTGTTAATATGGACTAGATTTTCAAATATTAATCGAAATTACTATGTTTTTCACAAAACATATTATATTACACACTCAGCAAATAAAGGTGATGCTATGATGAGTGAATAAAAACCTGATTTTATCTTTAAAATAATACACATTGTTGCTAATGCTCAGAGTAAACATGTAGTTCTGGTCAGGTCAAGCGAAGTCCCACGGTCTTCAATATAGCGCCGAGTTCGGTCAGATTTGTGTATTAGCATTGACCCACATATGGCGGTGTTAATTTGGTGTTATTTAATTACGCCGTAGAAAAAAAATATGATTTTCTGATAAACCAATAATATTGGGCAACATATTAACAGATCATGACCATTCATACGTAAAGTGGTGATATAATTATTTGACGCTGAGTACATTTTGTCAGATTGCCACGAATTTGATTTGATTTCCTCGTTTTTTAACCATGAGCGTGAGAAGAAGTTAGGAAATGGGACCAATTTGGCTTATAAATCTATTATGTTCAATCAGTTGTGTTTCCCGGAGCAATATCGGCACGTCAAATCGATTATCAATTCGTTCTATCAATATACATAACTTGATTGACCTATTTATTCAATACTACTTAATGTGGGAACGCTTCAAGGGAGAATGCAAAGTCATACATGTACACATAAAATGCAATCATGGCAGTACAAATCCTAAACAAACTCGATTTGATTCGCCCAGCTATATGATACGCAATCAATGCACTATTTGTACACAGATATAAATAAGACGTGCATCTGCACTATAGATATATGAACGCCTGTTACACATGACATTCTGTTAAAAAAAACATCGGCACTAACGTGGGGTTTTTAAAACGGCCGACTGAAAATACATGTAGTTGAGATTGACTGCCGTTTGCATTACCCCACACCTCATGACTTCATGTCACTCCGCTCATGTTCTTCATTATATTATCATTTTAGAGAGAACATCTTGTCAAATATATACAAGTTTATATATGTCTTGTAAAACTAAGATATAAAGCCACATTGCTATGGAAAAATGGGAACTCCCTGACCAAGATGGCAACCGGATTGGATATCTTCTATAGATCCGTTTCTGCTGTTTGGAATTAATTTTGTTGACAATTGTGACTTTATTTCGTAGTTTTTTATGTTTACTGAATATTGGAGCAATGAAATATGCCATTCTTGGGGTCCCAGCCCTTCCCGGGCCCTCAACAAATCCAAGAAGTGGCAAAGCAAGGGATACCATTGCTTATGAATGTTCCAACTCAATGGAACCACACTTTGGATAAAAATGGCTGCCAAAATGGTGGCCAACATATTACAAATTGTATATATTGCCCCAACGTGCCGGGAAATCGCTTACAACTTCTGGATGGTGAATAAAATTGACGTATCTGCCTTATATTTATTGCATACAACTATTATGATGCACATTAGTTCATTGCTGCTAGAGTAACCACTGGAAGTCACCCTATCAGCTCCCGGAATATTCACTGTGGAATTGGTGGCATTAAAATGTTATATGCAAACAGTGTGCCTGTCATTTGCAGAATAGGGTCCCCAGCGGGTGAATTTAGTGATGCTATCACGCATAGCGGCCAGCATCAAAACATTTACCCCATGGAGACCTCACAAAAACAAAATGTCATGTACGCATTTAGTACGACACTGTTTTGGAATAAATTGTGTGAGATATGATTTTGGGTTGTACTATTCACTGTGTATATGCACAAGTTTTACGTTTCCTTTTTTGGTTCAATCCTCAAATGCTGGGGTCTCAACTGGAGTACCAGTCTATATAATCTGAATCTATATAAGTTGAATGTATATAATGTATTGTTGACAACGGCTGGACACTTTGATGTACTGGAGTATCTGAGTGTATGTAGTCTGAATCTACATAATTTGGGTGTTTATAATGTATTATTGACAGCGGCTGGACACTGAGTCTATATAATCTGAATCTACATAATTTGGGTGTTTATAAAGTATTGTTGACGGCGGCTGGACACCGAATCTATATAATCTGAATCTATATAATCTGAATCTACATAATTTGGATGTATATAATGTATTGTTGACGGCGGCTGGACACTGCATCTATATAATCTGAATCTATATAATCTGAATATATATAATTTGAATGTATATAATGTATTATTGACGGCGGCTGGACACCGAGTCTACATGTATATAATCTAAATCTATTTAATTTGAATGTATATAATGTATTGTTGACAGCGGCTGGACACTTTGATGTACTGTATTATCTGAGTGTATATAGTCTGAATCTACATAATTTGGGTGTTTATAATGTATTGTTGACAGTGGCTGGACACTGAGTCTATATAATCTGAATCTATTTAATTTGGATGTATATAATGTATTGTTGACGGCGGCTGGACACTGAATCTATATAATCTGAATCTATATAATCTGAATATATATAATTTGAATCTATAGAATTTGAATTTATATAATGTATTGTTGACGGTGGCTGGACACTGAATCTGTATAACCTGAATATATATAATCTGAATGTATATAATGTATTGTTGACAGCGGCTGGACACTTTGATGTACTGGAGTATCAGTCTATATAATCTGAATCTACATAATTTGGGTGTTTATAATGTATTGTTGACGGCGGCTGGACACTGAGTCTACATTTATATAATCTAAATCTATTTAATTTGAATGTATATAATGTATTGTTGGCGGTGGCTGGACACTGAATCAATATAATCAAAACTATATAATTTGAATGTATATAATGTATTGTTGACGGCGGCTGGACACTGCATCTATATAATCTGAATCTATATAATCTGAATATATATAATTTGAATGTATATAATGTATTATTGGCGGCGGCTGGACACTGAATCTACATGTATATAATCTAAATCTATTTAATTTGAATGTATATAATGTATTGTTGGCGGCGGCTGGACACTGAATCTATATAATCTGAATCTATATCATCTGAATCTATATAATCTGAATATATATAATTTGAATGTATATAATGTATTGTTGGCGGTGGCTGGACACTGAATCAATATAATCAAAACTATATAATTTGAATGTATATAATGTATTGTTGACGGCGGCTGGACACTGCATCTATATAATCTGAATCTATATAATCTGAATATATATAATTTGAATGTATATAATGTATTATTGGCGGCGGCTGGACACTGAATCTACATGTATATAATCTAAATCTATTTAATTTGAATGTATATAATGTATTGTTCTGACAAGAATGGACTATTGCAATGCACTGTTGTTCCGAGCCCCAGACTACCAGCTTCGGCGAATACAGCGTCTGCAAGACTGTGCTGCAAGAATCGTGTGTAGGTTGAAGAAAGGCAATAGTCCAACCACCATGAGATCACAACTACATTGGCTGCCTATTCAGGATAGAATTTCTTTCAAAATTGCAACATTCGGATATAAACGTTTAAAGAATTCAGAAACCGCCCCTACTTACATGAAAGAGCTCATTTCTCCTTATGTGCCAACAAGAAATGTTCGATCGAAGGATGCAGGCCTACTAACACCAAAAGGCGCCAACCTGAGAACTGTTGGAGATCGCGCATTTTGTGTTTCATGTCCGTTCACCTGGAATTCCTTACCACAACCCATCAGAGAATCGCCATCATTCGGAGAATTCAAATCAACACTGAAAACATATTTGTTCGAGCGGAGGTATCGAGACATTTTGAACCTTCAACGATGACATTCTGTTCATTCTGTATATATCACTGCATTTTCTCTTTTTCTCTCTATATATTTGAAACAAATCATGTGAAGCGCCTAGGGCCCATCATCACGGGGATAGGCGCTATACAAGAACAATTATTATTATTATTATTATTATTGTTGGCGGCGGCTGGACACTGAATCTATATAATCTGAATCTATATCATCTGAATCTATATAATCTGAATATATATAATTTGAATGTATATAATGTATTATTGACGGCGGCTGGACACTGAGTCTACATGTATATAATCTAAATCTATTTAATTTGAATGCATATAATGTATTGTTGGCGGCGGCTGGACACTGAATCAATATAATCAAAATCTATATAATTTGAATGTATATACTGTATTGTTGACGGCGGCTGGACACTGAATCTATATAATCTGAATATATATAATCTGAATATATATAATCTGAATCTATATAATCTGAATTTATATAATCTGAATCTATATAATCTGAATCTATATAATCTGAAGTTATATAATCTGAATCTATATAATGTATTGTTGACGGCGGCTGGACACTGAATCTATATAATCTGAATTTATATAATCTGAATCTATATAATTTGACTGTATATAATGTATTGTTGACGGCGGCTGGACACTGAATCTATATAATCTGAATCTATATAATCTGAAGTTATATAATCTGAATCTATATAATGTATTGTTGACGGCGGCTGGACACTGAATCTATATAATCTGAATCTATATAATCTAAATCTATTTAATGTGAATGTATATAATGTATTGTTGACGGCGGCTGGACACTGAATCTATATAATCTGAATCTATATAATCTGAAGTTATATAATCTGAATCTATATAATGTATTGTTGACGGCGGCTGGACACTGAATCTATATAATCTGAATCTATATAATCTGAATCTATATAATTTGAATGTATGTAATGTATTGTTGACGGCGGCTCGACACTCTGATGTCCTAGCCATTAATCCGTTACTATTAATCCGTTACTATTAATCTGTATGTGTTAGGGTATACGAGCAGACGAGAGACAATTGCAGAAGGATTCCTATTATTTAGTGGAAATGTTCAGATAATAATTTTGTTGAACTTATTATATGAACATGTCCTAAGGGAACTATTCGTCAATGAGTATTTAGTATAGCAAGGGCTAAACGAAATGTTTAGAGTTAACATATTAGCAACAATGGTTTAGGACCATGGATCTCAACACGTTCACGAAAGCAGTTTTTGTTTATAGTAATTGTACCACAAGCAGTATGTGAGGTCTGTTGTCGTCTCCAAATTTTAATATACACACCTGTCCATACACATTCAGCAAGACATTGGTCAGTACCTAAACAAATACATTCGATTGCAATTATAACGAGTATTGTCAGTTTGCTTAGCATTGTCAATGATTGACGTTTGGTTGAATGGGCGTGCCATTTTAAGGAAACATTGTCAAATTCAAACGACTGCTGATGCGCTCGGCGAGTGTCCTTATAATACTAATAAACATGCATGCTGACACGGACTTTACATGCTCCTGAACGGGGGAGTTCTTGTACACAATAAAACGGTATGACTACACTTATAACGAAAATTGGTTTTGACTACGTTACCCACATAGCTTAAAGTGGTGCTTCGAGTTCCCGCACGAAAAAAACAAAGTTTTTGATTTGGTGTCTCCTACATCAAACGTTACACTGGGGACAGTCGAGCTTGGATCCAGACCTATCGCTAACGTCGATGAAATCTCACATCTACGTGGTATTATTCAGAGTTCGACTTGTCAACAAACCTCCAAAATAGAGAGAGCAACTCAAATGCTACGCACTTGCTTCTTTCCAGCTTGTCATTAACTTGTTTCAACCGAATTTTCGCGATAAACAAACTTGAAGATTTTCAAGCATATCGTTATTCCAAAAACGTTGTACGGCTAGGGACCAAGGTGTGGTTTGTTACACACGCAGCATACGGTATTGGATGTGCGTTAAGAATTGACAGCGCATTCCAAAACGCAGTAATACTATATTATCAATGTCATAACTCGAACTTCTCCCTTTGGAGTATGAAATTGATCGTAGAAAAGTATTGGTTGTTGTAACACTGGTTATCTTACCCCATAATGATAGAGCAGATCTCGATATATTCCCATTCAGTCGTCATGGGAACCGAATATATACGGTCGCCCGATGGAAGGATTTCTGAAAGATATATCCGATATCTCAATAGCTTCAAATCATTTTTTTGCAGAAACGTTTCTTTCCGGTTCAGTGCACGCGGAAGACATTGTCAGAGATTGTCCCTATGTTCGCTACCCACGGGAGATGAGATCTCTGTTCACTACTCATGGGAGGTGAGTCAGAGTGATCAGAGAGACGATTCTCTATCATTTATCTTCAAAGTAAAGCCCGACATCTAGTCACTGTGGCTGCTCTCTCTCGAAGAACCAGATTATTTTTTCCAATATGTAAAAAGATGGCCAATAGTATTACTAAAAGCACTCAATATTATTACTAAAAGCACTCAATATTATTACTAAAACTACTCAATATTGTTACTAAAACCACTCAATATTATTACTAAAACTACTCAATATTATTACTAAAACTACTCAATATTAATACTAAAACTACTCAATATTATTACTAAAAGCACTCAATATTAATACTAAAACTACTCAATATTAATACTAAAACCACTCAATATTAATACTAAAACTACTCAATATTATTACTAAAACCACTCAATATTATTACTAAAAGCACTCATGATAATGACGTTCAGTGCACCAAACATATTTATTTTTTGTTTGTTTCTGGAGAGGGCGTCTGAGTTTGCACAGATGGCACGAAACGCATTTTGGTATTCGTCAATTGACATATTTTGAACTCAGACTTTTATCTTGCTGGAAAACATGAATACCCTTACATTTATTTCACCTGCCTTGGCAGATATGTCTCAATGCAAATTGAAATGCTGAGTAATGAATATCGTTTTTTTCAAGCGTTGTGCGCGGTTTATTTTCAACTTATTTTTTTATTAATATTTTTGATAGGAATAACTGTATCATATCGGATAACTCAATGACGTATGTGCATTTTACTTAATGTTTTTTGCTTGTGTCTATGCATGTTGATATCGGCGTGTGAACCGTATATTACCTCTCTTGTATAACTAATTCCATAAGTGTGTGCATATATATTCATTGATTTGGCGGAATAAACAACCTCTCTCTGATATGAAATTTGCATGGTTCTGAACAGGTTATTGGACACACTAAAACGATATCACTACACTCATAATGCAAATTTGTTTTGACAACATCATGGGTAGGGTGAGTACGAATGGCATGCCCACCACATCATGTGTAGGGTGAGTACGAATGGCTCCATGACAGTATGGGTGGGAAGTGTGAGTACGAATGGCACCAGGACATTATGGGTGGGAAGGGTGAGTACGAATGGCACCATGACAGTATGGGTGGGAAGTGTGATTACGAATGGCACCAGGACATTATGGGAAGGATGAGTACGAATGGCACCAGGACATTATGGGAAGGATGAGTACGAATGGCATGCCCACCACATCATGGGTAGGGTGAGTACGAATGGCACCATGACAGTATGGGTGGGAAGGATGAGTACGAATTGCACCAGGACATTATGGGTGGGAAGTGTGATTACGAATGGCACCAGGACATCATGGGTAGGGTGAGCACGAATGACACCATGACAGAATGGGTAGGTGAGTACGAATGGCATGTCAATCACATCATGGGCAGGGTGAGTAGGAATGGCACCATGACACCATGGGTATGGTGAGTACGAATGGCATGCCCATCACATCATGAGTAGGGTTAGCACGAATGGCACCATGACATCATTGGTAGTGTGAGTACGAATGTCACCAAAACATCATGGGTAGTGTGAGTACGAATCACATGCCCACCACATCATGTGTAGTGTGAGTACGAATGGCACCATGACAGTATGGGTGGGAAGGATGGGTACGAATGGCACCAGTACATTATGGGTAGGGTGAGTACGAATGGCATCCCATCACATCATGGGTAGGGTGAGTACGAATGGCACCAGGACATCATGGGAATAGTGAGTACGAATGACATCATGGGTAGGGTGAGTACGAATGGAACCATGACATCATGGGTAGGGTGAGTACGAATGGCACCATGACATCATGGGTAGGGTGAGTACGAATGGCACCATGACATTGTGGGTAGGGTGAGTACGAATGGCACCAGGACAGAATGGGTAGGGTGAGTACGAGTGGCACCATGACATCATGGGTAGTGTGAGTACGAATGGCATGCCCATCACATCATGGGTAGTGTGAGTACGAATGACAGCATGGGTAGTGTGAGTACGAATGGCATGCCCATCACAGCATGGGTAGTGCGAGTACGAATGGCACCATGACAGAATGGGTAGGATGAGTACGAGTGGCACCATGACATCATGGGTAGGGTGAGTACGAATGGCACCAGGACAGAATGGGTAGGGTGAGTACGAGTGGCACCATGACATCATGAGTAGTGTGAGTACGAATGACACGATGACATCATGGGCGGGGTGAGTACGAATGGCACCAGGACATCATTGGTAGGGTGAGTACGAACGGCACGATGACATAATTGGCGGGTTGAGTAGGAATGGCAACATGACATAATGGGTAGGGTGAGTACGAGTGAACCAGGACATCATGGGTAGGGTGAGTACGAATTGCATGCCCATCGCACGAATGGCAACATGACATCAAATGCGGGGTGAGCACGAATGGCACCATGACATCATGCGTAGGGTGAGTACGAATGGCGCCAGGACATCATGGGAAGGGTGAGTACGAATGGCATCAGGACATGATGGGCGGGTGAGCACGAATGGCACCATGGCATCATGGGTAGGATGAGTACGAATGGCACCAGGACATGGGTAGGGTGAGTACGAATGGCCCCAGGACATCATGGGCGGGGCGAGCACGAATGGCACCATGACATCATGGGTAGGGTGAGTACGAATGGCACCAGTGCATCATGAACGGGGTGAGTATGAATGGCAACAGGACATCATGGGTAGGGTGAGTACGAAGGACATCATGGGTAGGGTGAGTACGAATGGCATGCCCATCACATCATGGGTAGGGTGAGTACGAATGGCGCCATGACATCATGGGTAGGGTGAGTACGAATGGCGCCATGACATCATGGGTAAGGTGAGCACGAATGGCACCATGACATCATGTGTAGGGTGAGTAGGAATGGCACCATTACATCATGGGTAAGGTGAGCACGAATGGTACCATCACATCATGGGTAGGGTGAGCACGAATGTCACCAGGACATCATGGGTAGGGTGAGTATGCATGGCACCAGGACATCATTGATAGGGTGAGTACGTATGGCTTTGTTTGAACATATTTTATTTGACCCTCATTACATAATACATTTAACAAATTAGAATATGAAATAAGATATGAGTTAATCAAAAGGGATGGGAGCACAAGTTATTCAACTTAGAATATTGCTCCTCTCCCTTAACAATATTGAAACGCAAATTATTAATTATATATGGCATTATGTATGACTCAATATTAGCTTATAGTTGGAATGTAGTACCTAACACGAGGAGGGTCGAGAATGAGGGTGTGGTATAAAGTGAGTAGACAGATATCAAGGATGGGATGTAGGTCCTATGGCGAGCTGAGCCGAGTATTTTGATGGCAATATGGGGAATGTATGAATATATAGGCTTATTTGGATTTTGAAGGTTTTCCGTCAATGAAATCTACCCGATGATGCAATGAAAGTTTCCGTATTGCGAAACAATTTATCATTTAAAGTATTGGATAGGTTGCTTTGACCAAAGAGGATATCTTCAATCCTATCAACGAAAATTCCATTTAGCCAAAGGCGTTGGATGAATATTAAGCGACTCTCTTCAAATAACGGGCACTGGAAGAAAAAATGTGAGGCGTCTTCAATATAAAACCCACATTGACAGTGAGCTGTTATAGAAATATAGTTTTCAAGTTTATCAAAATTTAAATCGCTGCAGTTATTCCTTAGCTTGGTGTGCACGATGTTCCATTTGCGAGTGCCTGAATTGAAGTATGGCGGCGGTTTTGGGGGAAATATAGGCAATTTGTCATACATTAATTTCAATATGTCGGTTTTGGTGCGATCAGATGAACCATTTATTACCACATCATTCCATTTAATTACCATCTCAGGCAGAAAGGTCGATTTAAAATGTTCTGTATTGTTGCGTTTCTGTAAGAATAATAATGGGTATCGATGTGAATAGGTAGATTGATCTTTAGCAAAGGTCGGCAAAAGTGTACTCAGGTAATTGGGAACTTTACCAAGAATTATTTTCTGCCAAGTATTAAATTTATGGTGTTCGCGTCTGGTGTAAAGTGTAGGCCATCCTACTTCAGTGAGGAGTTTTTCATTCGAAACAGATTTATTTAACCCACTAACAATTCGAGCGGCAAGTACGTATGGCACCAGGACATCATGGATAGGGTGAGTACGTATGTCACCAGGACATCATGGGTAGGGTGAGTACGTATGGCACCAGTACATCATGGGTAGGGTGAGTACGTATGACACCGTGTGTATGGTGAATATGAATGGCACCATGACATCATGGGTAGGATGGATAGGAATGGCACCATGACATCATGGGTAGGGTAAGTAGAATTGCTCCAGGACATCATGGGTAGTGTGAGTAGGAATGGCACCATGAAATCATGAGTAGGGTGAGTAGGAATGGCACCAGTGCATCATGGGTAGGGTGAGCACGAATGTCACCAGGACATCATGGGTAGGGTGAGTACGAATGGCATGCCCATCACATCACGAGTAGGGTAAGCACGAATGGCACCAGGACATCATGGGTAGGGTGCGTTGAATGGCATCCCCACCAGGAGTCGCTCGCGTCCACGTGCACTTCATCGGTCACGTGCGTATCATGTTGTCATGTTTGAGAAGGCTTTCATTTAGTTAACACTTTGGTTAACTCATGTACAATATGTACCATTCTGGTCTAACTTACTGTGATATTCTAAAAATTGCCACGTGCTCAATCAACAGGAACACTTATTACTTTCATACCCATCATTCTCATGGTTGATTATTGTTCAGATAATTAATACCTGTGAACCATATATATTTGGACTAGCTGAAACATGCTCCCGAAGGACGATAGACACTGTTCAACATCTGCACAAACATTTTGATCTTTTAAACATTTTCATTCAACAAAATTGAAATAAATTAGTTTAAATTTAGAAACAATTTAAAAATCATTTAAGTTTTAGATATTTTGTTTAGGTTGAACTTGCACAATGTAAAGGCATGGTGGCCTTCGTTATAGGTTATAATTTATAAATAACAGTTACCAGATTATGAACAAATATTTCCTCAAGAATATACCAATGATAGTATGAATGATATAGTATCAGCACCACACGCTTTGTGTGAGTCGAACGTTTATTTTTATATAGCACGTAAATAGTGAGCGAAAAGCAAAACAATCAACACCGTGGCGATTGTTTTAGGAGAGTGATTCACGGTGACCCATTCAACATCGAAATGTTGACAGGCGAGGATTAATGAGCGCTACACCGGTATAATGTAAACAACGTGGTGCCATTTTCTAACCAACGTTCACTGAGTGGGTTATCCCGGTGTTGGTGTTTTGATTATCGCATACTCTTTACGTAGTTTGTTTACATAACGGGACGTTTGTTTACAAAACACAGAGTATAACATGGCAATATCCAATTTACGCGATATGTATGCTTGGTATACGAACATCATTTGTATATAAGATAATATTCTGTCTGTTTATGGCGGTTTTAACGGATGTGACCATCTAAGCAGCAATACCTAACGACAACGTTTACCGTATCGTTAACAAAAAACATTTATTTAAAAATATAATGAATTCAGCTGTTTTTTTAGACCGAAATTTTGAGAAAAACAAATCTAACGCCAATATAACATCCGCCGGGGAACCCTGAGTTACCACACAAAATTTGGTTGAAATCGGTCCAGGGTTCTGCAAGAACAATCGCGAACAGACATAGCCTGATATCTATACAACCATGAACACAGACAAAAGCCTAAACAGTAAGGGGAACCAACTTGTTGGGGAGTTTTGATGTATCCCAAATCCGCGCTAATCGGACCAAATGCTTTATCATTATAAGTGATGGCATAATACGCAATGCATCTTGCCATTGGGAACCTCTTGTGTGCACACTATAACACAACCCAGTGCAACTGTCTCTGCATTCCTGGGAAACGGACTATATTATCAAAATTAGAGGAGTAGTAATACTCCAAACCGGAAAATCAGCAATTGCTTCACTGTTTCACGCTATCGACATATATATCAACCATTCTGAATTATTCTACATAATATGTCAAATTACAGCGG